>OX451736.1:317905161-319105161 GCA_948472305.1 Vicia faba | reverse complement strand
TACCATACGCCCTAGTCAACCAATGCACATGGGAGTCCAGAAGTCAACCAGGCCTGCTTGTATTGGGCTAGAATTTTCTAATCAGACCTCCAATCTGGGCCCAAACCCCCCTGAGTTTTGTTTTCTATTTCACTTTTTTTTCTTCTTATTTTATTTAATTGCTTTTGTTTATTATTTAATCATTAACCAATTAAAATTTTTCCTCATAAAATCAAAAACCAAAAAATATATTTTATTTATTAAAATTAATTTCAGTATTTTATTTTTATTAATAAATATTAATTGAATTAACTTAGTTTTAATTAGGTATAACTTTTAATGTTTTTTGCAATAATTAAAATTAATTTAGACAATTAGGTTTTATTAACTTTGATTAATTTATTTTTATTTCTTTAAATACTCAAAAATCCAAAAAATATTATTTTCATTAATTAATTAATTAGCTTATTTAATTTAATAATTAACTTAGGTCTAATTTCTTTTTGATTCAAAATAACAAAAAAAAATCTTTTCTTTAGAAATCAAAGGGTCAAAACCCTAAAATTCGCCCAATTTAACTTCTCGCACGCGATCCAGTTTTATCATATTATTGTATCTGTTTCTCGGAATGTAATAGTTTAATAGGACCCTTAATTATTTTACCGCTTTATTTACTTTCCTCATTTTAATTTCAAGGGTTGTTTTTGGCGATGTAAATACCCGACGCCTTGTAATAGTTAGCTTTAATTTCCGCAATTTAATTTCCGCAACTTATAAACTGTTAGATGTTTGATAATAGGGAATGCATGACAAGATCAAATGTTTGAACCTAAAATCAACATAGATAACCATTAACATGTACAAAGATAAAATTAACTGAAATAACACACTCGCACATGCACACTCTTAGGGTACACCTCACTTGGTTGCCTTCGAACATGGTCATTAAGTATAGGAAATTTTAGAGGTCGCCCTCTTGTCCAAAGATCATAGTTGCCTCAAAACGGTTGCCTCGGAAAAATGATCTAAGACATTAGGGTTACCGCTAAGGCGTCCTAACATTGCTTTAGTGACCACACGTCCCTTAATCGAATTGACCCTTAAAACTCCAACGACGATGCTACCTACTCATCAATAATGGGATAACATTGTCTAAAGGATATTAGCACAAATTGATTCCTTTTTCGAGTAGGTAGATGGTTCTTAAGTATTTGCTCCTTCAAAATAAAAAAACTTTTCGCACTTACACCTTTCGAACAAAAACTTCTTTCAAACCCACAAACACAAAGAAAAGCAATTTTTGAAAACACTTTGAGCAAGTACCTAAGAGCCCGTGGATAACCACAGATAGAAAGGGTGCTAGCACCTTCCCTTTCTATAATCTACCCCCCGGACCCGAGAAACATCTCAAAAAAGGAATTTTTCTGTGATTTTTTCCTTTCCTTGTTGGATAAAATAAAAGACGGTGGCGACTCTTGCTTACCGCTACATTTTGCGAAAACAAACGCAAAACGCGAACCATCATTCCAAAAAATAGTCAGTTCTCTCCCACCGTATCACAGAATTGGCGACTCTGTTGGGGAGCTTATAAGTGGGGTGTACCTTAGGATTAGGTCATTGTGTTTTCAATTGTTTGCTTTGTATGCTTTATTTTTGTGGGCTTGCATCAGAGTTACTATAGATCCTAACCCGAATCTGGGGGATACCCTTTAGGTAAGTAGCAATAAACTGTGAGGGAATTGTACGGTGTAGACCAATACGGTTGAAGCAATAGCTACGTTGGTGTGGCATTTTAGATTGTACCGATATCCCTTGTGTTGGAACGAGGAGAATATGGGTCATCTAAGGGGTCATTAATCACCAACTGACCTTAGAACCTTTAAATTGACCAACTTGGCCATAGAACAGTAGCAGTATGCTACACTCATTGAGACTAAACTCTCGCGATGATTCCGACCACAAGAAAAGGTTGCTAAACTGGAATTATGACCGATTGAGGGTAGTCAGTGATATTGAGGTCCTCTAGAACCCGATTACTATTTTTAGGACAAGTTTAAACCAACTGAACTGAAAGAGGGTAGTACCTAAGCTCCTTGCCAGCCTTAAATTTAAGGGCTCTCTGTGTGACTTGTGTGCCTTTACCATGTTTGCTATTTGTGGATACTTGTGATGTGCTTTCTATCATGACATCATGACATCATAACATTGCATACATCTTTCATAGGACTAACCTATTTTAAAGACAGGAGGGGTTCATTTTTTTTTCTGTTTTATAGGTCATCATGATGCCCATGCGTAGGAATACCATCCAGATCAACTTTGTCCAGGTTCCCACTATGCTCAAAGAGTTGGTTGCAAAGATGCCTGACACTACTTCCTTCATCAGAAGACATGGTTATCTTCTCAGTTTGGTCACCTCCAAATTGGACGAGCAGATGATAAGTGTCCTAGTCCAGTTCTATGATCTGCTATACCATTGCTTTACTTTCCAGGATTACCAGTTGGTTCCCACCCTATAAGAGTTCTCTGAGTTGCTCGGTATCTCTATTCTGGAGCAGACCCCGTTTACTGGTTGGGAAAAGATCCTTAGGCCCAAAGAGATTTCTGCAGCCCTTCATATGACTAAAGATGAGGTAATGGCTAATTGGGAGACTAGAACTGGAGCAAAGGGCTTTCTGACTAAGTTCCTGGTTGGTAAGGCTAATTATTTCTGGGATAGTCTAGACTTCAAGGCGTTCGAGGATATTCTGGCTCTTCTGATATATGGCTTGGTATTGTTTCCGAACTCTGACTCCTTCATTGATGTGAATGCGGTGAAAATCTTCATCTCTCGTAATCCTGTACCCACTCTCTTGGGTGACATTCTTCAACAGCTTTATGCCCGTAGCGCCCGAAAGCGGGGGTCCTTGATGTGTTGTGCTCCATTATTGGCGAGGTGGTTTATTTCGCACCTCCCCAAATCAGTGCTGAAGAACAAAGAAGGCATGGGTTGGGCCTATAGGGTTATATTTCTCTCTCATAATGACATCATTTGGACTCTTAAGGGTATGGACGAGGTGGCCATTATTGATCATTGTAGGGAGTATCCCAATGTTCCATTGATAGGAACCCATGGAGGAATTTCTTACAATCCGTGCTTAGCCTTACGTCAGTTTGGGAGAGCCAGAAGAGAAGGACCTCATGAGCTGCTAATGCCTAGTATCATCTTTGATTTTCAGGGGGATAGCGACGAGCAACACCGCAGATTCATAAGGGCTTGGGATAAAGTTCACAGATCTGATCCACATGAGTTGGGTCCAAAGACTTCTCTTCCAATGGAGCCATATCTCAAATGGGTCCGTATTTGTGCCCAAAAGCTGGGTATGCCATATGAAGCCGTCCGGCCTATCATTGTTGAAGTTGCTAATGAAGAGGGGGTTCTTCCTACCATCCTCCACCCTTACACGCCCTCTGACATTGGGGCACTGAAAAGGTCTTGGATGCAGCTCAGAGAGGAACGGGATGCTTACCGAGAGAAGTTCAACGAGCAAGAGCAGAAGATCTAGAGGTTGACTAGGCAGCTGGAGAACGAGCGAATTCTCAATGACTATGTCCGCACCGACAAGAAGAGACCATGGGAGCACTGATTGTCCTTTGATTATTTATTTTCCAGTTTTATTTACTTTTCAGTATTTCCATTCTTGTAACGCCTTAAGGGCAATTTGTTGAACAATTTGAATTTCAAAGTTTATCTAATAAAGTGTGTTTCCTTTCTGGTTTACAAATTTGAATCTCTCGATTGTCTTTGAAATCATGTCATACGCATTTCATCCCATGAACTTCATAACAGGTACCCATTACAGGTCTCTTATCTTCTTCGCTATTTATTTCAGCACTCATCATGTCTGCTGAACCATCAACCGAGCAAGCCATCAAGGCCCTACAGGCTCAGAATTCCCAATTCCAAGAGCTGTTCATGAATCTAGCTAAGGGTCAGCAAGATTTGAAGACCCTGATTCTGAAAGAGAAGAAGAAGAAGAAGAAGAGGACAATCCTGTTTAACACGGGTCACAGGTTTGGAAACAGGCTACAGAATAAAGTTGATTTGACTACCTCATCTGGAGGGAAAGATAGTCAGGAAGAAAGGAGGGCTCCTAGCCCTGTGGTCTCCGACAATGAGACGGACTTCGATGAAGAACAATATCCTCCAACTGAGGACAGATACAAGCAACTGGAAGACCGGTTGAGTGCGATGGAAGTTCAGAAGGTGCCTAGTCTGGACTTTGGTGATCTGGGTCTATCATCTAGGGTAGTGATTCCCCACAAGTTCAAGGCACCAGCCTTTGCTAAGTATGACGGAGTTTCTTGTCCGAAGCTGCACCTCCGGTCATATGTAAGGAAGATTCAGCCGTACACCGCTGATAAGAACCTATGGATCGACTTCTTTCAAGACAGTCTCTCAGGGACTCATCTTGAATGGTTCTACCAGTTAGACGGAGCCAGTATCCGCAGTTGGGAAGATTTGGCTACTGCTTTCTACAGGCAGTATCAATACAACTCCGACCTCGCTCCCACGCGTACCTAACTCCAGGGTATGTCAATGGGAACAGGCAAAGGATTCAAATATTATGCTCAGAAGTGGAGAGACCTCACCGGAAGAGTGCAACCACCCTTAGCTGATCGGGAACTTGTGGATATGTTTATGGGGACCTTGTCTGGTCCATTTTTCAACCACTTAATTGGAAGCTCTTCGTCTGGGTTTACAGAGCTAATTATGACCGGTGAAAGGATTGAGGCTGGTATTAAGGCTGGTAAGATACAGAAGGGTGCCTCATCGAGAACTGAGAAGAAGCCTTTTAAGAAAGAGTCCAGTGCTATTTACAGTTCGAAAAGCCAGAATAGACCTGAACGCCGCCAAGCTGTTAATACGGTTGTTATTTCAAGACCTGCTGGTGCTCCTCAACACAATAATCAGTCAAAGGACGAGAGACCTCGAAGGAAATTCACCCGTCTCAACATGACTTTGTCTCAGATTCTGCCACAGTTACTGAAAACCAATCTGGTGATTCCAAGGGAAGCCCCAAAGAATCCAAATACAACATCACCGAAGTATAACCCTAAAGCCCGCTGTGCTTTTCACTCTGATAGCCCGGGGCATGATACGGATGATTGTTGGGTTTTGAAGAACAAGGTACAAGACTTGATCGATGCGAAGGAGATTGAGTTCAGAGCACCAGAAAAGCCTAAACAAGATGCAGGGGTGAATGCTATCAGGGATGACGATGATGAAGAGTTTGATATCGACAGTTGGATCTACCCGACTGCCCACGGTGGACTAAACAACTGGACAGCGAAGGATTCTATGCCCGTTTCCGTTACTACCCAGTAATGAAACTTTTTGTTTTGAATATGTAACAGACAATGTTTTAAACTTTATGGCCAGGTGTCTTACCCGGGGCACTGTGGCTTCATTTGTGAGGGCTTTATGTGTGTCATTTTCACATATCATTAATAAAAGCATTGGAAGTTTCTTGCATTTTCAAATCTTGCGCTCCTTGTTTTTCTTTTATTATATATTGAAAAACAACTATTTTACACACACTCACAAACACAGGTCTACATCCACTCTGGATCTCACTGGTAACGACTCTGCTACTGCCAGTCATGACTTCGAAAATCCGATCAACTTAGCCGAAGACGAAGGTGAAGATGATTGAGAAGTGCCTGGTGAACTTGCAAGACTGTTACTTCAGGAAGAGAGGGCTATTCAGCCGCACAAAGAGCCAGTGGAATCAGTATATCTGGGTACAGAAGAGGACAAAAAAAAGGTCAAGGTTGGTGCAAATCTGGAGCTTAGTGTGAAGCAACGGTTGATTCAGATGCTGCGTGACTATGTTGAGATCTTTGCCTGGTCCTACGAAGATATGACTGGTTTGGATACTGATATTGTGGTTCATCGCCTACCTACCAAGGAAGACTGTCCTCCAGTGAAACAGAAGGTCCGCCGAATGCGCCCAGAAATGTCTGAGAAAATCAAGGCTGAAGTCATGAAACCGTTTGACGTCGGTTTTCTAGCAGTTATGTCTTACCCTTAGTGGGTTGCCAATGTGGTTCCTGTGCCAAAGAAGTATGGTAAGGTTCGAATGTGTGTTGACTATAGGGATCTGAACAGGGCAAGCCCCAAGGATGATTTCCCTCTACCTCATATCGACGTTCTGGTTGACAACACCACTCAGCATAAGGTATTCTCCTTTATGGATGGATTCTCCGGTTATAATCAAATTAAAATGGCTCCCGAAGACATGGAGAAGACCACCTTTGTTACTCAGTGGGGTACCTTTTGCTACAAGGTCATGCCTTTTGGACTGAAGAATGTTAAGGCAACATATCAGCGTGCCATGGTTGCTTTGTTTCATGACATGATCCATCATGAGATTGAGGTATACGTCGATGACATGATTGCAAGGTACCAAACTGAGGAGGAACACCTTGACCATCTGTAGAAGTTGTTTGACATGTTGAAATTGTACAAGCTGAGGTTAAACCTGAACAAGTGCACTTTCGGGGTGAGGTCTGGTAAACTACTGGGTTTCGTCATAAGCGACTAAGGTATTCAAGTAGATCCTGCAAAGGTGAAAGCTATACAAGAGAGGCCAGCTCCCAGAACAGAGAAAGAAGTCAGAGGCTTCCTGGGACGACTGAATTACATTGCCCGATTCATCTCGCACCTGACTGCTACTTGTGAGCCAATCTTCAAGCTACTGAAGAAAGATCAAGTGGTACGTTGGAATGATGAATGCCAAGCCGCTTTTGAAAGAATCAAAGAGTATCTCCAAGAGCCACCCATTATGAGGCCTCCAGTTGAAGGGAGACCTTTGATCTTATACTTGATAGTACTCGACAACTCAATGGGGTGTGTGCTGGGTCAGTATGACGAGTCTGGCCGAAAAGAGCATACTATTTATTACCTTAGCAAAAAGTTTACCGACTGTGAGACCCGATACTCACTGCTCGAGAAAACTTGCTGCACTTTGGCATGGGCTGCTCGCCGGCTGAGACAGTATATGCTGACTCACACTACTCTGTTGATATCAAAGATGGATCCAATCAAGTATATCTTCGAAAAGCCTGCATTGTCCGGAAGAATAGCAAGATGGCAAATGATCTTGACTGAGTATGACATCCAATATTCAACCCAAAAGGAAATCAAGGGAAGTGTGTTAGCAGACCATTTGGCACATCAGGCAGTGGATGATTACCAGTCTATGAACTTTGAATTTTCAGACGAGAATATCATGTTGGTAACTGATTGTGAGACACCTGGACCGGATGAAGGACCTGAGGAAGGATCCCGATGGTCTATGTACTTTGATGGAGCTTCGAACGCTTTTGGTAATGGTATTGGCGCTGTGATCATATCTCCTAAAGGCTCTCATACTCCATTCATCGCCCGACTATGTTTCAACTGCACCAACAATATGGCGGAGTATGAAGCATGCATTATGGGTCTTAGAGCAACAATTGACCTAAGGATTAAGTTTCTAAGTGTCTTCGGAGATTCCGCTCTCGTGATCAGTCAGATCAAAGGCGAGCGGGATACGAAACACCCAAATCTTATTCCTTATAAAGAGTATGTGTTGACATTGCTTCCCCATTTTGAGGAGATAACCTTTGAACACTTCCCGAGAGAGGAGAATCAGTTGGCGGACGCGCTAGCTACGATGTCTTCTATGTTCAAAGTCAATTGGGACAACGAAGCTCCCCGGATTATCATTGAAAGATTGGATGAACCTGCACATTGCTATGACATTGAGACTGAAGAGGTAACAGAAAAGCCCTGGTTTCATGAGGTGAAGCTGTATCTGGAAGCTCAAGAATACCCCGAGGTTGCATCTGTTAATGACAAGAAGTTTCTGAGGAGGTTCGTAGAAAAGTACTTCATCAGCAATGGCATCCTTTATAAGCGTAACCATGATTCGACCTTATTGCGTTGTGTGGATAAGAACGAAGCAGAAAGGATCATGGAAGACTTACATGAAGGTACTTTTGGAACTCATTCCAGTGGACACACCATGGCAAAGAAGATCCTACGGGCATGATATTATTGGTCCACAATGGAAGCCGACTGTTATCAGCATTCTCGGACATGTCACAAGTGCCAAGTCTATGCTGATAAGGTGCACATACCTCCAGTTCCTCTGAACGTATCGACGACACCTTGGCCTTTTGCAATGTGGGGCATTGATATGATCGGCGAGATCAGACCTACAACGTCCAACGGGCATTGTTTCATCCTGGTAGCAATTGATTACTTTACAAAGTGGGTTGAAGCAGCTTCCTTTGCTACTGTAACCAAGAACGTCATGGCACGGTTCATTCGGCACAATCTGATCTGTCGATATGGTGTACCAGAGAGGATCATTACAGATAATGGTACCAATCTCAACAATAAGATGGTCACTGAACTCTGCGAGCAATTTAAGATACAACATCATAACTCTTCTCCCTACCGGGCGAAGATGAATGGGGCTGTCGAAGCGGCTAATAAGAACATTAAGAAGATCGTGCAGAAGATGACAGTGACCTACAAAGATTTGCACGAGATGTTACCATTTGTTCTTCATGGGTACCGTACCTCAGCGCGAACGTCAACAGGGGAAACACCCTATTCCTTGGTTTATGGCATGGAGGCAGTCTTGCCTATTGAAGTTCAGATACCCTCTCTTCGGATCATGAAGGATGCAGGTTTGAGTGAAGATGACTGGATTCAGACCCGGCTTGATCAACTGAATTTAATCGACAAAAAGAGACTTACTGCTATTTGTCATGGCCAAACGTACCAAAAACGGATGATCAAGGCATTTAACAAGAAAGTTAGACGACAAGAGTATCAAGTTGGGGACCTGGTTATCAAGCGCATCATTCTACCTCAAAGTGATCCCAGGGGCAAATGGACCCCTACTTACGAAGGGCCATTTATGGTTAAGAACATTTTCTCAGGAGGAGCTATGATTCTAACCACCATGGATGGTGACGACCTTCCTCACCCCGTCAATACAGACATAGTGAAAAGATACTACGCATAATCAAAGACCCACTAGGTTGACTGGCCTAGGAAAAAATAAGGGCTTCCCGACGAACCAAAAGGGTTCGGGCAAAAATAAGGGATGAAAATGGAAAAATCTGTACACTCGG
The DNA here is from genome assembly GCA_948472305.1 of Vicia faba. NCBI lineage: Eukaryota > Viridiplantae > Streptophyta > Magnoliopsida > Fabales > Fabaceae > Vicia > Vicia faba. The sequence continues at coordinate 319,096,008 of OX451736.1, read as the reverse complement.
CAAGTCGAAAACCTGAAAAGGCGGCTTGGGCAAAAATGGGTATCCCGGTGGACTGAAAACCCGAAAGGGCAGTCCAGGCAAAAATTAGGGATCAAAGTGTAACACTATGTCTCATTGGATCACCTTGCATCCAAACTTCAGTATCAACTATTAAGCTCGGATGGCATTAATCAATCTGATTCACCTTCAACCAGTAGCAAAGTGATGAGATGCTCGAGGACATAAAGGCAATAGAAGAGTTGGAACCCAGTGGGATCATTCACATAGCTGTTTGTTTCTTTTTTATAAATTGTGTAAATTCTATTATTCGGCGGTGTTCTCTTACTAAGACGTCAGCCTCTTGTACAAAAACGCCTATTTACAGGCCAAACTTCAAAATCAATACAATTCATTTTCAAAGAAATTTCAAACAATTTTTCCTTTATCTGTTTTTGTTTTGCAAAGAACGTCCAATGTTCATTTTTAATATATGCATTTGACATTAATTGCTGCTCATGAATGTTTACATGCGGAACGAAAGACGAATTACAGGTAATATCAGAAACAGGGGCAATAAGAATTGCCCGAACTGTGTAGTTGCTCTGTCCACCACGTACAAAGTTAGATTCAGCTGAAGAATATGGATAAGATACCTTCACTCCCCGTAGAGTAAGGCAGTAATGGTAGCTCTCCCCCAGCTGATACTTGCAACTATGAGTGAATCAACAGTACTCTCCCCTAGCAGAGTTGATCTACCATCAGCACTAAAAAGGCCTGATATCCCCGGCAGTCTTAATATTCCCCAGCAGAATACAAGATACCCCCAGTGGAGTCAATATTTCCCCAGCACGGTCTGAAAAAGCTTCCCCAACAGAGTCGAATCATCATCCCCAGTAGACTCTGGAAGTTTATCCCCAGCGGAGTACAAGATAACTCTCCCCAGCCAAGTTCAAAGGATCATTCCTAGCAGAATTCAGAGGATTATCCCCATAAAGGTCTAACAAGGTTATCCCCAGCAAGTTATAACTAAAAGATCATCCCCAGCGAAGTTCTTTCCTTTCACAAATAGGAATTCAATCCTCAACAGACTCAATATCACCAGCAACGATAATCCATCCCCAGTAGAGTTTATCAGTGGAATCCTCAGCAGAGCGTCTCTTCCCCACAGAGTAATCTCCTCATCAATTTATTCCCCAACGGAGTTCTCTTCTTCTGCAGGTTTATTCTCATAATCATCTCCGTTCATGATCCCCAGCGGAAACGAAGAATTCAACTCTATTCTCCAGCAGCTATCCGAGATTTATTTTCCCCAGCTAAAGCATTACATTTCCATACATCATGATACATGCATATACGCATCATATAACATAATCTCATTTATCTTGAGAACATCATTGCTTGATCCATATCATGTATTGCATATGATTGACCTTTACCTTTCAGGGAAGATGCAGTTGAGTTCTCAAGCTATATCCAAAACCTCCTCTGGTTCAGTTAGATCGCTGCAAAGATCTCCCTGATTCGTATTCTAGTTGAAGTTATTCCAAGACCTTGTCTGGTCCAGTTAAATCGATTCTTAAAGATTTTTATGATGCCGATCCAGTCAACGTTATCCCAAGACCTTCTCTGGTCCAGTTAAGTCGATTCCTAAAGATTTTTCTGATGCCGATCCAGTTGAAGTTACTCCAAGACCTTGTCTGGTCCAGTTAAATCGATTCCTAAAGATTTTTCTGATGCCAATCGTGCCAAAGTTATTCCAAGACCTTCTCTGGTCCAGTTAAGTCGATTCCTAAAGATTTTTCTGATGCCGATCCAGTCAAAGTATTCCAAGACCTTCTCTGGTCCACTTAAATCAATTCCTAAAGATTTTTCTGATGCCGATCCAGTCAAAGTTATTCTAAGACCTTGTCTGGTCCAGTTAAATCGATTCCTAATGATTTTTCTGATGCCGATCCAGTCAAAGTTATCCCAAGACCTTCTATGGTCCAGTTAAGTCGATTCCTAAAGATTTTTCTGATGCCGATCCAGTTAAAGTTATCCCAAGACCTTCTCTGGTCCAGTTAAGTCGATTCCTAAAGATTTTTCTGATGCCGATCCAGTTGAAGTTACTCCAAGACCTTGACTGGTCCAGTTAAATTGATTCCTAAAGATTTTTCTGATGCTGATCCAGTCAAAGTATTCCAAGACCTTGTCTGGTCCAGTTAAATCGATTCCTAAAGATTTTCCTGATGCCGATCCAATCAAAGTTAATCCAAGACCTTCTCTGGTTCAGTTAGATCGCCGATAAGATCTCCCTGATTCTTATTCCAGTTGAAGTTCATACCATCTACCAACAGTCTCCAAATGGCATCTGTAAGCCCATTCCCGACATCTCCATGCTGATACCACTTCATGCGAGTGCAAATTTCTGGGCACTCTAGTGTTCAATCATCTTCCACCTTCGGATCACGAAAGGCTCGAAAGCCAATCTATATCCTCAGGTTTAAGAAAATTGAACAGGGGAAGCTGTTGTACCCCAAAATTTGCCCTCCCATATTTCTCAAGACATTGCAAGAAAAATCTCCAAGTGGTTCAAGATTGCTCAAGAGTTGGACAGTCAAATCATCTCCAAAGGCAATCAACCTCAAGTTAGGGTTTTGTGTTGCATAAATATCCTTACATCCAAATGATATCAAGTGCTCCCAAATGTCCTAATATGTTCTCAAGATCATCCATGTCAAATTTCAAGCCTTGCAGAGGAAGTTTGGTCAGTCAATTGCTCAAGAGGTCCAAAAATCGATTATGCTAGGGCAAAAGTCAACTGTGACCTATAAACAGTCAAACTTCAAGATTTATTGTCAACATTCTCATTTTGAAGGATATTTCATTATTTGATCAAGGGTTGATCATGATTCATCATGGATTGCTCAAAATTCATCAAGACTCAAAAGTTGCTAAATTAGGGTTTTGTAGGAAAAGTCAACTCAACTTTGACCAAGCATAACATTTTCATACTTTATGAGAAATGACCCATACAAATCTAATTTTGAAGAGGATTAAATTTCCTACAATCCATCTTCATACCCCAAAATCAGAAAATGCACTCACAAAAAGTTACAAATTTGGACATTATAGGTCATTTTTGAAAGTCAACAAAAACACCTTTTTAGCCAAAGCTTATAACTTGAGCATGGAATGTCAAAATGAGATGATACCAAAAGGTTTGGTTATAGGACATCTCAAGATTTCTAAAAAGTCCAAGAAAACTTCCAAAAGTTCAAAATTGAAGAAGTTATGCATTGGTGAAGTTGGGCATTTTTGCAAAATTGCCAAAAGTCAACTATCCCTAAAACATCAAATTTTGTCAAATGGGCCCATTCTTTTTCACTTGATTTGGTCTTTCCACACTACACACGTGTCCTAGCTTCATCCTTGTGTCCATTTATTAATTTTTCTATTTTATTTGATTTTTTATTGAATTAATTCATTTTAAATCAATTTAAATCAAATAAAATCCAAATATTGATGATTTAGGATCTTTTTGATTGTTATAGGTCTTAAATATCATCATGATCATGATCAAATCCGTATCAAGCTTTTCATGTACAAAAATATTGGATTTTGGACCAATTTGGAAAGACATCAATGGAGGATCAAATCAAATCCTAAAGCATCAATGCACAAAGATTCAGTCCATAAAACTTGACCTAATGCATTGCTTTATACATATACAAGTGAGAGGCACGAGTTTTGGAGGTTGGAAGCGGCAAGAATACAAAAACCAAACTTGAGAAAATTGGAAAAAAGCTTGAAACTGAAATCACTCTTAGAGGCCAATTCAGAACCAAAGCTCAACGTGAATCAATTGCTGGACATCCACTGAAGCGAAACCAACCCCTAGCAAGCCATCACACCCTCTCAATCGCGCTGTAAGTCCTTCGAAACACCGCCCTGCATTTGAAATCACAACCTCTCACTCTGGCATTTTCTTGACAAATCATTGACATATTTATGACCCTTGAGTAATTTCTAAACTTTCTGCATTATTTAATTGTGTTTATATGACCTGTAGTGCCATACCCGAATCTAGGGTTCTTGGTCTTTGTTTTTGGGCGTTTTATTTTCAGGAAAAATCATCCCTGTTAATGGACATGGATGAAATCAGGAGAGGAAGACGAACATGACTATGGTCTTGGAATCAATTTCCATGGCCTAGAACTCGTTTTAGGATGGACCTATGGATTTAGCTGCGGATATAAATCCGCAGGTAAATAACCAGGGTTAAACGGAGAAGATGAAGACGTGGCCCTTTCTAATTCGCTCATTCAAAATTCGCGCTTTATTTTTATATTTTCTGGTATATTGACTTGTTTCCCATATAATAATTGCTATCTAATACACTAACGATTGAAAAGCAGTGGCGCAGTGGTAGACATGTTGGCCAATGACTCACAGGACCTGGGTTCGAATCCCAGGTCCCCAAAAGCTTTGTATTATTTTTCTTCAGGTTATTCCATGCAATACCCAGGGCGCAACACATCATGCACCATCACCTAATCATTTGCCAGATGGCCCCAGGCCAGATCTGGTGGCCCAGATTGAACGTGTACCATACGCCCTAGTCAACCAATGCACATGGGAGTCCAGAAGTCAACCAGGCCTGCTTGTATTGGGCCAACGAATTTGCTAATCAGACCTCCAATCTGGGCCCAAACCCCCCTGAGTTTTGTTTTCTATTTCACTTTTTTTCCTTATTTTATTTAATTGCTTTTGTTTATTATTTAATCATTAACCAATTAAAATTTTTCCTCATAAAATCAAAAACCAAAAAATATATTTTATTTATTAAAATTAATTTCAGTATTTTATTTTTATTATAAAATATTAATTGAATTAACTTAGTTTTAATTAGGTATAACTTTTAATGTTTTTTGCAATAATTAAAATTAATTTAGACAATTAGGTTTTATTAACTTTGATTAATTTATTTTTATTTCTTTAAATACTCAAAAATCCAAAAAATATTATTTTCATTAATTAATTAATTAGCTTATTTAATTTAATAATTAACTTAGGTCTAATTTCTTTTTGATTCAAAATAACAAAAAAAAGTCTTTTTTCTTTAGAAATCAAAGGGTCAAAACCCTAAAATTCGCCCGATTTAACTTCTCGCACGCGATCCAGTTTTTTCATATTATTGTATCTGTTTCCCGGAATGTAATAGTTTAATAGGACCTTTAATTATTTTACCGCTTTATTTACTTTCCGCATTTTAATTTCAAGGGTTGTTTTTGGCGATGTAAATACCCGACGCCTTGTAATAGTTAGCTTTAATTTCCGCAACTTATAAACTGTTAGATGTTTGATAATAGGGAATGCATGACAAGATCAAATGTTTGAACCTAAAATCAACATAGATAACCATTAACATGTACAAAGACAAAATTAACCGAAATAACACACTCGCACATGCGCACTCTTAGGGTACACCTCACTTGGTTGCCTTCGAACATGGTCATTAAGTATAGGAAATTTTAGAGGTCTCCCTCTTGTCCAAAGATCATAGTTGCCTCGATACGGTTTCCTCGTAAAAATGATCTAAGACATTAGGGTTACCACTAAGGCGTCCTAACATTGCTTTAGTGACCACACTTCCCTTAATCGAATTGACCCTTAAACTCCAACGACGATGCTACCTACTCATCAATAGTGGGATAACATTGTCTAAAGGAAATTAGCACAGATTGATTCCTTTTTCGAGTAGGTAGATGGTTCTTAAGTATTTGCTCCTTCAAAACAAAAAAAACTTTTCGCACTTACACCTTTCGAACAAAAACTTCTTCCAAACCCACAAACACAAAGAAAAACAATTTTTGAAAACACTTTGAGCAAGTACCTAAGAGCCCATGGATAACCACGGATAGAAAGGGTGCTAACACCTTCCCTTTCTATAATCTACCCCCGGACCCGAGAAACATCTCAAAAAAGGAATTTCTCTGTGCTTTTTTCCTTTCCTTGTTGGATAAAATAAAAGATGGTGGCGACTCTTGCTTACCTCGACATTTTGCGAAAACAAACGCAAAATGCGAACCAGCATTCCAAAAAACTGTCAGTTCTCTCCCACCGTATCACACATGTAAATCAAACACACCATTCACACATGCACCCTTAGGATAATCTCACTTTTTTGCCTTTCGGAAAATAGTCATGTCCCTCGAATATGGGCGTTTTAGCAAAGACCCTCAGTAAAATATCATAGTCCCTCGATGATCCTCAATGTTGCTTTCGGTAAATGATCTAGTCCCTAAACGACATTGCTAAAACATCCCATATGTTGCCTTCTATGACTATACAAAACGTCCCGTGCCCATCCCTTCGCATCCAACGATGGGGTTTCTTACCAAAACAATAGTGAGATAACAACATCTAAAGGAGGAGGAAAAGAACTTTTAAGACCTTTTGAGTATGTAGGTTTCTCCTGCTTGCTCGCTTGATCACAATAAAAACAGTTTTTATACACCCACAATTTCAATTTGAAACATTTTTTTTAAAAGACAAAACACTTTGTACGCGGTCGTATAGAGACGAGAACCATTACAAAGACGTTCCTTTTTAAAATACTTTCAAAACCCACATCACAAACACACTTTCAAACAAAAAGCAAGTGATCTATCAAACAACTAAGAGCCCGTAGATAACTACGGATGAAAAGGGTGCTAATACCTTCTCTTTTCATAACCTACCCCCCGAACTCAAGAAATAATCTCGAAAGGTCTTTTCTGTTCTTTTCAACCTTTCCTTTTGGATAAAAGAAAAGTCAGTGTCGACTCTTGCTATCTGCAACAATTATGATAAAACACAAAACACCCCAATCAGTTCTCCTACCGTGTTACAACATCCAATACCTTGGTGAAAATATCATCCAATTTCTTCTCAGTGGCTACATGCTCTAGAGTAACAACTTTGTCTTTAACAAGATCCCTGATAAAATGATGATGGATATCAATATGCTTAGATATGCTATGTTGAATAGGATTTTTGGAAATGTTGATGGCACTTAGATTGTCATAGAATAATGTCATGACATCTTGTTTGACATTATACTCTTTTAACATCTACTTCATCCAAATCAGCTGAGAACAGATACTTCCTACTGCAATATACTCAGCCTCATCAGTAGATAGAGACACACAATTTTGTTTCTTGCTGAACCAAGATATAAGATTATTTACCAAGAAGAAGTAACCTCCTGAAGTGTTTTTTCTATCATCAACACTACTTTCCCAATCTACATCACAATATCCTACAAGCATGGAATCAGAGACATGAGAATATAACATGCCATAGTCACTAGTACCATTGATGTACTTCAGAGTCCTTTTCACTTGATTGATGTGATTTATTTTAGGATCAGCTTGATATCTTGCACAAAAACCCATAACAAAAATGATGTCGGGTATGCTAGCTGTAAGATATACCATGCTACCAATCATGCTTCTGTACAAAATTTGGTCCACATCAATACCTTTTTCATCTTAAGATAACTTCAAATGAGTAGGTGCATGTATCCTCTCGTGACTATAATTCTCCATACCAAACTTATTCAATGTGTTCTTGGCATACTTACTTTGAGAGATGAAGATAAAATCATCCATTTGTTTCACTAGAAGTCCAATAAAATAGGTTAATTCACCAACAAGACTCATCTCAAATTCACATTGTATTTACTTGACAAAATGTTGAACCATCAGATATGACATCCTTCCAAACAAAATGTCATCCACATATATCTGAGAAATCATGAGTTTATCATCCTTCTCCTTAACAAATAAAGTCTTATCTATTCCTCCTTCCCTGTTGCCATTATTGACAAAAAAATTTCCCGCCTTTCATACCAAGCCCTAGGAGCTTGTTTTAATCTAGAAATATCCTTCTTTAATTTAAACACATTATTTGGAAAAGTGGGATCAATGAACCCTTTTGGTTGTTCAACATACACCTTTTCATGTAAGTACCCTTTCAGAAAGGCGCTTTTCACATCCATCTGAAACAACTTGAATTTTAGTAAACATGCCACTCCCAATAGTAGTTTGATAGATTTAAGACGAGCAACTGGAGCAAAAGTCTCATCAAAATCTACACCTTCAATTTGAGTGTATCCTTGAGCCACAAGTCTAGACTTATTTTTATTGACAACCCTGTTAGATCCATGGTTTTAAGATTCTATTAATTTTGCTAAAACATGGTTCTTATATGATGTTGAACAAGATGTCACAAAATCTTGTCATATGTCATAATAGGTTCTGCTGTCTTGTGTTTCAGACATATGTTGAGCCAAATATCTTGACATCCTGGCCTATTATACAATATGTGTTGTTGTTATTTTTCCTTGAAGATTTGATTGAAAATTATGAGATTCTAGAAGATTCTGGTACTCATACATGAACAACTAATCATGGATATTTTAGGAACAAGTGCATATTTGATTTGATTTCATAAAAAGGATCTTTGAGACTTTTTAGGAAACTTTGAAGATTTGTTCCTATTTTTATATGAAGATCTTGCAACAGATTTAAAAAGTGAAGATTGGATTTGATTGAAGATTCCAAGATCATGCTACATGAGTCTATAAATAAGAACTTGCTAAACCTAAAATAGCAAGCATTCACAATAAGAAAATAGGGGGTGCAACATAAGGGTTTTGGGTTTGGGGAGTCTTTTAAGTTCTGTGTTTTTTGTTCTTTGTATGTCACTCATGTATCTTCTGATACATTGAGGTTGACTGATTATTCTTAGTTGAAGCTTTTAAGCAAAACTAAGTATTATTCTCAATCATGAGATTTTAAGCAAAAGAGTTGAGTATTGTATTTGAAGTGTAATCTTCTATTTGGTTATTTTGGTCTAGTCATATATTTGTGATTGTAGGTATTAATGAGGTGATTGGAAGTGAGAAGGGGTCTCATATCTAGAGGTGTCTAGGTAGAAGTTGCACAAGATAGAGATTAGGTGATAAGTTGTAAACTAGGGTTGGTTCATCTTTGAACTAATACTATCATAGTGAATTTCCTTCATGGCTTGGTAGCCCCCAGAGTAAGTGGTGTTGCACTGAACTGGGTTAACAATTAATTGTTTTGTTTATTTTTTTTTGCATAATCTCCTATTTTAGCAAGTATTTTCTGTCAGCAGATGATGTCATAACATCTGTCTTGACATTGTGTTGGTGTTGAGACATCAATCTTGATATATGTATTATAAATGCTAGAATTTCAATTAGAATTAGAGTAGGCACCCTGTTATGTTTATTGGGTGAGCTCTAAGGAGAATAATTTCTGGTACTATGGACAAGGAAGAAGGATACAACAATAGACCACCTCTGTTAGATGGTTCAAATTATGATTCGTGGAAGGTTGGAATGATGGTTTTTCTGACATCTATGGATAGTAAAGCTTGGAAGGATGTTTTGAAAGGATGTGATCATCATGTTGAGAAGGATAAGGATGAGAATGTGTCTTTGAAGTCAGAGGAAGATTGGTCTAAAGAGGATGATAAATTATCTATTAGAAATTCCAAGGCTTTGAATGCTTTATTCAGTTGAGTCGACAAGAATGTTTTCAGGTTGATTAATACATGTATTATAGCCAAGGATGCTTGGGAAATTCTCAAGATAACTCATGAAGGTACATTTAAAGTGAAAATGTCAAGACTTCAGCTTCTCACTTCTAAATTTGAAAATCTAAAGATGAATGATGTTGAGACCATCCAACAATATCATATGAAGGTTATTGAAATTGCAAATGCATCTAGTGCATTGGGAGAAAAGATGTCAGAAGAAAAGCTCATTATAAGATTCTTAGGTCCTTACTTAGGAAATTCGACATGAAGGTGACAACCATGGAAGAAGCTCATAACATCAGCAACATGAGGATTGATGAATTTATAGGGTCACTTAAAACTTTTGAATTGGTTGTTAGTGACAAATCTGATAATAAGAACAAAAGCATAACTTTGGTATCCAATGCTAAAGATGAAGAAGGTCAAGCTGATCTGGATACTGATGAAGGATTGTCCAATACCATTGTATTACTTGGAATGCAATTCAATATAGTTCTAAAAATAATGGACAAAATAGGAAGACCAAATCTTAGGAGCATCTCATCTGACATTATCAATAATGATAATTATCAGAAGAATACCATACCTGAAGAGAAGTCCAATCAAAGCAAAGGTATTCAATGTTATGAGTGTGAAGGTTTTGGTCACATTAGACCACAGTGCACCACTTTTCTCAAGAAGCAGAAAAAAAAGGCTTTAGTGTATCTTGGTTTGATGATGATGAGTTAGAAGATGAGGCTAATACTAAGACTGTCGAACTTGTGATGGCTTGCTCTAGAAGATGGGCAAATGAAGTAGAATCTTGTGATAAAAATGATCTCTATGAAGATTTGGATGTGTCCTACAAGGATACTTGTGACAAGTGTGAAGAAAGCCTTAAAATAGAGGAAGAATAAAGGAAGATCATAGTTGAATTGGAGAATGAGAAGAAGAAACTTATGTGTACCGTTTCTCATCTACAAAGTGAGTTAACTCTCCTAAATTCCAAGTTTGACAAATTGAAAAATTCATTGAAAATGGTGAAGAATGAAATTGAAGTGTTGAAGGAGGATAAAGATACACGAGTTAATTATCATTCTGATGATAAATAGAAGAAAAGTTCTTCCCTTCTAAAAAGAAGAGAATGATCAGCATGTCCAACCAAATGTTAGAACATCCTGGCAGACATGATGTAATTTCATCTAAATCTCAATTCTCAACTTGGATATATCATTAATGTGGTGAGCATGGTCATATAAAGCCTTTTTGTTATAAATTGTATAGAGATAAAAAATCTTCAGTTCATTCTAAGGCTGATCTTGTGAGCAAAAAGAGAAGTGTTGAAAATAGGGATATTAACTTTATAGCTCATACTTCCTTAAGAGACTCAAATGAAGAAGACTGGTACTTTAACAGTGGGTGCTCTAGACATATGACATGGGTTCAGAAGTTGTTGGTGGGTATTAGGTCTCACCCCACAAGTAGTGTCAGATTTGGTGATGAATTTAAAGGTGAAATCAAAGGAGTTGGAAAGTTGATATGTGTTGGTTCTCCTAGTTTATAAGATTTTCTTCTTGTGAAAGGAATAACTGCTAATCTTATTAGTATTAGTCAATTATGTGACCAAGGACTGTTAGTTAACTTCTCGAAGTCTGAATGTCTGGTCAAAGATGAGAAAGATGTTGTTATGACGAAGGGCATAAGGTCTAAATACAACTGTTTTTGTGGGAATCTCAAATAGTTGCTTACTCTTCCACATACTCTGTAGCCAATGAAAATGATGTAAAGTTATGGAACCAGAAACTTGGACACCTTCATCTCAAAAGAATGAAGGAAATCATATCTGAAGGAGCCATTAAAGGAATTCCAGAGCTCAAGATTGAAGAAAGGAAAGTTTATGATGAGTGTGAAATTAAGAAGCAAACCATGATATCACACCCAATGTTGCAACATCAGACTACTTCCAAAGTGATGGACTTCTTCATATGGACTTAATGGGATTGTGAGAACAAAAATGGTTCTACATATGGCCTTATATTTTGATAATAATTTTACATGTTATCTTTAAGAACAATTGTATACTCTAACAGGTTTCTATCTAGTGTGTGGCTTTTTTCATACAAGTTCTGACTCTGATAAGAAGGTGTGTGGCGTCATCAGGTTTTGAACTTAACACTCTAGAATAATACCTTTGGTGTGTTATAAAGTTAAGTTAAGATTAAGGAATCTGTCTTATGAAACGGTTCTAAGGAACGTTAGTAAAAGTGATTTTGATTGTGACTTATTCAAGGAAGCTTTGGAGGCCTTCTAAAGCTTTACTTCTGATGTTCCAAGTTATGAAGATGTTGAAGAAAAAGGTTCTACTGAACAAAGTTCTAAAGAAATTCTTCTGAACACCAAGTGTTGAAGACTGAGAAGGCAAGAGTTCTCTCAACAAGCCCTGAAAGGTTCTAATGACTTAGGTTCTGGAAGATACTAGTTCTAATCCTTCTATAACATGCTTCATCAACAAATATATTAGAAGCCTCTGAATACATAGAAGACGAAGATCAAGACTAGAGGGATTGTGTGTGATGGTGAGTACAAAAGTACACAGTGACCTATACTCTCTATGTGGCACAAGGGCATGCCTTTTTGTACTATTGTCTACCAGCCTCACCAAGAACATTGGGCACAATACAATTAAATTTATATTTCCTATTCTACCCTCCAACGGATCTCTTCTCTTCAACTATAAAATAAGTACTTGGAAGAATTTGAAACTAACGAATTAGTTCAACAAACATATACTAAACTGATGCACAAAAACTTTGTAGAGAAATATTTTGTATAGTTTTGTAAATAAGAAAGGAGGTGTTGCTTGTATCTTTCTATCAACACATTTGTGTTATTGTACTTAAAAATTGTGTAATCCGCTTGTCTAGAAGCATCTTTGTAAACACATATTTGTAATCAACTATTGTTGATATGTTCCTTGAGAGACTCCGTGTAGTCTGGATTCTCAAGAAGATTTTGGTTATGGTCATAATGGTTTGCAATAAGGATTAATAAACTTATTGGGGGTTCCGATAGGGATGATCGAACTTATTTTGGTTGTCTATAAATTGGTTGATTATAATAGATTAAGTCCTTTTGTATAAGGAAAATCACCTTGCGAGGTGGATTGGAGTAACTTAGTTAACAGTGAACCAGTATAAAAATAATTGTGTTCATCTATTTTTATTCACTTGTTATATTTGTGTTTTGAGTTGCACAAAGATTATATTTGGACCAACCTAATTTAAACCCCCATTTCTTGTGTTTCTCGCACCTTCAATTGGCATCAGAGCTTCGATTCTGGTATTGATATCTATCAAACACTTAACCATGTAAGATAAAGATCTAGATGAGTTTTAGAAACACTATGGTTGATCATGTTCCACCACCAACTGCTACAATTTCTGATAAAGATAACTACAATGCTAAACCTCCCTTTTTATGGTGAAAAGTTTGAGTACTTGAAATATAAACTAGAAATTTTCTTTCTAGGTCATGATGTTGATCTCTGAGATATGTTAGTCGATGACTACGAACATCCTACATATGATAATGGAAAGCAACTTGAGAGGAAAGCTATGACCGATCAACAAAAAAAGAATTTTAAGAATCATCATAAAGTAAGAACTATCTTGCTGAATGTTATTTCTTACACTGAGTATGAGAATATCATAAATAGAGACTTAACTAAGTCTATATTTGACTCTCTCAAAATGACTCACAAAGGAAATGATCAAGTCAAGGAAACCAAGGCTTTGGCCTTGATTCAGAAGTATGAAGCCTTCAAGATGGAGGATGAAGAAATAGTTGAGATGATGTTCTCAAGGTTTCAAACCTTAGTTGCAGGACTGAGAGTTCTGAAAAAAGGATATTCAACAGAAGATCACGTGAAGAAGATTTTCAGAAGCTTGCCATCCAAATAAAGGCCTATGGTAATTGCGCTCAAGTTTGCAAAGGATCTGACAAACACTTCTCTAGAAGAACTAGTAAGTTCTCTAAGAAGTCACGAGATTGAGCTAGATCATGATGAAACTCAGAAAAAGGGAAATCTATTGCACTCAAATATGTCAGAAGATTTGATAAGTCCAAAGCTCTTTAAGCTAAAGAGATTGAGGATTCAGAAGAAGATTCTGATGAAGACAAAGATGAGTTGTATCTACTGTCCAGAAGGGATAATTGTCTTTGGAAGAAGAATAAAGGCAATAGGTTTAGAAGTAATAGAAGGACAAGAGGTCACTTCAAGTCTACTTTTGATCAGAGGAAGTCTAGTGGCAAAGAAGTCACTTGTTATGAGTGCAATGAGCTAGGACACTACAAGAATGATTGTCTTGAACTATATAAGGACAAGTCCAAGAAGAAAGCTCTCGAAATAAAGAAGAAAGAGTTGATGGAAACCTAGGATGATTCTAAAGACAACTCAGAAGAAGAACATGCTAACATGGCACTGATAGCTCAAAGCTAGAACGTCTGTTGAAAAGATCTCTCTAGAAGATGAAGCAGAATCAGATTCAGACACAGAAGAGGTATTCTCCAAAGAGGTATTTTCTGACCTTTCTCACTCTGAATTAAAAGTCTTTTTAGTTGAAATTCTGGAAAAACATGAGTTACTTAAGATTGAATTCAAGGAACTTAAAAAATTCTTTGAATCCACATCTCTTGAAAACAATAAGCTTAAGGAAGATCTCTCTATTTTAAATGAAGAAAAATTATTTCTCAAAGATGAGAACTCTTCCCTCAAGGGCACGAGAACTCTTCCAGAAGATTCTAAGAGTACTAATTATGTCATTATGAAATATGACAAAGCCTTCCAGAAATTCCTAGCCAAAAGCATAGGGAGAAGCATGACGACTTCTATAATCTATGGCGTGAGCAGAAATGAAACCAATGGTATTGGTTATAACTCCTATGACAAATCAAATTCTGAAAAGGAAGATAAACCTCATATTTTTCATTCCCATTTTGTCTTTGCTGGGTTTGTGCCTAAAGATAAGGGAAAAGAAAAAGAGGAATCTGCTTCTGAACCTAACGCAAAACCTTTGGCAAAATCTTTTAGGTTTAATTCTTACAAATATGATCATTCTGCTGCTAAACCCAAAGTTGTTAAAAACTCTCGGGGAACTAACAAGAGAGGACCCAAGAAATGATGGGTACCCAAGAAACAAATTATGTATGTTGCAGATATTCTTAGCAGTGCAGTTGAAACGCATGTTATGGTACCTAGACTCTGTAATATCAAGCTTCTCAAATGATTCTCAATGCACTTTGTTTTGATGAAGACAAACTATATTGGCAAGAAGGCAAAGATTTTGATCAAGCTAAAAGCATCCTTGGATAAAAGACTTTGTCTCAAGTTCTTAGAAAATTTCACAAGGTATAATGACAATACTTACTTTGAACTTAAGTCTTAAATGCTCAATGATCAAAAGAAGTGTTTTATCTTTACAAACTTTTTCTCAAGTTTTCTAAGCAAAAAATAAATATTCACTTATGTGCAATCAATTTGCATGTTGGTGCAATCGATTACATGCTTCACGTTTTCAAAGTGTTAGCTACTATTTCTAAATTCAACCGATTTGCATGTTTGTGTAATCAATTGCTCTCTATCAAATTTTGCTACTGTTTTAAAGTGCAATCAATTTACACACATGTGCAATCGATTACTCACTGAAAATATTTGAATTTTTTAGCTGTTAAAATCCGTGCAATTGATTTACATAAGGGTGCAATCGATTGCATGCTGAACATTTTTGAAAATCAGCAGCTTTGAACATACCTTTTTATAACACCATTTCATGGAAACTTTTCATTGAATCTTGGCAATTTTTCATGATTCATTTGCAGAAATTTATGCTGTTTCAAAGAGGTGCTATGAACATATAAATACTGAATTTTCAAAATCATTTTGTCCCTCTTCCAATCAATAGTTTCTGAATTTTAAAATATTAAAACTCAATCTTTTTCTTCACTTTCATACACAAAGTTTTTCTGTACATTTTATATTGTTAAACAGAAAACTTTGAGCATTCTATAGTCTTGAGTAATTGTATATTATTTTTTTTTGGAAGAGAAGATCAAGTCATTGATAAAATCACTCAAAGTGATTATTGCACTACAAACTCTATCAATCAAATATTGCTATACACTTTCTTATTTTTTAGGATTGTTGAAAATAAGTTCAAGTGGTTTTGTTATCTTGTTTTTCAAGGATTATTGGATACAAGTAAGGTCATCTTGAGAGGATTGTTCTCATTGTTGACATAGTGAAAATCCAAGAGGATTGTTCTTGGTCCAAGAGGATTGTTCTTGGTTTTGGTAGTTATTGTTTTAATTTTGCCACTATAAGCAAATCTCTTTCATGTTGAAAGGGGACTAGAGTACTCTCAGACTGTGAGGGGAACCAGGATATATCGCTCGTGTCTCTTTATTTTTCTGCATTTTACTCTTTCATAAACACACCATAAACCAGAAAAATATTATCCATCATCACTAAAAACCAGAAAAAATTTAAAGGTGCACTTCATACTTACAATTGGCATCAGAGCAGGTTATAGGTAACATGTTCCTAAAAGATCCAGAATGGATTCCGCAAATCAAAATCCCGTTTTCAGAGATGGTGGTAGTAACAACAAGCCTTCTCTATTTTGTGGTGAATATTTTGAATTCTGGAAAATACGCATGAAGGCACTTCTAGAAGCACAAGGAGAAGAAATATGGGATGCCGTCGAGAATGGTCCATTTATTCCTATAACCGTGATCAATGGTGCTGGCTCATTAAAGTCTAAAACTGCATGGGATAAAGATGATAAGAAAAATGTCCTCTATGATAAAAAGGCAATCAATATTATTCAAGGTGCACTTAGCATGGATGAATTCTTCCGTATCTCGTCATGCAAAACAACGAAAGAAAAATGGGATACCTTGGTACAAACTCATGAAGGAATTGTTGAAGTTAAAAGATCAAGACTAAATACTTTGAGTCAAGAATACGAGTTATTTCGAATGCATCCCGGAGAAAACATCCTTGACTTGCAAAAGAGATTCGTGCACTTGACAAATCATCTAAGTGCTCTTGGTAAGACTTTGATGAATGATGAACTAAATCTGAAAGTACTTAGATCCTTAACTAGGGAATGGCAACCAAAGGTAACAACAATTTCAGAAAAGAAAAGTCTTTCTTCAATGACTCCCGTAACGTTGTTTGGAAAACTTCAAGAATATGAAACGGAACTTGGAAGACTTGAAAATCATTAAAATCAAGAGAAGAAATCCAAGAATATTGCCTTAAAGATTTATTCCAAGGAAGTTGAAAAGGAAGACAATCCGGAAGAAGATGGAAATTTCATGCCTCTTGTTAAAAGGCTTGGTAAGTTCTTTGGTAGAAATGACAAATCTCTTTCTCATGCAAAAAGAAAGAAACAATTTAAGAAAAGGGAAGCTTCCACATCAACACAAGAAGTCATATGTTATGAATACGATAAGCAGGTTATATCAAGCCGGATTATCCAAAACTCTCCAAGAAAGGTGGCTACAAAGGCAAAAATGAATTAAAGAACAAAAAGGCATATGTTGCATGGGAGGATAATGAAATAAGTTCTTCGTTCGATTCCAATAGTGATGAAAGTGCAAATCTAGCATTGATGGCCTCACACCATTCCGATATTGAAGATGATAAGGTTAGTAATGCATTTTCTCTTTTTGATAGTGATGCATAAGGTGCTATAGGTAAACTATTAAATGAATGCAAAATTATGTATAAAACTATTTCATCTCAAAAGAAACAAATTTCATCTTTAGAATAAAAATGTGAAACTATGGAAAAAGATTTCAAAGATGAAAAACAAAAATTAAGTGATGATCAAAAACATAATTTTGTATGCAAAAATTATGAATCACTCTCTTTCCAAATTGTCCAATTAAAAAGAGTTATTGAAAGATATGAAAAAGGTCAAAATGGACTGGAAGGTGTTCTTAGCCAAAAAAGATATTCCAATGATAAAAGTGGACTTGGATATTCAAAGTTTTCAAAACCAAGTTCTAATAAAACTATCTTTGTTAAGGCTAGTGATCAATTATCCAAAGAGAAAATGAACAAACCTAAAGTGGTTCATCATTATTCTAAAAATAAAACATTTCCTAAGAAGAAATCTTACCCTTCTAGATTTAAAAGTAAATTTGAACCTACTTGTTTTTATTGTGGTATTAAAGGCTACACACCTAATGCTTGCTATGTTAGAAACTGTAGTATGGCAAGTGGGCATTATGTGTGGGTAAAGAAAGGTACTAATTATGAAGGAACCAAAGCAACTTGGGTACCTAACAAAACCTAATTTGTTTTGTAGGTATGCTTGAGGACTACATGCATTATTTTGTATCTTGATAGTGGTTGTTCAAAGCATATGACGGGAGACATAAACCAATTTTCAAATCTAGTGCTAAAGGCCAAGGGTTTTGTCACTTATGGAGACAATAATAAGGAATAATTCTTGGCAAAGGCAAAGTTGGTGCTCCATCTTTCACATCCATTGAAGATGTTCTTTATGTTGAAGGACTAAAGCACAATCTTCTAAGTATTAGCCAACTATGTGACAAAGGCCTCAAGATCAAGTTCACCAAAGATGAATGCTTGATAGAAGACGAAATCACACATGAGGTTATACTTAAAGGTAAAAGAATTAATAATATATTTATGATTTCCATTGATGATCCATCTTTGAAGGTAAAATGTCTCATGGAGAACAACAATGATTCATGGCTTTGACACAAAAGAATTGCTCATATTCATATGGAACACTTGAATAAATTAATCAAGCATGATCTTGTCATTGGGTTTCCTAAGAGAAATTTTGTCAAAGATAGGCTTTGTGATGCTTGTCAAAAAGGGAAACAAACAAAATCAACTTTCAAATCTAAGAATGTGGTGTCTACTACAAGACCACTACAATTATTGCATATGGACTTATTTGGTCCATCAAGAACAAGAAGTTTCAGAGGTAATGTATATGCTTTGGTTATTGTTGATGATTTATCTAGATATACTTGGACATTATTTTTAGTGCATAAAAGTGATGCATTCAAGGCTTTCAATAAGTACACTAAACAAATTCAAAATGAGAAATCTCTAACAATTACCTCTATAAGAAGTGATCATGGCGGAGAATTTCAAAATGCTCTCTTTGAAGAATTTTATGGAGAACATGGAATATCTCACAACTTATCGGCACCAAGGACTCCTCAACAAAATGGAATGGTGGAAAGAAAGAATAGGTCTCTTGTATAGCTTGAAAGAACGATGCTTAGTGATTCAAATCTTCCAAAATATTTTTGGGAGGATGCGGTGAGCACGACATGTTTTGTTAGCAATAGAGTTAACATAAGACCAATCTTGAAGAAAACTTCATATGAACTTTTCAAAGGGAGGAAACCAAACATTTCCTTCTTTCACATTTTCGGCTACGTAATTTCTAATGCGAAAAAGGCTTTCAAAAAGGTTAATTTAACAAGAATTTGTTTATAAAGAAAATCAAAGGTGACACTTTGCAAGTTCAAGTCTATGTTGACTATATCATCTTCGGCTCGTCAAACAAAGAAATGTGTGAAGAATTTTCAACAATGTTGCAAGGCGAATTTGAGATGTCCATGATGGGTAAAATGAATTATTTTCATGGACTTCAAATCAAGAAATTAAAGGATGGCATTTTCATCAACCAATCCAAGTGTTGCAAAGAATTTTTGAAAAGATTTGACATGGATAATTATAAAGCTATGACTACACCAATGGGTGCTGGTACATACATTGATCAAGATGAATCGGGTGTCTCCATTGACATTACAAAATATTGAGGTATGAATGGATCCTTATTATATTTGACGGCAAGCCGTCCTGACATAATGTTCAGTATTTATCTATGTGCTCGCTTTCAAGCAAATCCAAAGGAATCACATCTCATGGCGGTAAAACTGAACATGAATTATCTCCAAGGAACAACAAATGTTGGATTATGATATCCTAAAGGTAGTGTTTGCAATTTAGTTGGTTACTCTGACGCGGATTATGCACGTTTTAAAACTGATAGAAAAAGCACAAGTCGTACTTGTCAAATCCTTGGAAATGCATTAGTATCATGGGCTTGCAAGAAATAATCATGTGTTGCTCTTAGCACAGCCGAAGCAGAATATATTGCAGCGGGTAATAGTTGTTCTCAAATATTGTGGCTCAAGCAACAACTTTGTGACTACAAACTCGATCTAGGATGCATTCCTCTTCGGTGCGACAATACAAGTGCAATAAACATTACAAAAAATTCAGTTATGCACTCAAGAACCAAACACATCGACATACGACATCACTTTCTTCGTGATCGTGTACTTCAAGGAGATGTCGAGGTCACATTTGTAGATACTCATAATCAACTTGCCGATATCTTCACTAAACCTTTGGCAAGAGAACCATTTTACAAGATTCGACGAGAACTTGGCATTCTTGATGAACACGATGTATAAGGTGCTTTCTATCCTTTTTATGCTTTCACATACTTGTCTTAACTTGGTTGTATGTATAAATTCATGATCATATGATGCCTTTAAATGCTATATATGTTAAGTGTTGTTAAAATTTAAGAAAAATGTATTTTTGGTCATTTTTTGTTGATGAAAATCGATTACACCATTGTGAAAATCGATTGTTCACTGTATGTTTTATTTTTTAACCTTTCTGTTTTTAGTGCAAATCGATTGCACGCTGTTCGTTTCAATTTTATGTTGGTTCTGTTTTGTGTGCAAATCGATTACACCTGTATGCAAATTTATTGCACCTGCTATAAATTGCTTTTTTAACAGGCTTTTATGTTGGTCAAAATTTATCTCTCTCTCGTATTCCCAAATTCACCTCCACTATTGACAAATCAATTAAATATCATTGACTATATTAAAACCCACTCATCACTATCCACTCACAAATCCTATCCAAATTCATCTCATCAAATATCTACTTCTCAAAATCTACCAAACCCTAAATTCAAAAAAACACCTTCCTCATGGCATCCAGACAAAAATGAAAAGTGTCAGCTACAGAGAAAGGAAAGCAGAAAGTTGCTTCATCTTCTGCAAAAAATCCATTAATATCAACTCTCACTGAAGTTCAAGAAACAAGGTTCAAAATGGATTTTCAAAGGAAGATAATGTCCACTCCAAAATATGGTATGCTATCATCTTTCCCTCAGGAATGCTTTACTTTTCAGAATGATTTGACTGCATATGGATTGGAACCACTGATTTCATCATTTGGTCCATACTACCCGGATCTAGTAAGAGTATTCTTCAGTAATTTGGCTACTTACAAAGGCAAGTTTGTTACATATGTGTTGGGCACAAGAATTTCTCCAACCCCTGAAATTCTTGGTGAGATTCTACATATCCCTCATATTGGGAGCTCTTTGTATGATCCTGAAGATGAAGCATGGGATGATTACAAGAAAAGGATTTTTACTACAACATTGGCATATTGAACGAAGCTGGATTCTGTGCTAAAAGAATTCGCGGACTAGGAGGAGTCATTCCATCTAGAGACTCTTGGAGTGCAGGTAACCTTTTTATCGATGATAGGCTATTTCACTATTTCATGGTCTACATTATGTTTCCGCGGGCTGGAAACCACTGCACTGTGACTGATTTGGAAATGCAACTTCTATACGCAACAAAAAGAGGTATACGCGTCAATTGGGCACGACTTATAATGACTCATATGCTAAAGTTTGATGCAAAGTCAAAATTCCTACCATATGCTTACTTTATTACTCTAATTATGGAAGAATTTGGAATTGATTTTGTTGGTTCTGAAAGAGTTGATATGGATCCAAATGGTCACAAGATCTCAATCAAAAATGTTGATTCGAGAATGAGAGTTCACTATAATTCGGAAACAAAAACAATCACATACATTGGTGAAGATATGGTTGGTGACGAAGGAAACAATCAAGAGGAAGAAGGTGGTGATGTTGCACCTCCTCCACCTACTGCTCCCCCTGGTCCAAGTAATAAAGATGTTATAGATTTTATGACTCAACAATTTGCTTCCATCAACACCAGCATCAACCACCAGTGGAATGCCATCAATGATTCCACGACATCTCGGATTAATGATTTTCGCTCAGATGTGAACAAACAATTTTCCTACCTCTACTCTCACCTTCACATACCTCCATATAACCCTAATAATCCTGATGTACCTCCACCACAATACACATAACCTCCATTACAATAATAATTCCCCAATCAAGGACCCTTTTTCTATAACAACCGTGACATGAATCAACCTTAAAATTCTGTCCAATTTTTTTATTTCTACTATTTTTATGTTATGTCCTTGTTACTTTATGCTATGTTTTGTTTGTTGCTTTTGAGCTTTATATATATTTGTTATTCTACTATGACATGTATGTCTATGACTATATTTAATTAGTGCATGTTTTGGTTAAGTTTTCAATGTTATCCATTTTTATTGCATATTTCCCTTCTTTTTGATAATGTAAAAGGGGGAGAAGGATGTGGCACTTTATGCTTCTTTATTTCCTGTCTTAAACTTCTAAGGTACTCTTCAACAAGATGAACAATTTTAAGAGTTTACAACCTTCTCATACAAAGGGGTGTTAGAACAATGTTTGAATCTACTACCCTATATTTAAGTTTTGATGATAACAAAGTGAAAAGATATAGTATTTATATGTTTCATGTTTGAACTATATGCTGCCTAAAATTACTATGCTCTGACTTGCAGATACGCTGATTAAAATAAGCAAGATCACTTCTTCAGCATCAGAATTTGATTTCATACACCAGCATCAGAAGTTGCTGAATCAGAACGTCAGGATCAGATGATCAACTCACGTACATGCTGAAGCTTGATGAACAGAACTGCGCGTAAACACTCTGATACAAAAACAATAGTTCATCAGCAGCGAAGCAGAATCAGAATGAGCCAAGCCAGAACGTGCATTGAAGAAGCAACGGTACTGAGCATTGAACGCTAATTAATTCCAACGACATCATTCTAGACAAGATCTGCTCAAAAAGGAAAGCTTGTTATTAGCATTGAATCAAGAATATTTGCATTCAACGTTCATCTTCTCAAGTGCTATATAAACAAGGCTTCGAAGATTATAATGGCTAATGCTCTCCAAATCTCTACACGCACAAAGCTGAACAATAATCTTCATCTACCAGTTTTGCTAAACCACAAACTCTGATACTCCATTAGTGTTTAGCAATCTAGTTTCTAAGCTTCATTTTGTGTATACATCACAGTTGTGATAAAGTTTTGTAGAAAACATTCACACACATTGTTTTATACCTTTGTAAGAAAGTGTTGCCTTGACAAACCGGATTGTGGTTTGAATCAAGAAGGCTTTAGCAGTTGTTAAAGCAGTCTGTAATATTCAGTTGAATATAGTGAATTAAGACCTCGTTGGAGAGAGGCGAAATCACCTTGACGGGTGGACTGGAGTAGTTTGAGATCAAACGAACCAGGATAAAAATATCTTGTCAATTGCTTTAAGATTTCAGTTTTACAATTCAACCCCCCCTTCTTGTGTTTTTCACCCCTTCAATTGGCATCAGAGCGCCTGGTTCTGAGCTAAAACACTTAACCGTGTCAGTACAAGATCCAGCGTCAGAAAAACACAATGGCAGGAAACAACTCTCATTTCAGCAATGACAACAATGAGGACAGAGACAGATTCAGCGGCAAACCTCCAGTTTTTGATGGAGAAAACTTTGATTACTGGAAAGACAGAATTGAAAGCTTCTTTCTAGCGCATGATGCTGATCTGTGGGATATGGTGACAGATGGATACACGCACCCTGTGAATGCAACTGGTCAGAAGATTGATAGAAAATCAATGACTGATCAACAAAAGCGTGACTTCAAGAATCACCATAAGGCCAGAACCATCCTCCTCAGTGCCATCTCCTATACTGAGTATGAAAAGATCTCCAACAGAGATACAACTAAGAACATCTTTGATTCTCTCAGAATGACGCATGAGGGCAACGTTCAAGTCAAAGAAACAAAAGCTCTGGCGCTCATTCAGAAGTATGAGGCGTTCAAAATGGAAGAATCTGAATCCATTGAAACTATGTTCTCTAGATTCCAGATTCTGGTAGCTGGTCTCAAAGTTCTGGACAAAGGATACTCTACTGCTGACCATGTCAAGAAGATAATCAGAAGTTTACCCAAGCAGTGGAGGCCTATGGTTACTGCTCTGAAGCTAGCGAAAGATCTCAACAAAATCACTCTGGAGGAACTTATAAGCTCCCTCAGAAGTCATGAGATAGAGCTAGAAGCTGATGAGCCTCAGAAGCAAGGTAAGCCTTTAGCTTTAAAATCTAACAGAAAATCTGAATCTAAAGTTTTGCAGGCAGTTGAAGAAACATCTGATGGATCCTCATCAGAAGAAGACGAACTCTCCCTTCTCTCCAGAAGAGTAAATCAACTGTGGAAGCAAAGACAAAGGAAGTTCAGGAATCCCAGAAGATCTGATCAGAACGAGTCTTCTTCCAGATACAGAAGGACAGATTCTTCCTCTGGATACAGAAGATCTGAAGGCTCCTCCAGTAGCAAGAAGCCAAACACAAAAGACATCATCTGCTACGAGTGCAATGAGCAAGGACACTACAAGAGTGACTGCCCAAAGCTTCAGAGGGAAAAGCCCAAAAAGAAGTTTGGAAGAGAGAAGAAGAAAAGTCTCATGGCCACATGGGATGACTCTGACTCGTCTGAAGCTGACTCAGAATCAGATGATGAAAGGGCAAACATAGCGCTCATGGCTAACATTCCAGATGATAGTGAAGCTTATGAATCAGACTCAGAATCAGACACAGAAGAGGTATTCCCTAACTTCGCTGTTAATTTTACAAAGGCTGAACTTGCTGAAAGCCTCAATGAAATTCTGGAACGTTATCAGCAGATTAGAGCTAAATTCAGAGACCTGAAAAGGAATCTTGAATCTGACTCTAATAAGTCTGAGAGTCTCAAATTGGAAAACTCTGAGCTGAGAGATAAAATTTCAAAATTAGAAAACTCTTTACAAAACTCTCAGAAGGAACCAATTTCTGAAACTCCCAGCAACGCTGATGAGATCATCAAGGAGTATGATCATAGTTTCCAGAAGTTCCTTGCTAAAAGCATAGATAGAAGCAGAATGGCTTCAATGATCTATGGAGTTAGCAGAAACGGCAGGAAAGGAATAGGATACCAAGGTAAGGTTCCTACACCTAAGAATGTCATGGATTTAACCATTAAACACACTCCTTTAAATTCACACTTTGTGTATGGTCACACACATGACATCAAATATACTAGCAGTAAGCACTCTGTGAAACCAAAATTCAACCAGAGTTTTGGTAAAACTAACAAGTCAGGACCCAAGAAAATCTGGGTACCTAAGGATAAAATAATACATGTTGCAGATATCTTTAGCAGCAAGTCAGAAACACCAGTCATGGTACCTGGACTCTGGCTGCTCACGACACATGACGGGAAGAAGGCATATGTTCCAAAGCCTGGAACTTAAGCCTGGAGGCCACGTTGGCTTTGGAGGCAATCAGAGGGGAAAGATAATTGGCTCTGGAACTGTAGGTAACGGAAATCTTCCCTCTATTAATAATGTTCTGCTAGTTGATGGATTGATGCATAATCTGTTATCCATAAGTCAATTAAGTGATAACGGTTATGATATAATCTTTAATCAAAAATCATGTAAAGCTGTTAGTCAGAAAGATGGGACTATCCTGTTTAATGGAAAGAGGAAAAACAACATTTACAAAATCAAACTTTCTGAACTAAAGAGTCAGAATGTAAAATGTCTTCTGTCTGTTAACAACGAGCAGTGGATCTGGCACAGAAGATTGGGGCATGTTAGTATGAGAAGAATATCTCAGATTAACAAACTCAATCTGGTCAGAGGACTTCCATATTTGAAGTTCAATTCAGATGCTCTGTGTGAAGCATGTCAGAAAGGCAAATTTGTAAAACCTTCTTTTAAATCCAAAAATGTTGTTTCTACCTCTAAGCCATTAGAACTTCTGCACATTGACTTATTTGGACCAGTTAAAACTACTTCAGTCAGTGGTAAGAAGTATGGGTTAGTAATCGTAGATGACTATAGCAGATGGACATGGGTAAAGTTCTTAAGACACAAGGACGAGTCACACTCTGTGTTTGTTACCTTCTGTAACCAAGTTCAGAATGAAAAAGATCTTAGAATCGTTAAAGTCAGAAGTGATCATGGTGGTGAATTTGAAAATAAAGATTTTGAGTCATTCTTTAATGACAAAGGCATTCTGCATGATTTCTCTTGTCCTAGAACTCCCCAACAAAATGGAGTTGTAGAACGAAAGAACAGAACATTGCAAGAAATGGCCAGAACCATGATCAATGAGACAAACGTTGCTAAGACTTTCTGGGCAGAGGCAATAAACACAGCGTGCTACATTCAGAATAGAATCTCAATAAGACCTATTCTGGAAAAGACTCCATATGAATTGTGGAAGAACAGAAAGCCCAACATTTCGTATTTTCATCCATTTGGATGTACTTGCTTTATGTTAAATACAAAGAACTATTTGAACAAGTTTGATTCTAA
Source organism: Vicia faba (assembly GCA_948472305.1). Taxonomy (NCBI): domain Eukaryota; kingdom Viridiplantae; phylum Streptophyta; class Magnoliopsida; order Fabales; family Fabaceae; genus Vicia; species Vicia faba. The sequence goes on along the minus strand of OX451736.1, from coordinate 319,069,786 downwards.
GGCACATAAGTGTATTATGTTAGGATACTCTGAACGCTCAAAAGGGTACAGAGTATACAATACAGAAACACAGATTGTGGAAGAATCAATCAGTGTTCGTTTTGATGACAAGCTTGACTCTGAAAAGTCAAAGCAGAATGAAAATCTTGCAGGTATAGAAATTGAATTTGCAGGTTCTGAAGACAAGTCATCAGAAGCTCTCAACACAGACATTCCTTCAACGTCTGAAAGGAGCAATGCTAGAAATCCTACAACAGCTGCTGATCAACCTCAGAAGAGATTACCCAGAAGCAGTTTGGATCACCCAGAAGAGACTATCCTAGGAAGAAAGGAAGATCCAATCAGAACAAGAGCAAGCTTCAGAAACTCTGAAGAAACTCTTATGGGACTTGTGTCTCTGATTGAACCTTCTTCTATTGATGAAGCACTTCTGGATAATGACTGGATTCTGGCAATGCAAGAAGAGCTGAATCAATTCACCAGAAACGACGTATGGGATCTCGTTCCCAGACCAAAAGGATTCAACGTCATTGGAACAAGATGGGTGTTCAGAAACAAGCTAAATGAACAAGGTGAAGTCATCAGAAACAAGGCACGACTGGTTGCACAAGGTTATAGTCAGCAAGAGGGGATAGACTATACAGAAACCTTTGCCCCAGTCGCCAGGTTAGAATCTATCAGACTTTTAATTTCATTTGCTGTTAATAGAGGCATCACTCTGTATCAGATGGATGTCAAAAGTGCATTCTTAAATGGTTATATAGAAGAAGAAGTTTATGTTCACCAACCCCCAGGTTTTGAAAATACAAAACATCCAGAACATGTTTTCAAACTAAAGAAGTCACTGTATGGTCTGAAACAAGCTCCCAGAGCTTGGTATGAAAGGCTAAGTAACTTTCTGCTTGAAAATGAATTCACCAGAGGGAAAGTGGACACTACTCTATTCTATAAAACAGTTAAGAGTGACATTTTAGTCTGTCAAATTTATGTTGATGATATTATTTTTGGTTCTACTAATCCTTCTCTTGGAAGAAAATTTGCTAAGTGTATGCAGGCAGAATTTGAGATGAGCCTCATGGGGGAACTGAAATTCTTTCTAGGAATTCAGATCAATCAAACTCCAGAAGGAACTTACATTCATCAGAGCAAATACATCAGAGATCTTCTGAAGAAATTTGACCTCTCAGAATGTAAGCCATCAAAGATTCCAATGCATCCCACGTGCATTCTGGAAAGAGAAGAGGTAAGCAAAAGTGTAGAACAAAAAGTCTACAGAGGTATGATTGGTTCTCTCCTTTATCTGACAGCTTCAAGACCTGATATCTTATTCAGCGTATGTATTTGTGCTAGATTCCAATCAGATCCTAGAGAATCTCACTTAACAGCTGTTAAGCGAATTTTCAAGTATCTGAAAGGTACTACTAATCTGGGTTTGTTTTATAGAAAATCTAGTGACTACAGCTTAGTAGGCTACTGTGATGCTGATTTTGCTGGAGACAGAGTGGAACGTAAAAGTACTTCTGGAAGCTGCCAGTTTCTGGGAGAAAATCTGATCTCGTGGTCCAGCAAAAGGCAATCAACAATTGCTCTGTCAACAGCAGAAGCTGAGTACATAGCAGCAGCAGGATGTAGCACACAAATGCTCTGGATGAAAAGTCAGCTTGAAGACTTCCAGATTTTTGAGAGTAACATTCCTATTCTTTGTGATAATACTTCTGCTATTTGCTTAAGTAAGAATCCTATTTTACATTCTAGAGCTAAGCATATAGAAATTAAGCATCATTTCATTAGGGACTATATTCAGAAAGGTATTTTGAACTTGAAATTTATAGATACAGACCATCAATGGGCTGATATCTTTACTAAACCCCTTTCAGAAGATAGGTTTAATTTCATTCTGAAACATCTCAGCATGAAAGTATGCCCAGAATGAAAATGTTTTAATTCCATATATTTATCTTCAGAATGTAATTATATTACTGTGAACTTCTGATCAATCTTCTTTCAGAAAGATAGAACATGCAAATTGTATCAGATGCAAGTCTAAAGATCTGAGAGTCTAATCTCAAAGACAGACGTGCTGATCACTACATCAAACAAGTGTCATCCAATCATCAGCAAATCTCTGAAGCAGAACGCGTGCACGCTTCTGAGAAGGCAAAGTGCTGATTGGGTGCATTGAGACACATGTCTGGTAACCGTTTTTAAGTATCTTTCTCAAATCCCCCAAAATCAGCAAGCATTTAATGAAAAGTAATCACGCTTGTTAAATGGCAATCATTATTTTTTTTCTCTCTCTTAAAAACGTTTAATTTTTCAAAATAATTTTTGAAAACTCTATTTAAGCACATTAATCCTTCATTCTTATTCTTTACGCTTTATCATAATCATTCAAGTATTTTCTGCATATTTCTGAGTTTATCTCCTAAAAACTTTTTTCTCAAATCATTCTCAAAGCCTTTTGTGTGAGAACAATGGCATCCTCCAGCATTTCTGCAGGCAATCAGAAGAAAGAAACCTCTGAACAATATCAGGTGCCCCTCAGAACTCTTCTCACACCGGTAAAGAATCTTGAAGTTCTCTCTGAGTTAATCATCGACTCTGAAAGTTTGAAGGAAAATGGATTTGACCTAACTGAAGAAATTAGGGCTCAAAAGTGGGAGAGGTATTTCGATAGGTTGGTTGGACCAACATTCCCAGCGCTTGTCAAGGAATTTTGGATTCACGCCAAGATTTCTAAGCATCTAGTCATCTCTTCTGTCATGGGAAAGAAGATCGTGATTTCTGAAGATCTCATTGCTAGGCTAATCGGTCAAAGTGGTGGTGGAGTCCGTTGTGTGGACATGGCTGATAGATGCCCTGATATAGGCGTGGTAGCTAACAGCATTTTCACTCTTGGATTGCCCAGCAGCAAAATTAAGGATCTGAAGGATCACTGCAGAGTATGGGCCAAGATTGTTCTGGGATGCTTCAACCACAGGAAACCAACAAGTTCTCCTGATTATATAAACGTGGATCAGCAATTTCTGATCTACTTTATTGATCAGAGGGTAAAGATCAATCTGGCACACTTCCTGTTCAACCATCTCAAGACCAGTGTCAAAGAAACAAGAGAAGAAGAAAGGACCAAAAGGGACTGGATACCGTTTGGAAGGCTTATATCAGATATTCTGACAGAGAATAAGCTGATAGAGTATCTGAGCGAAGCTCAAGTGCTGAGCACTATTGAACCAACCGTTGGAAAACCGCTGAACGCTAAGAACCTGAAAAAGATGAAGCTGATAGAAAATATTAAGAAGGAACCCAGAGCTACTTCAACTGCTGACATCTCCAGCAGAAGAGTGCCTCTGAGTGATTTTCCAAAATTTTCTGAAATGGAATCCAAACCAGAGATGTTTCTCAAGTATCCAGATTCATACAAGGAAGAAGATACAGGTTCAAAGCTGAAGATCAAAGATCTGAGTCAAATCCAACCAGAAGTGACTCAGAAGAAGACAAAGAAGAGGAAAGCGCCAACAGAAGGATCATCTCATCAGACTCCAAAGAAAAGAGGTATTTCATCTGCTGCCCCTATCTCAAAATCTTTTACTATTCCAACATCTGCTGCCCCTTCTCAAACCTCTCACAGAATATCCATTCCAATCCCTACCATTGATGAAACCATACCAGAAGACCCTTCCGAGGCCTTACTACTCAGAAGACCCAGAACTAAGATTCCCAAACAACCAACTGTTTCAACAACACCAGCACTTGATCGAGTGCTAGCTGATATTGAGCGTGAACATGCTTCTGCTCAACCAAATTCTGAACCACCAAATATTCCTCCTCCACAACCAGAACCACAACCTGAACCAGAAATACAACATCAACCAGAACCAGAACCACAATCACAACAACCACTCACAGAAGAACCTCTGATCCCTGAGCAATCAGAGATTCCACCTCCCCAACCAGAAAATAATCCACCTTCACCACAAACAGAGTTTCACCACTATGAAACCCCTTCTCCTCATCATTCTGACCCTCACTCACCTCAACCTTCACCGCTGGCAATCCAGTTGCCATGTGGAACCACTATTGTCAGGCCCCAGTTGCCATCCTCATTAGAATCAACACCTCCAAAAACTCCAACAACTCCAATAGAAATATCTGACTCTGACTCTGATACCCCTCCTCCAAAACAAACAACCTCTCAGAAAACCGCTGAAAACCCCAGCAGAACTTTCATTGACTTAACAAGTCTTGAACGTCTTGCTGATCTAAGACACAAAATTGCCATACCCAAACCAAAGTAACCAGATGTTGGCTCTGGTATTTTGAATTTTGAAACAGGTATGCTGCAATGGATTGCTTCTTTGAAGCAAGTCTGTCCTGGGATGATTGACCCAGCTGCTTCTGATCAGCTCTGGTCACAGTTCAGACTATGGGTACGTGCTGAAGCCCTCAAGCTGCAGGACGTCAACTATGAGCAGGCTCAACAGAACTTCAGCAAGCTGCTGAAGGAAGTTGAAAGTCAGCTGCCTCAAGAAGTTGTGCTCCCTCTGGACAGTGAATCTTGGTCTGAGAAAGAGCAAGCTGCAAAGGTGCAACCATCAGAAGAAGACAAGACCATTCAGGCTGAAGAAAATCCAGCAGAAGATGTCGCTGAAAGTTCTGAGAAGCTTCCTCCTTCTGATACTTCTCAAGCTGCCTTGGACAGGCAGGCTCTGGAAGAATTAAGGCTGAATGACTTGCGTCTCCAGCAGCGGATGGACGACAATGATCAGAAGATGAAAGCAAGAATGGATGTACAGGACAGCAAGATTGACACTGTGGTCAACATGGTTCAGAAGCAGAATGAAACTTCTGAAAAGATTCAAGCAATGCTGGAAAGCCTGTTCTCACGCATGCCCCCTCAACCTTAAATCTTTTTCATGCATAACTTTTTCATGCTTTCTTCATTTTCTGATGTACTGTTTTGACTATGTTTTTGTAATATTCTTTTGCTCTGATTATGAACTATTTTAATATAATTTGTTTTTTTTCGATCTAAATTGTTTTAGCACATCACCAACACTTTTTGATTGCTGACAAAAAGGGGGAGAACAAGAATGATATTTAAAATCAATAAACGGCTAACTAGACAGAAATTCTCAAACATTCTAACTCTATTACTTGAAATGTTTTTCTGTTTTGTTTTAAGTCTACAGGCACAAGGAAGCTCCTGAACACTATGAAGACTAGAAGCTCTGATCAGAATGTAGAAGCTCTGATCAATGTTGCTCTGATCAAATATGAAGTTCTGATCGACCAAATACTCTGATCCAAAGCAAAGCTCTGACAGGAAAAGCTCTGAAGCTCTGCTCTCTGATAAGTCAAAGACTCTTATAATCTGATGTTCAAAGAAAGAAAAAGATCTGATCTTGAAGAACACGTATCATCAAAGGGAAGTAATCAACTCAGGGGGAGTATCTCTTAACTCTGATTTCTCCTTACTTCTTATCTCTGAAACATTTCCCAGACACCTTTTCACGTTATTTTTCATTTAAAATATCTAGTTTTTGTCATCATCAAAAAGGGGGAGATTGTTAGAACAATGTTTGAATCTACTACCCTATATTTAAGTTTTGATGATAACAAAGTGAAAAGATATAGTATTTATATGTTTCATGTTTGAACTATATGCTGCCTAAAATTACTATGCTCTGACTTGCAGATACGCTGATTAAAATAAGCAAGATCACTTCTTCAGCATCAGAATTTGATTTCATACACCAGCATCAGAAGTTGCTGAATCAGAACGTCAGGATCAGATGATCAACTCACGTACATGCTGAAGCTTGATGAACAGAACTGCGCGTAAACACTCTGATACAAAAACAATAGTTCATCAGCAGCGAAGCAGAATCAGAATGAGCCAAGCCAGAACGTGCATTGAAGAAGCAATGGTACTGAGCATTGAACGCTAATTAATTCCAACGGCATCATTCTAGACAAGATCTGCTCAAAAAGGAAAGCTTGTTATTAGCATTGAATCAAGAATATTTGCATTCAACGTTCATCTTCTCAAGTGCTATATAAACAAGGCTTCGAAGATTATAATGGCTAATGCTCTCCAAATCTCTACACGCACAAAGCTGAACAATAATCTTCATCTACCAGTTTTGCTAAACCACAAACTCTGATACTCCATTAGTGTTTAGCAATCTAGTTTCTAAGCTTCATTTTGTGTATACATCACAGTTGTGATAAAGTTTTGTAGAAAACATTCACACACATTGTTTTATACCTTTGTAAGAAAGTGTTGCCTTGACAAACCGGATTGTGGTTTGAATCAAGAAGGCTTTAGCAGTTGTTAAAGCAGTCTGTAATATTCAGTTGAATATAGTGAATTAAGACCTCGTTGGAGAGAGGCGAAATCACCTTGACGGGTGGACTGGAGTAGTTTGAGATCAAACGAACCAGGATAAAAATATCTTGTCAATTGCTTTAAGATTTCAGTTTTACAATTCAACCCCCCCTTCTTGTGTTTTTCACCCCTTCAAGGGGGAGTTATACATCTTAGGGGAGAAGTCTCTTTCCGAAAATAACAAAGCTTCAAGAAAGATTGTTTGTCATATTCAAAAAGGGGGAGAATGTAATATCAAGCTTCTCAAATGATTCTCAATGCACTTTGTTTTGATAAAGACAAACTATATTGGCAAGAAGGCAAAGATTTTGATCAAGCTAAAAGGATCATTGGATAAAAGACTTTGTCTCAAGTTCTTAGCAAATTTCACAAGGTATAATGACAATACTTACTTTGAACTTAACTCTTAAATGCTCAATGATCAAAAGAAGTGTTTTATCTTGTGTCGTACCCCAAATTTGTCCTAGCTCGATGATTTTATTTTTCAAGATTTAAATAGAATAAATATTTAATTAAAGATGGTACAGCAATATCTGATATCCCATCTTTATCCAAGACTAGGGGGTGTATTTTTAATTCAGGAAGATGGGGCTTTTTAAATCAGAAAGAGTCATAAACCCATTCATAAAGCATGTTGGCCAATGGCCCATGCGATTCAAAAATGGAAGTTATTTCAAAAGAATAATAATTATTAAGTTTATTTTGCATAAGCTTGTTTAGGTTAAGTTGATAAAAAGGTGGGGGGGGGGGGTGCTTATCAATAACTAAGCCCATTAAGTTAAGCCTAATTAACTTTTTATTTGTTGTTGAAACAATTTCTGGTTATTAGATATTGGGTTTTTTATTAAAGATTATTTGGAAAAAACTATTTTGAAAACTATGTGGGCTAATAGTATAAAAACATGTTGCTTTAATTGAAATACGATCTTGTCGGGCAGCACAAGAGATAAGGTGCAAGCCCAATTGAATTGGAAAGTTGTTTTTGCTGTAAAAAAAGGGAATAATATTGTAGGCTGAACAATAACCTGCAGGCCCATTGAGTTTGTTTTTTAGCTAGCCCACCTAACATTTTTGTTACTATTGCTTTATTTAAAAAAACAGTATTGTTATTAAAACTTTTTCTGTTATTAGTACACTAAAAATCTTCCTTTACAAATTATTAAGAAATTCATTTTATTATTTATTATTAAAGGGCATCATATTAAATATGTTTATTAAGAGTTTTTTCTGTTGTTTAATGAGAATGCAATTGTTGTTGGGACAGAAAAAGAAGGCTTAAGCCTAAAATCGTATTCAACGTGCTGGGCTGAAAGAAACAGTACAATGCCACAAAAAAAAACCATTTTGTACAAGATTTGTTTGGAAATTAAAGCGCCAGGCCCAAATTGCTTAACAACAACTGTTCAGATTATCACTAATTTAAGCGCATGATTTTTGCAAAAAAAAACATATAGTGTTCAAATTAGATCAAATCTTTATGACAGTTAAAAAAAGCTAAAATGATACAAAATCATTATTACAGATCCAGTATAATTTCATGAGAATCAAATCTTCAATTCAAGAAAACTAAATCAAATCTAACATAAATCTAGAAAAATCTTACATATAATCGGAATTTGTTACTAAACAAAATTTATTACAGAAAATTGGCAATAGAATCAATTACGATCAAAATCCCTAATCATCTAAACCCTAATTTCTGCCTAAATCTATTTCTAACAAATTAAAACCCTAAATATAACATAACTCTATAAATAACATAATATACACAGAAACAAGGGGCGGGGGGATTTTTCTGGAATACAGAGACGGTAGAAGTTTTACAGAAAAGACAAGTTGAAGAAGAACAGGGGCCTCGCTGTTGTCGAAGAAGAAGGGAGGAGAGACTAGGGTTTCGATATCCAAAACCCTAATCGCTATTCGTTGATCCGCCGCTATCATCATCACCATTGCACCTTCACGTCCACCACCATCTTCAAGCCCTCAAACTCACCGCAACCTGCCAAACACATAAAGAAGAAGAATCAATGGTGGAGTCGTAAAGGTTGAAATCGAGAACGACATCGCGAAGGGTAACTCAGCTTGTTTTTATTTTTTGATTAGGGATTTGGGATAGGGGGTGTGGTTGAACCGCCTTCGGAGGTTCTAGGGAAACTAGGGTTTGGAGAAAGAGAGAAAGGGAGCTAAGGCGGAGTGAAAGAGAAACGAGAGGAAGATGCAGTTTATGTAAAATACAAAAACGAAAAACAAATTTTATTATTCCCAACTGTTCCAATACACGCGCACTTACCCTAATTAACGTACACCTTCGTTTCCCTCCCTTTGATCATCATCATCAGACGACTGTTAGGCCAAGTCTGATTGTAACATCGTACACCCGCGCTACACAGGATTACCCTGGACCCCCTCCAATTCACTTAGTGGGCCGAGCCCAGCGCTGTTGACACCCCTATTCCTAAATTACTAAAATTTCAAAACAAACGCACCCCCCTGCGTGGACTTGTGATGGGCCTGACCCAACTGTTTTTCACACCCCACCCTATTTACTACAGAACTAAACTTGCACCCCTTGAGTATAGTTAATTTTATTTATTTAGTTTTATAATTTAATAATCATTTCTATTTTATAAATAAATATATATATTATTTAATTATAATAATAATAATTATTAAAAAAATAATGAATTTTTATTATTATTTCTTTATATTATTTTTTATACTATATTTTATGCTTATTAATTATGTATATCTTTTTTCATTTATAATTATTATTATTACTATTAATTTTTATTATCATATTTTATCTATTATTATTATTATTTATTATATGTAGATATTATCATATGATCAAATAAATTATTTTTATATTAAAATTACACATATTATTTTATATATTATTTGCATTAAATTTTTTAATCATGCATTAATCAAGATCTTCACAAATAATACGATTAAAAAACACATACAAATCATCAAACTATTTTTCGCAATAAACTAAACTAATCAATTATTTTTGCAAATGGGTTTCAAACTGGTTTTGGCTTACTGCGCACTTAGTCAAAATCTCCGCAATCACTACTCCTGACCGAGTGCGAAGTGATTCAAAATATGTTTGCAAACCCCTAAAAAACACCAACCTATACGAACTACGAATTGGGACTCTGATTCCTCGTAAGAGGATACATAGGCATACGATCAAAGATCGTGGCGAGTCTTGCTAATTAAAACTTAAAACCCTGTTTATCCCAAACCTAAACCTAGAGCTTAATATCCTTGTAAACAAGGTGGATGAAAGGTGCCTAACACCTTCCTTTCATCTAATTGAGTCCTAAACCTAGAATTTCTGTCTGCGAATTAGGGTTTTCTGTTAGGTTCCCTTCCCTAGGATAAAAACTAATAGTGGCGACTCTTAATAAAAAGACCAGTTGCTACAGCTGGCGACTCTGTTGGGGACTCTCCTTAACCCTAGGTTTAGGTATTTTTGGGGTTTCTTATTTTTATTTGCTTTATTTATTTATTGCATTTATCTATGTTATCGTATTTATCTATTTACTGTCAAATTCTCTTATCATCATATATTTACTGCATGGTGGGATTTCTCTATCTCAAAAATATTTTCCGTATAACCCTTAGAAAGAAGGTTCGTCTATTAGCTTAGGGGGTACATCATCGCTGCGAGTTTATGTGACGACTTCGCCTAGAGTCGGTGAACTTCCGAAAAAGGAATACTTATCAAGAGATATCCTCTTGACGAGTAGGACTTTGGAAGGTCACCCATGACTCTTTGTAACGACCTTAACCCAAATATCTCATGACGAGATCTTTCATAACTTTGAGACGAAAGTCTCAGTTCGTAAAGAGGCTCCACCTAAGGGAGGCCCTTGTGCCTTTTCCCTCTGGTGTTATTCATGACACCCTTAAGGAAGCCACCTTTTGGGAGGGTAAAACAACTGTAGGTCAAAATTAAGGAGCCTACCTTCTAAGGGAATTTATCACAAAAACCCCGTCACTGAACCATACATCCCTACCTTATAGAGGTACTTAATACAAAAATCATGTCACTCAACCCTACACCTATGCATTCATGCATTTCACATATTCGTCACCCTACATTTATCTTATTCACAGGGGGTATAAAAGATAATAACAAAATCAAGATCTCAGTGACTGTCTTTAAAAATGGATACCGAAGGAAACAACTTGCCCACGTCAACACGCCAAACATGTCCAAAATCAAGGCCACAAAAAGGAAATAATGTGCTGAAGATTTTCTCAAGCTTTGTCAGGTCAAGGTGGATGACTTCCAGATCAGATATCTGCAGGCGCATCTAGAAGATTTATTTCCTTTTGCCTGATTTCAAGCAAATAAAGTTTTGGTTTAAGATCGTAATATTTTTCGATATCTGAATTACATTACTTTTAATAAAGGCCTTTTGTTTCCACATCACGTTTGCATATCTATTTTAAAGATAGTCGCTAAGTAAAATAATAAGCAAAAGGAAAATACATACCCAAGTGAATAATACATTCAAAACAAGTAAGCATTTCATATTCATACGTATCCATTCGTACACATGCATTTATAGAACACCCACATATCATGTCAACACTTATTTTTCCATAAACATCTCTCCAGTTGAACCATTGGTAGAAGAAGGTCTCCACCTCCTTGGCCTACATATCAAACAAGGGCCTACCAATAGAAAACCATGGAGAAAATCGAGGAAACCCAAGCTGCATTCCAAGAGGATCTCGACCAAGTAAAAGGTGACGTAAGTTCAATGAAAGGAGATTTGATCAAGTTCTTCTGGCGTTGAAGAACATTATTGACAGGAAAGACCAAATTCCTAGGGTAGCTTTCAAGGAATTAGCCCAGACTATTTGTGCATCAAGTGGCCAACAACGAAGGAAAGAGCCAGAAGCAGGACTTCAAAAGTCCGTCATGGCCCAACAAGAAGCTGGAACTGAAGGGTTTGTCCTACCTCCACCAAAAGCAAGGGCATCACATACCCTAAAGATTCCAATCAATAATGCAGACAACTACTGGGACATGCAATACGGAGACCACGACCCAGAGGATGCCAACCAAGCGCCATTAAAGACGACTGAAACTCATGTTGTTGATAATCCATTAGTGATTGTGATACGGTGGGAGAACTAACTTGAGGGTTTTGCGTTTTATTGCAAATGTTGTGGTTTAGCAAGAGTCACCACCGACTTTTCTTTTATCCAAAAGGAAAGGTGAAAAAGCACAGGAAAGACCTTTGAGATTGTTTCTTGAGTTCGGGGGGCAGATTATGAAAAGGGAAGGTATTAGAACCCTTTTCATCCATGGTTTTCCATGGGCTCTTAGTTACTTTCTAGATCACTTGCTTTTTGTTTTGAAATTGTGCTTTGTGTGGTTTTTGAAAGTATTTTGTAAAAGAGACCATTGTTTAGGCAACCTTTGTAATGATTCTTGTTCGTAAGAATGTATACAAAGATATTTGTCTTTTTGAAAATGTTTTCAATGTTTGTAAAATGTTTGGAAATGTGTGTGTTTATTTTGAAAATAGCAAGGATAGTTGTTTGGAAATAGAGCAAGTAACTAGAAGTAATCTACCTACTCAAATGTCTTTCTTGTTCATTTTCTATTCCTTTGACATTGTTGTCTTACCATTGATTTGGTAAGCAACCCTATCTATGGATGTAAATGGGACGGGCGTGGGTCATCATATAACCATGATTAGCAATATTGCAAATTATCTTAGCATTTTTAAGAGACCAAGATCATTTTGTAAGGCAACTTTGAATAGTGTCATCGTGGGACTATGATCTTATACTTGTTTGTTTTGTCAAGATACTTCGCATGCATAATATGGTCATTTTTATATAAGGCAACCAAGTGGAGAAACCCTAAGGGTGCTTGTGTACAAGTGTATTATTTTCATGCTTTGATTTTGTCTTGGATTTAGGGTTTTCTATTTGATTTGTTTTTATCTTGCCATACAAACCCTAATTACTAGCATGGTATATAAAAGCGGTAAATTGCGTAATTTAAAGATTACTACGCTATTACAACATTTTTATGGGAGGGGGGAATACAAATTATGAATGGGGATTTGCAATAATGTAAATCTAATTAAACTATTACAACCAAATCAAATTTGCACGAATATTTGAATAAATAAGATACACTATAAATTAAATGTAATGTTATGTATATGCAAAAAAAGATTGTTTTATTTTTCATAAGCAAAAGAGTTTTGACTTAAATCTAATAAACTTAAGAAAAAGAAATTAATTCTTGAAAACCAAAGTTAACCCTAATTTCTAATTTAAAATAAGATAAAGTTCTTTAGGTATTATTTTTATGTATTTTTTGTATTAAAAATAATAAATAATATCTTATGAAAATATGTAGTTTTTATATGTCAAAATAAATATTTACAAGTATGAATAAAAAATGAATAAAATAGTTAAACTAAATCTATTATATTTACAAGTTTATTTAATAAAGAAATAATTAATATATAGTTTAATAAAAATATTTTTTCATGTGAAAATAAAATAAAATAAACAAAAATGCAAAATCATCATGTTTTAGATTTTTTAAATGATTTTTATGTGTTAAAGAAAATATTTTAATAAAACAAATATGAAAATAAAATAAATAATAAAAAGATTGGGCCAGGGGTGCTGCAAGCAAACAGGGGGTAGTGTGTTAGAAAAAAATAGAAGGCCCAAGAACCAAGCCCATACTGCCAAAAATACCAAAACTGAAGCTGAAAAAATGAGAAAATTGTAAAAGGTAGCGCCAAGGTTCGAACCCATGACCTGGGCATTGCCAGCGCGCTACCTTGCCACTAGGGTGGCTGTACATCCGTTAGTTTATATGAAACAATAAAAACATAACGTAAAAAGCTTCCTTGCCCTGTACTTCATCTTCTTCCTCAAGCTGGCCAGAAGCTCTGTATCTTTCTCATCTCTCCATGAAAATGGAAACTTCCAACATGAAAATAATAGTATTCTTTCCCACGATTTCAGACATGTAACTTATGGAAACTAACAATCAAAGATTAAAACGAATTTTGAAAGCCCTAATTTTAAACCTAATATTTACAGAAATTTGAACTCCAAAATTCTCTACATATAATGAACAGAAATGGAATCTATGCACATGGTTGGCTTCAGCACTATGATATCTACATTTTTCTTTCACAAATAGTGGCCAATGGATGCCTGTATGAAGAGATAAAAGTTGGAATTCTTACCTCTTTCAGCTGAGATCGTGAATGGAGTTTGAGTGAGATTTAGGAAGGCCTGAAGGTTCCTTTAGCTTGCTTGAACCTCCCTGAGTGTGTTCCAATCCTTGCCTTGCTTTGGAAGTGCCTGGAACTCTCTATCCAAGTCAACCTGCAAGCTTGAAGAACAAAAATGGAATATGGAGAAGGAGGTGTTATAGTGCAGGGATGATGGTCTGGATCACTTAGATATGAGGTAGGTAAAGTGTTTGAATGATTAAAACATGAAACGCACGAGCAAATTTGTGGATTGCTATGCTTATGCTCAAACTACAAGTTTTTGACAGGTTTTTGGTGAGAGGGTGTTCTGGAGTGTTTTTTTCCTTTTGCAAACGTGTTCTATGCTGTAATGGGTTTGTGTATTAATATAGAGAAAGTTTTTTTGTCAATTCCACAATAGATTTTTCAGTTGTAGGCTTTTTGCACACTTTCTTGCTTTTGAAGCAAAGTGAAGAGACAAGTCTCCACATGCTTGTACTGGCCTGCTTAAAGTTGGTACCAATCCTAGACAACTTGTATTTGATTTATAGGACTTGTGTGTGCAGAGAAAACATGTCCAATGCTCAAGAAATGTAAAGTTGCAAAAGCTATGCTTTTCCAAAATGGCAATGGCAACTTTGTGCCATTTATGGAATTACAACTTGGGCAAAGACTCTTGGGCTTGGATTAAGGCTTTGTAAACTGAATAAGCATTAAATTATGGAGTGAGAAACAAGTTTGGTACCTGTAAAGCATAGATTAGGCAGCATAGGTTCAGATTTGAATTTTGTTCTTCATGAAATGGCTTGAAATCAAAGTGAGAAATTGCTAATTTCATCTCTTCGATTCTCCCTACTCAAAGATGACCTCAAGTAGTTCTTGGACATTTTGGAAAGCTTGCAATATGCTCTATAACTCATCTTTGAAAGGAATTTCAATATTACTCTTGGAACTAGGTGAAAATTTTCCATGAAGTTGGGTCCAAAACCTGCCTAAATTAGGGCAAAATTTCACTAAGTTATTTTAGTTCATGGGCATGTAATCACAAAATTATATCTTGAGATCCAAGTATCTTTAGGGGAAAATTTGTGAAGAAAAGTTGTAGATTTCAAGGAGGCCTACAACTTTTATGTTGGGAACTTTCTTTGAATCATCTTGCATCATGGTGGAAATTTGGCTTAAAATTGAGAAAAAATAAGAAATTTTCTATACTTAGAAAAATTTCTAAGTTAAGAAATTTTCAAATTTCAAAACAAGATATTCAATCCTTGATTTCTTGATGAACAAGTTTCATATTTTGACATGTTTTGATGAATTGTGACCCTTGACACTTGATTTTGACCAAAAAGTCAAAGTTTGACTTTTCAGTGTACAATTGACTTTTGATCAGTTGACTGCAATTTTTATCTGTCTATCCAATGGAATTGAAATGTTTTGAACCATTATATTAGGTCAAGATTATACAGATGAACCCTTGAAATCATGCTTCAAATCAATTGGTCATTTGCTAGGTCAAAAATCAGAAATTTCCCTTCCTCAGTCAAAACCCTAATTTTGACCATCTAGCCCTTTTGATGATTTGATCAAATTTCTTGAGGAATTGTGATCCAAACTTGATCAAATGATACATATGAGTCTAGAATGTTGACGTGGATTAAAAATTGTGAAGTTTGACTGTAAATTGGCCATGGTTGACGTTTCCCCCAATACAACTGATTTTTAGGTCAATTGTCCAATTGACTGATCAAAAATGTGGTTCAAAGCTTGAAACTTATCATGAGTAATCTTAAGGGTCCATAATGATGTTTTAAAGTCATATGAAGCATTGATAGTCCAAAAATCTTTGGGAAAATTCAAACCCTAATTTTGGGTTATCAGTGCAAGATGAGATATCTTGAGCTGACAAACCCTAATCCAGTCTTGAGTCAAAGAGATCTTGTGAGAAAAGTCTTGATAAATGAGAGGGGAAATTTTGGGGTACAACAACTGCCCCTATTTAATCTTCTTAAACCTGAAGAGTTAGATTGGCAAGCTTTGCCATTCGTGGCTCGAAGGTGAGAGAATTATTGGACACTAGAGTGCCAATAAATTTGCACTCGACGATGTGTAGTTGAGGGAATGGGCTTAAAGATGCAATTTGGAGAAGTGATAGAATCTTGTTGGATAGGGCTTGTAGATGCCATCCAAGAATGTTTTTTGAATTGTAACTTGTAAGCTGAAAGAATGAGTATCAGAATTGCGTCCGTGTCTGGAGCGTGTCTGAACTGTATCTGAAAGAGTATCAGGATGGCATCCGTGTCTGGAGCGTATCTGAACTGTATCTGAACTTGAAATATGAATGAGTATCAGGATGACATCCGTGTCTGGAGCGTATCTAAACTGTATATGAACTTGAAATCTGAATGAGTATCAGAATGACGTCCGTGTCTGGAGCATATCCATACTATATCTGAACTTGAAATCTGAAAGAGTAACAGAATGGCATCCGTGTCTGGAGCGTATCCGTATTGTATCTGAAGGTTGAATCTGGATGAGTAACAGAATAGTATCCGTGTCTGGAGCGTATCTGCACTGTATCATGATTGCATATTGTTAATGATAGCTGTTAATCTTATCCTGAAAAGGGTAAAATGTTAGCTGAAACACAGTTATGTTGCCTGAAATGTATGATGCAATGTGTTTGTTTTATCAATGTTTATGATATGTGGATACAATTTTTGCGCATGTAAGCTGATTTGCTGTTTGATCGAGTAAAATAAATCCTTGAATGCTGCTGAGGATATGTTGAATTTCCATGTCTTGAAGTTGAAGTACTGACGAACTCTCGTTGAGAGAAGTAAGTTCCGTTGTAAGGGCAATTCCATGTACTGCTTGTAAGATTTGCTTGGGGAATCCTGAGAATTTGACGATTTCTACTGGGGATTAATAATTTGAAATTTGTTTCGCTGGGGGTCCAAATGACGTACTGTGGGGATTACTTATGGAATAGCCTAGAGACATTTTCCTGTCCTTTCAACCTATCATTAATTGTCTTTCTCATTTTTTTTTATTTGTAAACAGTAATTATGTTCAAATGCATATGTTCATCAATGAATCATTGGACGTTTTTGCAAACCAAACACAATCGTAGAGAAAAGACAAATAGTTTTTTTGCACTTTTAAAGGGGTATCTTTGTATTGACTTTGAATAAGTATTTTGTACAAAGGAGATAAACATTATAGTAAGAGAATGGTTCCATAAAACAAGAAAAATTTATACAAATAAATATAGCTATGTGTAATAATCCCCTGGGGTTCCCATTCTGCTATAGCCTTTATATCTTCGAATATCTTGTCTATTTGTTGCTTCGTCCGAAGATGATTGAATTGATCAGAAACTCTGAGTTTGTCAGTGGAAGTCAAAGGTTGTCCGTGAAGTGATTCGATGGGACATAGGCATACGCTTTAATTCCCTAACTTTTGCCTGGACCGCACTTTCGGGTTTTCAGTCCACCGGGAAACCCTTTTTTGCCCAAGTCGCCCTTTCAGGTTTTCAACTTGCCAGGTGTACAAATTTTTTTATTTTATCCCTAATTTTTTCCTGAACCTTTTTGGTTCGCCGGGATGCCCTTGTTTTGCCTAGGTGTGTTAACCTAGCGGGTCTCTTATGCGTAGTATCTTTTGACTATGCCCGCGTTCACAGGGTGTGACAGGTCGTCTCCATCCATGGTGGTCAAGATCATTGCCCCACCGGAGAATATGCTTTTGATTACAAATGGTCCTTCATAGGTAGGAGTCCATTTTCCCCTGAGATCACTTTGTGGTAAAATGATATGTTTGATCACTAGATCCCCAACTTGATATACTTGGCGTCTGACTTTCTTGTTGAAGGCCCTGATCATCCGTTTTTGATACATTTGACCGTGGCAAACAGCAGTAAGTCTCTTTTTGTTGATTAAGTTCAGTTGATCAAGTCGAGTCTGGATCCAATCGTCTTCATTCAAACCTGCATCCTTCATAATCCTCAGAGAGGGGATCTGGACCTCAATAGGTAAAACAACCTCCATGCCATAAACCAAAGAATAGGGTGTTGCTCCGGTTGATGTGCGAGCCATGGTACGATGCCCGTGGAGAGAAAATGGTAGCATCTCATGCCAGTCCTTGTAGGTGACTGTCATTTTCTGTATGATCTTTTTAATGTTTTTATTTGCAGCTTCGATAGCACCATTCATCTTTGGCCGATAGGGAGAAGAATTGTAATGCTGAATCTTGAATTGCTCGCACAAGGCGGTGATCATAGTGTTGTTAAGATTTGTACCATTGTCAATGATGATCCTTTCTGGGATACCGTACCGACAAATGAGATTCAGCTTGATGAAACGGGCAACAACATTCTTAGTAACGGAAGCAAAGGAAGCTTCTTTGACCCACTTCATAAAATAGTCAATGGCCACTAGGATGAAGCGGTGTCTATTGGAGGCTGTAGGCTTGATCTCCCCAATCATATCAATTCCCCACATAGCCAAGGGCCAAGGAGCCGTCAAGACATTCATAGGAACCGGAGGTACGTGCACCTTGTCAACATAAATTTGACACTTATGACAGGTCCAAGACTGTTCATAGCAGTCTGCTTCCATGGTAGACCAATAATAGCCTGCCCGTAGGATTTTCTTTGGCATCGTATGCCCACTGGAGTGAGTGCCAAAATTACCTTCATTTAATTCAACCATGATCTTTTCCGCTTCCATCTAATCCATGCACCGAAGCAAAATGGAGTCATGATTACGTTTGTACAAAATGCCATTACTAAGGAAGAACTTAGCAGAGAATCTCCTTAAGAACTTTTTATCATTGATTGAAGCTCCTTCTGGATATTCTTGAGCCTCGAGATACCTCTTGACCTCATGAAACTAAGGCTGGTCCACTACTTCTTCATTATTAATCTCGTGACAATGTGCTGGTTTGTTCATTCGTTCGATGGTGATCTGGGGAGCTTCGTTATCCCAATTAAGTTTAAACATAGATGACATTGTGGCTAGGGCGTCTTCTAGCTGATTTTCTTCTCGCGGGAAATGCTCGAAGGTAATCTTCTCAAAACGTGGTAGCAATGTAAAAACATGTTCTTTGTAAGGGATAAGGTTTGGGTGCTTAGTGTCCCATTCCCCTTTGATCTGAATGATCACCAAAGCTGAATCTCCAAACACATCTAAAGCTTTGATTCCCAAGTATATGGCAGCTCTGAAACCAAAGATGCATGCTTCGTATTCCGCCATGTTGTTCGTACAGTTGAAGCAAAGTATGGCAGTAAAAGGAGTATGACACCCTTTTGGAGATATGAGTACAGTGTCGATACCATTACCAAGTGCATTGGATGCCCCATCAAAGAACAGGGCCTATCGGGATCCTTGTTCAGGTCTGTCATATGGTCTGATTTCTTCACAGTTGTCTAATGTCATGATGTCTTCATCCGGGAATTCAAACTTCATGGACTGATAGTCTTCTACAGCTTGGTGAGCAAGGTGATCAGTCAATACACTGCCCTTTATAGCTTTCTGGGTAGTATACTGTATGTCATATTCTATTAGGATCATCTGCCATCTAGCTATCCTCCCAGACAGAGCAGGCTTTTCGAAGATGTATTTTATCGGATCCATCTTAGATATCAACAAGGTAGTATGAGTCAGCATATACTGTCTTAGCCGGCGAGCAGCCCATTCCAGAGTGCAACAAGTTTTCTCGAGCAGTGAATATCTGGTTTCATAGTCGGTAAACTTTTTGCTCAAGTAGTAAATAGCATGCTCTTTTCGGCCAGACTCGTCATGCTGCCACAATACACACCCCCATTGAGTTCTCTAAAATGGTCAGATACATGATCAGTGGTCTTCCCTTGACTGGTGGCATCAAAATAGGAGGCTCTTGTAAGTACTCTTTGATTTTGTCAAAAGCAACTTGGCACTCATCATTCCATCTGACTACTTGATCTTTCTTCAATAGTTTGAAGATTGGCTCATAAGTAGCTGTTAGGTGAGAAATGAATCTGGCAATATAGTTCAGGCGTCCCAAG
The DNA here is from genome assembly GCA_948472305.1 of Vicia faba. Lineage (NCBI taxonomy): Eukaryota > Viridiplantae > Streptophyta > Magnoliopsida > Fabales > Fabaceae > Vicia > Vicia faba. The sequence goes on along the minus strand of OX451736.1, from coordinate 319,050,093 downwards.
AATCCTCTGACTTCCTTCTCAGTACGAGGAGCAGGCATTTCTAGTATTGCTTTAACCTTGGCAGGATCGACCTCAATGGCTTTGTTACTGATGACAAAACCTAAGAGTTTTCCAGACCGTACTCCGAATGTGCACTTGTTTAGATTCAACCTTAACTTGTATTTCTTTAGTCTCTCAAACAGCTTTTGTAAGTGATCCAAGTGCTCTTCTTCTGTTTGTGATCGGGCTATCATATCATCTATGTAGACCTCTATTTCATGATGTATCATGTCGTGAAATAAAGCTACCATGGCGCGTTAATAGGTTGCCCTAGCATTCTTCAGTCTGAACGACATCACCTTGTAGCAGAATGTCCCCCACTGTATGACAAACGTAGTTTTCTCCATGTCCTCAGGTGCCATTTTGATTTGGTTGTAACTTGAGAATCCGTCCATGAAGGAAAACACTTTGTGTTGGGCCGTATTGTTAACAAGGATATTGATGTGGGGAAGTGGAAAATCATCTTTAGGGTTGGCCCTATTCAAATCTCCATAGTTCACACACATTCGTACTTTGCCGTCTTTCTTAGGCACGAGAACGATGTTGGCAACCCATTGAGGATAGGAAGTGACAGCCAAGAATCCAGCATTGAATTGCTTCATGACCTCCACTTTGATCTTTTCTGACATATCAGGTCTCATGCGGCAGACTTTTTGTTTTACTGATGGACAGTCTTCTCTTGTAGGAAGACGGTGTACCACGATGTTTGTATCAAGTCCTGGCATGTCTTCATATGACTAGGAAAAGATCTCAACATAATCATGCAACAGCTGAATCAGATGCTCCTTGACATTGGGCTCCAGATTGCCACCCACCTTGACCTCTTTTCTATCCTCCTCGGTACCCAGATTGATTGTATCCACATGTTCCTCGTGAGGCTGAATGGCTCTTTCCTCTTGTTGTAGTAGTATGGCCAGTTCCCCTGGTACTTCACAATCTTCCCCACCTTCGTCTTCGGCTTGGTAGATTAGATCTTCAGAGTCACAAAAGACCATAGCAGTATCATTACCCATGGGATCCGGAATGGAGGGGTACCTGCATTTGTGAGTGTGTGTGTGTGTAAGGGTATAACCATCTTTTAAAAATAAAATGTAAAAGAAAAATAATGAGCACAAAAGTTTGTATGTGAAAAACGTCCATGATTCATTGAATGTCATATGAAGATAAAATAATAACCCTTAAAAATGGACCATTGTGCCTCGGGAAAGACACAAGGTTTTAAATGTGCGAATTGTTTGTGAATATTACAAGTCCAATAGAAATGTAAAGATAAATTACTGAGCGGTGAAAGTTATTGGGACAAAGTATCTGGCTTCCCAATTGCGAAGTCCTCAGTTGATAGTAGGAAAGATCCAATCCTCCAAGCTGCAATCCTCTTCACCATCTTCCACCGTATTGACCTCTCGGTTGTTAATCTCAAGGGTGGCCCTCCAGCACGGGCACGATGCACAGCCTTCTGAGCACTTGAAGTGAACCCTAAGCCAAACTTGTCAGATTTATACGAAATATCTGGAAGTTTCCCCCAGATGGTGCATCCACCCTCCTATACTACTTCCTTGGCGTCTTTTAGAGATGACATCCGGAGAGGAGGTCTCGTAATCTGGGGAATCTGGGATATAGTCTTGGTTACTGCTACCTCTTGGAGAACCTCTTCGAAATGTTGAAAAGGAGTTTCAATGAACTCGTCGTCCAATTCCATATACCGAAAGGAATTGAGGTGGCTAATAATATATTCTTCCTCTCTGTGGACAATGATAATCTTTCCCTGGACCAGATATTTCAACATCTGGTGCAGTGTAGAGGTGACAGCACCAGCATTATGGATCCACGGCCGTCCTAGCAGACAGGAGTAAGAGGGGCGAATGTCCATTACATAGAAGGTTGAGTTGAAAGTTTGAGTCCCAACCTTTATGGGGATATCCAACTCCTCGTGCACTATCCTCTTTGAGCCATCAAATGCTCTCACGACTATGTTACTGGGTTTCAACGTCAGTCATTCGCAGTCCAGTATATCGAGAGCTTTCTTTGGTAAAACATTCTAAGATAAACCAGTGTCTACCAAGACATGGGCCAGAGTTGTTCCTCTACATTCCACAGAGACATGCAATGCCTCGTTATGCTTTCTTCCCCTTGGTGTCAAATCAGCATCCGAGAAGCCTAGGCCGTTATCCGCCGTCAAGCTGGCCACACAATCTTGAAATTAGTCAGCCGATGTCTCTTGAGGCACATGGGCTGTCTTTAGGAACTTTACTAGAGCTTTCGCATGTGCCTCGGAACATAGCAACAATGCCAGCATGGAGATTTTAGAGGGAGTTTGCCCCGACTGTTCAATGATCGGGATTATACTTATGTATCCAATGATTCGGACTGCAAGTGCACAGTCTTATCGTGTAGTTTTAAAAGATATCGAACCACAGAGAATGATCAATCGATCTACCGTATTCTATTGTTACTTCGCAAATCTAAAGCTAATGAATGTTTGATTGGGTTGTAGGGAAAACTAAATACTAAATTAAGTTTGATTTTTAATAATCAATGAGCGTAACTACCAGTATGCAATAGTCGAACCTCGGGAACTAGCGACCGGTTGGGTGTCTTTATATTTTCAAAACAGCTTTCGGTAAAACTTATTTAGTTTAAAAACCCTAGTCTCACACTGTCGTTTTGTTGATCTAGGTTATGCAGTTAAGTCCTAACATACGCTTCCGCCATCCCGCAGGAGTTAAAAAACACCTTTTGAAAACTAAATAAAATCTTAATTAACTTTAAAGTGCTTCCGCTGTATTTTAAGCTAATGCCTAATTACTATTCTCCAGTTAAAAGATCTCAAACTTCCGCTTTGTTGACCCTAACCTCTATTTGTTCTTTACTTTCGTAACAAAACAATTTAATGATTAAGAATAGTAACTTAGGCCAGAAAAGAAAGTTTTGTAGTAAAAATAATCCCAACTAAGTTACTCGTTCCCTTGGTTGAGTGACTTTACATACCGGTATAGGAATTCTAGCCTAACATAATATCAGACCAAATCACAGAATAATTTAAGAGACACACGAAAATAAACATAATTATATTGATTAAAAACAATAAGAATTCATAAACATAAACCTGGTAATAATTCTGAAGATAGAAGCACTCCTGCATAAACGGTAGGCTTTGCTTCGATCGGGGAATAGATGTAACCGTACAATGAAAATAAATGCTGGAGGGAATATATAAATAACTGGGAAATAAATAATGCTTAAAGAATATTTGCCAAGAGTAAAAATAAATTCTCCAAAGTTTCTGCCCAAAAAGAAGAACTCTTTCTCGTATGGTCCAAGGCTCTATTTATAAGTCTTGTGTGATCAGTTCATTCTCGAAAATGTAGGAACAATTTGTGTTCCTTTGAAAAATAATAGGACCATTAATTTTGTTACGTTCCTCATGCTTTGACTGAGTGGATCAGATAATATAGGTGATCGTTGGATTTACTTTGAATTGGTTTCTGTCCGTTGGATGCGAAGAAAGTGGGAGAAAGTGGCCTGTGACGTTCGTCACGTTTAAGTGACGATAGTCACTTGGTCCATCTCAATGCGCGACGAGCGACAATGCTCCTTGACGATCGTCAAGGTCTTCTTCATGGTGGGCCACATGCTCACATGCTTGATGGGCTTAAGCTGATTTATTCTCCTTTGGCCCTTTTTGCTATCTTTGCACCTCTTTTTCTTCATTTCTTCCAAAGTGTTCAGCTTAATGTATATCTGCAAAAATAGAAAAATACCTGCATAATACCTATAAAATAATTTAATTTAAACTAAAGTATGAGAAATATTTTGTGTATATCAAGCCAGAAATATCACATATTTGTGTGTCATCAAACTCCCCCATACTTAAACTTTGCTTGTCCTCAAGCAAATGCTAAGTACGATGTTTTTCTAAACATGGTCAGATGCACGGTTATGACTCGGATAAACTAATATATAGTTGCGTTGTGTTTTTTCCAAAAAATCTATGGCTCGATTCATGCTCCATTACTACGTCAATGACACTAGACTGTCTCATTTTACATAAACTAGTTACAGGTCCTATCATAGCCTACCTCGAGTATTTGTCTTGTTTTGCCCTTTTCATTCTAGCACAATCACATTAAGCCCTTTATCTTTACACGCACATAGCAGAATAGTCGGTTAGTGGTTATGATCCTTTTAAACTTTAGAGGTTTCTGGCACAGTAATGTGGCAACCTTTTTCAATTCAATGGTTGGATGCAGGGGATCAGGCCGTAATCTGCCCTACCGAGTTCAGTACCAGATGCTCCTGAACCATCTACCAAATGATTTTTTCATGTTACTTTGTAAGGTTTACATCCTTTGGATTAGGCGATCGGGTAAGGATCGTCCAATTTAATTGGTGTGTTTCCTTGCAACATTTTGCTGAAATATTATATCATCCACTTATATTCATCGACTTCCTGCATAGTTTGTGTTTAAGACGGTGCTGATTGCTAATATAAACTACTCAGGGTTACTACAAAGACTAAACTCAGGGTGTTGGAATAACAGGTACTTGAACTGATCTATCATACTCTGGGGTTGTAGAATGTCTAGACGGTATAAATTTCTCTTAATCTTGCCACAATTTCTGGCAATTAAAGATTTTGCAGTCTATGTACTTGTCGAGTGAGTCAAATTTTTTTTTATAGGGCTCAAAAAGAAAGGGGAGTCTAAAAGAACAACACAAATTGCTTCAATAGATAACTTGATAAATTTTTTTTATTGAATTAAAGATAACGGAAGGGAAATTACAAGAAAAATAAAAATTACTAGGAAAGGGAAGTACTTCCTCCCCCATACTTGAATCATACATTGTCCTCAATGTATTGACAGAAGATGGAAAGGGGAAATGGAAACTAGACAATCATTCTTCCTCCTCTTGTCTTCGGAATCGGCCATGTGTCCTCGCTCTTCGACATGCTTGTTCACCGTGTCTGGAAGATTCGCCTCTATCTCTCTGAGATATGACGTTATGAAAGTCGTCAACACGAAGTGTTAAGGCTCGCATATCTTCCGTCATTCCTGCGGTGAATTCCATCATACTTTGGTCATGCCTGCGAGTGTAGTCGTTTTGGTCTCTCTGCATTTGTTGCATGAGAGTCATCATCTCAATTTGGCGCGTCTCGAGGCTCTGGTAGCGTTGAGTGGACAACTGGTTTTGCTGCATTATTGCGGCATAGATTGCGTCGATGGTGGAGGGATTGTTGGCGTGTTGTGGTTGGGGCTCTTGCTGCTCTAATTCTTCTTCGGTTTCATCAGCGACAGTGTTGTTGGCCTCACCTTGGTTTCCTTGCTCATTTTCTCTGGGTTCTGGGGCGTTCAGGTTGTAAAGCCAATTATCTGGATTGCCCAAATTAGTACGATTGTGATTCGGCATGATCACGCTACAAACTTTTGCATTCTTAACCATTAGATAGTACCCTCCATCTTCATGCACTTTGATCAGACGTCCAGCTCTACAGTTATCAATATCCATATAAACTGCTGGCAGTGGAGGTAGGAGTTGAATCCTTTCCCCCCAGTTCAGGTGAACTGCGATTATGGTGACAATGCCTCCGATACAAAAAGGCGTAGTCCCGTCTCTTGTGACGAGGTTTTGAATGTGGGCCATCATTAAAGTAACTGTATTAAGAGGGAGGTCTTGCGAAAAGGTACAGTGAAGAGTATACAACTCTTTAGTGTTGACTTTGTTGTTGTTTGCCCTTCCAAATACTGTGTTTGCCATAATGCGGTGTAAGAAGCGAATGTTCGGGTTATGGATGTGAGAGCTGTAACGTGCTTCGGGAATAACATTTGGTTCACCGGTTATTCTCTCCCATAGTGCGTATGCACTTCCATTCCAATCCAATTCTGGGGGAATGCGATATTGCATATTATTTCCACGGGGAAAATGAAATATGTCGCTCAAATTTTCATGGCTAAGTGTGTACTCTAGGTTGAACATCCGAAATTGAGTGGCTCCCGTTAGGTGTGCGTCGACACCATCGCGAGTGTGATAGGCGTAGGAACTTAAGAATTCCAACGTTAGAGCTTCGTAGGTTGGTGTGTTCATCGTGCTAATAAAGCTTAGGCCAGCTTTGTTCAGCAAGCCTTGCATATGGGTTTGCAACCCCAATTCTTGCAAGTAGTTATTGTCGACGAACCTCGTGGATGTTAGCCCTCGACGATGGAATTTTATGTACCTTTCCTTTTGAAGTTCACCTACTTCTCCTTGTCGGAGCACGAGATGTCGCATGTCGGGTTCGGGTTGGTTTGGTGGATTCCTTTGGGCGGCCATGATTTTGAACTTGATAGAAAAAATGTATATGTGATGAAGAGATGGAAGGTGGGTGGTAGTGATGAAACTAAGGGATGGTGGAAAGGTTTATATAGATGGTTTTATTGAGTAGGAAATTGAATGAGGTTTATGGGAGAATTTTTAATATGAGAGGTTATGGAAGTTAAGGATGAATGGAGTAAATGGGGTAGTGGGGGTTTTAAAACAAAATTTCGTGCAAGTTTCAATGTGGTTCAACGGTCACGGGAAGATAAAACATGGGAGACAAGCTCTGACGCTCGTCACGCGTTCTCTGACGTTCGTCAGGGTCAAAGGGATAACTTCTGACGCTCGTCACATGCTTCCTGACGTTCGTCAGGGTGTAATGGTGCGTGCATGTCTTTTGTTTGACCGCGTGCAGTAAAGCATGGTTCGATTAATTAATTAATTCATATAATTTGAGTAGTATTGCAAGGGATATTTAGTGGAACATAGTAGAATTGGAGGAATGATAGGAATAAATTAGAAATAATTTAATTAAAGATAAATAATAACTGAATATGTAAAGTATAAACTGAAAATTAATAAATACTGTGAATGAAAATAAATAAATGCTTCGAAATAAAAAGATAAATATGAAATGAATAGATAAATAGATGTTTGAAATTTTAGAACCGAAAGTAACAAAGTATTCGAAAATATGAGTATAAAACAATAATGAGTATTAAGAATAATAATGAAACCCTCCTCATACTGAGAACAAACAGTGTCCTCACTAGGGTGGCACATAAACAAAAATATCGAGCACTAGGAACTTCTGGAGGTGGGGAAGTAGCGTGCAGATGCTGATAAATATGATCAAACTGCTCTGTGACGACATCCATGAAATGAAAGAAGTCACGCCGTGGTGTGCTGATATTATCTTTAACGGCGGCGAGCTCTCCTCGGAGTGTAGTAACATCTGACTGTAGTGTCGTGATAGCATGTGCATGATCAACCATAGGGACGTCAACAACTTCGGTAACAAGAGGAAGTGTAGGGTATTCTGATGGAGTATAGTCATGGTAACCAGTAGGTGTGGACGGGTCGCTCTCCTCCCTCTCAGGGTCATGTTCATCTATCTTTTCTAGGTTATATAGCCAATTTTTCTTAGTATAGACACTTGTGTTCTCAGGGCTAGGCAAGAGGAAGTAATAGACAGGGTCATTTCGTACTAGCAGCTGAAAGTGAGGTGGGTCGAGGTTACCAATTAAAGATATGTTAAAACAGAAAGGGATATCCATGGTATAGTATCTGCCATACGGCGTAAGGCGTGACAAAGATGACCGTAGGGATAAGGCCTCGACTATCATAGTGACTAGCCTGCCGACACAGATGGGTCCATGGGTACACTGAGCTATAGCAAACATGTTGGAAATCATAAATGATGCACCAATGATGGGACTGGACTGGAAAGCACAGTAAATAATGAATAACTCATCCCTAGAAACTGAGAGTCTATTTATAGGTTTTCCAAAAAGGGTGAAAGCTAATATGTGGTGGAAATACCTAATTGCAGGGTTATGGATCTCAGTTGCATCTAGGTGGTCAGGATCCTCAGGGTATTGGCCCTCTATGTCCCTCCAAAAGTGGTTAAGTTCAAAATTAAGGTAGTCATCCTCCTGGGTTTCCATGTAGGCATCTATAGAACTAGGGAATCCTAGCAGCTCAGCAAGACTACGCATTGTAAACTGGCGGGTGAAGCCAAATAATCTGAAGGACATATGTCCCCTACTACGCCCTAGGCATTGGGTGGGTTTATAAATGAGTGAGCTCAAGAACTCTAAGGTGAGGCGTTGATGTGTAGGGTATTTATGGGCAAGGAATCCTTCCCATCCTATCTGGTTGAACAAGAAATATACACTCTCCCTGATGCCTAAAATTGTCAACATGGGATCATGCACATAAGTAGTCATGCTCATCTGGCGCTGAGCCAGAATCTCATACCGCCGATGCTGGGCCTCCGTGGCGAAGATGATAGTATCCATAAATGAGTTTATCTTGTAAGTTCCTGTGAGTCGGTACTAAAATTTGTAAAAGAAAAATGCAAATAAATAAAATATGCAATGGGAGAAAGAAAAAGAAAAATCTGGAAATAAAAATCAAAATGCAAAATAAAAGTATAAAGAGATTTGAAAGAAATTAAATGAAAAACTTGTGGGTTTCCTCCCACACAGCGCTTGTTTAATGTCTTTAGCTTGACAATGTTTTTAGACGTGAATTAGTTTCCTAATTCGGGTGGTAGCTCTAATAGTGTTAAGCTCGCGGTGTAGTCCTTGTTTTCAATGCTGTAATAATGTTTTAGACGTTGGCCATTTACTAAGAACGGGTTCGTGGACTCTCCTTTAATCTCTATGGCACCACTGGGGAAAACTTTGGTCACTTCGAAGGGTCCAGACCATCGTGAATGGAGTTTCCCAGGAAAAAGTTTTAGACGAGAGTTGAATAGGAGAACTACATCTCCTTCATTGAATTCCTTCCTTGAGATTCGTTTGTCGTGCCACTTTTTCGTCCTTTCTTTGTAGATCCTCGCATTTTCATATGCGTATAATCTTAGTTCTTCTAATTCATTTATGTCGAGGATCCTTTTCTCACCTGCCGCAGTGTAGCTTAGGTTTAGAGTTTTAATTGCCCAGTAAGCTTTGTGTTCAATTTCCACTGGCAGGTGGCATGACTTACCATAGATGAGTTTAAAGGGTGTTGTACCTATTGGCGTCTTGAACGCCGTCCTATAGGCCCATAATGCTTCAGGTAACTTAGCCGACCAGTCCTTTCTTGATGTGGCAACAATTTTTTTCAATATTTGTTTTATTTCTCGATTTGAGACTTCCACCTGTCCGCTTGTCTGGGGGTGGTATGGTGTTGCTACGCGGTGTTTCACCCCATATTTGGTTAGGAGTTTATCCAAGATTAAGTGGGAGCCACCGTCGCTTATGACTTGCTTGGGTACACCAAACCTTGGGAATATAATGTTTTTGAAGAGTTTAATCACGACTCTAGTATCGTTTGTTGGAGAAGCTATTGCTTCGATCCATTTCGAAACGTAATCTATAGGCACGAGTATATATTTGTTACCGAATAAGGACAGAAATGGTCCCATGAAGTATATTCGCCATACATCAAATACTTCGACTTGTAGAATGCCAGTCTGAGGCATCTCATCGCGTCTGGATATGTTTCCAGTGCATTGGCATCGGTCACAGTTAAGGATGGCTATGTGCACATCTTTCCATAAATTTGGCCAATAGAAACCAGACTGCAAAATTTTGGCACATGTCTTTGATGTGCTTGCATGTCCTCCGTAAGGGGCATCATGACAATGAGAGATAATGCTTTCAATTTCGTTTTCCGGGACGCATCGTCGGAAAATACCGTCGGCACTTCTCTTGAATAGTAAAGGTTCATCCCAAAAGTAATGTTTCAAATCGTGAAAGAATTTTTTCTTCTGTTGATAAGTCATATTAGGGGGTAGGATTTTGGCCGCCAAGTAATTTTCTATATCCACATACCATGGTAAGGTTTGATTAGTTCTGACAGAGACCAAGGTTTCGTTTATATCATTATTTATTTCGTCTTGGCTTTCTTGTGAATCACGGCTAACAGCTTGTGTGTCAAGTTCTAAAAACAGTTGATTTGGATTTAATTCAGGTGGTTCTTCGCTGGCATCTCCTAAATCCATCTGAGCTAACAGACGTTCATACGGGAAGGCATTATTAATGGGTACTTCTTCTGGTGTCGGCCTTTCCATTCGGGATAAATGGTCGGATACTACATTCTCGGTACCTTTCTTATCTTTAATTTCTAAATCGAACTCTTGTAGAAGCAGAATCCATCTCAATAGTCTCGGCTTCGAATCTTGCTTGGTTAAGAGATATCTAATAGCTGCGTGGTCTGTATAAATGATTATTTTTGCGCCTACTAGGTAGGAGCGAAATTTGTCCAGTGCAAATACTACAGCTAAAAGTTCTTTTTCCGTGGTTGCGTAATTCATCTGTGCAGGGTCCAAGGTTCTACTAGCATAGTATATCGCATGAAGCTTCTTATCTCTTCGTTGTCCCAGGACTGCACCTACGGCGTAATCACTTGCGTCGCACATGATTTCAAATGGAAGTCTCTAATCAGGTGGTTACATGATTGGTGCGGATACAAGAGCTGTTTTTAATTGGTTAAATGCTTTTAGGCATTTGTCATCGAAATCGAATTCAACGTCTTTCATAAGGAGGGTAGTTAGAGGATTTGATATTTGCGAGAAATCTTTTATGAATCGTCGGTAGAAACCAGCGTGTCCTAAGAAACTGCATATTTCTCTTACTGTTTTAGGGGGTTGTAAGTTTTCTATGACTTCGATCTTAGCTTTATCGACTTCAATCCCCTTTTCAGACACAACGGGTCCTAGTATGATTCCTTGTTTGACCATAAAGTGGCACTTTCCCCAATTCAGAACGAGCTTAACTTTTACGCATCTCTCCAAAACTTTCTCTAAATTTATTAGACAATCTTGAAAACTCTCTCCACATACAGAGAAGTCGTCCATAAAGACCACCATTATGTTGTCTATGAAATCAGAAAAGATTTCCATCACGCACCTCTGAAATGTGGCGGGAGCGTTGCATAATCCAACGGCATTCGTCGGTAGGCGAAAGTTCCATAAGGACATGTGAATGTTGTTTTCTCTTGGTCATCGAGGTGAATAGGAATTTGAAAGAATCCTGAGTAACCGTCTAGATAACAGTAATGAGAGTGCTTAGCTAATCGTTCAAGCATTTGATCGATGAGCGGTAGAGGAAAATGGTCCTTGCAAGTGGCCTTGTTTAGCTTCCTATAGTCAATACACATCCTAGCTCCGCTTATAGTTTGTTCCGCTACAGCTTCGCCTTCTTTGTTTGTTGTTACTGTTATACCACCTTTCTTTGGTACACAGTGGACTGGGCTTACCCATTGACTATCAGAGATTGGGTATATGATTCCTGCGTTCAAAAGTTTTTTTACTTCATCTTTAACTACGGTGCTCCATATTGGGTTAATTCTTCGTTGATGTTCTCTAGAAGATTTGCAGTTATTTTCCAGCATAATACGATGCATGCAAATGGAAGGACTTATTCCTTTGAGATCTGTAATGTTCTATCCCAAGGCAGATGGATATTTTCTTAAGACTTGTAATAATTTGTCTGTTTCTTGTTGTCCTAAGTCCGCGTTGACAATTACATGTCGTTTTAACTCGGTGTCAAGGAATTCATATCTAAGGGTCTTAGGTAATGGCTTAAGATCCAATGCTGTTTTTCTTGGAAAAGGCATGTGGTCGGGTGTCAGAGCTAAGCATTCACTTAGATTGTCGTCTCGGTATTCGGGACACAATTCATTATCTTCGAATATAAGAGGTGTGGGAATCTTCATGGTTTCAGAACAAGGTAACAGTTCCCATTCAATTTCTCTTACGCATTCGTCCACGATGTCTACCAGATAACATGTGTCATTTATGGCAGGTACTTGTAAGAACTGTGTCAGAATAAATTTGACTTTCTCTTCACCTACTTCAAAGGTTAGTTTGCCCTTTTTTATATCTATGATAGCTCCAGCGGTGGCTAAGAATGGTCTTCCTAAAATGATAGGTGTACTTTTGTCTTCTCTAATGTCCATGATTATAAAATTTGTAGGGATGTAGAATTGACCTATCCGTACAGGAACATTTTCTAAGATTCCTACTGGGTATTTGACAGAGCGATCCGCCAATTGAACGAACATCTTTGTTGGCCTTAGTTCACCCATTTCCAGTTTGTTGCATATGGATAAAGGCATAATGCTAATACTAGCTCCTAAATTGCATAGGGCTTTGTCTATGACAAACTTACCTATATGACATGGTATAGAGAAGCTTCCAGGATCTTTCAGCTTAGGAGGCATCTTGTTTTGGATAATTGCGCTACATTCTGCTGTAAGTGTGACTGTTTCGTTATCTTCTAGCTTTTTCTTGTTAGATAAGATTTCCTTGAGGAATTTGGCATAGGAGGGTGTTGTACCCAAAAATTTTCCCTCTCATGTTTTCAAAGGTCTTCCCTTACATGGTTGGTCACAAACCCTTGCCTAAGAAAAATAAAGTTTTTTGAAGATGAACAAAATGTCTTTCGATTGGCATTATGGACAAATACTTCGATTGAGCATTTGGAACTCTTCGATCAGACTTGACTCACCAGTCTTCGATTGGGCATTTGGCACGCTTCGATCAGGCTTTGATTAGTAAGCTTCGATTAGGTGTTTGGAACCCTTCGATCAAGCTTTGGTCTGCAAGTATTTGATTGAGCGTTGGACCTCCTTCGATCAAGCTTTGGTGTGCAAGTCTTTGATTGAGCGTTGGACCTCCTTCGATCAAGCCTTGGTGTGCAAGTATTCGATTGAGCATTTAACCCTTCGATCAAGTCAATGTCACAATGCTTCGACTAGTACTTCAGAGGGTCCTTCGACTGGAACTTCATACTTTACCCCAATCATAACATCAGAACGAAATGACCTTCGAATGGCATTTCAGTGCAGAGTTTCTCTTAATCTAGGATGCTCTGATGAAGGAAGTTCTGGACACTTCGAATCAGAACTCAGACTCATCACAAGGCCAAGGGCTGGGCGAAGTTGTCTAATAGGGAATGTTCTAAATAGATTCGAATTGGACTTTGAAGCTGGCAAAGAAGGCAGATTCGAAGGAATGAAGTAGGCTGGCATGACTAATTAAAAACACATATCCTAACCTGTCCAGAATACCCAAAGTTCACAATGGCATGTGTCCCTTACAAATATGCAATCGAAGCAGAGGGAGGCTCAATAGAAAGGGCTATGCAATTGAAGCTGGAATAGATTCGAATGGGATTTTGAAGCTATCTAAGAGAGAAAATTCGAAGGAAGTGGATTTGCAAGTCAGCCTTCGATTTTCATCATGTTGGAGGCCCAAATAGCTCATAACAGGCTGGCAGTAACACATGAAAGCAGATTGGCACCTGATTGAATCAAATATAGCAAGTCTTTATGAAGAAATCAAATCAAATCTCTTCATCATAATGGACCAAGATTTGATACACAAATGTTGACCTAAATTCCTTGTCTATATAAACCTAATGCTCCCAAACAAAAAGGACACACAAAAAAACGCACAGAAACTCTGCAGAAATGGCGCCACAACCTTGAGAAAAAAGCTTGAAAAGTGAGAGATCAAAAACAACCTTGGAGGCGAATTCAGACCAAAAGCAAAACGTAGCTCTCTTCCTTGACATCTAGTGGAGCTATACCAATCAACACCAGGTCTTTTCATTGCCTAGAACTCCCTGTAAGTATCTACGAATCTTGCTCTGGACATGATATCGTGAAATCATTTTCTTGCATCATTTCATTAAAATAATTACATATTCATTCTCTGCGTTGCATTTTGAAACTGTTGGCATCACTGAATTTTATTTTCATAGCCTGTAACGCCATGCCCAGTTCTAGGGTTCGTATACCTTGTTTTTGGGGTTTTTAATTGCAGGAAAAATCAATGCACATAATTGGTACAGGGATGACCAGGGGGAAGAGACGAGTACGTTGGTACTCTTGGATTTCATTTACATGGCCTGGAGAGGGTTTTTGAGATACCCTACGAAACTTCCTGCGGATAAAAATCCGCAGGTAAAAAACCAGGGTCGTTTGAAGAAGACGATGGCGTGTCCTTGTGCTATTGGTCCATTCAAACCATTAGCGCGTTTGTTTTATTTGCAGGCTTAGCGTTTTGTTTGTTTATATAATATTTGTTTCTTAATTCAATAACAATAATGCAGTGTATTTGGATTGGTGAAGCGTGCGTTGCAGAACCCCCTAGGACCTGGATTCGAATCCCAGGTCCCCCAAAACTTTGTTACATTTTTTTCTTCAGGTACTCAGATGCAGCGCTTCAGGCAGGGAACATCATATACCTCCGGATCTCATGCGCCAGGTGGTTCCAGATCCAGATCCAGTGGTCCAAGATGAGGTTCACCATGAACCTTGATCAACAAACGCCCAAGCAATCTGAAAGTCCAACAGGCTGGACGTTTGGGCCTGGAAATTGCAATTCATACTCCCTTTTTGAGCCCAGCACCCCTGAGTTTATTTCTTTATTTTTCTTTTCACTGTTTTTATTTTATTATCATAATTAATTAATTAACTAATTAACTCTTTTTCATAAAAAAATCAGAAACAACAAAAATATTTTTATTTTAATTTTATTACTTATTTTTGTAAATAAACTATTAACCAATTAATTTAGTTTTTTAATTAGGTTTAATCTTAACATTTTTTACAACAAATTAAAATTAACTTAGACTTAGGTTTTTTATTTCTGATTTTACTACCTTAACTAAAATAAAACTCAAAAAATATTTTCTTTTTAATTCCATTATTAATTTAGACTTAATTCTTAATTCAAAAAAGACCAAAAATATACTTTAAATAAAAAGGGTCAAAACCCTAAAGGACAATATGATTCAACTTTTCTCACGCATATTATTTTGATCCATATATTGTAATTGCTCCGAGGATGTAATAGTTTTAACTTAGGATTTTTTATTTACCGCTTTTATTTACCTTTTCGCATTTAATTTTAAGGGTTTGTTTTTGGTGATATAAATACCCGACGCCTTGTAATAGCTTAGTTTTATTTTCCGCAATTTATTTTCCGCAACCATTAACTGCTAGATGTATGAATAATAGGCTATGCATGACAAGATCTATCTTAACTTAAAATCAACAGTAACTCACCATGACATGCAAAGATAATATAACTGAAAATTGACACACTTGCACATGCCACTCTTAGGGTACACCTCACTTGGTTTCCTCGAACGTGGTCATTGAGTATAGGAAGTCTTAGAGGTCGCCCTCCTGTCCAAAGATCAAAGTTTCCTCGAAACGGTTGCCTCGGAAAAATGATCTAAGACATTAGGGTTACCGCTAAGGCGTCCTAACGTTGCTTTAGTGACCACACATCCCAAAAATCGAATTGACCCGAAAACTCCAACGACGGTGCTACCTACTCCTAAATAGTGGGATAGCACTATCTAAAGGACATTAGCACAGTTTAATTCCTTTTTGAGTAGGTAGAGGTTCTTAAGTACTTGCCCCTTTTTAAAACAAAAACAAACTTTTCGCACTTACACTCTCTTCAAAAACAAAACTCTTTTCAAAACCCACAAACACAAAGAAAAGCAAACTTTTGAAAACATAATGAGAAAGTACCTAAGAGCCTGTGGATAACCACAGATAGAAAGGGTTCTAACACCTTCCCTTTCTATAATCTACCTCCCGAACCCGAGAAATATCTCGAAAAGGAATTTTTCTGTGCTTTTGTCCTTTCCTTGTTGGATAAAATAAAAGACGGTGGCGACTCTTGCTTACCGCAACATTTTGAAAAAACAAACACAAACGCGAACCAACATTCCAAAAACAGTCAGTTCTATTCCCACCGATCACAGAACTGGCGACTCTGCTGGGGAATCTATCATTAAAAGTGAGGTGTACCTTAGGATTAGATCACTTGTGTTTTCAATTATATGCTTTGTATGCTTTAAATTTTGTGGGCTTGTATTGGAGTTCTATAGATCCTAACCCGGATCTGGGGGTACCCTTTTTAGGTAAGTAGCAATAAACTGTGAGGGATATGTCCGGCGTAGACCGACACGGATGAAGCAGTAGCTACGTTGGTGTGACACCTTGGTCTGTACCGATATCCCTTGTGTTGGAACAAGGAGAATATGGGTCTTCTGAGGAGTCATTAAGCACCAACTGACCTTAGAACCTTAAATTGACCAACTTGGCCATAGAACAGTAGCAGTATGCTACACTCATTGAGACTAAACTCTCGCGATGATTCCGGCCGCAAGAAAAGGTTGCTAAACTGGAATTATGACCGATTGAGGGTAGTCAGTGATATTGAGATCCTCTAGAACCCGGTTACTATTTTTAGGACAGGTCTTAACCAACTGAAACCGAAAGAGGGTAGTACCTAAGCTTCATGCCAGCCTGAAATCTAAGGGCTCTTTTGTGTGACTTGTGTGCCTTTACCATGTTTTCCTTTTGTGAATACTTGTGGTGTGCCTTTACCATGACATCATAACATCATAACATTGCATACATCTTGCATAAGGACTAACCTATTTCAAAGACAAGAGGGTTTCATCTTTGCTCTGTTTTGTAGGACATCACGATGGCCATGCGTAGGAATACTATCCGGATCAACTTTGTTCAAGTACCTACTTTGCTTAAAGAGTTGGTTGTCAGGATTCCAGACACTACTTCCTTCATCAAGAGGCACGGTTCTCTTCTCAGTTTAGTCACCTCAAAGTTGGACCAATAAATGATGAGTGTCTTGGTCCAGTTTTATGATACGCTATACCATTGCTTCACCTTTCAAGACTTCCAGCTGGTTCCTACCCTGGAAGAATTCTCTGAGTTGCTTGGTATCTCTGTCTTGGAGCAGACTCCATTCACTGGTTGGGAAAGGACTCTTAAGCCCGAAGAAATTGCTACAACCCTTCACTTGACCAAAGAGGAGGTAATGGCCAACTGGGAGACTAGAAGTGGAGTTAAGGGTTTTTTGGCTAAGTTTCTGGTTGACAAAGCTAATTACTGTTTGGATGACTTAGACTTCAAGGCGTACGAGGACATTCTGGCTCTTTTGATCTATGGTCTGGTATTGTTTCCAAATCCTGACACTTTTGCTAATGTTAATGCCCTAAAGATCTTCATCTCTCGGAACCCTGTACCCACTCTCTTGAGTGATATACTTCATCAGCTCTATGCTCGTACTGCCCGAAAGCGGAGAACTTTGATGTGCTGTGCTCCTTTATTGTCGAGGTGGTTTATTTCGCACCTCCCTAAGTCCGTACTGAAGAACGGAGAAGGAATGGGCTGGGCTCATAGGGTAATGTCTCTTACTAATAATGACGTTATTTGGACTCTCAAAGGCTTGGATGAGGTGACTGTCATTGATCGTTGTGGAGAGTATCCTAATGTTCCATTGATCGGAACCCATGGAGGAATCTCTTATAACCCATGTTTATCTCTCCGTCAGTTTGGAAGAGCCAGAAGAGAAGGGCCTCATGAGATGTTGATATCTCATATCATCTTTGATTTTCAGGGAGATAGCGACGAGCTGCGTCGTAGATTCATCAAGGCTTGGGATAGAGTTCACAAATCTGACCCACATGAGTTGGGACCAAAGACTTCTCTGCCAATGGAGCCATATCTCAGATGGGTCCGCATCCGTGCCTAGAAGTTAGGTATGCCATACGGAGCGGTCAGGCCTATTACTCTTGAAGTTGCTGATGATGACGGGGTTCCTCCAACTATTCTCCATCCTCATACGCCCACTGATAGTGGCACACTGAAGAGGTCTTGGGCGCAACTGCGGGAAGAATTAGATTCTTATCGGGAGAGGTTCAATGAACAAGAACAGAAGATCCAGAAGCTGACTAAGCAATTGGAGAATGAGCGGATCCTGAATGATTATATTCGCACTGAGAAGAAGAGGCCATGGGAGCATTGATGGACCTTTGATGATTTCTTTTACAATTTTTATTTACTTTTCAGTATTTCCATTCTTGTAACGCCTAAGGGCAATTTGTTGAACAATTTAAATTCTGAAGTTAAATCTAATAAAGTGTGTTTCCTTTCTTGTTTACAAATTTGAATCCCAATTGTCTTTGAAATCATAAATCATACGCATTTCATCTCATGCACTTCATAAGCAGGTACCCTTTTACATGACTCTTATCTTCTTCGCTGTTTATTTCACCAATCATCATGTCTACTGAACCTTCCACTGAGCAAGATATCAAGGCCCTCCAGGCCCAGAATGCCCAATTTCAAGAGTTGGTCATGAGCCTAGCTAAGGGTCAGCAGGACCTGAAGACCCTGATTCTGAAAGAGAGGAAGAAGAAGAAAAAGAGGACCGTCCTGTTCAACATCGGACGCAGGTTTGGAAACGGGCTGCAAAACGAAGTTGATCTGGCCACCTCATCTGGAGGGAAAGACAGTCCCCAAGAAAGGAGGGCTCCTAGCCCTATGGTCTTCAACAACGAGACAGACTATGATGAAGAACAATATCCCCCTGCTGAGGATAAGTACAAACAGCTGGAAGACTGCTTGAGCGCTATGGAAATACAGAAGGTGCCCGGTCTGGACTTCGGAGACCTAGGTCTATCCTCTGGGGTGGTAATTCCACATAAGTTCAAGGCACCTGCCTTTGCGAAGTATGACGAAGCTTCCTGTCCAAAGTTGCATCTCCGGTCATATGTGAGGAAGATCCAACCTTACACTGCTGATAAGAACTTGTGGATCCATTTCTTTCAAGACAGTCTCTCAGGGACTCAGCTTGAGTGGTTCTATCAGCTGGATGGAGCCAGTATCCGCAGCTGGGAGGATTTGGATACTGCGTTCTATAGGCAGTATCAGTATAACTCCGACCTCGCTCCTACGCGTACCCAACTCCAGGTTATGTCAATAGGGACGGGTGAAGGATTTAAAGAGTATGCTCAAAAATGGAGAGACCTTGCCAGAAGGGTGCAACCACCTTTAACTGATCGTGAACTTGTTGATATGTTTTTGGGGATCCTGTCTGGTCCATTCTTTAACCATTTGATTGGAAATTCTTCATCCGGGTTTACAGACCTTATCTTGACTCGTGAGAGGATTGAAGCTGGTATCAAGGTTGGGAAGATATAGAAGGGTGCCTCCTCGGGCACCGAGAAGAAACCGTTTAAGAAAGAATCCAGTGCTGTCTACGGTTCAAGAAGACAGAATAAACCTGAACACCGCCAAGCTGTCAACGCGGTTGTTATTTCAAAACCTGCTGGTGCTCCTCAGCATCACAACCAACAAAGGGGCGAGAGACCTCGAAGGCAATTCACTCGTCTCAGCATGACTTTGTCTCAGATGTTGCCACAGTTGCTGAATGCCAATCTGGTGACTCTAAAAGAAGCTCCGAAGATTTTAAATACAACATCACCAAAGTATAACCCTAACGCCCGCTGCGCTTATCACTCTGATAGCCCGGGGCATAATACAAATGATTGTTGGGCTTTGAAGAACAAGGTTCAAGACCTAATCGATGCAAAGGAGATTGAGTTTGAGGCGCCCGAGAGGCCTAACGTTGTAACAGCCCCCATGCCCAAACATGGAGTGAATGCTGTAGAGGAAGACTTGTTTGTAGCCTCTATGGATGATATTGTTACCCCTCTGATGACTGTCAAGAAGGACTTGTTGCTAGCCAGTTTATTTTCGGGCTGTGGCGAAGGTTGCCATGTGTGTTCTGTTTTACCTACTGGTTGCCCATCTTTGAAGTCAGGTATCCAAAACCTGATGGATAGCAAAGAGATCGTGTTTGAAAAGACTGTTGTTCCATCCATTCCTACTGAAGAAGTTGCCATCATTACCATTTTCAACAATTCTCCCAAGGCTCCCTCGAGGAAGCCTGTTAGAATTACATCTGTTCCGAAGATTGCACCCATAATCATCACTGTTCCGGGGCCCATCCCCTACACCTCTGACAAAGCTGTCCCTTGGCATTATGGGGCAGATGTTTATGTTCTTGGAGTTAAGCAAGAGTTTGATGTTGATACCGACGTCAACAACATTACTGGGCCTGCTAAAGTCACCCGTAGTGGTAGACTTTTCTCACCTGATATTTCTCCACCAACTGTCTGAAGACCTATTGTCATTATGCCTGCAAGTGTACCTACTGCCATTCCTGATCAAGTCCCTGTTCATACCCCTGTCGCCGAGTCATCTAACATTCGGGGCAAAGGGATCACCACTGATATGCCTGCCCAGACGGAGGCGCCAAAGACCACCACTATTGAAGCTTCCAAACAGTAGATGGAAGAGATTCTGAAGATTATTAAGAAGAGTGATTATAATGTAGTTGAGCAACTGGGGCAAACCCCATCCAAGATTTCTATGTTATCACTGTTGTTGTGTTCACAGGCCCATGCCAAGGCTCTGATTACCTTCCTGAAGACGACCCACGTGCCACAAGAGACATCAGCTGATCAATTTACCGATTGTGTGGCCAATTTAACTGCTGATAATGGTTTGGGTTTCTCCGATGCTGATCTGACTGCTAAAGGGAAGAACCACAACGATGCCCTGCATGTCTCCATTGAATGCATGGGCACTACTCTTGCACATATGTTGGTTGACACTGGTTCCTCATTGAACTTCTTGCCCAAGAAAGCTCTAGACAGGTTGGATTGCAAAGGGTTGGAGCTGAAGCCAAGTAACATTGTTGTCCGGGCCTTTGATGGGTCTAAAAGGATGGTGCATGGTGAGGTTGATATTCCAATTAAAGTTGGTTCTCAGGTCTTTAATTATAAATTCTACGTGATGGACATTCGACCATCCTATTCTTGTTTGCTGGGTCGTCCATGGATCCATAAAGCTGGAGCTGTGACCTCAACGCTCCACCAGAAGCTGAAGTACCCGGTCAGAGGGAAGATTGTGACGGTACAAGGGGAGGAAGAGTATATGGTCAGCCACCTCAACTCGTTCAGATACGTAGAGATGGATGGGGAGTTCATTGAGACCCCATTTCAACACTTTGAAGAGATTCCTCAGACATTGGCATCGGCTGAGATTGTGATTGAAGATTCTCCTATGAAGATGGCTTCCTTAAAGGATGCCCGGGCTATTATTGAGAAGGGTGAGTGTGAAAATTTGGGATGACTTCCTGAGTTCACTCAGAAGACTAACAAGTTTGGTTTGGTTTTCACTGCAGAAGCTAAAAGGGCTGTTCGTAGTGCAAGGATTGGAAGACCTCCTGTGTTCATCAGCAACTCGGGAGTAAATGCCATCGAAGATGACATGGAGGAGTCTGAATTCGACAGCTGGATCTACCCTACAACCAACGGTGGACCAAGCAACTGGACAGCAAAGGAATTCATCCCTATTACTTTTGTTACCCAATAATGAACTCTTTGTTTTGAATTTGTAACAGACAATATTGTGAAACTTTATGGCCCGGTGTCTTACCCGGGGCACCGTGGCTTCATTTGTGAGGGCTTTTGTGTGCCATTTTCATATATCATTAATAAAAGCATTGGACGTTTTGCATTTCAAATCTTGCGCTCTTTGTCTTTCTTTATTATATATTGCAAAACAGCTATTTTACACACACTCACATATACAGGTCTCAATCCACTCTGGATCTCACTGGTAACGACTCTGCTACTGCCAGTTATGACTTCGAAAATACGATCAACTTAGCCGAAGACGAAGGTGAAGATGATTGCGAAGTGTCGGGTGAAATTGCAAGACTGCTACTCCAGGAAGAGAGGGCCATTCAGCCACATGAAGAGCTAGTGGAAATAGTGAATTTGGGTACTGAGACAGACAAAAAGGAAGTCAAGATCGGTGCAAACCTGGAGCTCAGTGTGAAACAATGGTTGATTCAGATGTTGCATGACTACATGGAAATCTTTTCCTGGTCTTACGAAGATATGCCCGGGTTAGATACCGACATTGTGGTTCATCGCCTGCCTACCAAGGAAGACTGCCCTCCCGTAAAGCAGAAGGTTCGCCGTATGCGCCCAGAGATGTCCGAGAAAATCAAGGCTGAGGTTATGAAACAATTTGACGCCGGTTTCCTAGCAGTGACTTCTTACCCTCGGTGGGTTGCCAATGTGGTTCCAGTATCGAAGAAGGATGGTAAGGTCCGAATGTGTGTTGACTACAGGGATTTGAACAGGGCAAGCCCTAAGGATGACTTCCCTCTACCTCACATTGATGTTCTGGTTGACAATACTGCTCAGCACAAGGTATTCTCCTTTATGGATGGTTTCTCCGGTTATAATCAAATCAAGATGGCTCCTGAAGACATGGAGAAGACCACCTTTGTTACTCAGTGGGGCACCTTTTGTTACAAGGTCATGCCTTTTGGGTTGAAAAATGCTGGGGCAACATATCAGCGTGCCATGGTTGCTTTATTTCATGACATGATCCATCATGAGATTGAGGTATACGTCAATGATATGATTGCGAGGTCCCAAACTGAGGAGGAACACCTTGACCATCTACAAAAGCTGTTTAACCGGTTGAAGTTATACAAACTGAGGTTGAACCCGAACAAGTGCACCTTCGGGGTGAGGTCCGGCAAACTGCTAGGTTTCGTCGTGAGTGACAAAGGTATTCAAGTGCACCCTGCCAAGGTGAAAGCCATACAAGAGATGCCAGCTCCCAAGATAGAGAAAGAGGTCAGAGGCTTTCTAGGACGATTGAACTACATTGCCCGATTCATCTCACATCTAACTGCTACTTGTGAGCCAATCTTCAAGCTGCTGAAGAAAGATTAAGTGGTACGTTGGAACAATGAATGCCAGGCCGCTTTCGAAAGAATCAAAGAGTATCTCCAGGAACCACCCATTCTAATGCCACCAGTTGAAGGGAGACCTTTGATTTTATACTTGACAGTGCTCGATAACTCAATGGGGGTGTGTGCTGGGGCAGCATGACGAGTCTGGCCGAAAAGAGCATGCTATTTGTTACCTTAGAAAAAAGTTTACCGACTGTGAGACCCGATACTCACTGCTCGAGAAAACTTGCTGCGCTTTGGCATGGGCTGCTCGCCGGCTGAGACAGTATATGCTGACTCACACTACTCTATTGATTTCAAAGATGGATCCAATCAAGTATATCTTCGAAAAGCCTGCCTTGTCCAGAAGAATAGCAAGATGGCAGATGATCTTGACTGAGTATGACATCCAGTACACAACTCAAAAAGAAATCAAGGGAAGTGTATTGGCAGACCATCTGGCACATCAGGCAGTGGATGATTACCAGTCTATGAACTTTGAATTCCCGGACGAGAATATCATGTTGATAACTGATTGTGAACCACCTGGACCGGATGAAGGACATGAGGAAGGATCCCGATGGTCTACACATTTTGATGGAGCTTTGAACGCTTTGGGTAACGACATTGGCGCTGTGATCATATCTCCTAAAGGCTCACATACTCCACTTACTGCCCGACTATGTTTCAACTGCACCAACAATATGGCGGAGTATGAAGCATGCATCATGGGTCTTCGAGCTGCAATTGACCTAAGGATTAAGTTTCTGAGTGTCTTCGGAGATTCCGCTCTCGTGATCAGTCAGATCAAAGGAGAGTGGGATACGAAACACCCAAATCTTATTCCTTACAAGGAGTATGTATTGACGTTGCTTCCCCATTTCGAGGAGATAACCTTTGAACACTTCCCAAGAGAGGAGAATCAGTTGGCGAACGCGCTAGCTACGATGTCTTCTATGTTCAAAGTCAAGTGGGACAACGAGGCTCCCCGAATCATTATTTGGAAATTGGATGAACCTGTACATTGTTGTGATCTTGAGATCGAAGAGGTAACAGAAAAACCTTGGTATCATGAAGTGAAGAGGTACCTTGAAGCTCAAGAATACCCTGAGGGTGCATCTGTTAATGACAAGAAGTTTCTGAGAAGGTTCACGGCAAAGTTCTTCATCAGCAATGGCATTCTTTACAAACGTAACCATGATTCAACCTTACTGCATTATGTGGATAAGATGGAAGCAGAAAGGATCATGGTAGAGCTGCATGAAGGTACCTTCGGAACTCATTCCAGTGGACATACCATGGCAAAGAAAATCCTTCGGGCAGGATATTACTGGTCCACAATGGAAGCCGACTGTTATCAGCATTCTCGGACATGTCACAAGTGCCAGGTCTATGCTGATAAGGTGCACATTCCTCCAGTTCCTATGAATGTTTTGACAACACCTTGGCCTTTTGCAATGTGGGGTATTGATATGATCGGCGAGATCAGACCTACGGCATCCAACGGGCATAGTTTCATCCTGGTAGCGATTGATTACTTTACGAAGTGGGTTGAAGCAGCTTCCTTTGCTACGGTAACCAAGAATGTCGTGGCACGGTTCATTTGGCACAACCTGATCTGTCGGTACGGCGTACCAGAGAGGATCATTACGGATAATGGTACCAATCTTAACAACAAGATGATCACTGAGCTCTGCGAGCAATTCAAAATACAGCACCACAACTCTTCTCCCTACCGGCCGAAGATGAATGGGGCTGTCGAAGCGGCAAATAAGAACATTAAGAAGATTATGCAGAAGATGACAGTGACCTACAAAGACTGGCACGAGATGTTACCATTTTCTCTTCATGGGTACCGTACCTCTGCACGGACGTCAACAGGGGCAACACCCTATTCCTTGGTATATGGCATGGAAGCAGTGTTGCCTATTGAAGTTCAGATACCCTCTCTTCGGATCATGAAGGATGCAGGTTTGAGCAAAGACGACTGGATTTAGACCTGGCTTGATCAACTGAACCTAATCGACGAAAAGAGACTCACTGCTATTTGTCATGGTCAGACGTACTAAAAACGGATGATCAAGTCATTTAACAAGAAAGTCAGACGACAAGAGTATCAAGTCGGGGACCTGGTAATCAAGCGCATTATTCTACCTCAAGGTGATCCCAGGGGCAAATAGACCCCTACTTACGAAGGGCCATTTGTGGTTAAGAACATCTTCTCAAGATGAGCGATGATTCTAACCACCGTGGATGGTGACGACCTTCCTCACCCCGTCAATGCAGACATAGTAAAAAGATACTACGCATTATCAAAGACCCGCTAGGTTGACTGGCCTAGGCAAAAATAAGGGCTTCCCGGCGAACCAAAAGGGTTCGGGCAAAAATAATGGATGAAAATTAAAAAAAAATCTGTACACCCGGCAAGTCGAAAACCTGAAAAGGCGGCTTGGGCAAAAATGGGTATCCCGGTGGACTGAAAACCCGAAAGGGAGGTCCATGCAAAAGTTAGGGATAAGCGTAACACTATGTCTCATTGGATCACCCTGCATCCAGACTTCGGTATCAACTATCAGGCTCGGACGACACCAGTCAATCAGATTCACCTTCAACCAAGCAATAAAGTGATGAGATGCTTGAAGATATAAAGGCAATAACAGAGTTGGAACCCAGTGGGACTATTCACGTAGCTGTTTTGTTTTCCTTTTACAAATTGTATAAATCCTATTTGTTCGGAGGCATTCTCTTACTAGGACGTCAGCCTCTTGTACAAAAGCGCCCATTCACATGCAAACTTCAAAATCAATACAAATTCATTTTCAGACAAATTTCAAATTGTTTTTCCTTTATCTGTTTTGTTTTGCAAAGAACGTCCAATGTTCATTTTTGATATATGCATTTGACATTAATTGCTGCTCATAAATATTTACATGCGAAACGAAGGACTAATTACGGGTGATATCAGAAGTAGGGGCAATAAGAATTGTCTGAGCGGGCTAGTTGCTCTGTCCACCAAGGTACCAAGGTAAGTTCAGCTGAAGAATGTGACTAAGATACCGTCACTCCCCGCAGAGTAAAGCAGTAATGATAGCTCTCTCAGTTGAGACTTGCAACTATGAATGAATCAGCCATACTCTCCCCCAAGCAGAGTTAGTCTACCATCAGCCCTAAAAAGATTGGGTATCCCCAGAAGGTCTTAATATTCCCCAGCGGAGTATAAGGATATCCTACAGCAAGCATAAGAGCATCCCCGACAGTCTTAATATTCCTCAACAGAGTATAAGAATGTTCCCCGGCGGAATACAAGATACCCCCAGTGGAGTCATTTCCCCAACGCAGTCTAAAAAAGCTTCCTCAATGGAGTTGAATCATCTTCCCCAGTAGACTCTAGAAGCTTATCCCCTGCGAAGCACAAATAAGTCTCCCCAGCCAAATTCAGAGGTTATCCTCACAAGAGTCTAACCAGGCTATCCTCAGCAAGTTGCAACTGAAAGATCATCCCCAGCGAAGTTCTTTCTATCCCCAGCGGAGTTCATCATCAAAATCCCCAATAGAGCTTATCAACGGAATCCCCAACGAAGTTTATCATTAAAGTCTCAGCAAAGTATCTCTTCCCCACAGAGTAATTCCCCACAAAATAATCTCTTCACCATGTTTATTCCCCAACGAAGTTATCTTCTCCTACAGGTTTATTCTCACAACCATCTTCGTTCGTCATCCCCATCAGAAACATCCTAAGCAAAGTTTGAAGACACACATACTCTTCAACAGCAGTCCAGGATTTAACAAACTCCCTGGTATTTGTTAAGGATTTATTTTCCCAGACGAAAATACATTCATAAACATTTCACATTTCATACCTCCTATCTACATACATGATGAAGTGCATACGAAACAATCTCATTTATTTTTGAGAACATCATGACATCATGCATTTCATACATCATGACATTGCATACAACTAACGTTTACCTTTTTCAGGAGAAGGTCAATCAAAAGATGGCTACCATCAACCTTTTCAAGTTCCAGATTAATACCTGTAACAAGCCAGGAAAAATATCTGTGGACGACTGATTGTAGATCAATACCTGTAACAAGCTAGGAAAATTATCTACATGAAGAGATTGAAGATTAACACCTGTAACAAGCCAGGAAGACCATCTTTCTTTCTCATGTCAGAGATTAACACCTGAAACCAGCCAGGACAGCTATCTCCTCGACCAACCTTTTCAAGTTCCAGATTAATACCTGTAACAAGCCAGGAAGAATATTTGTGGACGACTGATTGTAGATCAATACCTATAACAAGCCAGGAAAAATATCTACATGAAGAGATTGAAGATTAATACCTGAAACCAGCCAGGAAAAATTATCTTTCTTTCTCAAGTCAGAGATTAATACCTGAAACCAGCCAGGACAACTATCTCCTCGACCAACCTTTTCAAGTTCCAGATTAATACCTATAACAGGCCAGGAAAAATATCTGTGGACGACTGATTGTAGATTAATACCTGTAACAAGCCAGGAAAATTATCTACATGAAGAGATTGAAGATTAACACCTGTAACAATCCAGGAAGACCATCTTTCTTTCTCAGGTATGCAAGTTATCGCTAAGGAATCTCTTATGCGATCGACACTCCTGCAGATGGCATCTATAAGCCCATCCTCCTACCAACAATCTCCAAATGGCATCTGTAAGCCCATTCCCGACATCACAATGCTGATACTACACCATGCGAGTGCAAATTTCTGGGCACTCTAGTGTTCAATCATCTTCCACCTTCGGATCACGAAAGGCACACAAGCCAACCTACATCCTCAGGTTTAAGAAAATTGAACAGGGGCAACTGTTGTACCCAAAAATTTGCCCTCTCATGTTTTCAAAGGTCTTCCCTTACATGGTTGGTCACAACTCCTTGCCTAAGAAAAATAAAGTTTTTCGATTGGGCATTTGGCACTCTTCGATCAGACTTGACTCACCAGTCTTCGATTGGGAATTTGGCACGCTTCGATCAGGCTTTGATTAGTAAGCTTCGATTAGGTGTTTGGAACCCTTCGATCAAGCTTTGGTCTGCAAGTCTTTGATTGAGCGCTGGACCTCCTTCGATCAAGCTTTGGTGTGCAAGTCTTCGATTGAGGGCTGGACCTCCTTCGATCAAGCCTTGGTGTGCAAGTATTCGATTGAGCGCTGAACCCTTCGATCAAGTCAATGTCACAATGCTTCGACTAGTACTTCAGAGGGTCCTTCGATTGGAACTTCATACTTTACCCCAATCAGAACATCAGAACGAAATGACCTTCGAATGGCATTTCAGTGCAGAGTTTCTCTTAATCTAAGATGCTCTGATGAAGGAAGTTTTGGACACTTCGAATCAGAACTCAGACTCATCACAAGGCCAAGGGCTGGGAGAAGTTGTCTAATAGGGAATGTTCTAAATAGATTCGAATTAGACTTTGAAGCTGGCAAAGAAGGCAGATTCGAAGGAATGAAGTAGGCTGACATGACTAAGCAAAAACACATATCCTAATCTGTCCAGAATACCCAAAGTTCACAATGGCATGTGTCCCTTGCAAATATGCAATCGAAGCAGAGGGAGGCTCAATCGAAAGGGCTATACAATTGAAGCTGGAATAGATTCGAATGGGATTTTGAAGCTATCGAAGAGAGCAAATTCGAAGGAAGTGGATCTGCAAGTTAGCCTTCGATTTTCATCATGTTGGAGGCCCAAACAGCTCATAACAGGCTGGCAGTAACGCATGAAAGCAGATTGGCACCTGATTGAATCAAATATAGCAAGTCTTTATGAAGAAATCAAATCAAATCTCTTCATCATAATGGACCAAGATTTGATACACAAATGTTGACCTAAATTCCTTGTCTATATAAACCTAATGCTCCCAAATAAAAAGGACACACGATAAAACGCACAGAAACTCTGCAGAAACGGCGCCACAACCTTGAGAAAAAAGCTTGAAAAGTGAGAGATCAAAAACAACCTTGGAGGCGAATTCAGACCAAAAGCAAAACGTAGCTCTCTTCCTTGACATCTAGTGGAGCTATACCAATCAACACCAGGTCTTTTCATTGCCTAGAACTCCCTGTAAGTATCTACGAATCTTGCTCTGGACATGATATCGTGAAATCATTTTCTTGCATCCTTTCATTGAAATAATTACATATTCATGCTCTGCGTTGCATTTTAAAACTGTTGGCATCACTGAATTTTATTTTCATAGCATGTAACGCCATGCCCAGTTCTAGGGTTCGTATACCTTGTTTTTGGGGTTTTTAATTGCAGGAAAAATCAATGCACATAATTGGTACAGGGATGACCAGGGGGAAGAGACGAGTACGTTGGTACTCTTGGATTTCATTTACATGGCCTGGAGAGGGTTTTTGAGATACCCTACGAAACTTCCTACGGATAAAAATCCGCAGGTAAAAAACCAGGGTCGTTTGAAGAAGACGATGGCGTGTCCTTGTGCTATTGGTCCATTCAAACCATTAGCGCGTTTGTTTTATTTGCAGGCTTAGCGTTTTGTTTGTTTATATAATATTTGTTTCTTAATTCAATAACAATAATGCAGTGTATTTGGATTGGTGAAGCGTGTGTTGCAGAACCCCCTGGGACCTGGATTCGAATCCCAGGTCCCCCAAAACTTTGTTACATTTTTTTCTTCAGGTACTCAGATGCAGCGCTTCAGGCAGGGAACATCATATACCTCCGGATCTCATGCGCCAGGTGGTTCCAGATCCAGATCCAGTGGTCCAGGACGAGGTTCACCATGAACCTTGATCAACAAACGCCCAAGCAATCTGAAAGTCCAACAGGCTGGACGTTTGGGCCTGGAAATTGCAATTCATACTCCCTTTTTGAGCCCAGCACCCCTGAGTTTGTTTCTTTATTTTTCTTTTCACTGTTTTTATTTTATTATCATAATTAATTAATTAACTAATTAACTCTTTTTCATAAAAAAATCAGAAACAACAAAAATATTTTTATTTTAATTTTATTACTTATTTTTGTAAATAAACTATTAACCAATTAATTTAGTTTTTTAATTAGGTTTAATCTTAACATTTTTTACAACAAATTAAAATTAACTTAGACTTAGGTTTTTTATTTCTGATTTTACTGCCTTAACTAAAATAAAACTCAAAAAATATTTTCTTTTTAATTCCATTATTAATTTAGACTTAATTCTTAATTCAAAAAAGACCAAAAATATACTTTAAATAAAAAGGGTCAAAACCCTAAAGGACAATATGATTCAACTTTTCTCGCGCATATTATTTTGATCCACATATTGTAATTGCTCTGAGGATGTAATAGTTTTAACTTAGGACTTTTTATTTACCGCTTTTATTTACCTTTTTGCATTTAATTTTAAGGGTTTGTTTTTGGCGATGTAAATACCAGACGCCTTGTAATAGCTTAGTTTTATTTTCCGCAATTTATTTTCCGCAACCATTAACTGCTAGATGTATGAATAATAGGCTATGCATGACAAGATCTATCTTAACTTAAAATCAACAGTAGCTCACCATGACATGCAAAGATAATATAACTGAAAATTGACACACTTGCACATGCCACTCTTAGGGTACACCTCACTTGGTTGTCTCGAACGTGGTCATTGAGTATAGGAAGTCTTAGAGGTCGCCCTCCTGTCCAAAGATCAAAGTTGCCTCGAAACAGTTGCCTCGGAAAAATGATCTAAGACATTAGGGTTACCGCTAAGGCGTCCTAACGTTGCTTTAGTGACAACACATCCCAAAAATTGAATTGACCCGAAAACTCCAACGACGGTGCTACCTACTCCTCAATAGTGGGATAGCACTGTCTAAAGGACATTAGCACAGTTTAATTCCTTTTTGAGTAGGTAGAGGTTCTTAAGTACTTACTCCTTTTTAAAACAAAAACAAACTTTTCGCACTTACACTCTCTTCAAAAACAAAACTCTTTTCAAAACCCACAAACACAAAGAAAAGAAAACTTTTGAAAACACAATGAGCAAGTACCTAAGAGCCCGTGGATAACCACGGATAGAAAGGGTGCTAACACCTTCCCTTTCTATAATCTACCTCCCGAACCCGAGAAACATCTCGAAAAGGAATTTTTCTGTGCTTTTGTCCTTTCCTTGTTGGATAAAATAAAAGACGGTGGCGACTCTTGCTTACCGCAACATTTTGCAAAAACAAACGCAAACGCGAACCAACATTCCAAAAACAGTCATTTCTATTCCCATCGATCACAGAGGGCATTTGAGTTATGGCTTCTGTTAAAGGAATTGTTATATTAAGTTGTTTCAGAAGTTCTATGAATTTTTTAAATTGCCCTACATTCTTAGGTTTGGCTAATCTACCAAGAAATGGGATCTGGGGTTTATACGATGGTGGAGGCACATAAGGTTTTTCTTTTTATTTTTCTTTGGCCTCTCCTCCTTTATCTTCTTCGTCTTCCTCTGGTTTCTCTGGTTGATTCTCCTTCTCAGTTGGTATTTCGGACCTTTGATACATAATTTGATTTGACAGTCTTGGGTCAGGCGGTCCATCTAACTCGGTTCCACTTCTTAATATGATGGCATGAGCATGCCCTTTCGGGTTAGGTTGTGGTTGACCGGGAAATGTATCAGCCGGTGCAGTTGTAGGTGCTTGTTGTTGAGCCACTTGAGAGATTTGGGTTTCTAACATTTTATTGTGGGTGGCCAAAGCATCTATTTTGTTTGCTAATTGTTTTATCTGCTCGTTAGTGTGTATATTTTGATTTTGGACGTCTTTGTTTGTTTGTGCTTGGGTAGCTATTAAGTTCTCCATCATCAATTCTAAGTTTTATTTTCTAGGCGCACTAGGAGCATTTGCAGGAGGTTTCTGATATCCAGGTGGCACGGCAGGTGCTTGGTTTGGAGCATACAACGCATTGGGGTTTTTATATGAGAGATTTGGGTGATTTTTCCATCCAGGGTTGTATGTGTTTGAGTAAGGGTTTCCTTGAGCATAACTCACTTGGTCAGTTGGAGTTCCTGCCAAGATTTTACATTCGGTAACTAAATGTCCAAGTACTCCGCATATTTCTCAATTGGGAGTTATAGCAGCCATGGTGGCTGGAGGTATTGCGGTCAAATTATCTATCTTTAGGGTGAGGACATCTACCTTAGCATGTACACTGTCTAGATCGCTTATCTCATACATGCCTCCTTTTGTCGGTGTTTTCTCTGCAGTACCCTTGTCTGCTTGTCCTCTTTCACTTCCCCACTGGTAGTGGTTTTGGGCCATACTTTCTATTAGAGCATATGCAGCGGTGTAGGATTTGTCCATAAGTGCACCACCTGCAGCTGCGTCTATCGTTAATCTTGTATTGTAAAGGAGACCATTATAAAAGGTATGGATAATCAACCATTCTTCCAAGCCATGATGTGGGCATAGTCTCATTAGATCCTTGTATCATTCCCAAGCATCGAAAAAGGATTCGTTTTCCTTTTGTCTAAAATCACTTATTTGAGATCTTAGCATAGCTGTTTTGCTTGGCGAGAAATACCTTGCAAGAAAGACTTTCTTCAGCTCATCCCATGTAGTGACTGAGTTTGCGGGTAGAGATTGGAGCCAAGCTCTGGCTCTGTCTCTTAGAGAAAAATGGAAGAGACGAAGTCTTATTGCCTCTTGACTGGCCCCATTGTTCTTAATTGTATCTGTGTACTATAGAAATATTGATAGATGAAGATTAGGGTCTTCCATTGACCCACCAGAGAACTGGTTCTGTTGTACAGCAGATAACAAAGAAGGTTTAAGTTCAAAGTTGTTAGCCTCGATTGGAGGAGCAGCAATGCTATTGTGCGGTTCATCTTGAGAGGGAATGGCGTAGGATTTGAGTGGGCGCGGAGCAGGATTGGCAGGCATTTCTTCGGTTGGTCGAGAAATAGGAGATTCGAGTGATTGACGAGGTTGAGTGTTATGCAAGAGATGATACTCTTGAATGTGGCATCTAAGTCTGAGATACCGCTCGATATCGTTGATTTGTATGTATAACGGCTCGCCTTGCGAATGAGTGTTTGGCATACAAATAAGAATAGAAATAGAAAAGAAAAAGAGAAGAAAAAGAGAGGTTTTTGCTCTAGTCTCTACTGCGTAACAAAAGAGTAGCGATATCGACTTAAATCAGTTCCCCGGCAACGGTGCCAAAAACTTGATTGGGATTATACTTGTGTATCCAATGATTCAGACTGCAAGTGCACACTCTTATCATGTAGTTTTAAAATATATCAAACCACAGAGACTGATGAATCGATCTACCGTCTTCTATTGTTACTTCGCAAATCTAAAGCTAATGAATGTTTGATTGGGTTGTAGGGAAAACTAAATACTAAATTAAGTTGGATTTTTAATAATCAATGAGCGTAACTACCGGTATGCAATAGTCGAACCTCGGGAACTAGCGACCGGTTGGGTGTCTTTATATTTTCAAAATAGCTTTCAGTAAAACTTATTTAGTTTAAAAACCCTCGTCTCACACTATCGTTTTGTTGATCTAGGTTATGCAGTTAAGTCCTAACGTACGCTTCCGCCATCCCGCAGGAGTTAAAAACACCTTTTGAAAACTAAATAAAATCTTAATTAACTTTAAAGTGCTCCCGCTGTATTTTAAGCTAATGCCTAATTACTACTGTCCAGTTAAAAGATCTCAAACTTCCGCTTTGTTAACCCTAACCTCTATCTGTTCTTTACTTTCCTAACAAAACAATTTAATGATTAAGAATAGTAACTTAGGCCAGAAAAGAAAGTTTTGTAGTAAAAATAATCCCAACTAAGTTACTCGTTCCCTTGGTTGAGTGACTTTACATACCGGTATAGGAATTCTAGTCTAACATAATATTAGACCAAATCACAGAATAATTTAAGAGACATACGAAAATAAACATAATTATATTGATTAAAAACAATAAGAATTCGTAAACATAAACCTGGTAATAATTCTGAAGATAGAAGCACTCCTGCACAAACTGTAGGCTTTGCTTCGATCGGGGAATAGATGTAACCGTACAATGAAAATAAATGCTGGAGGGAATATAGAAATAACTGGGAAATAAATAATGCTTAAAGAATATTTTCTAAGAGTAAAAATAAATTCTCCAAAGTTTCTGCCCAAAAAGAAGAACTCTTTCTCGTATGGTCCAAGGCTCTATTTATAAGTCTTATGTGATCAGTTCGTTCTCGAAAATGTAGGAACAGTTTGTGTTCCTTTGAGAAATAATAGGAGCATTAATTTTGTTACGTTCCTCATGCTTTGACTGAGTGGATCAGATAATATAGGTGATCGTTGGATTTACTTTGAATTAGTTTATGTCCGTTGGATGCGAAGAAAGTGGGAGAAAGTGGCCTTGTGACGTTCGTCACGTCCAAGTGACGATAGTCACTTGGTCCATCTCAATGTGTGACGAGCGGCAATGCTCCTTGACGACCGTCAAGGTCTTATTCATGGTGGGCCACGTGCTCACGTGCTTGATGGGCTTAAGCTGATTTATTCTCCTTTGACCCTTTTTGCTATCTTTGCACCTCTTTTTCTTCATTTCTTCCAAAGTGTCCAGCTTAATGTATATCTGCAAAAATAGAAAAATACCTGCATAATACCTATAAAATAATTTAATTTAAACTAAAGTATGAGAAATATTTTGTGTATATCAAGCCAGAAATATCACATATTTGTGTGTCATCATTCAACTACGTCGTAGTCGCTCTTCTTTATTATTCTCAGGATCTCCTCCATTTCCTTCTTGGAGGTTTCAGGGGTAGTCAGTGGTTGAGCCTTCGTCTGGACAGGCTCTTCTTGAATACTTTTTTCTCGAGTTTCAGCAGTAGGAATATTGGTAGGGATAACAGCAGGGGTTGTGTCGTCTTTGTCAATAGGAGCACTTGCAGATATGATTATTGGTACGGAGGTAACCTTTGGAGCAGCCACGGGTCCAAAATCTGCCTTTGGGGGGGCAATTTCTGGAGAGAAAATTCTACCCCTTCGGGTAATCTTACTGGTTCCGGAAATATTTCTAATGTCGGAGTCTTCTTATTCGGAGCTCATCTCTTCAGTGGCCAGCCCATCTTGTTTGATGCCATGGTAGTAGATGTCCCCACCGTAATTCCATGATACAGTTTTGTCTGATTCATAAGGGACTGGCCCAGGCATTGTGATTATAAGAGGAGTAGTTTTTGGAACTGATGTAATTCTAACGGGTCTTTTGAGGACCCTGGAAGAATTGGCGGAGATGGTTATGATTGAAATGTCTTCAACAGGAACAGGTGAAACAGGAGTACTTTCAAACAGAATCTCTTTGTTGTCTATCAAGCGCTGAATGCCTGTTTTCAACAAAGGGATAACAGTTGGTGAGGATAAACAAATAGGGAAGTCTTCATTATAACCCGGGAATACACCGGCTTTCAACAAGTTTATCTTAATGATTGGGAGTGGATTCAAGATTTCATCAATTGTGGTAACAAATAAATCTTCTTCAATAGCATTAGTGTGGTGACCATGTCTAGGCATAGGAGCAGAAATGACGTTTGGCTTCTCAGGTGCATCAAACTCAATCTCTTTTGCATCTATAAGGTCTTGAATTTTTTTTTCAAGGCCCAACAGTTGTTAGTGTCATGACCCGGACTTTCGGAATGATATGCGCATCTGGCATTTGGGTGATAATGAGGGGACGCTGTGTTGGGGTTCTTTGGAACTTTTTTCAGAGTTGTCAAATCAGATTTCAGAAGGTGCAGTAAAACCTGGGCTAGAGTCATATTGATTCTGGTGAATTTCCGGACTGGCCTCTCCACCCTCGGTTGATTAATTCTTGGTTGATTAGATGTAGGCTTTGGGATCATGACAACCTCCACCATTAGTCGACGCTCGGCTCTCCCTTGGTTCCTTTATGGATAAACAGCAGATACCTCCTTCTTTCCAATGAAAGGCTTTCTCACAACTGTAGAGGCAGATGAATCCTTCTGAATCTTTCCACTTTTTATGCCAGCTTCCACCCTTTCTCCAGTCATTATTAACTCAGTAAATCCTACAGATGAGCTTCCAATCAGATGGTTGAAGAAAGGGCCCGATAGAGTACCTAAGAACATATCCACCAACTCTCTTTCAGACAGAGGGGGTTGAACTCTCCCAGCTAGATCTCTCCACATCTGCGCATAATCCTTGAAACCCTCATTAGAAGCCATGGCCATACTCTGAAGTGGAGTACGGGTAGGCGCCAAATCTGCATTATATTGGTATTGTTTATAGAAAGTTGCGTCAAGATCTTCCCAGTTGTGGACGTTGGCCCTTTCCAATTGGTAAAACCAATCGAGTTGTGTTCCCGATAGGCTATCTTGGAAAAAATGCACCCACAGGTCTTTATCAGCGGAGTGCTGCTGGATCTTTCTCACATATGATCGGAGGTACATCTTAGGACATGACACCCCATCATATTTTGCAAACAACGGCACTTTGAACTTCAGTGGGATCACAATTCCCGACACTAGTCCCAATTCTTCAAAGTCTAGACCTGGCACCTTTGTATTTCCATAGCGCTCAAAACGCTCTTCAAGATGTCTGTACTTATCATCTGCTGGAGGATACTGTTCCTCAGAGTAGTCTTCCTCTTCTTCCTCCTCTTCAAATTCGGGCGGGACCGTTGTTTCTTTTCTTTCCCCTTATCCTTCACCGGAGGTTGTTGCGAAATTCAAGGTTCTTCTAGTCTGTCCTTGAAACCTTCTCCCCATGTTCAAAACCCCAGTGACCTTCTTTGTTTTCTTCTTTCTTTCTTCAGCTAACAGAGCCTTCAACTCTTCTTGCCCCTTTTCTAGGGTCATGAGTAACTGTTGAAACTGCGTGTTTTGAACTTGAAGATCTTTGATTGTCTGTTCGAGATCCATCTTACTGAATAAACAGTAGAGAGATGAGGAAACTCGTTGCAAAAGACCCGTTTATGTTATGATGAATGATATGTGCATATGTAATGTTTTCAAGGATTTTTAAAGGTTCAAGTTCATTTTAGACAAAAAGAAAACACACGTTATATTAATAAGATAGAGTTTGATTACATCAATGCCCCTTGGGAAAAATAATACAACACCCTAAGATAAAAAAGTAGTGCGCATCCTCTTTGGTGCAATGTAGGCATTTAGAGTCTGCTCCTCATGAAGTAGCCTAGTGAGTTCCAAAACCTTCTTCTCGCTTTTGTAGAATTGGGCTTCGAAAGTATCTCGCTCTCCTTTGAGCTATATCCAATCCCTTTGTAGGTCTTCAAGAGATGTGGGCATGTCAGGATGTAGGACAGTGTATGGAACTTCTCCTTCCTTAACAGGCTCAATGATCACTGGGAGAATGGAAGGATAAGGCATCATAAGACTTTGAGCGCGGGTTCGTACCCACTTGAGGTAAGGCTCAAGAGGGATGAAATTCTTGTGTCCTAAAGTCTTGCTATCCACCTTGTTTAGCACCCTCCATGCTCGGATGAATCCCTGGCGAAGACCTTGATCGTCGTTGTCGAAGTCGAATACCAAGCCTTGAATCAACATCTCATGAGGGCCATCCTTTCGGGCATAACCAAACTGTCTTAGAGCTAAGCATGGGTTGTAGGTGATGCCTCCCCTAATTCCAAGTAGAGGGACATTAGGGAATTCCCCACAACGGTCAACAATGATAACATTCTCTTTGGATCGAGAGCACTAATGAATATCTAAATGTTTGAGCGTCATTAACCTTTGTGACCACCTTAATCCTTGATCATTCTTTAAGACTGATTGGGGAAGATGAGAAATAAACTATATTTCCAGTAGAGGAGTGCAACAAATAAGGACACCTCTTTTCCTCATTGTTCCAGTGTGAAAAGAGTGTAGGATATCCCCTAGCAATGTAGGCACCAGATTGCGTGACATGAATATTTTGAAAGCGCTCACATCTATGAGTTGGTGAGGATTGGGAAACAAGATCATCCCATAGATAAGAAGAGCCACAATTTCCTCAAATGCTTGCAAGTCTAAGTAATTCCAACAACTTTGGGCTATCTCAAACAAGAACTTTGCTAAGAAGCCTTTGACACCACTTCTAGTTTCCCAATGGGTTGTGACATTAGATGAGTGCAAGTGCAGAGCTTGAGCAATCTCTTCTGGCTTTGGGTCTCTTTCCGTACCATTGAAAGGTAGTTTATTGAGAATGGGAATCCTCAAGAGTTGAGAGAATTCTTCCAAAGTAGGCACAAGCTTATAGTCGGGAAAGGTGAAGCAATGGTGCAAAGGGTCAAAGAACTGAAAAAGCACCTTCTTCATATCCTCATCTGTGTTGGAGGTGACCAAGTTGAGTAGACGACCATGCCTCTCGATGAATGGAGAGTTCTCAGGGATCCTTGAAACTAGCTCCTTAAGTTGTGGAGGAATTCTTACAAGGTTGACTTGGATAGTTTTCATACGGAGTGAATCCATATCCTACAAAACAAGAACAAAGATGAATCTCTAAAATCCTTGAAATGGTTAGTGATGTATATGATGCTCATGATGTCCATGATGTTATGTACAAGTATGTATATATAAGCAAAGAAAACAAGTTCTTAGTTTAGGCTTGAATGGGGTTTTATAGTTAAGTACCCTCTTGAAGTTCAGTTGGCTTAAACCTGTCCTAATAATAGTAATCGGGTTCTAAGGAGCTCAATATCACCGGATTGTTTCCTTGGTCATTGTTTCAGCTCAAGCCTCTTTAATGGCGACCGAAATATCCCAAGAAACTAAACCTTAATAAGTGTAGTATCGAGTATCTACCAACTTCGGGCTGCACCAAAGTCGGTCATCTCACTACATCCTAAAGGCCAAGTTGGTCAAGTAAAGGGTTCTAGAAGTTCTTTAGTGCTTTATGACATCACTCAGCGGCCCCGTATTCTCTTTGATTGACTCAAAGGCTACTGGTACCCACAAATATGTCACACTAACATAACTATTGCTTAGACCATGTCGGTATATCCTTCACAGTTTCCACAACGTATTGCTATTTACCTATAATGTCTCCCAAATATGGGTGGAGGGTTCAAACCCAAACAAATAAATATAATGTAAAGCAAACAATTCAAACAATGTAAGCAAATAAATGTGATATAGCCCTAAGGTAACCCCACTTTTATAAATATTCCCCAACAGAGTCGCCAGTTCTGTGATACGGTGGGAGAACTGACTTGAGGGTTTTGTGTTTTATCGCAAATGTTGTGGTTTAGAAAGAGTCGCCACCGACTTTTCTTTTATCCAAAAGGAAAGGTGAAAAAGCACAAGAAAGACCTTTGAGATTGTTTCTTGAGTTCGGGGGGTAGATTATGAAAAGGGAAGGTATTAGCACCCTTTTCATCCATGGTTTTCCATGGGCTCTTAGTTACTTGCTAGATCACTTGCTTTTTGTTTTGAAATTGTGCTTTGTGTGGTTTTTGAAATTATTTTGTAAAAGAGGCCATTGTTTAGGAAACCTTTGTAATGATTCTTAATCGTAAGAATGTATACAAAGATGTTTGTCTTTTTGAAAATGTTTTCAATGTTTGTAAAATGTTTGGAAATGTGTGTGTTTATTTTGAAAATAGCAAGGATAGTTGTTTAGAAATAGAGCAAGTAACTAGAAGTAATCTACCTACTCAAATGTCTTTCTTGTTCATTTTCTATTCCTTTGACATTGTTGTCTTACCATTGATTTGGTAAGCAACCCTATCTTCGGATGTAAACAGGACGGGCGTGGGTCATCGTATAACCATGATTAGCAATATTGCAAAGTATCTTAGCATTTTTGAGGGACCAAGATCATTTTGTAAGGCAACTTTGAATAGCGTCATCGTGGGACTATGATCTTATACTTGTTTGTTTTGCCAAGATACTTTGCATGCATAATATGGTCATTTTTATATAAGGCAACCAAGTTGAGAAACCCTAAGGGTGCTTATGTACAAGTGTGTTATTTTCATGCTTTGATTTTGTCTTGGATTTAGGGTTTTCTATTTGATTTATTTTTATCTTGCCATACAAACCCTACTTACTAGCATGATATATAAAAGCGGTAAATTGCGTAATTTAAAGATGACTACGTTATTACAACATTTTTATGGGAGGGGGGAATACAAATTATGAATGGGGATTTGCAATAATGTAAATCTAATTAAACTATTACAACTAAATCGAATTTGCACGAATATTTGAATAAATAAGATACACTATAAATTAAATGTAATGTTATGTATATGCAAAAAAAGATTTTGTTTTATTTTTCATATGCAAAAGAGTTTTGACTTAAATCTAATAAACTTAAGAAAAAGAAATTAATTCTTGAAAACCAAAGTTAACCCTAATTTCTAATTTAAAAGAAGATAAAGTTCTTTAGGTATTATTTTTATGTATTTTTTGTATTAAAAATAATAAATAATATCTTATGAAAATATTTAGTTTTTATATGTCAAAATAAATATTTACAAGTATGAATAAAAAAGGAATAAAATAGTTAAACTAAATCTATTATATTTACAAGTTTATTTAAGAAAGAAATAATTAATATATAGTTTAATAAAAATATTTTTTCATGTTAAAATAAAATAAAATAAACAAAATGCAAAATCATCATGTTTTAGATTTTTTTATGATTTTTATGTGTGAAAGAAAATATTTTAATAAAACAAATATGAAAATAAAATAAATAATAAAAAGATTGGGCCAGGGGTGCTGCAAGCAAACAAGGGGTAGTGTGTTAGAAAAAAATAGAAGGCCCAAGAACCAAGCCCATACTGCCAAAAATACCAAAACTGAAGCTGAAAAAATGAGAAAAATGTAAAAGGTAGCGCCAAGGTTCAAACCCATGACTTGGGCATTGCCAACGCGCTACCTTGCCACTAGGGTGGCTGTACATCCGTTAGTTTATATGAAACAATAAAAACATAACGTAAAAAGCTTCCTTGCCCTGTACTTCATCTTCTTCCTCAAGCTGGCCAGAAGCTCTGTATATTTCTCATCTCTCCATGAAAATGGAAACTTCTAACATGAAAATGATAGTATTCTTTCCCACGATTTCAGACATGTAACTTATGGAAACTAACAATCAAAGATTAAAACGAATTTTGAAAGCCCTAATTTTAAACCTAATTTTTACAGAAATTTGAACTCCAAAATTCTCTACACATAATGAACAGAAATGGAATCTATGCACATGGTTGGCTTCAACACTATGATATCTACATTTTTCTTTCACAAATCGTGGCCAATGGATGCCTGTATGAAGAGATAAAAGTTGGAATTCTTACCTCTTTCAGCTGAGATCGTGAATGGAGTTTGAGTGAGATTTAGGAAGGCCTGAAGGTTCCTTTAGCTTGCTTGAACCTCCCTGAGTGTGTTCCAATCCTTGCCTTGCTTTGGAAGTGCCTGGAACTCTCTATCCAAGTCAACCTGCAAGCTTGAAGAACAAAAATGACAGATGGAGAAGGAGGTGTTATAGTGCAGGGATGATGGTCTGGATCACTTAGATATGAGGTAGGTAAAGTGTTTGAATGATTAAAACTTGAAACGCATGAGCAAATTTGTGGATTGCTATGCTTATGCTCAAACTGCAAGTTTTGACAGGTTTTTGGTGAGAGGGTGTTCTGGAGTGTTTTTGGCCTTTTGCAATCGTGTTCTCAGTTGTAATGGGTTTGTTTATTAGTATAGAGAAATTTTTTTGTCAATTCCACAACTGATTTTTCAGTTGTAGGCTTTTTTCACACTTTCTTGCTTTTGAAGCAAAGTGAAGAGACAAGTCTCCACAT
This sequence comes from Vicia faba, assembly GCA_948472305.1. Classification (NCBI taxonomy): domain Eukaryota; kingdom Viridiplantae; phylum Streptophyta; class Magnoliopsida; order Fabales; family Fabaceae; genus Vicia; species Vicia faba. Next base: position 319,008,609 of record OX451736.1, on the reverse strand, counting down.
GCTTGTACTGGCCTGATTGAAGTTGGTACCAATCCTAGACTACTTGTATTTGATTTATAGGAATTGTGTATGCAGAGAAAACAGGTCCAATGCTCAAGAAATGTAAAGTTACAAAAGCTATGCTTTTCCAAAATGGCAATGGCAACTTTGTGCCATTTATGGAATTACAACTTGGGAAAAGACTCTTGGGCTTGGATTAAGGCTTTGTCAACTGAATAAGAATTAAATTATGGAGTGAGAAACAAGTTTGGGACCTGTAAAGCATGAATTAGGCAGCATAGGTTCAAATTTGAATTTTGTTCTTCATGAAATGGCTTGAAATCAAAGTGAGAAATTGAAAATTTCATCTCTTTGATTCTCCCTACTCAAAGATGATCTCAAGGAGTTATTTGACATTTTGGAAATCTTGAAATATGCTCTGTAATTCATATTTGAAATGTATTTAAAGATTCCTCTTGGAACTAGGTGAAAATTTTCCATGAAGTTGGGTCCAAAACCTGCCTAAATTAGGGCAAAATTTCACTAAGTTATTTTAGTTCATGGGCATGTAATCACAAAATTATATCTTGAGATCCAAGCATATTTATGGAAAAATGTGTGAAGCAAAGTTATAGATTTCATGGAGGTTTACAACTTTTATGTTGGGAAATTTCTTTGAATCATCTTGCATCATGGTGGAAATTTGGCTTAAAGTTGAGAAAAAATAAGAAATTTTCTATACTTAGAAAAATTTCTAAGTTAAGAAAATTTCAAATTTTAAAACCAAATCTTCAATCTTTGATTTCTTGATGAACAAGTTTCACATTTTGACATGTTTTGATGAATTGTGATCCTTGGCACTTGATTTTGACCAATAAGTCAAAGCTTGACTTTTCAGTATGCAGTTGACTTTTGATTAGTTAACTGCAAATTTCATCTGTCAACCCAATGAAATTGCAATGTTTTGAACCATGCTATTAGGTAAAGATGATACAAATGAACCATTGAAATCATGCTTCAAATCAATTGGTCATTTGGTAGGTCAAAAATCAGAAATTGCCCTTCCTCAATCAAAACCCTAATTTTGACCATTTTGCCCTTTTGATGATTTGATCAAATTTCGTGAGGAATTATGATCCAAACTTGATCAAATGATACATATGAGTCTAGAATGTTAATGTGGATTAAAAATTGTGAAGTTTGACAATAAATTGGCCATGGTTGACTTTTTCCCCAATACAACTGATTTTTAGGTCAACTGTCCAATTGTCTGATCAAAAATATGGTTCAAAGCTTGAAACTTATCATGAGTAATATTAAGGGTCCATAATGATGTTTTAAAGTCATATGAAGCATTGATAGTCCAAAAATCCTTGGGCAAATTCAAACCCTAATTTTCGGTTATCAGTGCAAGATGAGATGTCTTGAGCTGACCAAACCCTAATTCAGTCTTGAGTCAAAGAGATCTTGTGAGAAAAGTCTTGATAAATGAGAGGGAAAATTTTGGGGTACAACAGTGATGAATCAGTACAAAGCTCTGGAGGAAATATTAAAAGTTGTGGAGGGTTTCGACGCTTTCGAAGTAGACGCTCTGGAAATGGGTCTAGTTCCTGATGTGGTGATTCTGCCAAAGTTCAAAGTACCTGAATTTGAAAAATACAAGGGGCTCACTTGTCCAAGAAATTATCTCCGTATGTATTACAGGAAGATGCATGCCCGTGCCCACGATCAGAAGCTGATGATTCACTATTTTCAAGATAGCCTGAGTGGGGTATCTTCAGACTGGTATATGCAATTGGAGCGAACATATATTCAAACCTGGGCAGATCTTGCTAATGTTTTCCTAAATAATTACAAATATAAACTAGACATGGCGGCTACTCGCATACAACTCCATAATCTGTCCCAGGAGAAAGAAGAATCCTTCAAGGAGTATGCCCAGAGATGGAGAGAGTTGGCATCTCGTGTACAACCACCATTGTTGGAGAAAGAACTAACAGACACGTTCATTGGGACTTTGCACGGGCTGTATTATGAGATGATGGTTGGAAGTATCTCTTCGGGGTTCTCAGACCTAGTAACCTTCAGAGAAAGAATAGAGACTGGGATAAAAAGTGGAAAGATATCAGGGGGACCATCAAATGCTCCCTACAATTCAAAGCGGCCTGCTTCAAACTTCACCAAAGGAAAAGAGGGAGAAGTTAATGCTGCAACGTCACAACCCAGGGTACAACAACCATTAGTGATCCCACTAGGGCAGCAACAAGGCAGAAGGCCACCCAGAAAACTTGATCCACTCCCTATGCCACCCAGTCAGTTATTACAACAGCTAGTTAAGGAATCCTTAGTGGAACTCAAGCCTCTAGCTCCCCCAGTCGGGCCACTCCCACGAAGATACAATGCCAACACCAGATGTGAGTATCATGCTAATTCTCCTGGACATACCATAGAATAGTGTTTGCCATTCAAACACAAGGTGCAGGATTTGTTGGAATCTCAGGACATCACTTTTGAGAAGCCCAACATCAAATTAGACCCTATGCCTTCACATGATGGGGTAACGATAAATGCAATTGAAGTAGTCACTGACTCTGGGGCAAGCAGACAAGCAAAAACCCCACTAGAACACAATGAAGCTTTCGAAAGATCTCTACAAAGGCTAGGGGGCCAGGGGATAGTCCAGTTAGAACAATGCCCTAAAGGAAAATATAGAGCCACTCTGAAGGGAGAAGCACAATTTCCTCTGATCCTAGAGACTCTTGTCAAAAAATAGTGGAGTAGTGCATGACAGACATGGGGCAAAATATCCAACAAATCCAACACCAAAGGGGCAACTGAATTCATCCGAGAATGCGCCCCAGGAGAAGAACTCAAAAGATGGACGACTGTGGAGATTCCTGAGATCTTTTTCTTTCTTAATTAATTTTCCTTATTTTTGAAAGAAGTTATGTCAAGCCCGAGGCATAGGGGTTGCTTGTAAGGGTTTCCCTATTTTGTTTCAGACAATATTTACGATTAATAAATGTTATATTTTGTTTTCAATTAAGATCCCTTTCTTTCTCTTGAATTTATATCTTAAATTTAAAAATGGCAATACTTTCTCTGAGAAAATGGCGAGGGAAATAGACCAAAAGGCCAACAATGTACAACCGTATCAAGAGGTTATTAAGACCATTAATCCGAGCACAGGGGAAGACCTGGAAGAAACCAAGCTAAGGGGAAATATAAAGAGCGGAGCCACAAAGTAGTTGATCAAGTTATTACGCATATCCGCTTGTTCCTATAGAAATAGGCCAAGGTTAAATACAGATATTGCTGTAAAAATTAGCAACTATGAAGTACCATGATCTGACGAAGAACCCGAGCCAGGGGCACGTTGGATACTCACGTTCGACGGGGGCTTCAAATGCACTGGGGCACGATATAGGGGAAGCTTTGACTTCTCCAAAGAATGCTCCCAAACCATATGCCAAGTCGATGGTGAACGGGATACTAAGCACCCAAAACTAGTTCCATGTTGTGATCATGTTTTGAAAACTAACCGCGGGATCCGCAAAAATCATTTTTAGTCATGTCGCACGGAAAGGAAATCAAATGACAGATGCCCTAGCAACGATATCGTCTATATTCAAAGTGACTTGGTCAAACCACGAATCGCGCATCACAAACAAACGCTATCAAAAGCATGCGCTTTGTCTTGCTATCAAAAAAGACCGGACGACAAGACTTGGTTTTATGACATCAAGGAGTACCTGGAAAAACAAGAACATCTAGAAAATGCCTCCAGCGCCGACCGAAAAACTCTACAAAAATTAGCCTCGAAATTCCTTCTAAGTAACGGTATACTGTACAAGATGAACCATGACATGGTCTAATACTCAAGAAGATTATGCTACTTCGCCTTGACTCACGTGGTAAATGGACACCCAATTATGAAGGTTCATACGTAGTCAAAACAACATTCTCCGGTGGTGGTCTTATCCCCACAACAATGGATGGGGAAGAAATACCTCCTCTGGAAAATTCAGACGCAGTCAAAAACACTATATATAAGAAGCTCGCTAAGCTCAAACCTTAAACAGGCGACTTAGGCAAAAAGGAGCGTCTCGGTGGATCGAAAACCCTAAAGGGCGATCCAAGAAAAAAAATTAGGGGGATATAAACAAAAAAAACTATCCCGATGGATTGAAAACCCGAAAGGGCAATCTAGGAAAAAATTAGGGATCATTCAAAAAAAAATAAAGAACAAAAAGACTGCGATCTAAAAACTGCGACTACGAACCATAAAGGGAGAGATGGATTGGAATCATACAACTCATAAGCAAATGAGATATGGGATATCAAAAGGATATTGGGGAACATCAATTATCATTTTTCATTGCCATTTACAGCTTTAAAACTTTATGTAATTACCTCTTTCTAGGAATTGCATCTTGTATTCTCGTCTATTCAGAGGCATATTAATAATACATTTGATTTCTTTGCATCTTTCAAATTGTGTTTTTTCTTTTCTCAGACTTGTTTACAAAATAATATGATCATTACTTGTGAATATTATCTTGAAATCCTTTTGGGGAATTAACAAAATAAAAGAGTTTGACAAAACATCAAAAAAATACTTTGGTTAGAAAAATATTGAAAGAAAATGCACGTCTACGTTCATGCACATGGCTATGCCCATGTCTACGCTCACAATACGAAGGCTATACGCATGTCCACACACATGGCTACTCCTACGTCTTGCAACACAAAAATCTATACACATGTCTACGCCTACGTCCATACATATACCTGCGTCTATGCTTGCACTCAACGATAAAAAGTCTATACATATATCTACGCGTCCCTACGCAAAGTCTGCGTCCATGTCGGAGCCTATGCCTACACTTGCAACACAAATTCTACGTACACACATGCGTCCACACACATGTTGAAGAAGTGAAAAACACAAGAAGGGGAGGGGGGGGGGGGGGGGGGGGTTGAATTGAAAACTTGAAATCAAATGCGCAATGACACAGTATTTTTATCCTAGTTCGTTTGATCTCAAGCTACTCCAGTCCACCCGTCAAGGTGATTTTGCCTCTGTCCAACGAGGACTTAATCCATTAATCAAAAACTGATTACAATCACTACTTTGAAAACTTTCAAAGTCCTCTTGAGTACAACCACAATCCGGTTAATCTCAAGGAAAAACTGTCTAAATCAAGATACAAGAATTCTGTGAATGATTGTTTTTTGTTACAAAAACAGTTACCACAATTGTGATAATTTACACAAGTTATAGCGTAGGAATAAGTGAGTAAGCTTGCAACGTTTTTGAATTGTATTGCAGTAGTGTTGGAAAATCGTGAACGATTTGATCTCTTAGCTTGTATATATAGGCAATGGAATTCTTTCCAACATTAAGCGTGATAATGGACATTAAAGCATTTTCCATATTGAGAAGATCCTGTCTAAATTAAGTCGTTACAATTGATGTTGTCTTTATTGAATAGTAACGCTTCAGAATCATTCAGTCTTGTATGCTGTAATTGCTTCAGAACATTGATGACTTAGAGTGTGAGAATCTGATTATATCTGAACATTCTGTTCAAAATCAGAGTATGCTTCACTTCAGCGCATGTTCTGATCATCATTCTTTAGTGCAAATTATGATTACCTCAGCGTGAAAGCTTCTATAGCTTAACTTCTGATGTTGCTTTGGTCAGAACTTATGCATACACAGTAACACAGTTTTTAGAGTGCATATTTGTTCTTTGTGTTTGTTATCATTAAAACTCTAATAAAAGGTTGTAGAATCAAACTATGTTCTAAAAATCTCCCCCTTTTTGATGATGACAAAAACTAAGATTTTCAATGAAAAATATAGAACAAAAAACTTAAGAGAGACTCCCCCTGAGTTGATTACTTCCCTGAAGTTCCTTCTCGTCAGAGCTTTTGATGAATCTCCTTCTGTTCTTATCAGAATGTGTTCCTGTTCAAGCTTTTCAGAAAGTAAAGGTTAAAATATTTAGAATGTTTGAGACTTTGTCCCGGTATACTGTTATTGAAAATATCTTACTTTCTCCCCCTTTTTTTCAAGTATCAAAAAGCAATATAATCAGATTCAAAAAGATGAATTATATTAAAAACATAATGCAATGACAAGTTTCAGAAACAAGGAGGTAAAGATAAGAAATTACAGATAAACAATTTTAAAGAAAATCTAAGAAGGAGGGGGAAGACGCGTGAACAACGCTTCCAACAATATCTTGATCTGAGTGCTTGGCTCTTCCTACTTTCCTAGAATATCTTTGAATTCTTTTGTAGTATCTTCTTGTTTATCCAGAATACCCTTGATCTCTTTGTTCGTATCCTCTTGCTTATCCAGTCTTGCATGGATTAAGGCATTCTCTTTCTTCAACTCTTCCAGAGTTTGCATGACTAGAGAGGAAGCTGGTGTCTCTTCAGGGGTTGCATGCTGTTCAGAACATTCTGCAGCCTCTTCTGATTGAACCACTTCTTCTGCTACAATCATGTCTTCTGGAGCAGTAGTCAGGGAGAGACTATTTGAATCTGGTTCAGCAACTTCTGAAGGATGGTGCTCTTTCCAGGGAGCATTATCCAATGGAACAATTTCTTTATTACACCATTGGCTCAGAACTTGATCTTGAAAGGCTTTCAGCTGATCACTGAAGTTCTACCGAGCCCTTTCATAACCCAATTTCTTCAGCTTCAGAGTTTCAGAGTTGAGCCATTTTCTGAATCTTTCCCATAGAGAATCAGAAGCAGCAGGATTAGAAATCTCTAGGCTTTCTTTCTTCAAAGAATTGATTCATTCCTGCATTTCTGTTTCAAAAATCAACAGACTCTTACCAACATCTGATTTGGTTGCGGTTGGTTAGGTTTAGGAAAGACAATTTTGTGTAAGGTGGAAGCTAGTCTGTCCAGCACTAGTGGATCAATGACAATTCTGAGGTTGTCAGCTGGATGGTTAATGGGTGAAGGAGTGGGAGAGTCAGAAATTATAATTGGTGTGTTAGGGGTGTTAGGTGGTGTGGATTCATAAGGTGAAGGGATTTCTGGAATATCATGAATAGTGAGAGGTAAGCGAACCGAAAGGGGTTCTATTATTCCAGGGATTGGGATAGTGGTATCAGAGTCTGAAGGAGAGTCTTCAGATTGGTTTGCAGAGGTGTGTTGAGTTTCTGGTTCAGGAATTTCAGAAGATGTGTTATCATAAGGTTGAGAGAGAGAGAGTGTCTATCTTCTGGTTATGGTGAGTTGGGGTTCAGATGTTCTGGTTGAGGAGAATGTGGTTGTGGATTTTCTGGTTGTTGTTGACAATTTGGATTTTCTGGGAGTGGAGATTGAGTGTTTGGATTTTCTGGTATTGGTGAGGAAAAATCTTGATCAAACAGTTCAATGTCAGATAGAACTTTAGCAAGTTCTGGTTGATGAGGTTCTGGGTTTGGATTTTGATTGGGGGAGTGAGGTTCATTCAAAAAGTTTCCTAGAGTTACAGTTGGATCAAACTCTATGTCAAAATATTCAAATGTTTGGGGTGGAGGATTTTCTATTGGTTGACGGGGAATGGTTTCAGATGTTGTAACAGTTATTGATTTTATAACAGAAACAAAAGATGGATTACCTTTTGTTTTCGCAGCTTTAGGTGCCTTCTGAGAGGATCCTTCTCCTGCTGCTTTCCTCTTCTTGGATTTCTTTAACACAACCTCTGGAGCTGGCCTGTGCAGATCTTGAATGTTTATTTCTAGAGCAGTCCCATCAACCTTGTAAGCTTCAAGGTATCTGACGATGATTTCTGGGTTGGCGTCTATCTCAGAAAATAGTGGAAAATCCTTCAGAGGGATTCTCCTAGAAGTAATGGTCTCATGAGAAGCAATAGTTGGTTCCTTCTTAATGTTCTCAATGATCTTCATTTTCTTCAGATTCTTGGTGTTCAAAGGCTTCCTAGAAGTTGCTTCCAGAGTGCTTATTTCTTGAGCCTCTGTCAGATGTTCTATCACATGTATACTCCTGCCAATTCTACATACGTCAACGCCTGCGCTTACAACACAAATGCCATACATAGGCCCTTACCTACGCCTACGTCTACGCCCGCGCTCACCATACCCAATCAATGTTCAAATTTCACTAACATTATCCACTGCATTCAAGTTCAACAAATCTACGACGACCCAACATACAACGCCAGGAAATTGGCAACTCTAAGCCAATGGTTTAAAGGAGAGAATGCCAGAAATAGTCTTCATAACACTTCAAGGCATATACACATCTTACACACATTTCATACATACACACATTTTGCATATCTCAAGCATACATACACTATGCATTCCTGCATATAATACGCATATAGTCAGGGTTCCATATCAATGTCAAACATCATACATTTCGCATACATACAACATTCAATACGCATGCATACACATGTATCACCTAGAAAATAGACAAATATTTTAACCCTCGATTCAACTATCTAAGGGTTGACCAACACAATACCTCTCCTACGATTCAACCCGTCACCTCAGTCTTCATGTCGTGACACATTCAGCCCATCACCTAAGTCTTCCTGTAGTGATGAGTTCCTTACAAACCCAGTACATTACCTCCAAGCTGCAATGTATCTGCAAAACTCATTACATTGCCTCTGAGCCGCAATGTATTTGCAAAATTCCGAACATTGCCTCTAAGCCGCAATGAATTCTTAAAACTCGGTGCATTGCCTCTAAGCCGCAATGTATCATCAAACTCCACACATTTCCTATAAGCCGAAATGTATTATCCAAGCCCAATATGTTGCCTCTAAGCTGCAACATATTCTCAAAAACCATTACATTGCCTCTAAGCCGCAAGGTATCCAAAAAACCCAGTACATTGCCTCTAAGCCACAATGTATCCGCAAAACTCAGAATATTGCCTCTAAGCTGCAATGTATTTGCAAAATTCAGAACATTGCCTCTAAGCCGCAATGTGTTCTTAAAACTAAGTACATTGTCTCTAAGCCGTAATGTATTACCAAAAATCAACACATTTCCTCTAAGCTGCAATGTTTTCACAAAACCTAGATCATCGCCTCAAACTTCATACAGTGATGCTCGAAAACAAAACTGAGCTTATCGCCTCAGACTTCACACAGCGATTTGCAAACGTAGTCCATTGCCTCAGACTTCATGCAACAATGTGTTTTGTTATGCCAAGTCCCAGATCATCGTCTCAGACTTCATGCAGTGATGTTCAAAGTAATAAATTTAGCTTATCATATAAGACTTCATGCAGTGATTTGTGAACTTAACCCATTGCCTCAGACTTCATGCAACAATGTGTTCCGAACTCCAGACCATCGTCTCAGACTTCATGCAGCGATGTTTGAAACAACCAATTTAGCTTATCACATCAGACTTAACACAGTGATTCGCAAACCTAACCCATTGCCTCAGACTTCATGCAGCAGTGTGTTACTTATTCTACGACACAAATCATCGTCTCAGACTTCATGTAACGATGTTTGAGACAACCAATTTAGCTTATTGCATCAGACTTCACGCAGTAATTTGCAAACCTAACCCATTTCCTCAGACTTCATGCAACAATGTATTTTCTGCGACACAGATCATTGCCTCAGGCTTCATGCATCGATGTTCGAAACAACAAATTTAGCTTATCATATCAGACTTCACATAGTGATTTGCGAACTTGTCCCATTTCCTTAGTCTTCGTGCAACAATTTATATCTCTTTACTCCGTAACACGAACCATCGCCTCAGACTTCATACAGTGATATCCAGAAACCAAGTCTAGCTTATCGTCTCAGACTTCATGCAGCGATTTGCAAAAACTGTAACCCATTACATCAGACTTCATGCAACAATACGTCCCTTTATTCTATAAACACTGATCATCGCCTCAGACTTCATGCAACGATGCTCGAAAGAAAACAAAACTTTAACCCATTGCCTCAGACTTCTTGCAGCAATGCGTTTCTTAATTTCGTAAACACTGATTATCGCCTCAGACTTCACGCAACGATGCTCCAAAATACCAGGTTTAGCCTATCACATCAGACGTCATGCAGCGATTCGCGAACATAACCCATGGCCTCAGTCTTCAAGCAGCCATGCATCATCAATTATCGTTGTATTCATCTTCCAAATGGATGAACAATCAAAACCAAACCAAGACATACAAATTTGTGCTCTTAAGTTCAAAACCATCTGCCTCGTTATCAAACCCGGGTAAGCGATATATCATGAGCTTTTCCTACTTCCTTGAGACTCTTAAGGGTATGCTATATCAGTGTAACCTTATGTTTGTCGTACAAATTATGGGACACTTTAAGTATTCAATAAACTTCCAATCAAAATGCGCAAGACTCGAGTTTTCTCACGCTATTTGACTGGAAGGTAATTGAATAGGGGCAACTGTTGTACCCCAAATTTATCCTACCTCGATGATTTTATTTTTCAAGATTTAAATAGAATAAATATTTAATTAAAGATGGTACAGCAGTATCTGATATCCCATCTTTATCCAAGACTAGGGGATGTATTTTTAATTCAGGAAGATGGGGCTTTTTAAATCAGAAAGACTCATAAACCCATTTGCAAAGCATGTTGGCCAATGGCCCATGCGATTCGAAAATGGAAGTTATTTCAAAAGAATAATAATTATTAAGTTTATTTTGCATAAGCTTGTTTAGGTTAAGTTGATAAAAAGGGGGGGTGCTTATCAATAACTAAGCCCATTAAGTTAAGCCCATTAACTTTTTATTTGCTGTTGAAACAATTTATAGTTATTAGATATTGGGTTTTTTATTAAAGATTATTTGGAAACAACTGTTTTTGAAAACCATGTGGGCCAATAGTATAAAAACATGTTGCTATAATAGAAATACGGTCTTGCCGGGCTGCACAAGAGATAAGGCGCAAGCCCAATTTAATTAGAAAGTTATTTTTGCTGTAAAAAAAGGGAATAATATTGTAGGCTGAATAATAACCTGCAGGCCCATTGAGTTTGTTTTATAGCTAGCCCACCTAACGTTTTTGTTACTACTGATTTATTTTAAAAAAAAAACAATATTGTTATTAAAACTTTTTCTGTTATTAGTACACTAAAAATATTCCTTTACAAATTATAAAGAAATTCATTTTATTATTTATTATTAAAGGGCGTTATATTAAATATGTTTATTAAGAGTTTTTTGTTGTTTAATGAGAATGCAATTGTTGTTGGGACAGAAAAAGAAGGCTTAAGCCTAAAATCGTATTCAACGTGCTGGGCTGAAAGAAACAGTACAAGCAAAAAAAAACCATTTTGTACAAGATTTGTTTGGAAATTAAATCGCCAGGCCCAAATTGCTTAACAACAACAACTATTCAGATTATCACTAATTTAAGCGAATGCTTTTTGCAAAAAGAAATAGATACTGTTCAAATTAGATCAAATCTTTATGATAGTTAAAAAAGCTAAAATGATACAAAATCATTATTACAGATCTAGTAGAATTTCATGAGAATCAAATCTTCAATTCAAGAAAACTAAATCAAATCTAACATAAATCTGGGAAAATCTTACATATAATCGAAATCTGTTACTAAACAAAACCTGTTGTAGAAAATGGGCAATAGAATCAATTACGATCAAAATCCCTAATCATCTAAACCCTAATTTCTTCCTAAATCTATTTCTAACAAATCAAAACCCTAAATATAACCTAACTATATAAATAACAGAATATACACAGAAACAAGGGGGGAATTTTTCTGGAATACAGAGACGATAGAAGTTTTTTAGAAAAAGAAAAGTTGAAGAAGAACACGGGCCTCACTGTTGCTGAAGAAGAAGGGAGGAGCGATTAGGGTTTCGATATCTGAAACCCTAATCGCTGAAGATGTGAAAAACACAAGAAGGGGGGGTTGAATTGAAAAACTTGAAATTAACAGTTCAATGACACAGTATTTTTATCCTGGTTCGTTTGATCTCAAACTACTTCAGTCCACCCGTCAAGGTGATTTCGTCTCTCTCCAACGAGGTCTTAATCCACTAATCTTAACAAAATTACAAAAGCTACTTTAACAACTGTTAAAGTCTTCTTGAGTACAACCACAATCCGGTTAATCTCAAGGAACATTGTTTCAATGTAAGTATACAAGATATGTGTTGTTATATTTCTAACAAAACTGTTTATCACAACTGTGATAAATTACACAAGATTATAACTTAGAAAAGTAAAATGAAATTGCTTGCAGCTTTGAAATACGTGATTGATAATGTGGCAAAATCTATTGTTGATTTTGAAAGCTGACTTTGTTTATATAGGCAGTGGAATGACGTTGATCATAAAGCATGTTTAATGTCATTAAAACACTTTCCTTTTGGAGAAGATCATGTCTGAAAGAAGCCGTTGGAATTGATGCTGTCTTGAATGATCAGTAACTCTTCAGAATCTAATCTCCTTACTTGCTGATGACGCTTCAGAATACTGATGACTTGGATTGGTATATTCTTGTTCAGAATCAGAGTTTACTTTGATTAAGCGCAGGTTCTGGTCATCAATCTTCAATGTATGTTCTGATTGCTTCAGGGTGTAGCACTTATGGCTTATCTTCTGATGCTGATATGATCAGAACTTCTGCATACATAAAACATAATTTTTAAGGTGCATATTTGTTCTTTGTATTTTATTATTTATTCTTTGTATTTGTTATCATCAAAACTCTAACCAAGGGTTGTAGAATCAAACTATGTTCTAACAATCTCCCCCTTTTTGATGATGAAAAAACTAGATTTTTCAATTAAAAATAAAGAATAAAAGGTTTAGAAGAAACTCCCCTTGAGTTGATTACTTCCCTTATATTCCTTGAGCATCAGAGTTTAACTGCATCTTTCATCAGAGTTTGTACCTGTTCAAGCTTTTCATAAGATAGAGGTTAAGTAGTCCAGAATGTTTGAGACTTCTGTCTCAGTAAACCATTATTGAAAATATCTTACTTTCTCCCCCTTTTTGTCAGTTATCAAAAAGGAAATATAATCAGAGCCAAAATAGTTGAATTATATTAAAAACAAGAAGCAATGATAAGTTCCAGAACAGAAGTGGTAAAAAAATTTAAGCGATACAGATAAACAGATTTAAAACAGAAAAGAATCTAAGAAGGAGGAGGGAGACGTGTGAACAAAACTTCCAGCAAGCCCTTGATCTGGGTATTAGATTCTTCTTGTTTACCCAAGATGCTTTTAATCTCTTTGTTTGTATCCTCCTGCTTATCCAACCTTGCTTGGATAAGATCATTTGCTCTCTTCAACTCTTCCAGAGTTTGTATGACTGAGGAAGGTGCTGGAGATTCTTCAGTAGTTGGACGCTTCTCAGAGCATCTTGCAGCTTGTTCACAATGAACCATTTCCTCTGCTGTGATCATCTCTTCTAGAGAAGCAGTCAGGGAGAGACTTTCTGATTCTAGTTGAACTTCATCTGAGGGATGATGCTCTGACCAGGGAGCATTATCCAGATGGAGAATATCTTTCTTGAGCAGATGGCTCAGAACTTGGTCTTCAAAAGCTTTTAGCTTAGCACTGGAGTTCCGTTGAACCTGTTCATAACTCTGTTCCTTTAGCTTTAGTGTTTCAGACTCAGCCAATTTCTGAATTTTGTCCATATATAATCAGAAGCAGCAGGATTAGTCATCTCTAGACTAGCATACCTCAAAGAATTTATCCATTCTTGTATCCCTGTTTCAAAAATCAACAAATTTGTACCAACATCTGATGTGGTTTCAGTTGGTTTAGGTTTGGGAATGGCAGTTTTGTGAGAGATAGCAGCTAGTCTTTCCAGCGCAATTGGATCAATGACAAGTCTTACGTTGTCAGCTGGATTGCTATTGGGTGAAGGAGTGGGAGAGTCAGGTATGATGATTGGACTGGTAGGGGAGTTTGGTGGTGTGGATTCCAGCGAAGAAGGAATTTCTGGAATGTCGTGTAATGCAAGTGGTTCAGTGATTCCCGGTATTGGGATTGTATCAGAATCTGAATGAGGTTCTTCATATTGGTTTGTTGAAACATGGTGATGTTCTGGTTCATGTATATCAGAGGATTGATTCTCAGAAGGTTGAGCTTCTGGTTGTTGTTGTTCAGGTTGAGGTGATGGTGGATGAGGAATATCTTGTTGTGGAGAGAGAGGTTGTGGAATATCTGGTGTGGTATCAGAGTTTGGATTTTCAGGGAGTTGAGAATTTGGATTTTATGGTACGGGAGCTGAAAAGTCTTGGTCAAATGAATCAATATCAGACAGAACTTTGGCAAGTTCTGGTTGAGTTTATTTAGGGTTTTGATTATGAGAAAGGGAGTGAGTTTCATTCAGACCTAGAGTTTCTGATCGATCAAACCCTATGTCAAAGTCTTTAAATGTTTGTGGGGTTGGATGTTCTGGTTGAGTAGTTATGGTTTCAGATGTTGATAAATTAATTGATTCTAAAACGGGAACAGAGGAAGGATTACCTTTCTTTTTGGAAGCTTTTGGAGTCCTCTGAGATGGTCCTTCTGTTGCAGATTTCCTCTTCTTGGTCTTCTTCAGAACAACTTCTGGAGCAGCCTGATGCAAGTCCTGGATATTGATTTCTGGTGCAGTACCATCTGCCTTACAAGCATCCATATATCTGACTATTATCTCTGGCTTGGAGTCAATCTCAGAGAAAAGAGGAAAATCATCCAGAAGAATTCTTCTTGAAGTGATGGCTGCAAAAGAAGTAACGTTGGGTTCCTTCTTGATATTCTCAATGATTTTCATCTTCTTCAGATTTTTTGCGTTCAGAGGCTTTCCAGCAGTTGCTTCCAGTGAGCTGATTTCCTGAGCTTCAGTCAAATGCTCTATCAGCCTATTCTATGTCAGAATATCTGATATGAGTCTTCCTAAGGGTATCCAGTCCCTTTTGGTACGTTCATCTTCTCTTGTTTCCTTCACACTAGTTCTAATATGATTAAACAGCAAGTGTGGGAGGTTTACCTTAGTCTTCTTTGAAATAAAATAGATCAGAAACTGCTGATCAATGTTTATATAATCAGGAGAGCTAGTTGGCTTCCTGTGGTTGATACACCCCAGAATTATTTTTGCCCAAATTCTGTGATGATCCTTCAGATCTCTGATTTTGCTAGAGGGAAGTCCAAGAGTAAATATTTCCCTTGCAATAGAAGCTACATCAGACCATCTTTCAGCCATGTCAATACATCTGACACCTCCACCATTGTAACCAATAAGCTTTGAAATTAGGTCTTCTATAATGACAATTTTCTTCCCCATGACATAAGAGGTAACTTGATGATTTGAAGAAGAAGCATGTATCCAGAATTCTTTGACAAGAATTGGAAATGTTGGCCCTAGAAGACAGTCAAAGTATTTGTTCCAACCTTGAGCATTGACGTCTTCATACAGATTCAATCCGTTTTCTTGCAAGCTTTCAAAGTCAATAATCAGTTCTGAAAGAACTTCCAGATTGTCAATGGGAGTGAGTAGCGTTCTGTAAGGTTCTTCGTACTGTTCCATTGAAGCAGTTTCCTGAGTTCTGATGTTTTGGATGCTTGAAGAAGCCATTGTTCACACAAGATTTGAGAAAGATGAAAGGGGTTTTTTGAAAATACGAACTTGAAACGATTGAAAGTATTTAGAGAGTAAAAATATGTGATTGTATTAAGTGAGATTTGAGTTTAAATAGTTTTTCTTGAAAGTGTAAACAGTAAGAGAGATAAATAATTAGTCATGATTATAAGCATTAATGACAGCTGAAATTAGGGGATTCAGAAAGATACTGGAATGGTTACCCATGACGTGTGTCTCAATGCATCCAATCAGCGCTTTTGACCTTTCAGAAAAGTGAACGCATGTTCAGCCTCATAAAGTAGCTGATGAATGGATGACAACTGTTTGATTATGTGAACAACACACTTCTATCCTTGAAATGAAACGTTCAGATTTTCATGAATATATTCTGATACAATCTGTACTTCTAAGACTCTGAAGGCAGGTTGATCAGTAGTTCACAGAGAATAACAAAATTTTGAAGGTTAAGATATGTAAATCAAACAATTTATTCTGGGCATAGCTTCATGCTGAGATGCTTCATAATGAAGTTAAACCTATCTTCAGAAAGAGGTTTTGTAAAGAGATCAACCCATTGATGGTCTGTGTCAATGAATTTTAAGTTAAGAATCCCTTTCTGAATATAGTCCCTAATAAAATGATGTTTTATTTCTATATGCTTAGCCCTAGAATGCAAAATTGGATTTTTACTGAGACAAATAGAAGAAGTATTGTCAAAGAGGATGGGAATGTTACTCTCAAATATGTTGAAGTCTTCAAGTTGACTTTGCATCCAGAGCATTTGCGTTCTACATCCAGCAGCTGCTATGTATTCAGCTTCTGCTGTTGATAGTGCTATTGTGGACTGTCTCTTGCTGGACCATGAGATTAGATTTTCTCCCAGAAACTGGAAGCTTCCAGAAGTGCTTTTACGTTCTACTCTATCTCCAGCGAAGTCAGCATCACAATATCCTACTAAGCTGTAATAATTTGATTTTCTATAAAACAAACCCAGATTAGCAGTACCTTTCAGATACTTGAAAATTCGCTTAACTGCTGTTAAGTGAGATTCTCTAGGATCTGATTGGAATCTAGCACAAATGCAAACACTGAATAAAATGTCAGGCCTTGAAGCCGTCAGATAGAGAAGAGAACCAATCATACCTCTGTAGACCTTCTGTTCTACCTTTTTACTTACCTCTTCCTTTTCCATAATGCACGTGGGATGCATTGGAATCTTTGAGGGCTTACATTCTGAGAGATCAAATTTCTTCAGAAGTTCTCTGACATATTTGCTCTGATGAATGTAAGTTCCTTCTGGAGTTTGGTTTATCTGAATGCCCAGAAAGAATTTGAGTTCCCCCATTAGGCTCATCTCAAACTCTGCCTGCATACATTTAGCAAACTCTCTTCCCATAGAGGGTTTAGTAGATCCAAATATGATGTCATCAACATAAATCTGACATACTAACATGTCATTCTTAACTGTCTTACAGAATAAGGTTGTGTCCACTTTCCCTCTGGTGAATTCCTTTTCTAACAGAAAGTTATTAGTCTTTCATACCATGCTCTGGGAGCTTGTTTCAGACCATAGAGTGACTTCTTTAGTTTGAAAACATATTCTGAATTTTTGGAATTCTCAAAACTAGGAGGTTGGTGCACATATACCTCCTCATCTATATATCCATTTAAGAATGCACTTTTGACATCCATCTGATACAGAGTGATGCCTTTATTAATAGCAAATGATATTAAAAGTCTGATAGATTCTAACCTGGCGACTGGAGCAAAGGTTTCTGTATAGTCTATCTCCTCTTGCTGACTATAACCTTGTGCTACCAGTCTTGCTTTGTTTCTGATGACTTCACCTTGCTCGTTCAGTTTTTTTCTGAACACCCATTTTGTACCAATGACGTTGAATCCTTTTGGTTTGGGGACCAGATCCCATACGTCATTTCTGGTGAATTGATTCAGTTCCTCTTGCATTGCCAGAATCCAGTCATTGTCCAGAAGTGCTTCATCAATAGTTGTTGGTTCAATCAGAGAGACCAGTCCCATGAGAGATTCTTCAGAGTTTCTGAATGTTGATCTCGTTCTGATTGGATCATCCATCTTTCCTAGTATTGTATCTTCTGGGTGATCAATGCTACTTCTGGATAGTCTTTTCTGGAGTTGATCAACAGAAAGTGTTGGATTGCTTGCAGTATCTCTTTTTGATGTCGAGGGAGTGTCTCTGTTAAGAACTTCTGATGAGTTATCTTCAGTACCTGTGAGTTCAACTTCCATACCTGCAAGGAATTCATTCTGCTTTGACTTTTGAGAGTCAAGCTTATCATCAAACCTAACACTGATTGACTCTTCAACAATCTGTGTTTCTGTATTGTATACTCTGTACCCTCTTGAGCGTTCAGAGTATCCTAACATAATACACTTTTGTGCTTTAGAGTCAAACTTGTTCAAATAATTTTTTGTATTTAGAATAAACATGTGCATCCAAATGGATGAAAATAAGAAATGTTGGGCTTTCTATTCTTCCATAATTCATATGGAGTCTTTTCCAGAATAGGTCTTATGGAGATTCTATTCTGAATGTAACACGCTGTGTTAATTGCCTCTGCCCAGAAGATCTTAGCAACGTTAGTCTCGTTGATCATGGTTTTGGCCATTTCTTGCAATGTTCTGTTCTTTCGTTCTACAACTCCATTTTGCTGGGGAGTTCTAGGACAAGAGAAGTCATTGAAAATTCCTTTTTCATTAAAGAATAATTCAAAATTTTTATTTTAAAATTCTCCACCATGATCACTTCTGACTTTGATAATTCTAAGATCCCTTCCATTCTGAACTTGGTTGCAGAAGGTAACAAACATAGAGTGTGACTCGTCCTTGTGTCTTAAGAACTTTACCCATGTCTATCTGCTATAGTCATCTATGATTACTAGCCCATACTTCTTTCCACTGACTGAAGCAGTTTTTACTGGTCCAAATAAGTCAATGTGCAGAAGTTCTAATGGCTTAGAGGTGGAAACAACATTTTTGGATTTGAAAGCAGGTTTTGCAAATTTGCCTTTCTGACATGCTTCACACAGAGCATCTGAGTTGAACTTCAATTTTGGAAGTCCTCTGACCAGATTGAGTTTGTTAATCTGAGATATTCTTCTCATACTAACATGCCCCAATCTTCTGTGCCAGACCCATTGCTCGTTGTTAATAGAAAGTATGCATTTTACATTCTGACTCTTTAGTTCAGAATTTTTTATTTATAAATGTTGTTTTTCCTCTTTCCATTAAATAGGATAGTCCCATCTTTCTGACTAACAGCTTTGCATGCATTTTGATTGAAGATTATATCATAACAATTATCACTTAATTGAATTATGGATAACATGTTATGCATTAATCCATCAACTAATAATACATTACTTATAGAGGGAAGATTTCCATTACCTATTGTTCCACATCCAATGATCTTTCCCTTCTGATTACCTCCAAATCCCACGTAGCCTCCAGGCTTAAGTTTCAGGCTTTGGAACATATGCCTTCTTCCTATCATGTGTCGCGAGCAGCCAGATTCCAAGTACCATGACTGGTGTCTTAGCCTTGCTGCTAAAGATATCTGCCACATGTATAATTTTATCCTTAGGTACCCACATTTTCTTGGGTCCTGATTTGTTAGTTTTACCAAAATTCTGATTGAATTTTGGTTTGACAGAATAATCACTACTTGTGTATTTTATGTCATGTGTGTGTCCATATATAAAATGTGAATTGAGTGGTGTGCGTTTTATAACTAAGTCCATGGCATTTTTTGGTGTAGATACCTTACCTTGATATCCCATCCCTTTTCTGCCATTTATGCTAACTCCATAGATCATTGAAGCCATCTTGCTTCTGTCTATGTTTTTAGCTAGAAACTTCTTAAAGCTGTGATCATACTCTTTAATGATCTCATCAGCATTGCTGGGAGTTTCAGAGATTGTTTCCTTCTGAGAGTTTTGAAAATCATTTTCTAATTTTGAAATTTTTTCTCTTAACTCAGAATTCTCCAATCTGAGACTCTCAGACTTTTCAGAGTCAGAGGCAAGATTCCTTTTCAGGTTCCTGAATTTGACTCTGATTTGCTGATACCTTTCCAAAATTTCATTTAGACTTTCTGCAAGTTTAGCCTTAGTAAAGTTTATGGTAAAGTCAGGGAATACCTCTTCAGTGTCTGATTCTGAGTCTGAACCAGACGCTTGACTGTCTTCTGATACGTTTACCATGAGAGCTATGTTTGCTCTTTCATCATCTGATTCCGAGTCAGCTTCAGATGTGTTAGAATCATCCCATTTAGCCATGAGGCTTTTCTTCTTTTCCTTGAAGAACTTCTTTTTGGGCTTATCCTTCTGAAGCTTTGGGCAGTCACTTTTGTAGTGCCCTTGCTCGTTACATTCATAGCAGATGATGTCCTTGTTGTTTGGCTTTCTGTATCCTGAAGAACCTTCAGATCTTCTGTGTCTAGAGGAAGACTCTGACTTTTTGTATCTGGAGGAGGATTCATTCTGATTCTCTGATCTTCTGGGATTTCTGAACTTCCTTTGTCTCTTTTTCCACAGTTGATCCACCCTTCTGGAGAGGAGAGACAATTCCTCTTCTTCTGATGAGGATCCATCAGATGTTTCTTCCACAACCTACAAAACCTTAGAGTCAGATTTTCTGTTAGATTTTAAAGCTAATGGCTTACCTTGCTTTTGAGGCTCATCTTCTTCTAGCTCTATCTCGTGACTTCTGAGGGAGCTAACAAGTTCCTCCAGAGAAATTTTGTTGAGATCTTTGGCTAGCTTAAGTGTTGTGACCATTGGCCTCCATTGTTTGGGCAAGCTTCTGATGATCTTCTTAACATGATCAGTAGTAGAATACCATTTGTCAAAAACCTTTAGTCCAGTAACGAGAATTTGGAATCTTGAAAACATAGTTTCTATTGATTCACTATCTTCCATCTTGAATGCCTCATACTTCTGAATGAGCGCAAGGGCCTTGGTTTCTTTGACTTGAATGTTGCCTTCATGCATCATTCTCAGAGAGTCAAACATGTTCTTGGCAGTTTCTCTATTTGATATTTTCTCATATTCTGAATATGAGATGGCGCTGAGGAGAATTGTTCTGGCCTTGTGGTGGTTTCTGAATTCACGCTTTTGCTGATCAGACATCATTTTCCTATCTATCTTCTGACCACGTCCATCCACTGGATGCATGTATCCATCAGTCACCATGTCCCACAGATCAGCATCAAGGGCCAGAAAGAAACTCTCAATTCTGTCTTTCCAGTAGTCAATGTTTTCTCCATCAAAGACTGGAGGTTTGCCACTGAATCTATCCTTGTCTTCATGGTTGTCATTGCTGATGTTTTGGCTTGGTCCCACCATAGTGTTTTTCTGAAGCTTGGATCTTGTACTGACACGGTTAAGTGTTTAAGCTCAGAACCAGGCGCTCTGATGCCAATTGAAGATGTGAAAAACACAAGAAGGGGGGGGGGTGAATTGAAAAACTTGAAATTAACAGTTCAATGACACAGTATTTTTATCCTGGTTCTTTTGATCTCAAACTACTCCAGTCCACCCATCAAGATGATTTCGCCTCTCTCCAACGAGGTCTTAATCCACTAATCCTAATAAGATTACAAAAGCTACTTTAACAACTGTTAAAGTCTTCTTGAGTACAACCACAATCCGATTAATCTCAAGGAACACTGTTTCAATGTAAGTATACAAGATATGTGTTGTTATGTTTCTAACAAAACTGTTTATCACAACTGTGATCCATTACACAAGATCATAGCTTAGAAAAGTAAAATGAAATTTCTTGCAGCTTTGAAATACGTGATTGATAATGTGGCAAAATCCGTTGTTGATTTTAAAAGTTGACTTTGTTTATATAGGCAGTGGAATGACGTTGATCATAAAGCTTGTTTAATGTCATTAACACACTTTCCTTTTGGAGAAGATCCTGTCTGAAAGAAGCCGTTGGAATTGATGTTGTCTTGAATGATCAGTAACACTTCAGAATCTTATCTCCTTACTTGCTGATGACGCTTCAGAATACTGATGACTTGGATTGGTATGTTCTTGTTCAGAATCAGAGTTTACTTTGATTAAGCGCAGGTTCTAGTCATCAATCTTCAGCGTATATTCTGATTGCTTCAGTGTGTAGCACTTATGGCTTATCTTCTGATGCTGATATGATCAGAACTTCTGCATACATAAAACATAATTTTTAAGGTGCATATTTGTTCTTTGTATTTTATTATTTATTCTTTGTATTTGTTATCATCAAAACTCTAACCAAGGGTTGTAGAATCAAACTATGTTCTAACAATCGCTAGCCGTTGATCCGCCGCTATCATCATCACCGTTGCACCTTCACCTCCACCACCATCTTCAAGCCCTCAAACTCGCCGCAACCTGCCAAACACATAAAGAAGAAGAATCAATGGCGGAGTCGTAAAGGTTGAAATCGAGAACAGCATCACGAAGGGTAACTCGACTTGTTTTTATTTTTTGATTAGGGATTTGGGATAGGGGGTGTGGTTGAACCGCCGCCGGAGGTTCTAGGGAAACTAGGGTTTGGAGAAAGAGAGAAAGGGAGCTAAGGCGGGGAGAAAGAGAAACGAAAGGAAGATGAATTTTCTGTAAAATACAAAAAAGAAAAACAAATTTTATTATTCCGTATTGTTCCAATACACACACACTTACCCTAATTAACATACACCTTCGCTTCCCTCCCTTTGATCATCATCAGACGGCCGTTAGGCCAAGTTTGACTGTAACATCGTACGCCCGCGCTATACAGGATTACCCTGGACCCCCTCCAATTCACTTAGTGGGCCGAGCCCAGCGCTATTGACACCCCCATTCCTAAATTACTAAAATTTCAAAACAAATGCACCCCCCTGCTTGGACTTGTGATGGGCCTGACCGAACTATTTTTCACACCCCACTGAGTCTAGTTAATTTTATTTATTTAGTTATATATATATATATATATATATATATATATATATATATATATATATATATATATATATATATATATATATATATATATATATATATATATATATATATATATATATATATATATATATATATATATATTATTTAATTATAATAATAATAATAATTACTAAAAAATAATGAATTTTTATTATTATTTCTTTATATTATTTTTTATACTATATTTTATGCTTATTAATTATCTATATCTTTTTTCATTTATAATTATTATTATTACTATTAATTTTTATTATCATATTTTATCTATTATTATTATTATTATTTATTATACATAGATATGATCATATGATCAAATAAATTATTTTTATATTAAAATTACACATATTATTTTATATATTATTTGCATTAAAATTTTTAATCATGCATTAATCCAGATCTTCGCAAATAATATGATTAAAAAACACATACAAATCATCAAACTATTTTTCGCAATAAACTAAACTAATCAATTATTTTTGCAAATGGGTTTCAAACTGGTTTTGGCTTACTGCGTACCCAGTCAAAATCTCCGCAATTACTACTCCCGACTAAGTGCAAAGTGATTCAAAATATCTTTCCAAACTCCTAAAAAACACCAACCCATACGAACTACGAATTGGGACTCTGATTCCTCGTAAGAGGATACGTAGGCATACGATCAAAGATCGTGATGAGTCTTGCTAATTAAAACTTAAAACCCTATTTATCCCAAACCTAAACCTAGAGATTAATATCCTTGTGAATAAAGTGGACGAAAGGTGCATAACACCTTCCTTTCATATAATTGAGTCCGAAACCTAGATATTTTGTCTGCGAATTAGGGTTTTCTATTAGGTTCCCTTCCCTAGGATAAAAACTAATAGTGACGACTCTTAATAAAAAACTAGTTGTTGCATCTTGTCCAAACTTTTTCTCAAGTTTTCTAAGAAAAAAATCAATTTTCACTTATGCGCAACTAATTTGCATGTTGGTGCAATCGATTGCATGCTTCACACTTTCAAAGTGTTAGCTACTGTTTCTAAGTGCAATCGATTTGCATGTTTATGCAATCGATTGCTCTCTATCAAATTTTGCTACTGTTTTAAAGTGCAATCAATTTACAAGCATGTGCAATCGATTGCTCACTGAAAATATTTGAATTTTTTAGCTGTTAAAACCCGTGCAATCGATTTACACAAGGGTGTAACCGATTGTATGCTGAACGTTTTTGAAAATCAGCAGCTTTGAACATACCTTATTATAACACCATTTCATGGAAACTTTTCATTGAATCTTGGAAATTGTTTATGATTCATTTTCAGAAATTTATGTTGTTTCAAAGAGGTGCTATGAACATATAAATAATGAATTTTCAAAATCATTTTGTACCTCTTCCAATCAATAGTTTCTGAATTTTAAAATATTAAAACTCAAGCTTTTTCTTCACTTTCATACACAAAGTTTTTCTGCACATTTTCATATATTGTTAAACAGAAAACTTTGAGCATTCTATAGTCTTGAGTCATTGTATATTATTGTTATTGGAAGAAAAGATCAAGTCATTGATAAAATCACTCAAAGTGATTATTGCACTACAAACTCTATCAATCAAATATTGCTATACACTTTCTTATTTTTCAGGATTGTTGAAAATAAGTTCAAGTGGTTTTATAATCTTGTTTTTCCAGGATTGTTGGATACAAGTAAGGTCACCTTGAGAGGATTGTTCTCATTGTTGACATAGTGAAAATCCAAGAGGATTGTTCTTGGTCCAAGAGGATTGTTCTTGGTTTTGGTAGTTCTTATTTTAAGTTTGCCACTATAAGCAAATCTTTTTCATGTTGAAAGGGGACTGAAGTACTCTCAGACTGTGAGGGGAACAAGGATATATCGCTCGTGTCTCTTTATTTTTCTGCATTTTACTCTTTCATAAACACACCATAAACCAAAAAAATATTATCCACCATCACTAAAAACCCGTAAAAAATTTAAAGTGCCTAATTCACCCCCCCCCCCCCCCCCCCCCTCTTAGGCGCACTTCGTACTTACAGACTCTAGCTACTTGCAACACATGGAGGACAAGAAGTTAAAGACTCATAAAATTCTAAATCCAAAGTTACCAAAGCACATAAGACGACATCGAGGATTCTCTAAAAATTTAGTTCTTCTGATTATTATATGGTCTTCTAAGGTATGTATCATTCTTTTTAATGACTTCTGGGATGTGGTACTTCAATCAAATAAAGTTCTCATATATCCAAAGTATCCTTGGTTAAAATATTCCCTTAAAAATATAAATTTGTTCTAATTTTTCTCTCAATAAATGAGATGGTATATTAATGAATGGTTGGTAACTCAAATTAAAGACAACAGTCTTTTATGAACCACCTCTAGCACTTGATGTGACGTATTAGGAAACGAGACAATCATGAGATTAAATGTTATTTACTGATTTACCATCTTGTTAGACTTTTGCGATATTCAAAATATTTTTTTCATAATTTAAAAGTCTATTTAAAACCCTCTCTCATTAGTCCTCACTCCTCGCCTCACCAATTTTTTTAAATCCCCAAACTCGTTCAAACCCTAAAAATTCCTAGTACTAGTCTATACTTGCATCATGCTCATCCTCTCAAAAATGGCTTCTCAAACATTATTTGTCAAAGTTCAAGGTCAAGATCAACAACCTCAATAGGAACATCCTTCAGACATATTTTTATCCACACATGCAAGTGAATTGGAAGTTCTTGCTGACGCTCTCGTGGATTTCGAAAATCTCGTAGCAAATAATTTCAATCTCTTAGATGTGGTTACACTTAAAGGATGGTCATTCTACTTTGATTGTCTCCGTGGACCGGTCCTTACTGATCTGGTTAAAGAATTTTAGATACATGCATATGCATTTGTTAGTGGGCATGTCTGCTCGAGCATCTATGTAAAGTAAATCTTCATCATTGAAGAAGATATTTAAAAATTATACAGTCATGAAGGAACTTGAGCCAGATTAATCAACATGACATATGAAGGTTTTCTGAATTCTGGAAAAGTGGAGGACATTTTCAAAGAAGGTTATGAAGAACAGAAACCCAAATATCTTATCAATAAACTTAGGGTTTGGTACAAAATATTTCTGGGTAGTATCACTCATCATAGTGAAACGCACTCTTCAGATCATCTCAATGCTGACCAAAAGTATCTCATGCATGCCATTCATTCTAACAAAAAGATAAATCTTCCAGAAGTTAAGTTCAATCATCTGAAGAACACCATTACAAAATCAAGGGATGTAGGTCCTAAGAAGAAGAATCATATTCGTTTTGGAAGACTTATCTTGGATATTCTTCTGGAAAGCAACCTTGCTTATTCTCTGAACTAAGAAGTAATGAATGCATCTATTGGATCCTCCATAAATGGAAACACCCTAAGAAACATTGCGATAACTAAAAAGAAAATTGTGGAACCTATTGAACCCACTCCATATGTATTGATAAACAGAAGGATTCATGTGGAAGGCTTTCCAGAGTATCTCCTTGATAGATCTTCAGTAATTAATCCAATACCTTGCGTAAAATTTTCTCCCAAGAAGAAGAGGAAATTCTCCAAGAAGATGAGTGTTGAAGAAACTCATGCAGAAGCTTTGAAGACAAACATCATCAAAAGACCACATGTGATTTATGATGACTCTGATGATTCTAGACCTTCCAAAGTTGCTAGGATATCTAAATCTTATTTTACTTCTTCTATATCCAAAGTATCTCTATATGTTCTCAACAAACATGCATCTTCTAATGTTGTGTCTATCTCATCCGCTCCTGCATCCACCTTCATTATTCCACCACCTACTCTATTAACTGTTCCCACTTTTGAGACAGTTTTTGCTTCCTCCATAAATAATCCAAATGTTTCTCAAGAAACCTTATATAATCCCAATATCCTTCAAAATCCAAGACCATCTGACGACACTTCTTCAGCAGAAAATCCTACCATCTCTTCCAATCAAATTACCATCCCTCTTCCACAACCATCCTCTATCAACTAATCTGAACTCATCATCTTTTTTACAAGAATATTGAACCCCCTTTTCAATTACCTTCAACCTTTACTCCTTATTTAGATAAAGTTGAGTCTGACTCCACACCTCCTCAAAATTCTCCTTCATCTCCATAACCTAAACATCTTATCGTTGACGCTCAAGCTACTACTGAAGACTTAATGTCAGAAGAGGATATCTTGAAACTCATTGACGTACCAGATATGGATCCCTCTCCTTACTCTGGAAAACCCTTGGCACACTTTGCTAGAACCAATTCTAATCCCATACCTCTGGACGAAATAATGTATCATTTGGGACTCTATGCTCTCAACTCGTTAATATTCGTCTTAAGAAAATCAGTTTCAAGCAGGGATCCTTAAATAACAGATGATGCTTAGGAAGGTCTCAAAAAATAATTTAATGCAAATTCCAAAATCATGCAAGCTTACTGTTTGTTTGAAGCCATTAAAAAACATAAGGAATGGATCAAAACCAAATATTATGAAATTCCTTTATGCCTACCTGCTCCTCCAAAGGTCCTGATTTTCAAATATGAGCAACAATGAATTGATTAAGTTGGTCTGTCAGATACTGCTGCTCTTGCTTCTACTTTTGAGTTATCAATAATTGATGGTGAACCTTCTGGTTTAAAAGGAAAACAAGTAATGGAAGTTGAAGACCAGCCAGCTGGGCTAAAGGTTGTCTTAGACAGACATCAGAAAGAAAATCTTGTCATTCATCAACACTTGGATCATAAGGATGAAAGGATTTCAGCTCAGGCGGCCTCATTCAAACAACTGGATGATGCTTTGATAATGTTCATGGAAAAATTTGATAAGAAGGATGATGCTTAGATCATTATCACCCTTTATTAGAACTTAAGAATAGGTTTCTTTTGTTTCTAAAACAATTGTATCTTTATCCTTTTTGGGATTCAATGAAAAATTCATTTTTTTCTTTTAAATCCTTTTTTATTTCCAACAAAGGAGGAGAAAGAGTAAATGATTTTGATAATACTTAATCTCATATCTCAAACCCAAACATTATATAATGATTTTGATAATACTTAATCTCATATCTCAAACCCAAACATGATATAATGATTTTACTGCTAACAGTTTGTTTGATGTTTGATTCATGAACTTTGCAAAAGTTCACTAGTTTTCGAAGACATGTTATTTGGCTATCAGAAGATTATCATCTTCCAACCCGAAAATAAAGATTAAGATGCTCAAAGAATGCTCTGATGAGCTAAGCATATGAGAAGTAACCATAAGATCAAGATGCATGAAGAAAGCTCTGATGAGCTAAGCATTTGTGAACATGTATACGTTAGAAGTTGTGAATTGTCTAAAAATGAAGCTTGAATTGAAACTATGATTTGGTCAGAAGGCTCTGACTAAGTTAAAAGCTGAAATAGACGTTAATTTACCAATTGTTCAGAAGGAGTGAACTTCGTGAAAATATGGGTAAATCAAGCTCTGATATTCCTACTATTCAAGGAAGTTGTGAACTTTTTGAAAGTAAGGTAATTGTATGTTGAAAGTACCTATTGTTTAGAAGTTTTGAACTTTCTGAAAGTATGGTAATCAGACTTTGCTGCTTCAGAAGTTGTGAACTGTCTGGAATCTTAACAAAGATGTTATGTTACTTAGCATTAGTTTAAGAAGTTGTGGAATATATGAAAGAATGCCAACATGTGCTTTGGCAACATTTGATCCACTATCACAAGACTGTTCAGAAGTTGTTAACTGTCAGAAAGTGTTTGTAACCAGGTTATGTGTTATCAGATTATGATACTTCAGAAGTTGTGAACTGTCTACAAGTATAATAATTATGTTGTTAACCAAGTTGCTTCAGAGGTTGTGAATCTTCAGAAGACATGGTCCTAACACGTGTTCAAAAGACATGGTCTAAGACATGTTCAGAAAACATGGTCTAATACATGTTCTAAGAGATGTTCGTAAGACATGGTCTAAGAATGTTTGAAAGACATGGTCTTAGACATGTTCTAAGACATGTTTAGAAGACATGGTATACAAGACATGGTCTGAAGATGTGGTCTAAAAGACATGTTCTGAGACATGGTCAGAAGACATATTCAAAAGACATGATCAGTCAGAAAATAGTTCAGGTTCTGAACTCTTTGATGACTTGATGTTGTGCGCCTTCTGGTAGAATAATTCTAGTTTCTGGAAGAACCAAATATTAGTTTCGATGTTTGATGCAAGTCATCAAGACAATAACTAAACATGTTCTAATTCCTCATAGTGTTCTAATAGCAATCCAGGATCTGAGATGAAGACTAGGTATTTATAGTCAGACGTTGATGAGCCGTCAATGGAGAAGTATTCCTTCTCTTTGTTACTTTGTGTACTTCAAAATTCATTATGTGAGTCTTGGGATCAGGGGGAGACTCTGAACAAGCTTTAATGGAGTTTTGAGTATTAATAGATTTGGGGGGAGCCGAATAGCTCTATTGAATTTGTGTTCCATGCTGAATACCCTGTATGAAATGTTTTATCAAAATACATGGTTTTGTCATCATCAAAAAGGGGGAGATTGTAAGAACAAAGCCGGTTCTACATCTGGCTTATGTTTTGATTATAACTTTACATGTTATATTTAAGAACAAGTGTATACTTTAACAGGTTTCCTGTCTAGTGTGAGGCTTTTGTCATACACGTTCTGAATCTGATAAGAAGGCATCAGGTTCTGAACTCAACACTCTGGAAGAAAACCTTTGGTGTGTTATAAAGTTAAGTCAAGATTAAGGATTGTGTATTATGGAACAGTTCTAAGGAACATTAGTAAAATTGCTTCTAATCGTGACTTATTCAAGGAAGCTTTGGAGGCCTTCTAAAGCTTTACTTTTGATGTTCCAAGTTCTGAAGATGCTGAAGATAAAGGTTCTACTAAATAAAGTTTTGAATATCTAAACAAATTCTTCTAAATACCAAGTGCTAAAAACTGAGAAGGCGAGAGTTCTCAGAACAAGCCCTGAAAGGTTCTAATGACTTAGGTTCTAAAAGATACTAGTTCTGATCCTTCTACAACATGTTTCATCAAAACATATATCAGAAGCCTCTGAAGACATAGAATATGAAGATAGAGACTAAAGGGATTGCGTGTGTTGGTGAGTATAAAAGTATAAAAGTATATTGTGACTTCTACTCTATAGAGTGGTGCAAGGGCATACCTTTTTTTTTATTATCTATCAGTCTCACCATGACCGTTGGGAACAATAAAACTGTATTTGTATTTCTTATTCTACCCTCCAACGGATCTCTTCTTTTCAGCTATAAAAGAAGTACTTGGAAGAATTTGAAATTAACGAATCATTTCAACAAATCTATACTAAATCGCTACACAAAAAATCTATAGAGAAATATTTTGTATAGTTGTGTAAATAAGCAAGGAGTTATTGCTCATATATTTCTATAAATACTTTTGTGTTGTTGTACTTAAACATCGTGTAATCTTCTTGTGTAGAAGCATCTTTGTATACACATCTTTATAATCAACTTTTGTTAATAGGTTCCTTGAGAGACTATGTGTAGTCTGGATTCTCAAGAAGACTTTGGTTGCAGTCATAATGATTTGCAATAAGGATCAATGGACTTATTGGGGGTTCCAATAGGGTTTATCGGACTTATTGTGGTTGTCTGTGTTAGAACATAGTTTGATTCTATAACCCTTAGTTAGAGTTTTGATGATAACAAACAAAAAGAACAAATATGCACCCTACAAATTATGTTATTGTGTATACAGAAGTTCTGACCAAAGCAGCATCAGAAGTTAAGCTATAGAAGCTACACGCTGAAGCAATCAGAATTTGCGCTGAAGATTGATGACCAAAACCTGCGCTTAAGTAAAGTAAACTCTGATTCTGAACAAGAGCATAATAATCTAAGTCATCAATGTTCTGAAGTATCAGCCGCAGGCAAGGATGGAAGATTCTGAAGCGTTACTACTCATTCAAGACAACATCAATTACAACAACTTCATTCAGACAGGATCTTCTCCATATGGAAACTGAGTTAATGACATTTATCACACTTAATGATGAACAAGAATCCATTACCTATATAAACAAGCTCAGTGATCAAATCAGTAACGATTTTTCCAATACTACTACACGAGAATTCAAAAACACTGCAAGCTTACTCATCTTTCCATGCTCTAAATTTGTATAAAATATCACAGTTGTAATAATTGTTTTTGTAACGAAAAACACCTGTACACACATTCTTGTATCTTTGTTTAAGACAATGTTCCTTGAGATTAACCGGATTGTGGTTGTACTCAAGAAGACTTTAACAGTTGTTAAAATAGCGATGGTAATCCTTTTGAGATTAGTGGGTTAAGACTTCGTTGGAGAGAGGCGAAATCCCCTTGACGGGTGGACTGAAGTAGTTTGAGATCAAACGAACCAAGATAAAAATATTGTGTCATTGCGCATTTGATTTCAAGTTTTCAATTCAACCCCCCTTCTTGTGTTTTTCACTTCTTCAATTGGCATCAGAGCGCCTGGTTCTGAGTTCATACACTTAACCGTGTCAGTACACGATCCAAGCTTCAGAAAAACACTATGGTGGGACCAAGCCAAAATATCAGCAATGAATACCATGAAGACAATGGCAGAATCAGTGGCAAACCTCCAGTCTTTGATGGAGAAAACTTTGACTACTGGAAAGATAAAATTGAGAGTTTCTTTCTGGCCCATGATGCTGATCTGTGGGACATGGTAACTGATGGATACACATATCTAGTGGAAGGAAGTGGTCAGAAGATAGACAAAAAAATGATGTCTGACCAGCAGAAACGTGACTTCAGAAATCACCATAAGGCCAGAACAATACTCCTCAGCGCTATCTCATATTCAGAATATGAAAAAAATCTCAAACAGAGAGACAACCAAAAATATGTTTGACTCTTTGAGAATGACGCATGAAGGCAACATTCAAGTCAAAGAAACCAAAGCCCTTGCACTTATTCAGAAGTATGAGGCATTTAAGATAGAAGATACTGAATCCATAGAAACAATGTTCTAAAGATTCCAGATCCTTGTTGCTGGGTTAAAGGTTCTTGACAAAGGATATTCTACTGCTAATCACGTAAAGAAGATCATCAGAAGTCTACCCAAGCAATGGAGGCCAATGGTCACAACACTTAAGCTAGCGAAAGATCTCAACAAGATATCTCTAGAGAAACTTGTCCGCTCCCTCAGAAGTCACGAGATAAAGCTAGAATAAGATTAGCCTCAAAAGCAAGGTAAGCCACTAGCTTTAAAATCTAACAGAAAATATGACTCTAACATTTTGTAGGCTATGGAAGAAACTTTTTATGGATCCTCATCAGAAGAAGATGATTTGTCTCTCCTCTCCAGAAGGGTGAATCAACTGCAGAAGAAGAGACAAAGGAAATTCAAAAATCCCAGAAGACCATAGAATCAAAATGAATCCTCCTCCAGATACAGAAAGTCTGAGTCTTCCTCTGGACACAGAAGATCTGAAGGTTCTTCAGGGTACAGAAAGCCAAATAACAAGGACATCATCTGATATGAGTGCAATGAGCAAGGGCACTACAAAAGTGATTGTCCAAGACTTCATAAGGAGAAGCCCAAAAAGAAGTTCTACAAGGAAAAGAAGAAGAGCCTCATGGCAACATGGGACGATTCAGACTCCTCTGAAGCTGACTCAGAGTCAGATGATGAAAGAGAAAACATAGCTCTTATAGCAAACGTGTCAGAAGACAGTTAAGCTTCTGGTTCAGACTCAGAATCAGACACTGAAGAGGTATTCCCTAACTTTGCTATTAATTTCACTAAAGCTGAACTTGCAGAAAGTCTAAGTGAAATTCTGGAAAGGTATCAGCAAATCAGAGTCAAATTCAAGAACCTGAAAAAGGAACTTGTCTCTGACTCTGAAAAGACTGAGAGTCTCAGATTAGAAAACTCTGAGTTAAAAGAAAAAGTTTCAAAATTAGAAAATGATTTGCAAAATTCTCAGAAGGAAATAATCTCAGAGACTCCCAATAATGCAGATGAGATCATCAAAGAGTATGATCATAACTTTCAGAAGTTTCTGGCTAAAAACATAGAGAGAAGCAAGATGGCTTCAATGATCTATGGAGTTAGCATAAATGGCAGAAAAGGGATAGGATATCAAGGTAAGGTATCTACACCTAAGCAAGCCATGGACTTAGTCATAAAACGCACACCACTTAAATCACATTTTATATATGGGCACGCACATGACATAAAATGCAGTAGTAGTGATTACTCTGTCAAACCAAAATTCAACCAGAATTTTGGTAAAACTAACAAACACGGACCCAAAAAGATATGGGTACCTAAAGATAAAATTATATATGTAGCAGATATCTTTAGCAGCAAGGCTAAAACACCAGCCATGGTACCTAGACTCTGGCTGCTTTCGACACATGACGAGAAGAAGGCATATGTTCCAAAGCCTGGAACTTAAACCTGGAGGCTACCTGGTCTTTGGAGGCAACCAAAGAGGAAATATTATTGGCTCTGGATTAGTAGGTAACGAAAATCTTCCCTCTATAAATAATGTACTGTTAGTTGATGGATTAATGCATAACCTGTTATCCATAAGTCAATTAAGTGATAACGGTTATGATATAATCTTTAATCAAAATTCATGCAAAGCTGTTAGTCAGAAAGATGGAACTACCCTTTTTAATGGAAAGAGGAAAACAACATTTACAAAATAAAACTTTCTGAACTTAAGAGTCAGAACGTAAAATGTCTTCTTTATGTTAACAATAAGCAATGGGTCTGGCACAGAAGATTAGGGCATGTTAGTATGAGAAGAATATCTAAGATTAACAAACTCAATCTGGTCAGAGGACTTCCTAATTTAAAGTTCAGCTCAGATGCTCTGTGTGAAGCATGTCAGAAAGGCAAATTTTCAAAACCTGCTTTTTAATCTAAAAACGTTGTTTCCACCTCTAAGCCATTAGAACTTCTGCACATAGACTTATTTGGACCAGTAAAAACTGCGTCTGTCAGTGGCAAGAAGTATGGGTTAGTGATCATAGATGACTATAGAAGATGGACATGGGTAAAGTTCCTAAGACACAAGGACGTGTCACACTCTGTGTTCGTTACCTTCTGTAACCAAGTTCAGAATGAAAAGGATCTTAGAATTGTCAAAGTCAGAAGTGATCATGGTGGGGAATTTGAAAATAAAAATTTTGAATCATTTTTTAATGAAAAAGGCATCTTGCATGACTTCTCTTGTCCTAGAACTCCCCAACAAAATGGAGTTGTAGAACGAAAGAACGGAACATTGCAAGAAATGGCCAGAACCATGATCAATGAGACTAACATTGCTAAGATCTTATGGGAAAAGGTAATTAACACAACAAGTTATATTCAGAATAGAATCTCCATAAGACCTATTCTGGAAAAGACTCCATATGAATTGTGGAAGAACATAAAGCCCAACATTTCCTATTTCCCTCCATTTGGATGCACTTGCTTTATTCTGAATAAAAAAAATTATCTGAACAAGTTTGACTCTAAAGCACAAAAGTGTATCATGTTAGGATACTCTGAATGCTCAAGAGGGTACAAAGTATACAATACAGAAACACAAATTGTTTAAGAGTCAATCAGTGTTAGATTTGATGATAAGCTTGACTCTCAAAAGTTAAAGCAGGATGAATTCCTTGCAGATATAGAAGTTGAATTCACAGGTACTGAAGACAACTCACCAGAAGTTCTCAATAGAGACGCTCCCACAACATCAGAAATAGTTATTGCAAGAAATCCAGCACCTTCAGTTGATCAACTTCAGTTGATCAACTTCAGGAAAGGCTATCCAGAAGCAGCATAGCTCACCCAGAAGATAAAATACTGGGAAAGAAGGATGATCTAATCAGAACAAGATCAACATTCAAAAACTCTGAAGAATCCCTCATGGGACTGGTCTCTCTGATTGAACCAATAACAATTGATGAATCGCTTCTGGACAATGACTGGATTCTGGCAATGCAATAGGAATTGAATCAGTTCATCAGAAATGACGTATGGGATCTGGTTCCCAAACCAAAAGGATTCAACGTCATTGGAAGAAAGTGGGTGTTCAGAAACAAACTGAACAAGTAAGGAGAAGTCATCAGAAACAAAACACGACTGGTAGCACAAGGTTATAGTCATCAAGAGGGGATAAACTATATAGAAACCTTTGCTCCAGTCTCCAGGTTAGAATCTATCAGACTTTTAATATCATTTGCTGTAAACAATGGCATCACTCTATATCAGATGGATGTCAAAAGTGCATTCCTAAATGGCTATCTAGATGAAGAGGTATATGTGCACCAACCCCCTGGTTTTGAGAATTCTAAACACCCAGAATATGTTTTCAAACTAAAGAAGTCACTCTATGGTCTGAAACAAGCTTCCAGAGCTTGGTATGAAAGACTAAGTAACTTCCTGTTAGAAAAGGAATTCACCAGAGGGAAAGTGGACACAAACTTGTTCTGTAAGACATTTAAGAATGACATTTTAGTGTGTCAGATTTATGTTGATGAAATCATCTTTGGATCTACTAAACCCTCTATGGGAAGAGAGTTTGCTAAATGCATGCAGGCAGAGTTTGAAATGAGCTTAATGGGGGAACTCAAATTCTTTCTGGGCATTTAGATAAACCAAACTCCAGAAGGAACTTACATTCATCAGAGCAAATATGTCAGAGAACTTCTGAAGAAATTTGATCTCTCAGAATGTAAGCCCTCAAAGACTCCAATGCACCCCACGTGCATTCTGGAAAAGGATGAGGTAAGTAAAAAGGTAGAACAGAAAGTCTACTGAGGTATGATTGGTTCTCTCCTTTATCTGACGGCTTCAAGACCTGACATTTTATTTAGTGTTTGCTTATGTGCTAGATTCCAATCAGATCCTAGAGAAACTCACTTAACAGCAGTTAAGCGAATTTTCAAGTATCTGAAAGGTACTACTAATCTGGGTTTGTTTTATAGAAAATCAAATGATTACAGCTTAGTAGGATATTGTAACGCTGATTTCGCTGGAGACAGAGTAGAACGTAAAAGCACTTCTGGAAGCTGCCAGTTTCTGGGAGAAAATATGATCTCATGGACCAGCAAGAGACAGTCCACAATAGCACTATCACCAGCAGAAGCTGAATACATAGGAGCTGCTGGATGTAGCACACAAATGCTCTAGATGAAAAGTCAACTTGAAGACTTCAACATATTTAAGAGTAACATTCCTATCCTCTATGACAACACTTCTGTTATATGTCTCAGTAAGAATCCTATTTTGCATTCTAAGGCTAAGCATATAGAAATAAAACATCATTTTATTAGGGACTATATTCATAAAGGAAATCTAACCTTAAAATTTATTGACACAGACCATAAATGGGCTGATGTTTTTACAAAGCCTCTTTCTGAAGATAGGTTCAACTTCATTCTGAAACATCTCAACGTGAAGTTATGCCCAGAATAAAATGTTTTATTTATATCTTAACTCTCAGAACTTTATTATTTTTTGTGAACAACGGATCAACCTGTCTTCAAAGTTTAGAAGTACAGATTGCATCAGAATCTATCCATGAAGATCTGAACGTTTCATTTCAAGGATAGAGGCGTGCAATTCACATCATCAAACACTTGTCATCCTCTCACCTGCTACCTTCTGAAGTTGAACACGCGTTCAATTTCTGAAGGGTACAAGGCGCTAATTGGATGCATTGAGACACTTGTAAGCGGTAATCATTCAATATCTTTCTAAATCCCCTAAATTCAGGTGTCATTAATGCATATAATCATTACTAATTTTTTCTTTTACTTACTGTTTACGTTTTCAAGAAACCTATTTAAACTCAAAATTACTTTTTTTCATTCATTCACTTTTACTCTCCTCAATATTTTCTCTTGTTCCAAGTTCTTGCTTTCAAAAACCCTTTTCATCTTCCTCAAAAACCCGTGTGAATAATGGCTTCTTCATCAAACCTCAAAAATCTCAGTGCTCCTGAATCTGCATCAACGGAACAATATGAAGAACCCATCATGACGCTTCTCACTCCTGTTGATAACCTGGAAGTTCTCTCAGAATT
This sequence comes from Vicia faba, assembly GCA_948472305.1. NCBI lineage: Eukaryota > Viridiplantae > Streptophyta > Magnoliopsida > Fabales > Fabaceae > Vicia > Vicia faba. The sequence goes on along the minus strand of OX451736.1, from coordinate 318,971,913 downwards.
GATCATTGATTTTGGGAGTTTACAAGAAAATGGGTTCAATCTCTATGAAGGCGTGATTGCTCAAGGTTGGAACAAGTATTTTGACCGTCTGGTTGGTCCAACGTTTCCCATCCTCGTCAAAGAATTCTGGATACATGCTTCTTCATCAAATCACTAGGTTACTTCTTATGTCATGGGGAAGAAAATTGTGATTACAGAAGATCTTATTGCAAAGTTTCTTGGATACAACGGTGGTGGTGTCAGATGCATTGACATGGCTGAGAGATGCTCTGACCTAAGATCAATTGCAAAGGAAATTTTTACTTCTGGACAGCCCTCCAGTAAAATCAGAGATTTGAAGGATCATCACATAATTTGGGCCAGAATCATTTTGGGATGTATCCACCACAGGAAGCCTACAAGCTCTCCTGATTACATCAATATTGATCAACAATTTCTGATCTATTTTATTGCTAAGAAGTCAAAGGTAAATCTTCCACACTTGCTCTTCAACCATCTCAGAACAAGTGTGAAGGAAACCAGAGAAGATGAAAGGACCAAGAGGGATTGGATTCCCTTAGGAAGGGTGATATCAGATATTCTAATAGAGAACAGGATGATAGAACATCTGACGGAGGCTCAGGAAATAAGCATATTGGAAGCAACTGCTGGGAAGCCCTTGAACACCAAGAATATGAAGAAAATGAAGATTATTGAGAATATCAAGAAGGAACCAGCTGTTATTTCTCATGAGACCATTACTTCAAGGAGGATACCTCTAAGGGATTTTCCTTTATTTTCTGAGATAGACTCCAAACCAGAAATCATAGTCAGATACCTTGAAGCTTGCAAGGCTGATGGGACTGCTCCAAAAATCAACATTCAGGATCTGCACAAGGCTGCTCCAAAAGTTGCGTTAAAGAAATCAAAGAAGAGGAAAGCAGTAGGAGAAGGACCCTTTCAGAGGACACCTAAAGCTGCCAAAAAGAAAGGTAATCCATCCTCTATTTATGTTATAGAATCAATAACTGTTTCAACATCTGAAGCCATGCCTTCTCAACCATAAAATTCATCACCCAAACCTTTGAAGATTTTGACATAGAGTTTGATCCATCCTTAACTCTAGGTAATTTTTTGAATTAACCTCACTCCCCTACTCAAAATACAAATCCTAAACATCATCAACCAGAACTTGCCAAAGTTCTGTCTGACATTGAACTATTTGATCAAGATTTTTCCTCTCCTAGACCAGAAAATTCAAACTCTCAACTCCTAGAAAATCCAAACACTCAACAACCACAAGAAATTCGTCAACTAGAAATCCCACAATCTCTTCAACCAGAAATTTCACATCCACAATCACCTCAACAAGAAATTCCACAACCAGAAAATACTCAACCACAATCCCCTCAACCAGAAGATATGAATCCCAACTCACCACAACCAGAAACTCAACCTTCTGAAAATCCATCTTCTGATATTCCTGAACCAGAAACTCAACACACCTCCACAAACCAATCTGAAGACTCTCATTCAGACTCTGATACCATAATCCAAATTCCTGGAATAACAGAACCTCTTACGGTTCGCATGCCTCTCACCATTCATGACATTCCAGAAGTTCCCTCATACCTTGAATCCACACCACCAAACTCCCCTAACAGACCAATTCTTATTCCTGACTCTCCCACTCCTTCACCCATTAATAGTCCAGCTGACAACTTAAGACTTGTCATTGATCCAATTGTGCTGGAAAGACTAGCTTCCATCTCACACAAAACTTCCATTCCCAAACCTAAACCAACTGCAACCACATCAGATGTTGGTACAAGTTTGTTTATTTTTGAAACAAGAATGCAGGAATGGATCAATTCTTTGAAGCATGCAAGTCAAGAGATTTCTAATCCTGCTGCTTCTGATTATATGTGGGAAAGATTTAGGAAATGGGTCAACGCTGAAACTTTGAAGCTGAAGGAATTGTGTTATGAAAAGGCTCAGCAGAACTTTAGTGATCAGCTGAAGGCTTTCCAAGACCAAGTTCTGAGCCAATTGTTCAAGAAAGATATCCTCTTGCTAGATAATGCTTCCTGGAAAGAGCATCATCCTTCAGAAGTAGCTGGACCATAATCAGAAAGTCTCTCTCTAACTACTGCTCCAGAAGACATGATTGTAGCAGAAAAAATGGTTCATTCAGAAGAAGCTGCAGAATGTTCTGAGCAACATCCAACCCCTGAAGAGACACCAGCTTCCTCCTTAGTCATGCAAACTCTGGAAGAGTTGAAGAAAGAGAATTCTTTAATCCATGCAAGATTGGATAAGCAAGAGGATACGAACAAAGAGATTAAAATTATTTTGGGTAAACAAGAAGACACTACAAAGGAAATCAGAGGCATTCTGGGCAAGCAAGAAGAGTCAAATACTCAGATCAAAAGCTTGTTGGAAGCGTTGTTCACACGTCTTCCTCCTCCGTCTTAGATTTTCTTTTAAAATTGTTTATCTGTAAAAAAAATTTACCTCTTTGCTTCTGAAACTTGTCATTGCATTATGTTTTAAATATAATTCATCTATTTTGGCTCTGATTATATTACCTTTTTGATACCTGACAAAAAGGGGGGAGAAAGTAAGATATTTTCAATAATGGTTTACCGGGACAAAAGTCTCAAACATTCTGAATTATTTAACCTCTACTTTTTAAAAAGTTTGAACAGGAACAAATTCTGATAAGAGATGCAGCTAAAACTCTGATGAGAAGGAACTTCAAGGAAGTAATCAACTCAGGGGGAGTTTCTCATAAACCATTTGTTCTTTATTTTTCATTGAAAATTCTAGTTTTTGTCATCATCAAAAAGGGGGAGATTGTTAGAACATAGTTTGATTCTACAACCCTTAGTTAGAGTTTTGATGATAACAAACACAAAGAACAAATGTGAACCCTAAAAATTATGTTATTGTGTATACAGAAGTTCTGACCAAAGCAGCATTAGAAGTTAAGCTATAGAAGCTACACGCTGAAGCAATCAGAATTTGCATTGAAGATTGATGACCAGAACCTGCGCTTAAGTAAAGTAAACTCTGATTCTGAACAAGAGCATAATAATCTAAGTCATCAATGTTCTGAAGTATCAGCAGACGGCAAGGATGGAAGATTCTGAAGCGTTACTACTCATTCAAGACAACATCAATTACAACGACTTCATTCAGACAGGATCTTCTCCATATGGAAACTGAGTTAATGACATTTATCACGCTTAATGATGAACAAGAATCCATTGCCTATATAAACAAGCTCAGTGATCAAATCGGTAACGATTTTGCCAATACTACTACACGAGAATTAAAAAATGCTGCAAGCTTACTCATCTTTCCACGCTCTAAATTTGTGTAAAATATCAAAGTTGTGATAATTGTTTTTGTAACGAAAAACACCTGTACACACATTCTTGTATCTTTGTTTAAGATAGTGTTCCTTGAGATTAACCGGATTGTGGTTGTACTCAAGAAGCCTTTAACAGTTGTTAAAGTAGTGATTGTAATCCTTTTGTGATTAGTGGATTAAGACCTTGTTGGAGAGAGGCGAAATCACCTTGACGAGTGGACTGGAGTAGTTAGAGATTAAACGAACCAGGATAAAAATACTGTGTCATTGCGCATTTGATTTAAATTTTTCAATTCAACCCCCCTTTCTTGTTTTTTTCACTTCTTCAGTCTGTAATTTGGTTGATTATAGTGGATTAAGTCCTTGTGTATAAGGAAAATCACCTTGCGGGGTGGACTAGTGTAACTTAGTTAACAGTGAATCATGATAAAAATAATTGTGTTCATCGATTTTTATTCACTTATTATCTTTGTGTTTTGAGTTGTAAAAAGATTATATTTGGAGCAACCCAATTCACCCCCCCCCCCTTCTTGTGTTTCTCGCACCTTCAGAGACCATTTCAGATATAAAGCTTGGGTGGAAAAAGGTATATCTATTTGGTTATAGATGATTTTTTTAGGTATGCTTGGATGAACTTTCTTAGAGAAAAATCAAATACTTTTGAAGACTTCAGAGATCTGTGTTAAAGTATTCAAGAAGAAAAGAATAGTGTGATTGTGAAGGTTGGAAGCTACTGTCATACCCCAATTTTTGACCTAAGATCCCATTTTTTATTTTTGCATTTTTATACAAAAATAAAGGTCACTAAATACAGTCGGTTTTAACCTCTCACCTTCGAGCATTGATTATGCAGAAATTGTCAAGTGTTTTGAACATTCTTAGCCTATGTATCACTAACTTCTAATCAAGCACGAAATGTGTGTTTTTTTTGTTTCTTTGATTTCATGTGCTGACAGGTCTCCTTCGATTCAGCCTTTCGATTGGACAAGTTTACTGCCTGCAAACATGCTTCGATTGGGCAACATTGCTTCCTTCGTACACGAGCTTTCGATTGGGCAATATGTTTGTTTCGATTCACCTGCTTCGATTGGGCAACATTGCTTCCTTCAGTCACAGGCTTCGATTTCACAAGCTTCGATTTGGGAAATACAATCTCCCTTCAGTCACAAGCTTCGATTTAGCCATGTAGTTTCCTTCGAAGTGACCCCCTTTGATCCACAAGCTGGACATGTGATTTCCTTCAAGGTGGCCTCATTCGATTCATAAGTTGGACCACTAAACCCTTCGAAGCAACGTACTTAGAGCACACATTGTTTGGAAACGAACATTTTTGTGTAATCATGAAGCTGGTCGAAGTGATCAAAACGAAAGGGGGAAGCATTCAAGGAGTTTGTTGACTAAAGTCCCATATACTGCCAAACTCAAGCCAATTGTGGTGCTATGCAGCAGTCCTGCACCAACCTGCCACTAAGCTCCAAAATACTGATAAGCCTGCGTTGTCTCAATCCTGTACTTGCTCAAAAAAGGAGTGCAGAAGAGCTGCTATGAAGAAAACAAGGGGGCAGTATACCCAAATAATTCAAATATTATTTGATTTCCCCCTAAAACCATATCAAAGCTCGCCTATAAATAAAGAGGCTCCAACACATATTTTTAGGAGGATTTTTTGGGACCAGAGGAACGAATCCCCCAAACTTTCTCAAACACAAAAATCTCTTAAGTCCCTTCAACACTTGTGAGAAAAAACCCAAAATCCACACACTTCAGTCTCCTTCGATTCTGAAGAACACCCCACACATAGTTGTTTTGTTCAAACTCAGAAAGAAAACCCCCTGTGACTACTCTTCGATTCCAGTTTGGAAAGAAACATAAGACTTGTTTCTTTCCTTCCTTCGAATCCAGCATTCCCAACGCAACTGTTGGCCCCCTCTTTCAAATCCAGCATCTTGGGCCTCCACTCAAGGTCCCACACCCATTCAAAGCCCCCATCAAGGTAAGTCACTCTTACCCTTGAACCTTTCATTTCATGCCATAACATGTAAATAATCTTTTTGTTCGTTTCCAGCATGTACATAACACTTTGTTTCCTTTCGTTTCCACCCTGTTAACATATTTTTAAAAGTTAACTCATTCGTTTTGCTTTCTGTTTACCTGAACTAGCTTTAATTATTAAACTGTTTGAAAGATAAATACTAGCATGGCCTCATGCCATGTTGTCATTTAATGCTTGAAATGAGAGAAACAGGAAACAGGAGTATGAAACGAAGCCTTTGGTTTCCACACTGACTTCCAGGCCAATCGAAAGACAGAACCTCACTGGTGCCAACCTCCAATCGAAGGACATGACCTCGCCCCTGCCAAAGCTCATGAAGTGGTGAAAAACACAAGAAGGGGGGGTTGAATTGTAAAACTGAAATCTAATGCAATGAACAAGATATTTTTATCCCGGTTCGTTTGATCTCAAACTACTCCAGTCCACTCGTCAAGGTGATTTTGCCTCTCTCCAACGAGGTCTTAATCCACTATATTTAACTAAATATTACAGACTGCTTTAACAACTGCTAAAGCCTTCTTGATCCAAACCACAACCCGGTTTGTCAAGGTAACACTTTCTTACAAAGAGATAAAACTAAGTGTGTGGATGTTTTCTACAAAACTGTATCTCAACTGTGATGTATACACAAATTGAAGCTTAGAAACTAGATTGCTAAACAATGATAGAATATCAGAATGTGTGGTTTAGCAAAACTTGAGAGAAAGAAGATTATGATTAGCTTTTGTGCGTGTAGAGATTTGGAGAGCATTAGCCATTTCAATCTTCAAAGTCTTGTTTATATAGCACTGAGATGATGAACGTTGGATGCAATATTCTTGATTCAATGCTAATAACAAACTTTCCTTATTGAGCAGATCTTGTCTGGAATGAGGCCGTTGGAATTAATTTGCTTTCAATGCACATTACCGTTGCTTACTTAATGCAAGTTCTGGCTTGGCTCATTCTGACTCTGCTTCGCTGCTGATGAACTGTTGTGTTTCTTTATCAGAGTGTTGAGCGCAGTCTTGTTCATCAGGCTTCAGCATATACGTAAGTTGATCATCTGATTCTGTCATTCTGATATGGCAACTTCTGATGCTGGTGTCTGAAACCAAATTCTGATGCTGAATAGATGTGATCTTGCTTATATCAATCAGAGTATCTGCAAGTCAGAACATAATAATTTTAGGCAGCAGATAGTTCATACATGAAACTTATAAATACTATATCTTTTCACTTTGTTATCATCAAAACTTAAATATAGGGTAGTAGATTCAAACTTTGTTCTAACAATCTCCCCCTTTTTGATGATGACAAAAACTAGATATTTTTTAAATGAAAATAACGTGAAAAGGTATCAGAAATATGCATCAGAGTAAGAAGTACAAAGGATAAGGAGTAAAAAGATATCAGAGTTAAGATATATACTCCCCCTGAGTTTATTACTTCCCTTTGATTACAAGTGTTCTTCAGGATCAGATCTTTTTGCCTTTCTTTGAACGTCAGAGTATCAGAGTCTTTGACTATCAGAAGCTTTATGTCAGAGAAGAGCTTCAGAGCTTTTCTTGTCAGAGCTTTGCTTTGGATCAGAGTGTCAGAGCGGATCAGAGCTTCATAGTGATCAGAGCTTCTAGTCTTCAGAGTGTCCAGGAGCTTCCTTGTACCTGTAGACTTTAAGCAAAACAGAAAAACATTCTCAAGTAATAGAGTTAGAATGTTTGAGAATTTCTGTCTAGTTAGCCGTTATTGTTTAAAATATCATTCTTGTTCTCCCCCTTTTTGTCAGCAATCAAAAAGTGTAAGTGATGTGCTAAAACAATTAAGATCAGAAAAACTAGTTATATTAAAAGAGTTCAGAATCAAAACATGAAAATAGTACAAAACACATTCAAGTAGTACATCAGAAAATCAAGGAAAACATGAAAAGGACATGAATGAAAAAAGACTAAGGTTGAGGAGGCAAGCGTGTGAACAGGTTCTCCAGCATGGCTTGGATCTTTTCAGCAGTCTTATTCTGCTTGTGCACCATGCTGACAACAGTGTCAATATTGCTATCCTGCACATCCATTCTTTCTTTCATCTTCTGATCGCTTTCATCCATCCGCTGCTGCAGACGCATGTCATTCAGCCTTAGTTCTTCCAGAGTCTGCCTGTCCAAGGCAGCTTGAGAAGCATCAGAAGCAGGAAGCTTCTGAGAGCTTTCAGCAACATCTTCTGCTTGACTTTCTTCAGCTTGAATGGTCTTGTCTTCTTCTGATTGCACCTTTGCAGCTTGCTGTTTCTCAGACCAAGGTTCACTATCCAGAGGGAGCACGTCTTCTTTCAGAAGCTGACTTCCAACTTCATTCAGAAGCTTGCTGAAATTTTGTTGTGCCTGCTCATAGTTGATATCCTGCAACTTGAGGGCTTCAGCACGTACCCAAAGTCTGAATTGTGACCAGAGCTGATCAGAAGCAGCTGGGTCAATCATTCCAGGACAGACTTGCTTCAAAGAAGCAATCCATTGTAGCACACCTGTTTCAAAATTCATAATACCAGAGCCAACATCTGGTTGTTTTGGTTTTGGGATGGCAATTTTATGTTTCAGATCAGCAAGATGGTCAAGACTGGTTAAGTCTATGAAAGTCCTGCTGTGGTTTTCAGAGGTTTTCTGGGCAGCTGTTTGTTTTGGAGATGGAGTATCAGAATCAGAGATTATGATTGGACTGGGTGGTGTTTTGGGAGTATTTGGTGGTGTAGATTCTGATGAGGATGGCAACTGTGCTAAGGTGATAGTTGTTCCACCTGGCAGCTGGATTGCCAAAGGTGATGGTTGAGGTGAATGAGGTTCAGATGGTTGAGGAGAAGGAGTTTCAGAGTGATGAAACTCTGGTTGAGGTGATGGTGGATTAATTTCTGGTTGGGGAGAGGGAGACGGAATTGCTGGTTGAGGAGAAGTTGTTGGAATTTCTGATTGTTCAGGGATAAGGGGTTCTTCTGGAATTGGTGAGAGTGGTTGTTGTTGTTGTTGTTCTGGTTCTTCAGTAGATTGCTGTTGTTCTGGTTGTGGAGGAGGAACAATTTGTGGTTCAGAGATTGGTTGATCAGAGGTGTGTTGATCAATGTCAGATAGCACTTGATCAATTGCTGATGTTGTTGAGATTGTTGGTTGTTTAGGATGTTTGGTTCTGGGTCTTCTGAGTTTTAATGCCTCAGAAGGGTCCTCTTCTGGTACAGTTTCATCTATGGTAGGGATGGGGATTGAGATTCTATGAGAGGTTTGAGGAGGAATAGATGCTGGAATAGTAGAAGAATTTAAAACAGAAGCAGCAGATGAATTACCTCTTTTCCTGGGTGTCTGCTGGGATGATCCTTCTGATGGTGCCTTCCTCTTCTTCGTCTTCTTCAGAGTCACTTCTTGCTGAGGTTGATGCAGAGCTTTGATAATCAGATTTGGATCTGAACCATCTGCCTTGCACGCATCCAAGTACCTGAGAACCACCTTTGGTTTGGATTCAATTTCAGAAAATAACGGAAAGTCACTCAGAGGCACTCTTCTGCTGGAGATATCAGCAATAGGAGTAGCTCTGGGTTCCTTCTGAATATTCTCTATCAGCTTCATCTTCTTCAAGTTCTTTGCATTCAGAGGTTTCCCAACTGTTGGTTCAATAGTGCTTAGTTCTTGAGCTTCTATCAGATGCTCAATCAGCCTATTCTCTGTCAGAATATCTGATATCAGCCTTCCAAAGGGTATCCAATCCCTCTTGGTTCTTTCTTCTTCCCTGGTTTCCTTTACACTTGTTCTGAGGTGGTTGAACAGGAAGTGAGCCAGATTGATCTTTACCTTCTGATCAATAAAGTAGATCAGAAACTGCTGATCCACATTTATGTAATCAGGAGAACTGGTTGGTTTCCTGTGGTTGAAGCACCCCAGAATTATCTTAGCCCAAACTCTGTAATGATCCTTCAGATCTTTAATCTTGCTGCTGGGCACCCCATGAGTGAAAATCCTTGCAGCTATCACACCCACATCAGCACATCTTTCAGCCATGTCCACACAACGGACGCCACCGCCACTGTAACCTATTAGCCTTGCAATGTGATCCTCAGTGATCACAATCTTCTTCCCCATAACGAAGGAGGTGACAAGATGTGTTGAAGCCTTGGCGTGAATCCAGAATTCCTTGACTAGCATTGGGAATGTTGGTCCAACCAGCCTGTCAAAATACCTTTCCCACTTCTGTGCCCTAACTTCTTCAGTTAGGTCAAAACCGTTCTCCTTCAAGCTTCCAAAATCAATGATTAATTCAGAAAGCACTTCAAGATTCTTCACAGGAGTGAGGAGAGTTCTGAATGGCACTTGATATTGCTCAGATGATGCTTTCTTCTGAGGACCTGCAGAAGCACTGATGGAGGTTGCCATGTTCACACTAAAAGGGTTTTGAGAATAAACTGAGGAAAATAGGTTTTGTAAGAGATGAACACAGAAATATGCAGAAAATGCTTGAGTATTAGTGAGAAAACGTAAAGAATGAGAATGAGGGATTAATGTGCTTAAATAGAGTTTCAAAACTATTTTGAAAAGATAAACGTTTTTTAAGAGAGATAAAAATCATGATTGCATTTTAAAAGCATGATTACTTTTCATTAAATGCTTGCTGATTTTGGGGGATTTGAGAAAGATACTTAAAAACGGTTACCAGACATGTGTCTTAATGCACCCAATCAGCGCTTTGCCTTCTCAGAAGTGTGCACGCGTTCTGCTTCAGAGATATGCTGATGATTGGATGACACTTGTTTGATGTAGTGATCAGCACGTCTGTCTTTGAGCTTAGACTCTCAGATCTTTAGACTTGCATCTGATACAATCTGCATGTTCTATCTTTCTGAAAGGAGATTGATCAGAAGTTCACAGTAAAACAATTACATTCTGAAGGTAAATATATGGAATTAAAACATTTTCACTCTGGACACACTTTCATGCTGAGATGTTTCAGAATGAAATTGAACCTATCTTCTGAAAGGGGTTTAGTAAAGATATCAGCCCATTGATGGTCTGTATCTATAAATTTTAAGTTCAAAATACCTTTCTGAATATAGTCCCTAATGAAGTGATGTTTTATTTCTATATGCTTAGCTCTAGAATGTAAAATGGGATTCTTACTTAAGCAAATAGCAGAAGTATTATCACAAAGTATAGGAATGTTACTCTCAAAAATCTGGAAGTCTTCAAGCTGACTTTTCATCCAGAGCATTTGTGTGCTACATCCTGCTGCTGCTATGTACTCAGCTTCTGCTGTTGATAGAGCAATTGTTGATTGCCTTTTGCTGGACCAAGAGATCAGATTTTCTCCCAGAAACTGGCAGCTTCCAGAAGTACTTTTACGTTCCACTCTGTCTCCAGCAAAATCAGCATCACAGTAGCCTACTAAGCTGTAATCACTAGATTTTCTATAAAACAAACCCAGATTAGTAGTACCTTTCAGATACTTGAAAATTCGCTTAACAACTGTTAAGTGAGATTCTCTAGGATCTGATTGGAATCTAGCACAGATACAAACACTGAATAATATGTCAGGTCTTGAAGCAGTCAGATAGAGGAGAGAACCAATCATACCTCTGTAGACTTTTTGTTCTACATTTTTGCTTACCTCTTCTCTTTCCAAAATGCACGTGGGATGCATTGGAATCTTTGATGGCTTACATTCTGAGAGGTCAAATTTCTTCAGAAGATCTCTGATGTATTTGCTCTGATGAATGTAAGTTCCTTCTAGAGTTTGATTGATCTGAATTCCTAGAAAGAATTTCAGTTCCCCCATGAGGCTCATCTCAAATTCAGCCTGCATACACTTAGCAAATTTTCTTCCAAGAGAAGGATTATTAGAACCAAAAATAATATCATCAACATAAATTTGACAGACTAAGGTGTCACTCTTAACTGATTTACAGAATAGAGTAGTGTCCACTTTCCCTCTGGTGAATTCATTTTCTAGCAGAAAGTTACTTAGCCTTTCATACCAAGCTCTGGGAGCTTGTTTCAGACCATACAGTGACTTCTTTAGTTTGAAAACATGTTCTGGATGTTTTGTATTTTCAAAACCTGGGGGTTGGTGTACATAAACTTCTTCTTCTATATAACCATTTAAGAATGCACTTTTGACATCCATCTGATACAGAGTGATGCCTCTATTAACAGCAAATGAAATTAAAAGTCTGATAGATTCTAACCTGGCAACTGGGGCAAAGGTTTCTGTATAGTCTATCCCCTCTTGCTGACTATAACCTTGTGTAACCAGTCGTGCCTTGTTTCTGATGACTTCACCTTGTTCATTTAGCTTGTTTCTGAACACCCATCTTGTTCCAATGACGTTGAATCCTTTTGGTCTGGGAACGAGATCCCATACGTCGTTTCTGGTGAATTGATTCAGCTCTTCTTGCATTGCCAGAATCCAGTCATTATCCAGAAGTGCTTCATCAATAGAAGAAGGTTCAATCAGAGACACAAGTCCCATAAGTGTTTCTTCAGAGTTTCTGAAGCTTGCTCTTGTTCTGATTGGATCTTCCTTTCTTCCTAGGATAGTCTCTTCTGGGTGATCCAGGCTGCTTCTGGGTAATCTCTTCTGAGGTTGATCAATAGCTGTTGTGGGATTGCTAGCAGTGCTCCTTTCAGACGTTGAAGGAATGTCTGTGTTGAGAGCTTCTGATGACTTGTCTTCAGAACCTGCAAATTCAATTTCTATACCTGCAAAAACTTCATTCTGCTTTGACTTTTCAGAGTCAAGCTTATCATCAAAATAAACACTGATTGATTCTTCCACAATCTGTGTTTCTGTATTGTATACTCTGTACCCTCTTGAGCGTTCAGAGTATCCTAACATAATACACTTCTGTGCTTTAGAGTCAAACTTGTTCAAATAATTCTTTGTATTTAATATAAAGCAGGTACATCCAAATGGATGAAAATATGAAATGTTGGGCTTTCTGTTCTTCCACAATTCATATGGAGTCTTTTCCAGAATAGGTCTTATTGAGATTCTATTCTGAATGTAGCACGCTGTGTTTATTGCCTCTGCCCAGAAGGTCTTAGCAACGTTTGTCTCATTGATCATGGTTCTGGCCATTTCTTGCAATGTTCTGTTCTTTCGTTCTACAACTCCATTTTGTTGGGGAGTTCTAGGACAAGAGAAATCATGCAGAATGCCTCTGTCATTAAAGAATGACTCAAAATCTTTGTTTTCAAATTCTCCACCATGATCACTTCTGACTTTAACGATTCTAAGATCCTTTTCATTCTGAACTTGGTTACAGAAGGTGACAAACACAGAGTGTGACTCGTCCTTGTGTCTTAAGAACTTTACCCATGTCCATCTGCTATAGTCATCTACGATTACTAACCCATACTTCTTACCACTGACTGAAGCAGTTTTAACTGGTCCAAATAAGTCAATGTGCAGAAGTTCTAATGGCTTAGAGGTAGAAACAACATTTTTGGATTTAAAAGAAGGTTTTGCAAATTTGCCTTTCAGACATGCTTCACACAGAGCATCTGAGTTGAACTTCAAATTAGGAAGTCCTCTGACCAGATTGAGTTTGTTAATCTGAGATATTCTTCTCATACTAACATGCCCCAATCTTCTGTGCCAGATCCACTGCTCGTTGTTAACAGACATAAGACATTTTACATTCTGACTCTTTAGTTCAGAAAGTTTGATTTTGTAAATGTTGTTTTTCCTCTTACCATTAAACAGGATAGTCCCATCTTTCTGACTAACAGCTTTACATGATTTTTGATTAAAGATTATATCATAACCGTTATCACTTAATTGACTTATGGATAACAGATTATGCATCAATCCATCTACTAGCAGAACATTATTAATAGAGGGAAGATTTCCATTACCTACAGTTCCAGAGCCAATTATCTTTCCCCTCTGATTGCCTCCAAAGCCAACGTGGCCTCCAGGCTTAAGTTCCAGGCTTTGGAACATATGCCTTCTTCCCGTCATGTGTCGTGAGCAGCTAGAGTCCAGGTACCATGACTGGTGTTTCTGACTTGCTGCTAAAGATATCTGCAATATGTATTATTTTATCCTTAGGTACCCATATTTTCTTGGGTCCTGATTTGTTAGTTTTACCAAAACTCTGGTTGAATTTTGGTTTCACAGAGTTCTTACTGCTAGTGTATTTGATATCATGTGTGTGACCATATACAAAATGTGAATTCAGAGGAGTGTGTTTAATGGTTAAGTCCATGACATTCTTTGGTGTAGGAACCTTACCTTGGTATCCTATTCCTTTCCTGCCGTTTCTGCTAACTCCATAGATCATTGAAGCCATTCTGCTTCTATCTATGCTTTTAGCTAGGAACTTCTGGAAACTGTGATCATACTCCTTGATGATCTCATCAACGTTGCTGGGAGTTTCAGAAATTGGTTCCTTCTGAGAGTTTTGTAAAGTGTTTTCTAATTTTGAAATCTTAATTCTCAGCTCAGAATTTTCCAATTTGAGACTCTCAGTCTTATTAGAGTCAGATTCAAGATTCCTTTTCAGGTCTCTGAATTTAGCTCTAATTTGCTGATAACGTTCCAGAATCTCATTAAGGCTTTCAGCAAGTTCAGCCTTTGTAAAGTTAACAGCAAAGTTAGGAAATACCTCTTCAGTGTCTGATTCTGAGTCTGATTCAGAAGCTTCACTATCTTCTGAAATGTTAGCCATGAGAGCTATGTTTGCCCTCTCATCATTTGATTCTGAGTCAGCTTCAGACGAGTCAGAGTCATCCCATGTAGCCATGAGACTTTTCTTCTTCTCTCTTCCAAACTTCTTTTTGGGCTTTTCCCTCTGAAGCTTTGGGCAGTCACTCTTATAGTGTACTTGCTCATTGCACTCATAGCAGATGATGTCTTTGGTGTTTGGCTTTTTGCTACTGGAGGAGCCTTCAGATCTTCTGTATCCAGAGGAAGAATCTGTCCTTCTGTATCTGGAAGAAGACTCGTTCTGATCAGATCTTCTGGGATTTCTGAACTTCCTTTGTCTTTGCTTCCACAGTTGATTTACTCTTCTGGAGAGGAGGGAGAGTTCGTCTTCTTCTGATGAGGATCCATCAGATGTTTCTTCAATTGCCTGCAAAACTTTAGACTCAAATTTTCTGTTAGATTTTAATGCTAAAGGCTTACCTTGCTTCTGAGGCTCATCAACTTCTAGCTCTATCTCATGACTTCTGAGGGAGCTTATAAGTTCCTCTAGAGTGATTTTGTTGAGATCTTTAGCTAGCTTCAGAGCTGTAACCATAGGTCTCCACTGCTTGGGTAAACTTCTGATGATTTTCTTGACATGGTCAGCAGTAGAGTATCCTTTGTTGGTACAAGTTTGTTTATTTTTGAAACAGGAATGCAGGAATGGATCAATTCTTTGAAGCATGCAAGTCAAGAGATTTCTAATCCTGCTGCTTCTGATTATATGTGGGAAAGATTTAGAAAATGGGTCAACGCTGAAACTTTGAAGCTGAAGGAATTGTGTTATGAAAAGGCTCAGCAGAACTTTAGTGATCAGCTGAAGGCTTTCCAAGACCAAGTTCTGAGCCAACTGTTCAAGAAAGATATCCTCTTGCTAGATAATGCTTCCTGGAAAGAGCATCATCCTTCAGAAGTAGCTGAACCATAATCAGAAAGTCTCTCTCTAACTACTGCTCCAGAAGACATGATTGTAGCAGAAGAAATGGTTCATTCAGAAGAAGCTACAGAATGTTCTGAGCAACATCCAACCCCTGAAGAGACACCAGCTTCCTCCTTAGTCATGCAAACTCTGGAAGAGTTGAAGAAAGAGAATTCTTTAATCCATGCAAGATTGGATAAGCAAGAGGATACGAACAAAGAGATTAAAATTATTTTGGGTAAACAAGAAGACACTACAAAGGAAATCAGAGGCATTCTGGGCAAGCAAGAAGAGTCAAATACTCAGATCAAAAGCTTGTTGGAAGCGTTGTTCACACGTCTTCCTCCTCCTTCTTAGATTTTCTTTTAAAATTGTTTATCTGTAAAAATTTTTTACCTCTTTGCTTCTGAAACTTGTCATTGCATTATGTTTTAAATATAATTCATCTATTTTGGCTCTGATTATATTACCTTTTTGATACCTGACAAAAAAGGGGGAGAAAGTAAGATATTTTCAATAATGGTTTACCGGGACAAAAGTCTCAAACATTCTGAATTATTTAACCTCTACTTTTTAAAAAGTTTGAACAGGAACAAATTCTAATAAGAGATGCAGCTAAAACTCTGATGAGAAGGAACTTCAAGGAAGTAATCAACTCAGGGGGAGTTTCTCATAAACCATTTGTTCTTTATTTTTCATTGAAAATTCTAGTTTTTGTCATCATCAAAAAGGGGGAGATTGTTAGAACATAGTTTGATTCTACAACCCTTAGTTAGAGTTTTGATGATAACAAACACAAAGAACAAATATGAACCCTAAAAATTATGTTATTGTGTATACAGAAGTTCTGACCAAAGCAGCATTAGAAGTTAAGCTATAGAAGCTACACGCTGAAGCAATCAGAATTTGTACTGAAGATTGATGACCAGAACCTGCGCTTAAGTAAAGTAAACTCTGATTCTGAACAAGAGCATAATAATCTAAGTCATCAATGTTCTGAAGTATCAGCAGACGGCAAGGATGGAAGACTCTGAAGCGTTACTACTCATTCAAGACAGCATCAATTACAACGACTTCATTCAGACAGGATCTTCTCCATATGGAAACTGAGTTAATGACATTTATCACGCTTAATGATGAACAGGAATCCATTGCCTATATAAACAAGCTCAGTGATCAAATCGGTAACGATTTTGCCAATACTACTACACAAGAATTCAAAAATGCTGCAAGCTTACTCATCTTTCCACGCTCTAAATTTGTGTAAAATATCAAAGTTGTGATAATTGTTTTTGTAACGAAAAACACCTGTACACACATTCTTGTATCTTTGTTTAAGATAGTGTTCCTTGAGATTAACCGGATTGTGGTTGTACTCAAGAAGCCTTTAACAGTTGTTAAAGCAGTGATTGTAATCCTTTTGTGATTAGTGGATTAAGACCTCGTTGGAGAGAGGCGAAATCACCTTGACGAGTGGACTGGAGTAGTTTGAGATTAAACGAACCAGGATAAAAATACTGTGTCATTGCGCATTTGATTTAAATTTTTCAATTCAACCCCCCTTTCTTGTTTTTTTCACTTCTTCAGTCTGTAATTTGGTTGATTATAGTGGATTAAGTCCTTGTGTATAAGGAAAATCACCTTGCGGGGTGGACTAGTGTAACTTAGTTAACAGTGAATCAGGATAAAAATAATTGTGTTCATCGATTTTTATTCACTTATTATCTTTGTGTTTTGAGTTGTAAAAAGATTATATTTGGAACAACCCAATTCACCCCCCCCCCCCCCCCTTCTTGTGTTTCTCGCACCTTCAGAGACCATTTCAGATATAAAGCTTGGGTGGAAAAAGGTATATCTATTTGGTTATAGATGATTTTTTTAGGTATGCTTGGATGAACTTTCTTAGAGAAAAATCAAATACTTTTGAAGACTTCAGAGATCTGTGTTAAAGTATTCAAGAAGAAAAGAATAGTGTGATTGTGAAGGTTGGAAGCTACTGTCATACCCCAATTTTTGACCTAAGATCCCATTTTTTATTTTTTCATTTTTATACAAAAATCAAGGTCACTAAATACAGTCGGTTTTAACCTCTCACCTTCGAGCATTGATTATGCAGAAATTGTCAAGTGTTTTGAACATTCTTAGCCTATGTATCACTAACTTCTAATCAAGCACGAAATGTGTGTTTTTTTTGTTTCTTTGATTTCATGTGCTGACAGGTCTCCTTCGATTCAGCCTTTCGATTGGACAAGTTTACTGCCTGCAAACATGCTTCGATTGGGCAACATTGCTTCCTTCGTACACGGGCTTTCGATTGGGCAATATGTTTGTTTCGATTAACCTGCTTCGATTGGGCAACATTGCTTCCTTCAGTCACAGGCTTCGATTTCACAAGCTTCGATTTGGGAAATACAATCTCCCTTCAGTCAGAAGCTTCGACTTGGCCATGTAGTTTCCTTCGAAGTGACCCCCTTTGATCCACAAGCTGGACATGTGATTTCCTTCAAGGTGGCCTCATTCGATTCACAAGTTGGACCACTAAACCCTTCGAAGCAACGTACTTAGAGCACACATTGTTTGGAAACGAACATTTTTGTGTAATCATGAAGCTGGTCGAAGTGATCAAAACGAAAGGGGGAAGCATTCAAGGAGTTTGTTGACTAAAGTCCCATATACTGCCAAACTCAAGCCAATTGTGGTGCTATGCAGCAGTCCTGCACCAACCTGCCACTAAGCTCCAAAATACTGATAAGCCTGTGTTGTCTCAATCCTGTACTTGCTCAAAAAAGGAGTGCACAAGAGCTACTATGAAGAAAACAAGGGGGCAGTATACCCAAATAATTCAAATATTATTTGATTTCCCCCTAAAACCATATCAAAGCTCGCCTATAAATAAAGAGGCTCCAACACATATTTTTAGGAGGATTTTTTGGGACCAGAGGAACGAATCCCCCAAACTTTCTCAAACACAAAAATCTCTTAAGTCCCTTCAACACTTGTGAGAAAAAACCCAAAATCCACACACTTCAGTCTCCTTCGATTCTGAAGAACACCCCACACATAGTTGTTTTGTTCAAACTCAGAAAGAAAACCCCCTGTGACTACTCTTCGATTCCAGTTTGGAAAGAAACATAAGACTTGTTTCTTTCCTTCCTTCGAATCCAGCATTCCCAACGCAACTGTTGGCCCCCTCTTTCGAATCCAGCATCTTGGGCCTCCACTCAAGGTCCCACACCCATTCAAAGCCTCCATCAAGGTAAGTCACTCTTACCCTTGAACCTTTCATTTCATGCCATAACATGTAAATAATCTTTTTGTTCGTTTCCAGCATGTACATAACACTTTGTTTCCTTTCGTTTCCACCCTGTTAACATATTTTTAAAAGTTAATTCATTCGTTTTGCTTTCTATTTACCTGAACTAGCTTCAATTATTAAACTGTTTGAAAGATAAATACTAGCATGGCCTCAGGCCATGTTGTCATTTAATGCTTGAAATGAGAGAAACAGGAAACAGGAGTATGAAACGAAGCCTTTGGTTTCCACACTGACTTCCAGGCCAATCGAAAGACAGAACCTCACTGGTGCCAGCCTCCAATCGAAGGACATGACCTCGCCCCTGCCAAAGCTCATGAAGTGGTGAAAAACACAAGAAGGGGGGGTTGAATTGTAAAACTGAAATCTAATGCAATGAACAAGATATTTTTATCCTGGTTCGTTTGATCTCAAACTACTCCAGTTCACCCGTCAAGGTGATTTTGCCTCTCTCCAACGAGGTCTTAATCCACTATATTCAACTGAATATTACAGACTGCTTTAACAACTGCTAAAGCCTTCTTGATCCAAACCACAACCCGGTTTGTCAAGGTAACACTTTCTTACAAAGAGATAAAACTAAGTGTGTGGATGTTTTCTACAAAACTGTATCACAACTGTGATGTATACACAAATTGAAGCTTAGAAACTAGATTGCTAAACAATGATAGAATATCAGAATGTGTGTTTTAGAAAAACTTGAGAGAAAGAAGATTATGATTAGATTTTGTGCGTGTAGAGATTTGGAGAGCATTAGCCATTTCAATCTTCAAAGTCTTGTTTATATAGCACTGAGATGATGAACGTTGGATGCAATATTCTTGATTCAATGCTAATAACAAACTTTCCTTATTGAGCAGATCTTGTCTGGAATGAGGCCGTTGGAATTAATTTGCTTTCAATGCACAGTATCGTTGCTTACTTAATGCAAGTTCTGGCTTGGCTCATTCTGACTCTGCTTCGCTGCTGATGAACTGTTGTGTTTCTTTATCAGAGTGTTGAGCGCAGTCTTGTTCATCAGGCTTCAGCATATACGTAAGTTGATCATCTGATTCTGTCATTCTGATATGGCAACTTATGATGCTGGTGTCTGAAACCAAATTCTAATGCTGAATAGATGTGATCTTTCTTATATCAATCAGAGTATCTGCAAGTCAGAACATAATAATTTTAGGCAGCAGATAGTTCATACATGAAACTTATAAATACTATATCTTTTCACTTTGTTATCATCAAAACTTAAATATAGGGTAGTAGATTCAAACTTTGTTCTAACAGCTCAGTCGAAAGGCATTCCCTCACTGCTTTCAACCTCCAGTCGAAGAAGGCAACAAGGCAGAATCAAAAGACTTCGCCATACACTAACTTCCAGGCCAATCGAAGGACAGAACCTCACTGGTGTGAACTCCCAGTCGAAGGATACAACTTGCTGCTGCCTTTTCCCCAGTCGAAGGATACAACTTGCTGCTGCCTTTGCCCAATCGAAGGACAAGACCTCGCCCCTGCCAAGGCCCAATCGAAAGACGTGACTTTGCTGATTGCCAGCCCCAATCGAAGGAGGCCAACAGAATGCAAATTGAAGGCTTCTTCCCCCCAGTCGAAAGACACTCACCTTTCTTACTTTTATCTTATTTTTTTTCCTTCATATTTTTTATGCCTTTTGATATGTTTGTAATAGCGTAGGTTTTTATCTTTCTGCATTTTTATTTACTTTGTACAAATGCTAGTAATTAGGCAAGATAAAATCAACAAGTAAACAAATCAAATAAATCCAAAAAAACACTCTTTAATCATTACTTGAATATACTTTAAAACATGCAAAAACACTCAACAAATCAAAACTCCTCCCAAGGGCATGTTATCTCTGTTCTACCACGATACCGGCCATGCCTATTGCTAGAATGCGCGCGTTAATGTCGCCCACTAAAAACACAAAAAAATCAACTTTTTTCTAGAGGAACTACAGTGTTTTGTTTCCTTCATTGGATACGTAGGCAAAGGGTCGCGAAACCCTCACGAACGCAATAATAAAAACTCATTTTTTCCCCTTAAACAAACATAGTTGTAGATAAATACACCCTTGTATATAACAAACAATTTTAACCAAAAAACAGATATTTCAAAAGGTTCCTGCGGAGTACCGCGGATGCATTGGGTGCTAATACCTTCCCATTGCATAACCAACCCCCGAACTCTTGATCTCTTTCAAAAACACATTGTATTTTCATTACTTTTAAGTATTATTTTCCATTGCATGTTTTAGGGTTTTATTTCGCTCTTTTCCCTTTCCCTTGGAAATAATAAAGAGCAGTGGCGACTCTTGCTTTTGTGAGTCAAGTTAATTAATAGCTTGATCTCCGATTTTCATCGCTACAGAATTGGCGACTCTGCTGGGGATAGATTGACCTCTTGCTGGTCCATTCCTAAGTGGGTTAAGCCTAGTTTGTCTTATCTGTTTTATTGTTATTTGATTGTTTGATTATATGTATATATTGTGGTTATTTGGGTGTTGGTGATATTTATAAAGGACAAGTCCTATACCCGAATTAAGTTACACCTAGGAATAGGACGGGCGGTATAATCATGTTAACTTTGAGGGAGTAATCCCGAAGAAGGAGGCATGAAATCCCCCACTCAGTGGAAGCCCCTTTGAACGTAGTATTTGTTTACCGAGTAATTGGGAAGACATTATTGCTTTCAACTTGGGAGCCAGAGAAGCTGAGAACCGTAGAACCCTAACCCATCTTGGCCATTTAGGTGTAGCGCGGAGATTATAACGGAGTAATCCGGAAGTAATTGTTACGCGATGCTACGCTCGGATGAGTTTCTCTTGAGAATATTGCTAATTATTGAGTAATCAAGACGTTGGTAATATCCAAAGGAGGAATGTAGACTCCGGGAACTCTTAGAACCTTGTCTTGCAGGTGTGATTAAACCTTTAGTACATACCTTGGGGGATGTTTTTTACCTTTGACTCCATGCTCGTGATGTTGAACCTTTCGACTTTGTTTGTGACCTTGCTTGTGGTTGTTGCATAGCCATGCCTTCATGCATCTATGAAACCCTTTTCACTTGATTTTCAAGGAATTTAGAGGCCTTTCTTTGTAAACATCACAAGTTTCGTCAAGCTCAATGGACCTTGGGTGTTGATAGGGTGAAAACCCTAATCCACCAAAATGGATGATTGATCTTGATGATAACTTGATCAACGCTTTGATCCAATTTAAAATTCATCTTCTATCTTCATACTTTGATGTTTACAACTTAATATCTTGAGTTCCTTGAAAGTCCAATAAAAACTCTCTTTTGCATATCATGCATCATTCTACATTTTTGGTTTCACTTTCAAAGGTCTTTTTCCAAGTCTTATTTTTCCTTTGGTCTCAGCAGTACAACACTCGCGCTAAGGGAACAATGGAGAATATCAAGCAAGAGGTTTCTGAACTCCGTAGAGAGGTGACTAATTTGAAAGCTAGTATGGAGCGCTTAACTGGTTTGGTCTAAATTCTGGTTGCCGCCCAAGTCAATCCTTCTAAGAAAGAAGAAGTGATGGCAAAAGTCTTCACTGAAACTCTAAAATCATTCTCTCATGAGAGGGTGATGGTTAATGCACCTAATGACTTTCCTGACAGTGGTATCTTGTCATTCAAGGACGTTGGTTTTGAAATTCAAATCAAGCATGTGCCGAAGAGTAAACACGATTGATGGTCACTTTGAGTTTTGAAGGATGTTTTCGGTAATTCAAGTCCAGATGGAAAGCCTTCCCAGATTATTAACTTATTTCTGCTTTTGTAAATTTTCTTGTTTATCAAAACATTGTTTGCATATAAGAACTTGTTTGCATCTGAATGATTATCTTAATACAATGAGTATGTTTGTCTTGAAGAAATTCATTTGTTTCACTCATATTTGTTTTCAAATTTTAAATTGCTTTTGCATTATGATACCAACTTGTTGCTCATTCTCTTGCACAGGCAGAGATTGAAGGGAGGATGATGATCTAAAGAACACAAAATCTCTGGTTGTATGCTTTTGAATAAAATCTTGCTGATGATGTACATGCATTGTTTCAAATCCCTAAACACTGGAGATATAAGGAAGATAATCCCTTGCTAACCCCTTTTGAGCCTTGAAGTAGGAGTTTCTTTTCTATATGAAAAAACCCTCAAATTTTAACCTGGGGCAGGGTAGTTTTCAGTTAATCCGATTGAGTGTTCAAAATTCATAAGAAAGATATTTCTGAAGAGAAACTACGAGGGCTATCCTTCATGTATAATGAATCCAGAAGATTTGGAACCACAATGTTATCCCTCATTCATCAAGAAACGAGGCAGTCATAATCTTCTCAACAAGTAAAGACAAGCTAATGTCACAGTTTTGTTCAAAAATCAAAAATCAAGTAAAAAGAAAAAGCCTGCTAAGTCGAAAACTTGAAAACGTGCGGCTTAGACAAAAATTAAGGCATCCCGCTGGACTATCAATTCAAAAGAATTAGTCCAGGAAAAAGTTAGGGAAAATAAAATTGCAAGGAAAGGAATACAAAGAAAATTCCTCAGCAAAGAACAAATTGGTTACTACAAACACGAAGACATAAAGGTGGTTGCTACTCTGAAAGCCTCGTCGTTTCCTTAACTGTCACAAAATCCTTTTGAGAGATGAACACTCATGTTGAATTAACTGAACATAGGGTTGGAGAACATCATGAAGAATGGGTGGGCACCTATAAATTTTGAGCCTTAAAATCTTTTTTCGAAAAACCATGAACCAGGCCACGTTACAACCTTCAAAAGTCCTAATTGAAGCAAGGTTATTTTGAAAGCATACTTCAATGAGATAGTGTTCCTGACTCCCATGAATGTTCTAAATAGTTATGTTGGTATCATATGCTTTTGCTATACAAAAATAAATGGTGCTCTAACTCGCAAAATTTCTGCGATATCTTTTCAAAATCTTCAAGACTTACATAACTGTTGCATTAGAATTTTCATTCTCGTAATAAACTTTTTCTAACTGCAAAACATTTGTTTGATATCAAGGAAGCTCACATATAAGCATTAGTGATGAGTTTATTCTTTTAAGGCCTGAAACTATGTTGAGTAATTTGAGAATCATTTCAAGGTCAATCATATCCAGGGGCATGTCACCTGAAGACCTTAAGCACAAACATGTTGCTTCTCCCAGTTAATGCTTTCCCAACTTGTTTACTCTTTTGGGGCAAAATTTGAAGACTTTGTTGTGCCAACTACAGTCAATCCGGGGCAATCACATCGAGATTTGATGAATCTCTCTAAGAGTTTGAAGACACCAGAGCATGGTGAATGCCAGGTCTTTTGTAAAATCCTCTTGAGACGATTTCTCCTCATCAACCATATAGCTTGGAGAATTTTAGAAGTGAAGTTATTCGCAAGAATTGTCGTGCAACATGCAGCTTATCAGCAGTAAACTTGGAGCATCAAAAATTAGTCCCAGGGGCAATACAGATTTGTCAAGATATGTGATATGTTTTGCACACATCATTAGAGGGTGGTTTTCCAGTATCTTCAGCTAAGAAAGACTTTTTCCAACTGAAGCATTATTTGTGTTGTTATCCTTTCAATGGACTGTTGATGATAGAATACTGGACTTTGGGGTTTTCTACCGGAAAAATATCTTCCTCTCCAAATAGATTTAAGCCTTGTAAAAGGACCTTACTCCAATGATGACTTTTGTTCTATCTCCAGTAATGTTCCCATCCTATTGAGATTAGCCGAGTGTCGGGTTGTGCTGGGACGTCTTATCATCTTCAGTCTATCTCATCTATCTATTTTGTCATCATATACATAACATTCATTTATTCATTCACACTTGCATCATGCACGCACATTTGTATTTGTTGATGTCATTGAGTTTGTATACCTCGGTTATATCTATTCAAATAGTGTATTTGCTCTCTCCAAATAGAGTGTCAACTTAAGCAGAAAGTGTGCCTCTTTTCTAATTCCCCACTGAGTTAACTCTCGTGGAAGAATCTTGCTTTAGCTTTCCTTTTCCATCTCTGGATAGGATAAATCCCCATTTGAGTTGTTTCCTCATTGGGTGGAGTCTTGTTTGACTGTTTTCTCTCCAGTTTATTCCTGGATTGAGCTTTGTCTCTTGTGAATGATACCCTGTGGATCTCTCTAGGCTGTAAAACCTAGATGGAGAGTTCATTTATTTTGCAATCTAAATACTTGGTCTCCTCAGGAAGGATTTATTCATGGTTCCCCATTGAAGATGAACTTTATTCCCTAGTAGTGTTATCACAACCTTCTTCTGGAATATCGACGTGACAACAAGCGACTGACTCTTTATTTGAGCAGTTTGATTATTTTTAAATTTCTTTATGTTATGACAAACGGCGGTCTCTTCATGAGCAGTTTGTCCATCCTTGATGAAATTATTGATTCTCACCTCCAGCAATATCTTCATGATATTTTGTCAGTATCTTTGAGAAAACATCAAGCAGCGGTCTCTTCATGAGCAACTTGTATGTTATTGATACCTTGTGTTGTACCCCAAAATTTTCCCTCCCATTTCTCATTGATTTCTCACCACAAAGCCCTTGGAGATCAAGATCCAGTTAGGGTTTCATCTGCTCAAGACCTCTCCTTGCACTGTTGACCCAAATTAGGGTTTGTGTTTACACAAATATGTTTTGACCTAAAATGTCTAAGATGACTTTCATGCTTCATATTGGACTCCCAAGTTTATCCATGTCAAGTTTCAAGTCTTGATTCCAAGTTTTGCCTAGTCAATTGGACAGTTGACCTAGAAATCAACTGTATTGGGGAAAAAGTCAACTGTGACCAATTGACAGTCAAACCTCATGAAAATTGACCCACATCAACATTATGAACTCACATGAACCATTTGATCAAGTTTGGATCACAATTCCACAAGAAATTTGATCAGATCACCAAAAGGGCAAAATGGTCATTTTTAGGGTTTTGACTGCACAAAGGAAATTTTTGACTGTTTGACCCAACCAATGGCAAACCAAGCTCACATATGGACTCAAGGACCCCATGGAATTATCTTGACATGCTCAACAAACTCAGAAGATCCCAAGTACACAAGATTGACAGTTGAATTTCCCAGTCAATTGATCAATTTTGACTGTATACTGAAAAGTCAAACTTTGACTTTTTGGTCAAAGTCAAGAGTCAAGATTCATTTTTCATCAAAACATGCCAATTCATGAAACTTGTTCATCAAGAAATCACAAAATGCAAATTAGGGTTAGAAATTAGAATTTTTCATAACTTCGAATTTTTCTAAGTTATGAAAAACCCTAATTTTTTCCCAACTTTTCCCCACTTTCTCACCAAGATCTATTTGGATTCAAACAAAAGTAAAAACATGAAAGTTTTAGCTTGTTGCATAATATACAACTTTGATTCACAAAGTTTTCCCAAATGAGGCTTTTATCTCAAGTTACAAATTTTTGAATAAGGGCACTAAACCATTCTTAACTTAGTGAAATTTTAACCTATTTTGACAAGGTTTTCTACCCTACTTCAAGGCCATTTTCCATACACTTCCACTTGGAATTTCAATTTGCATTTCAAAGATGGATTGTAGTACACATTCCAAGCTTTCCAAAATGTCCAAGAACTTCTCAAACAACCTCATAACTTGAGAGAATCGAATTTCACAATATGGCAAAAACTCACTTGTGAATTGATCATGAACATGTTCATAACTTAGGCCATTTTCAAGTCAGCATAGTTTGTGCTAAATTACAGGTCCTAAAACCCTTTGACACTCAATAATTCAATGCAAAACTTTTGTGCCAAGACCATGTTTTGTATGTTCAAGCATTGCCTAGAGGATTAATCCCAAAATAGATAAAGCATTTCTTCCATTTTTGCAAAAGGTAACTTTATGTCCAATTGAAAATCCAAGAGGTACAAATGAAATCTAATTGGCACAAGATTATGAGCAAAACACTCTGATCAAGGAGAGATTATGCAGCTCATTATGGGACCTCTACTGACCTAGAACACAACTTGGGCATTTGTTGCTTAAAGTGTAAGTAACTTGGCATTTTGTAAAACAACTCTCATATATCAGCTTGCAAACACTTAAGTAAACTTGTGAAACACATCCAAGACATCAAGACCAAGCTAGTGCACGACCCTAACATCCCTCATACACCTCAAATCCCAGAATCACCTTCAAACTGCAAGAACAGGGCAAGGCCTGCAGTTTGAGTGCCATCTCTCATTCCTCTCAAGCTTTCTTGCCCAAACCAGTTCACACACATTCCCTAGCATCAGTGCAAGCTAACTATGACCTGAAACACAATCTGTAATCCCTCTAACAAGTTCCACCATTTTCAATTTTTCATTTTGCAGTTGAAGTTCCACAGCTCAATTCAAGGTGTCTCAAGGCAAAGTAAATATTGGAATAGCATCACCACACCTCAAATAAGCTATACGAACCATTATCTTGCACTGAGAGCTTCTCCATTGCCAGATAGAACTTCAACTGAACAGGTAAGTTTTTGAATTCGTATCTCTCTTATTAGGCATTGTTAGCTTTAGGTTTGGGAAGAGAATATGACATAATCATTGCCCTGAACATGCCCATATAATTAGATTTCATTTATATTATGTATGCTTAGAGAATTTGATGCCTGAACTTTGAACAAAAATTAGGTTAAGAATTGGGAGAGAAGAAATTCTCTCTCATTTCTGAGAGTTAAAACATGTTTTTTATATGTGTGAATTCGTGGGAAGATGCTTAACAGTTTTGATGTTGGAAGTTTTTGCTAAAACTCAAGGAATCAGGACCTTGCAATGGAAGAAAGTGGCGCGTGTTTTTGTTCAAACAGAAGGCTGGAGGTTGAAGAAAGGTCTTCATGGGCTGGGCTTATGTTGACTTTTCTTTTTGCACCATATAATTCCTTCTGAACCCCCTGAGCCCATTTGGTTTATTTTTAATGTTTTTTGACTTTTTCTTTTTTTAATTGACTCGTTTATTTTTTCTCATGATATTAAAAACATAAAAATATTTTTTCTCACCATTTTTGAATTTATTAGGTATTTATTTGATTTTTCTTTTAGTTTGTACATAAATAATTAAATACATATACTTTTTTATTTAAAATAGTGCAAATATATATTTTTTATGCATTTTTATTTTGTTCTAATTTCTGAAAATATTTTATAGAAAAAATACTTTTTTTATTAAAATATTAAATATTATTAATTAATATATATATAATACATATTTTTTGTAAATAATATAAATAAATAACTTATACATTAATACACTTAGGATAAAATAACAAAAATATACATATTTTTATTTTATTAATATTTAATACTAAAAAATACATTTTTTATAAATATACTATATTTTATTTTATTTTTGTATGTAAATAGTAAATATTATATATATTAAGTAATTAATACCCTTTTGATTAAAATTAGGGTTTTGCCCTAAAATATGAAAATACTCCAAAAAATAATACCTTTTTATTTCTCTTTTTATTTTACATAAATAATACTTTTTTTTCATACACATAAAAATTCTTTTTACATCTTGCATATTCATTTCATTTCCATTTAATTATGCAAATTATTTGTATTGTAAACATTCAAAGAAAATGATGTAATAGCTAGATTTAATTTCTTGTCTAAATATCCCCCCATTTGAACATTTGTACCCCCCTCCCCATATTATTGTGTTGTAATAGTGTAGGAATTTAAATTTCGCACTTTAATGCTTTCTAAACATGCCATGATAGAATTAGGGTTTGTATGTAAATGAAACGAACAAAATAGTTTGACCTAATCTCAAGATAAACAAGCATGAAAATGGACAACACATCTCACACTTGCACCCCTAGGGTATTCCACTTTGTTGCCTTCAAATGAATTGGGCCATATTGCATGTTAGGTTTCTTTGGGTAAAACAAACAACCAAATGATCATAAGTCCCTCGATGACGCTTTCAAAAAAGTTGCCTAAAATGATCAAATCCCTTCAAAGAAAAATTGCCCAAAGATATTTAACACTATTGCAATTATGGTCTAAACGATGACCCGCGCCCGTCCCTTTTACCTCCTAATACAAGATTGTCCACCAAATGCAATGGTGGAACAAAATTGTCAAAAGGTTTAAAACATAACAAGAATCTTTGAGAAACTTTTAGGGTAGATAACTCTTAGGTACTTGCCAGTTTGCAAAGAAAACACTTGCCTAATTTCAAACCATATTTCACAAACACTTTCAAAACCAACTTTCAAAAAACCTTGAAACATCTTTTCAAAAGACAAAACACCTTTTGTAAAACATTCGAGTAAAGAATTGTTACAAGGGTAGCCTACACAAGGCATCTTTTCAAAACATTTTCAAAACCACACACCAAGCACCATTTCAAACAAATGAAAACCAAGGCAAGTTGATCTAAGCAAGTACCTAAGAGCCCATGGATAACCATGGATAGAAAGGGTGCTAATACCTTCCCTTTCTATAATCTACTCCCCGAATCCAAGAAAAATCTCAAAAGGTTTTTGCTGTGCTTTTTAAACCTTTCCTTAGGATAAAATAAAAAGTCGGTGGCGACTCTTGCTCAACCGAAACATTTGCGAAAACAAACGCAAAACCCTAGTCAGTTCTTCCACCGTATCACAGAACTGGCGACTCTGCTGGGGAGAATTTTAAAAAGTGGAGTAACCTTAGGGCTTAGATCACCCTCTTGCATGACAAATTATTTGAATTGTTTGCTTTATATCTTGGCTCTATTGTTTGGGTTTGCAATCCTACACCCGGATTTTGGGAAACATTCATAGATAGCAATACGTTGTGGAAACTGTGCGGGGTATACCGACACGGTTGAAGCAATAGCTATATTAGTGCGACATATTTGTGAGTACCGGTAACCCTTGAGTTCAATCAAGGAGAGTACGGGGCCGCTGAGTGATGTCACTAAGCACTAATGACCTAGAACCTTACTTGACCATCTTGGCCTTTATTAGGGGTAGTGAGATGACCGGCTTTGGTGCAGTCCGAAGTTGGTAGATACTCGATACTACACTCATTGAGGGTTGTGTTCTTGGAATATTTTGGTCGCTAGTTAAGTGGCTAAACCAAAACAATGAACAATGAAAACAATCCAGTGATATTGAGCTCCTTAGAACCCGGTTACTATTTATAGGACAGGTTTTTAAGCCAACTACACTCAAGAGGGTACTTACCTATGAAACCCCGTGCAAGCCTGAAACTAGGGTTTGGTGTGATTTGCTTGTACATATGTTTTGTGCATACATCATAAACATCATAAAACATCATATGCATTCACTAACCATTTTAAGGGTTTTGGATCTTCATCTTTGTTCTTGTTTTGTAGGACATGGAAATTCCTCGCAGAAACACCATTCAAGTCAAACTTGTGAGAATCTCTCCTCAACTCAAGGAGCTCACCTCAAGAATTCCGGAAAATTCATCCTTCAGTGAAATACATGGTAGACTGCTCAGCCTAGTCAACACCAACATTGAAGAAGACATGATGAAAGTGCTATTCCAGTTCTTTGACCCTCTTCACCACTGTTTCACTTTCCCTGATTATCAGTTGGTACCCACTTTGGAGGAGTTTTCTCAACTCCTGAGAATTCCTATCCTTAATCAACTACCATTCAACGGTACGGAAAAGGAACCAAAGCCAGAAGATGTTGCTCGAGCATTACATCTACAACCATCCGACATCAAGGGGCATTGGGAAACCAGAAGCGGCGTCAAAGGATTCTTAGCAAAATTCTTGTTTGAGAAGGCACAAGAATGTTGGATTTCATTAGACCTACAAGCCTTTGAAGAGATTGTGGCACTCCTTATCTATGGATTGGTCTTGTTCCCAAATCCTGACCAATTGGTAGATGTCAACGCCGTCAAAATCTTCTTGTCCAGAAATCCAATACCAACATTGCTTGGGGACATCCTTCACTCATTTTACACACGAACAATGAGAAAGAGGGGTGTTCTCATGTGCTGTACTCCTATCCTTGCAAGGTGGTTTATTTCACACCTTCCACAATCTGTCCTGAAGAATGACCAAGGTTCAAGGTGGTCCCAACGGTTGATGACTCTTACTCATTCTGATGTGCATTGGTGTTCTCGGTCCAGAGAAAATGTCATCATTGTCGATCGTTGCGGAGAATTTCCTAATGTTCCTTTACTTGGAATTAGGGGAGGTATCACTTACAACCCTTGCCTAGCTTTGAGGCAATTTGGATATGCACGGAGGGATGGCCCTCATGACATGTTGGTTCCTGACCTAGTTTTTGACTTCGACAACGATGCGCAAGGACTCCGCCAAAGATTCATCAGAGCTTGGGGAAAACTCAACAAGGTTGATAGCAAGACTCTGGGACACAAGAACTCCATCCCTCTTGAGCCCTATCTCAAGTGGGTACGAGCCCGAGCCCAAAGTCTAATGATGTCGTATCCTCATGTACTCCCGGTGATTAAAGAGCCCGTCAATGAAGGAGAGGTTCCCTACACCATCCTACATCCAGACATGCCTACATCGTGGGAGGAAATGCAGAAAAGTTGGATTCAGCTCAAGGAGGAACGGAATACTTTTGAAGCTAGCTTCTACGCCAGTGAGAAGAAGGTTCTAGAGATTACCCGCCGACTCCATGAGCAAGAGGCCCTCAACACCTACATCGCACCAAAGAGGAT
The DNA here is from genome assembly GCA_948472305.1 of Vicia faba. Lineage (NCBI taxonomy): Eukaryota > Viridiplantae > Streptophyta > Magnoliopsida > Fabales > Fabaceae > Vicia > Vicia faba. The sequence continues at coordinate 318,940,876 of OX451736.1, read as the reverse complement.
GTGCAATGTCTTTTTGCCTTAAGAAGTTATCTTGTAATATTTGGCCCATGGGGCATTTATGTACTAACAAATTTCTTCTTATTAATATGACGTGCGTTCTTCTTTGTCTGAAACAATTTTGAATGTTCTAAATCCTTGAATGCATTGCATACATAAGCATACCATTCATCATGTGCATAAGCAGGTGCCACTCCAGGTTTCCTTATCTGTCTGCTGTTTATTTCAGTAGAATGGATCTCGAGCAAACAGTCAAAGACCTACAAGCTCATAATGCACAGTTCCAGCAACTCCTGATGACCTTGGCTAAGGGTCAGGAGGATATCAAGACTCAATTAGGGAATAAGGACCCAGTGAAGAAGAAGAAAAAGAGGATTGGGGTGGCTACTTTGGGGAGAAGATTTGACGGAGAAGCTCGGAGAGTGCTTGAATTTCCTCCTACTTCTGATGAAGGGACTAGTAAAAGAGATGGAGCTGCGGTGCCTTCCGAGTCTGATGCGGAAGAAGAAGAGGTTGAAGAGGATGAAGATTATTCTGACCAGCAATACCCTCCAGCTGATGATAAATACAAGGGTTTAGAGGACAGATTGGCCGCCATGGAATTACAAAGAGTACCGGGTTTGGATTTTGAAGACTTGGGCTTGGTTGCCGGGATTGTGATTCCCCCAAAATTCAAAGTACCAGTGTTTGTGAGGTATGATGGGCTGTCCTGCCCCAAAATGCATCTCAGGTCCTACGTGAGAAAGATTCAACCCTATACGGCAGATAAAAACCTCTGGATTCATTTCTTTCAAGACAGCCTTTCGGGAGCTCAGTTGGAATGGTTTTATCAACTAGAAGGAACCAGTGTCAGAAATTGGGAAGATTTGGCTACCGCTTTCTACAAACAATACCAGTATAATTCTGATCTTGCTCCTACTCGTACCCAACTTCAGGGTATGTCACTAGGAACAAGCGAAGGATTCAAAGAATATGCACAAAAATGGAGGGATTTGGCTGGCAGGGTGCAGCCTCCTTTAACCGACCGTGAACTCGTTGATATGTTTCTTGGGACCCTATCTCGGCCATTTTTCAATCATCTAATTGGTAACTCTTCTGCGGGGTTTACCGATTTGATCTTAACAGGCGAAAGAATAGAATCTGGCATCAAGTCAGGAAAGATTCATAAGGGTGTTGCTGCAAGTGTTGAGAAGAAGCCTTTTAAGAAGGAGACAGCTATGGTATATTCTCAGAGAAGAGCGGGGAAAACGGAGCGTCGGCCAACTGTGGGGGCCGTAATGATTCAAAACACTCCAAGCGAGCAGCCTCGCTATAACCAGTCCAGACCAAATCAACAACGGGTGGAACGGCGACAACGGCAGTTCACCCGCATTAATATGACTCCAGCGCAAGTGCTTCCCCATCTATTGAAGTTGAATCTCGCCACCATCAAGGAGGCACCAAAGAATGTGAATACGTCTTCTTCGCATTATCATGCCAATGCTAAATGCGCCTACCATTCAGACAGTGTTGGACACGACACCAATGATTGTTGGACACTCAAGCATAAAATCCAAGACCTGATAGAGGCTAAGGAGGTGGAGTTTGACGCTCCAGAGAAGCCTAATGTGATATCTGCACCCATGCCGAAGCACGGCAGAAATGTTAATGCCATTGAAGAAGATTTGTATGTTGCTGATGTCAGTAATCTGACTACTCCACTGCTAACCATTAAGTTGAACCTGTTGAGGGCCGGGATCTTCCCGGGATGTAAGGAAGACTGCTATTGTTGTTACTCTCTGCCGTTTGATTGTCCGTTATTGAAGAAAGGCATCCAAGGCCTTATGGATAGTCGACAAATTTTGTTTGAAAAAGTTTCTGCTGTTCCAGTTCATACTGAATATGTCTCAATCATAACCATTCACGCCAATCTTTCCAAGGCCGTCAAAAAGCCTGTTAAGATTACACCAGCTACGAAATCTATCCCTTTGAAGATAACAATGCCAGGGCCTGTTCCCTATGTTTCTGAGAAGTCGATACCTTGGAACTATGGCGGTGACGTCTACTACCATGGTATCAAACAAATCGAAATAATTGAAGAAAGTTCGGATGATGAAGAAGCCAGCATTAGTAACATTGCGGGTACCAGCAAAATCTCCAGGAGCGGGAGAATATTTTCTCCAGAGATTGCCCCTCCAAGAGCAGTCTTTGGACCCTCATCAGTTGACAAGGTCGTCCCTGCACCAATGAAACTTTATGCTAGAACTCCTTTGATTGAAGATGTTGTTGTTCCTAGTACTGTCTCTCCTACCGCTGCTGACAAAGGTAAGGGAATCCAAGATGAGTCCGTCAGGACGAGGGCTCAACCCTTGGTAATCCCGGAAACCTCCAAGAAGGAAATGGATGAGATTTTGAGGATAATCAAGAGAAGTGATTACGATGTGGTAGAACAGCTGGGGAAAACCCCCTCCAAGATCTCCATGCTGGCACTACTACTTTGCTCGGAAGCGCATGCTAAAGCTCTAGTAAAATTCCTGAAGGCAGCCCATGTGCCCCAGGAAACCTCTGCGGATCAATTTCAAAATTGCGTGGCTAGCCTGACTGCGGACAATGGGTTAGGGTTTTCCGATGCCGACCTAACTCCTAAAGGAAGAAATCACAATGATGCTTTGCACATTTCAATCGAGTGTCGCGGAACTACTCTCGCACACGTCTTGGTCAACACTGGTTCGTCGCTGAATGTATTGCCTAAAAAGGCCTTGGACCGACTAGATTGTGAAGGGTTGGAATTGAAGCCGAGTGATATTGTTGTCAGAGCTTTCGATGGTTCGAAGAGAATGGTCCATGGAGAGGTTGAAATCCCCATCAAGATAGGCACCGAGGTGTTTAAATCCATTTTCTATGTGATGGACATCCGTCCGTCATACTCTTGCTTGCTGGGTAGGCCTTGGATAAACCATGCTGGGGCAGTCACCTCCTCCTTGCATCAGATGTTGAAGTATCCTGTCAAGGGAAAGATCATCACTGTCCATGGCGAAGAAGAGTACATGATTAGCCACTTAAATTCTTTCCGGTATGTGGAGGTTGAAGGAGAGTTCATTGAGACACCGTTTCAACATTTCGAAGAAGTCCTTCCTGAAATAGCAGTAGCAAAGTTAGCAGTTGAGACACTGAGGCAGATGGCCAGGATGGCATCTCTGGAGGACGCAAGGGCCGCAATAAAAGAAGGGAAGAATTCAGCATGGGGGCAGTTACCGGACATTCCACATAAGACTGACAAATTTGGATTAGGGTTCACTACCGCAGGCCAGAAAGCTATGCGCCGTTCGAAGATTGAAAGAGCACCGGTCAAAATTTCTCCCTACGGAATCAACGCTTTGGAAGATGAAGACAAGGAGAACAACATTGAAGAGTGGATTTATCCAACTGTCAAAGGAGGATTGAGCAACTGGGAGGCAAAAGACTTTGTCCCCATCACTTTTATTCATCAGTAATTTATCTGTTAAACTTTTCTTATTTGGTCTGTAATATTTACTCTCAGACAATCCGTACACTATCTTTTCACCTCATGCCTTGCCCGGGGCATGTAGGTCCATTTGTAAGGGTTTTGATTATTTTTCATATCCATATGCCATGTTTAATGATTCATTGGACGTTTTTCATGTGATAAACTGCTTGTGTTTATTTTCTTTCCTTTTGCATCTTTTGTTTAAGGATGGCTATCCCTTACACACACCCACACTCACCAATACAGGTATCCATCCACTCCGGATTCCATGGGTGACTATTCTGCTACATCTTTCAATAACTCTGAGGATCTGGTCAATCTAGCCGAGTATGAAGATGACGAAGGTTGTGAAGTACCCGGGGAACTAGCCAGACTTCTGCAACAAGAGGAAAGGGCCATCTTACCACACGAAGAGTCATTGGAAACTGTCAACTTAGGGACCGAGGAAGACTGGAAGGAGGTGCAAGTGGGTGCCAATCTGGAACCAAAAGTCAAAGAGCGCCTGGTACAGTTGTTGAATGAGTATGTTGAAATCTTCGCTTGGTCTTATGAAGACATGCCGGGTTTAGACACAGACATCGTGGTTCACCGTCTCCCCACAAGAGAAGACTGTCCACCGATCAAGCAAAAAGTTCGCCGAATGAGGCCGGACATGTCTGAAAAGATCAAAGCAGAAGTAATGAAGCAATTCGATGCTGGCTTTCTGGCTGTTACGTCCTATCCTCAATGGGTCGCTAACATTATGCCAGTACCTAAGAAAGATGGCAAAGTCAGGATATGTGTGGACTACTGGGATTTGAATAGGGCCAGTCCCAAAGATGATTTCCCGCTACCTCACATTGACATTTTAATCGACAATACAGCTCAGCACAAAGTGTTTTCCTTCATGGATGGATTCTCGGGCTACAATCAAATCAAAATGGCCCCCGAGGATATGGAGAAAACAACTTTTGTCACACAATGGGGCACTTTCTGTTACAAGGTGATGCCGTTCGGGCTGAAGAACGCAGGGGCAACTTATCAACGCGCCATGGTAGCTTTATTCCATGATATGATACATCATGAGATTGAAGTTTACGTAGACGATATGATAGCTCGGTCACAAACAGAGGAAGAGCACCTTGAACATCTAGAAAAGCTGTTTGCCAGGTTGAGAGAATACAAGCTCAGGCTGAATCCAAGTAAATGCATTTTTGGAGTTAGGTCTGGTAAACTCCTGGGATTCATTGTAAGCAACAAAGGCATTGAAGTCGATCCCGCAAAAGTAAAAGCAATACAAGAGATGCCTGCTCCCCGCACTGAGAAGGAGGTTAGAGGCTTCTTAGGGCGCTTGAACTATATTGCCAGATTCATCTCTCATCTGACTTCCACCTGTGAGCCAATTTTCAAACTTTTGAAAAAAGATCAGGTAGTCGAGTGGAACGACGATTGTCAAGCTGCTTTTGATAGAATCAAGGAATATTTGCTAGAACCTCCCATTTTGATGCCACCCTTCGAAGGAAGACCATTGATCATGTATTTGACCGTCTTGAATAACTCAATGGGGTGTGTTTTGGGCCAGCATGACGAGTCTGGTCGAAAAGAGCATGCTATTTATTACCTTAGCAAAAAGTTTACCGACTGTGAGACTCGCTACTCACTGCTCGAGAAAACTTGCTGCGCTTTGGTATGGGCTGCTCGCCGACTAAGACAGTATATGTTGACTCATACCACCTTGTTGATTTCCAAAATGGATCCTATTAAGTATATCTTCGAAAAGCCTGCTCTATCCGGAAGGATAGCCAGATGGCAAATGATCTTAACTGAGTATGACATCCAGTACACCACCCAAAAAGCTATAAAAGGGAGTGTACTAGCTGACCATCTGGCTCATCAAGCTATCGAAGACTATCAACCCATGAGATTTGACTTCCCGGACGAGGACATCATGAATTTGGACAACATTCAAGGTGACGGACCATATGATGGACCCGAAAAGGGATCCCGATGGACCCTATACTTTGATGGCGCTTAAAATGCACTTGGAAATGGTATTGGCGTGGTACTCATTTCTCCGGAAGGTTGTCACACACCTTTCACGGCCCGACTTTGCTTCAGCTGCACGAACAACATGGCCGAATATGAAGCTTGCATCTTTGGTCTCAAGGCTGCTATAGACTTGGGGATCAAATCTTTGATCGTATTCGGGGACTCGGCTTTGGTTATCAGTCAAATCAAAGGAGAGTGGGATACCAAGCATCCTAATGTTATCCCATACAAAGAACATATCCTGACATTGTTGCCTCATTTCGAGCAAATTACCTTCGAGCATTTCCCGCGAGAAGAGAATCAGCTAGCAGATGCTCTAGCCACAATGTCCTCCATGTTTAAACTCAACTGGGATAACGAGGCTCCCCAAATCACCATCGAGCGAATGGATGAACCTGCGCATTGTCACGAGATTAATACCGAAGAAGTAGTGGAACAACCCTGGTTCCATGAAATCAAAAGGTATCTCGAGACTAGAGATTATCCTGAAGGAGCTTCCGTAAATGACAAGAAGTTCTTAAGGAAATTCGCTGCTAAGTTCTTCCTGAGCAACGACATCCTTTACAAACGAAGCCATGATTGTGTATTACTCCGATGTGTAGACAAAGCTAAAGCGGAGTTAATTATGACTGACATACACAACGGTACATTTGGCACTCACTTGAGCGGGCATACAATGGCTAAGAAGATCCTAAGGGCAGGCTATTGCTGGTCTACCATGGAAGCTGACTGCCATCAACACTCCCGTACTTGCCACAAGTGTCAAGTCTATGCTGACAAAGTTCATATCCCTCCGGTCCCTCTCAACGTCCTGACTGCTCCGTGGCCCTTTGCAATGTGGGGCATTGATATGATTGGAGAGATCAAACCCACGGCTTCCAATGGACATCGCTTCATCCTGGTTGCCATTGACTATTTCACCAAATGGGTCGAAGCAGCTTCCTTCGCCTCTGTTACTAAAAATGTGGTTGCCCGCTTTATCAAGCAAAATCTCATATGTCGGTATGGTGTTCCAGACAGGATCATCACGGACAACGGTACAAATCTGAATAACACGATGATCACTGCATTGTGCGAACAGTTCAAGATTTATCATCACAATTCATCTCCCTATCGGCCGAAGATGAACGGTGCTGTTGAAGCTGCAAACAAAAACATTAAGAAGATCATTCAGAAAATGACAGTCACTTACAAAGACTGGCATGAGATGTTACCGTTTGCTCTACATGGATACCGTTCGACGACACGTACTTCAACTGGGGCAACCCCGTTTTCTTTGGTCTATGGCATGGAAGCTGTTCTGCCTATGGAAGTCCAGATCCCTTCTCTAAGGATTATGAAGGATGCAGGTTTGAACGAAGATGATTGGATGCAGACCCGACTTGATCAACTCAATCTGATCGACGAAAAGCGACTTGCTGCTATATGCCACGGTCAGACGTATCAAAAGCGGATGATCAAGGCCTTCAATAAGAAAGTCAAACGTCAAGTGTATCAAGTCGGAGATCTCGTAATCAAGCGGATTATCTTGCCGCAAAGTGATCCCAGGGGCAAATGGACTCCTACATATGAAGGACCATTTATGATCAAGAGCATATTTTCTGGTGGTGCAATGATTCTGACCACCATGGACGGAAACGATTTGCCGCACCCTGCGAATGCAGACATAGTCAAAAGATACTACGCATAAAATAACCCGACAAGTCGAAAACCCGAAAGGGCGGCTTGGGCAAAAATGGGCATCCCGGTGGACCGAAAACCCGAAAGGGCGGTTCAGGCAAAAATTAGGGATAAAAACAAAAAAATCTATACACCCGGCAAGTTGAAAACCCGAAAGGGCGGCTTGGGCAAAAAGGGGTTTCCCGGTGGATCGAAAACCCGAAAGGGCGATTCAGGCAAAAGTTAGGGAATTAAAGCGTATGACTATGTCTCGTCGAATCACTTCAAAGACAATCTCTTCATCAAACGGTTCCAGGCTTCTGATTAATCCAGTCATATTCAAGCGAAGCATTGAATGGACAGATATCCAGAGTTGTGAAAGCTATAGCGGAATGGAATCCCATGGAATTATTTCACATAGCCATCTTTATTTTGTATAAATCTTTCAATATTTACGACAAAATCCTCTTACCAGGGTGATTGTCTCCTTTGTACAAATATACTCATAGAAAATCAATACAAATACTTTTCCCAGAAATTTGTGTCATTTCCTTTTCTTTTCTCTTGCACTATTTGTTTTATTTTGAGAAACGTCCAATGTTTTGTTAAATAGGCATGTGCATTTGAAACAGAATCATTTCCTTATGAACCAAGAAAGAGGATTACTGATAGGTCGAAGGTACAGTTGGATATCTGGATATCCTTTCAAAGGAAACCCCCAAGAGATTTGGAATCCATTTTCCTCCAGCAAGTCTTGAAGCTCATCCCCAGTAGATTCTGGAAGCTTATCCCCCGCAGAGAACGGACGTCTCTCCCGAGTTTTATTCAAAGTTATTCCTCACAAGGCCTTATAACTGGGTTATCCTCAGCTAACAACCACGGAAGATCGCACTCGCCAAAGTTCTTCCTATCCCCCAGCGGAGTTCATCAAAGTTCCCCAGTAGTAACTTATCTGTACAATTCCCCAGCCAGAGGATCCTCAGGAATCCAATTTCCCTCAGAATTTAAGTTTCAATACCCCCAGCAGAGCCAGACTAATGAACCTTCTCCCTACAGAGTCTTAGGGGAACAAATCTTGAGTTCCTCAGTGAAGTCGCCAGAGATGCTTCTCGCCAAACTGAAGATTCTCAGCCTTGCATCCCCAGCATGAGTCTACTAGATTGGTACTCCCCAGTAGAAGTCATCAGGAATTCCCCAGAGGTTTGGTATACAACCCAAGCTCCTTATTCTCCAGCAACAACCAAGGAATTGTTCTTCCCGGCAGTAGTCAAAATGCTTTTATCTTCAGCCATCCAGGATTCATCTGTCCCAAGCAAGACAGCTCATCAGCTTACATGCGCATTCATTACATTCATATCATATATATTGATATAACATATATTGCATCATACATTTCATGCAACATAATTTCGTGTTTAGCTAACATTTTGTCCTTTCAGGATAAGAATAAAAGGCTATCATTAACAGTTTCAAATGCAGTTTCACACGGACTCATCATCAGGCAACCCTACACCGGTTCCTCCTCAAACTCCAAGATTTCTGAAAACAGTTCACGGGTTCTCCAAGTAACGGATGTTAACCTATCACTTGTTCAGATTCTTCTCAAGACGTTCTGAAAACAGTTTAGGGATTCTTCCCAACAACGGATATTAATCTATCACTTGTTCAGATGCAACCTTTTGAAAACAGTTTACGGACGCTTCCCAACAACGAATGCTGCTCTATTGCTTATTCAACTTCAAGATTTCTGAAAACAGTTTATGAGTTCTCCAAGTAACGGATGTTAACCTATCGCTTGTTCAGTCTCTTCTCCAGACTTCTGAAAACAGTCTATAGATTCTTCCCAACAACGGATGTTAATCTATCACTTGTTCAGACGCAACTTTTGAAAACAGTTTACGGACGCTTCCCGACAACGGATGCTGCTCTATGGCTTATTCAACTTCAAGATTCCTGAAAACAGTTCACGGGTTCTCCAAGTAACGGATGTTAACCTATCGCTTGTTCAGACTCTTATCAAACTTCTGAAAACAGTTTACAGATTCCTCCCAACAACGGATGTCAATCTATTGCTTATTCAGACCCCCAGTTCAGAAATGGTCCAAAGCATGGACGCCTTACTGATACTCATTCCAGATGGCATCTCTAAGCCCATCCCCGACAAGTTTCTGTCACTCTTCCAGATGGCATCTCTAAGCCCATCTCCAAATGGCATCTCTAAGCCCATTCCCGCATCCATTGCTTTGACGAGTGCAAATTTCCGGGCACTCTAGTGTCCAATCTCCTTTTACCCTTGAGTCACGAAAGGCAAACTTGCCAATCTAACTCTTCGGATTCAACAAGATTGAACAGGGGCAACTGTTGTACCCTAAAATTTGCCCTCCCATTTCTCATTGATTTCTCACCACAAAGCCCTTGGAGATCAAGATCCAGTTAGGGTTTCATCTGCTCAAGACCTCTCCTTGCACTGTTGACCCAAATTAGGGTTTGTGTTTACACAAAGATGTTTTGACCTAAAATGCCTAAGATGACTTTCATGCTTCATATTGGACTCCCAAGTTTATCCATGTCAAGATTCAAGTCTTGATTCCAAGTTTTGCCCAGTCAATTGGACAGTTGACCTAGAAATCAGCTGTATTGGGGAAAAAGTCAACTGTGACCAATTGACAGTCAAACCTCATGAAAATTGACCCACATCAACATTATGAACTCACATGAACCATTTGATCAAGTTTGGATCACAATTCCACAAGAAATTTGATCAGATCACCAAAAGGGCAAAATGATCATTTTTAGGGTTTTGACTGCACAAAGGAAATTTTTGACTGTTTGACCCAACCAATGGCAAACCAAGCTCACATATGGACTCAAGGACCCCATGGAATTATCTTGACATGCTCAACAAACTCAGAAGATCCCAAGTACACAAGATTGACAGTTGAATTTCCCAGTCAATTGATCAATTTTGACTGTATACTGAAAAGTCAAACTTTGACTTTTTGGTCAAAGTCAAGAGTCAAGATTCATTTTTCATCAAAACATGCCAAGTCATGAAACTTGTTCATCAAGAAATCACAAAATGCAAATTAGGGTTAGAAATTAGAATTTTTCATAACTTAGAATTTTTCTAAGTTATGAAAAACCCTAATTTTTTCCCAACTTTGCCCCACTTTCTCACCAAGATCTATTTGGATTCAAACAAAAGTCAAAACATGAAAGTTGTAGCTTGTTGCATAATCTACAACTTTTATTAACAAAGTTTTCCCAAATGAGGCTTGTATCTCAAGTTACAAATTTTTGAATAAGGGCACTAAACCATTCTTAACTTAGTGAAATTTTAACCTATTTTGACAAGGTTTTCTATCCTACTTCAAGGCCATTTTCCATACACTTCCACTTGGAATTTCAATTTTCATTTCAAATATGGATTGTATTACACATTCCAAGCTTTCCAAAATGTCCAAGAACTTCTCAAACAACCTCATAACTTGAGAGAATCGAATTTCACAATATGGCAAAAACTCACTTTTGAATTGATCATGAACATGTTCATAACTTAGGCCATTTTCAAGTCAGCATAGTTTGTGCTAAATTACAGGTCCTAAAACCCTTTGACACTCAATAATTCAATGCAAAACCTTTGTGCCAAGACCATGTTTTGTATGTTCAAGCATTGCCTAGAGGATTAATCCCAAAATAGATAAAGCATTTCTTCCATTTTTGCAAAAGGTAGCTTTATGTCCAATTGAAAATCCAAGAGGTACAAATGAAATCTAATTGGCACAAGATTATGAGCAAAACACTCTGATCAAGGAGAGATTATGCAGCTCATTAGGGGGCCTCTATTGACCTAGAACACAACTTGGGCATTTGTTGCTTAAAGTGTAAGTAACTTGGCATTTTGTAAAACAACTCTCATATATCAGCTTGCAAACACTTAAGTAAACTTGTGAAACACATCCAGGACATCAAGACCAAGCTAGTGCACGACCCTAACATCCCTCATACACCTCAAATCCCAGAATCACCTTCAAACTGCAAGAACAGGGCAAGGCCTGCAGTTTGAGTGCCATCTCTCATTCCTCTCAAGCTTTCTTGCCCAAACCAGTTTACACACATTCCCTAGCATCAGTGTAAGCTAACCATGACCTGAAACACAATCTGTAATCCCTCTAACAAGTTCCACCATTTTCACTTTTTAATTTTGCAGTTGAAGTTCCACAGCTCAATTCAAGGTGTCTCAAGGCAAAGTAAATATTGGAATAACATCACCACACCTCAAGGAAGCTATACGAACCATTATCTTGCACTGAGAGCTTCTCCAATGCCAGATAGAACTTCAACTGAACAGGTAAGTTTTTGAATTCGTATCTCTCTTATAAGGCATTGTTAGCTTTAGGTTTGGGAAGAGAATATGACATAATCATTGCCCTGAACATGCCCATATAATTAGATTTCATTTATATTATGTATGCTTAGAGAATTTGATGCCTGAACTTTGAACAAAAATTAGGTTAAGAATTGGGAGAGAAGAAATTCTCTCTCATTTCTGAGAGTTAAAACATGTTTTTTATATGTGTGAATTCGTGGGAAGATGCTTAACAGTTTTGATGTTGGAAGTTTTTGCTAAAACTCAAGGAATCAGGACCTTGCAATGGAAGAAAGTGGCGCGTGTTTTTGTTCAAACAGAAGGCTGGAGGTTGAAGAAAGGTCTTCATGGGCTGGGCTTATGTTGACTTTTCTTTTTGCACCATATAATTGCTTCTGAACCCCCTGAGCCCATTTGGTTTATTTTTAATGTTTTTTGACTTTTTCTTTTTTTAATTGACTCATTTATTTTTTCTCATGATATTAAAAACATAAAAATATTTTTTCTCACCATTTTTGAATTTATTAGGTATTTATTTGATTTTTCTTTTAGTTTGTACATAAATAATTAAATACATATACTTTTTTATTTAAAATAGTGCAAATATATATTTTTTATGCATTTTTATTTTGTTCTACTTTCTGAAAATATTTTATAGAAAAAATACTTTTTTATTAAAATATTAAATATTATTAATTAATATATATAATACATAGTTTTTGTAAATAATATAATAAATAACTTATACATTAATACACTTAGGATAAAATACCAAAAATATACATATTTTTATTTTATTAATATTTAATACTAAAAAATACATTTTTTATAAATATACTATATTTTATTTTATTTTTGTATGTAAATAGTAAATATTATATATATTAAGTAATTAATACCCTTTTGATTAAAATTAGGGTTTTTCCCTAAAATATGAAAATACTCCAAAAAATAATACCTTTTTATTTCTCTTTTTATTTTACATAAATAATACTTTTTTTTCATACACATAAAAATTCTTTTTACATCTTGCATATTCATTTCATTTCCATTTAATTATGCAAATTATTTGTATTGTAAACATTCAAAGAAAATGATGTAATAGCTAGATTTAATTTCTTGTCTAAATATCCCCCCATTTGAACATTTGTACCCCCCCTCCCCATATTATTGTGTTGTAATAGTGTAGGAATTTAAATTTCGCACTTTAATGCTTTCTAAACATGCCATGCTAGAATTAGGGTTTGTATGTAAATGAAACGAACAAAATAGTTTGACCTAATCTCAAGATAAACAAGCATGAAAATGGACAACACATCTCACACTTGCACCCCTAGGGTATTCCACTTTGTTGCCTTCAAATGAATTGGGCCATATTGCATGTTAGGTTTCTTTGGGTAAAACAAACAACCAAATGATCATAAGTCCCTCGATGACGCTTTCAAAAAAGTTGCCTAAAATGATCAAATCCCTTCAAAGAAAAATTGCCCAAAGATATTTAACACTATTGCAATTATGGTCTAAACGATGACCCGCGCCCGTCCCTTTTACCTCCTAATACAAGATTGTCCACCAAATGCAATGGTGGAACAAAATTGTCAAAAGGTTTAAAACATAACAAGAATCTTTGAGAAAATTTTAGGGTAGATAACTCTTAGGTACTTGCCAGTTTGCAAAGAAAACACTTGCCTAATTTCAAACCATATTTCACAAACACTTTCAAAACCAACTTTCAAAAAACCTTGAAACATCTTTTCAAAAGACAAAACACCTTTTGTAAAACATTCGAGTAAAGAATTGTTACAAGGGTAGCCTACACAAGGCATCTTTTCAAAACATTTTCAAAACCACACACCAAGCACCATTTCAAACAAATGAAAACCAAGGCAAGTTGATCTAAGCAAGTACCTAAGAGCCCATGGATAACCATGGATAGAAAGGGTGCTAATACCTTCCCTTTCTATAAACTACTCCCCGAATCCAAGAAAAATCTCAAAGGTTTTTGCTGTGCTTTTTAAACCTTTCCTTAGGATAAAATAAAAAGTCGGTGGCGACTCTTGCTCAACCGAAACATTTGCGAAAACAAACGTAAAACCCTAGTCAGTTCTCCCACCGTATCACACCTTGGAAAAAACATCAAGCGGCGGTCTCTTCATGAGCAACTTGTGTGTTATTGTTATCTTTGAAAAAACAGCAAGCGGCGGTCTCTTCATGAGCAACTTGTGTGTTATTGTTACCTTTGAAAACATCAAGCAGCGGTCTCTTCATGAGCAACTTGTATGTTATTGATACCTTGAAAAAAAAACAAGCGGCGGTCTCTTCATGAGCAACTTGTATGTTATTATCACCTTTGAAAACAACAAGCGGCGGTCTCTTCATGAGCAACTTGTATGTTATTATCACCTTTGAAAACAGAAAGCGGCGGTCTCTTCATGAGCAACTTGTATGTTATTGTCACCTAAGAAAACAACAAGCGGTGGTCTCTTCATGAGCAACTTGTGTGTTATTGTTCTCTTGAAAAACAGCAAGCGGCGGTCTCTTCATGAGCAACTTGTATGTTATTGATACCTTTGAGAAAACAGCAAGTGGCGGTCTCTTCATGAGCAACTTGTATGTTATTGATACCTTTGAGAAAATAGCAAGCGGCGGTCTCTTCATGAGCAACTTGCGTGTTAGTGATACCTTTCAAAACAACAAGCGGCGGTCTCGTCATGAGCAACTTGTGTGTTACTGTCACCTTTCAAAAACAGCAAGCGGCGGTCTCTTCATGAGCAACTTGTATGTTATTGTTACCTTTGAAAAAACAGCAAGCGGCGGTCTCTTCATGAGCAACTTGTGTGTTATTGATACCTTTGAAAAACAACAAGCGGCGGTCTCTTCATGAGCAACTTGTGTGTTATTGTTCTTTTGAAAAACAGCAAGTGGCGGTCTCTTCATGAGCAACTTGTATGTTATTGACACCTTTGAAAGATAGCAAGTGGCGGCCTCTTTATTTGAGCAGCTTGTGTATCCCCAACAATAATGTTTACTCAGCAAACGACACCTCTTTGGAAGAGTTCCATGGGGAAGTTTGTATTTTATCCTTGGCAAGCGATATCTTGGTTAAAGAAGAAATGTGTTACCGTTCTTGGTGAAATTCATAAGTCAGAGATGTTTATTTACCAGTCTCAGTATTGATGCCAATCATTTTCCAATCTCAGTACTGATGTAAATCATTTCTTTTCCAGTCTCAGTACTGATGTAAATAATTTCTTTTCCAGTCTCAATACTGATGTAACTCATTTAAGAGCCTCTCATTTGAAGCCTATGACTCTGTTTCCCAAGTGGAGTTATAATCTCTTCCCATGTAGGAGTACTGTATAATGTGTTTGGTTTTTCCAGCAGTAGTTTGTCTCATACGACATCATTCCTCATTAAATTCAAAACATTACATTCATATCATATCATAAACATAATTGCGGTATCTTAAAGCCAAAAATTATGTATTCTATATTTAAGTCCCTTCAATCTCGTCGAAATGAAGATTCAAATCTTCATATCTCCGGATAGAAGAAACTTAAATAAGGGCAGCTGTCATACCCCAATTTTTGACCTAAGATCCCATTTTTTATTTTTGAATTTTTATACAAAAATCAAGGTCACTAAATACATTCGGTTTTAACCTCTCACCTTCGAGCATTGTTTATGCAGAAATTGTCAAGTGTTTTAAACATTCTTAGCCTATGTATCACTAACTTCTAATCAAGCACGAAATGTGTGTTTTTTTTGTTTCTTTGATTTCATGTGCTGACAGGTCTCCTTCGATTCAGCCTTTCGATTGGACAAGTTTACTGCCTGCAAACATGCTTCGATTGGGCAACATTGCTTCCTTCGAACACGGGCTTTCGATTGGGCAATATGTTTGTTTCGATCCACCTGCTTCGATTGGGCAACATTGCTTCCTTCAGTCACAAGCTTCGATTTCACAAGCTTCGATTTGGGCAATACAATCTCCCTTCAGTCACAAGCTTCAATTTGGCCATGTAGTTTCCTTCGAAGTGACCCCCTTTGATCCACAAGTTGGACATGTGATTTCCTTCAAGGTGGCCTCCTTCGATTCACAAGTTGGACCACTAAACCCTTTGAAGCAACGTACTTAGAGCACACATTGTTTGGAAACGAACATTTTTGTGTAATCATGAAGCTGGTCGAAGTGATCAAAACGAAAGGGGGAAGCATTCAAGGAGTTTGTTGACTAAAGTTCCATATACTGCCAAACTCAAGCCAGCTGTGCTGCTATGCAGCAGTCCTGCACCAACCTGCCACTAAGCTCCAAAATACTCATAAGCCTGTGTTGTCTCAGTCCTGTACTTGCACAAAAAAGGAGTGCACAAGAGCTGCATTGAAGAAAACAAGGGGGCAGTATACCCAAATAATTCAAATATTATTTGATTTCCCCCTAAAACTATATCAAAGCTCGCCTATAAATAAAGAGGCTCCAACACATATTTTTAGGAGGATTTTTTGGGACCAGAGCAACGAATCCCCCAAACTTTCTCAAACACAAAAATCTCTCAAGTCCATTCAACACTTGTGAGAAAAAACCCAGAATCCACACACTTCAGTCTCCTTCGATTCTGAAGAACACCCCACACATAGTTGTTTTGTTCAAACTCAGAAAGACAACCCCCTGTGACTACTCTTCGATTCTAGTTTGGAAAGAAACATAAGACTTGTTTCTTTCCTTCCTTCGAATCCAGCATTCCCAGCGTAACTGTTGGCCCCCTCTTTCGAATCCAGCATATTAGGCCTCCACTCAAGGTCCCACACCCATTCAAAGCCTCCATCAAGGTAAGTCACTCTTACCCTTGAACCTTTCATTTCATGCCATAACATCTAAATAATCTTTTTGTTCGTTTCCAGCATGTACATAACACTTTGTTTCCTTTCGTTTCCACCCTGTTAACATGTTTTTAAAAGTTAACCTATTCGTTTTGCTTTCTGTTTACCTGAACTAGCTTTAATTATTAAACTGTTTGAAAGATAAATACTAGCATGGCCTCAGGCCATGTTGTCATTTAATGCTTGAAATGAAAGAAACATGAAACAAGAGTATGAAACGAAGCCTTTGGTTTCCACACTGACTTCCAGGCCAATCGAAAGACAGAACCTCACTGGTGCCAGCCTCCAATCGAAGGACATGACCTCGCCCCTGCCAAAGCTCAGTCAAAAGGCATTCCCTTACTGCTTACAACCTCCAGTCGAAGAAGGCAACAAGGCAGAATCAAAAGACTTCGCCATACACTGACTTCCAAGCCAATCGAAGGACAGAACCTCACTGGTATGAACTCCCAGTCGAAGGATACAACTTGCTGCTGCCTTTGCCCCAGTCGAAGGATACAACTTGCTGCTGCCTTTGCCCAATCGAAGGACAGGACCTCGCCCCTGCCAAGGCCCAATCGAAAGACGTGACTTTGATGATTGCCAACCCCAATCGAAGGAGGCCAACAGAATGCAAATCAAAGGCTACTTCCCCCCCAGTCGAAAGACACTCACCTTTCTTACTTTTATCTTATTTTTTTCCTTCATATTTTTTATGCCTTTTGATATGTTTGTAATAGCGTAGGTTTTTATCTTTCTGCATTTTTATTTACTTTGTACAAATGCTAGTAATTAGACAAGATAAAATCAACAAGTAAACAAATCAAAAAAATCCAAAAAGACACTCTTTAATCATTACTTGAATATACTTTAAAACATGCAAAAACACTCAACAAATTAAAACTCCCCCCAAGGGCATGTTATCTCCATTCTACTGCGATATAGGCCATTCCTAATGCACGCGTTAATGTCGCCCACTAAAAAACACAAACAAATCAACTTTTTTCTAGAGGAACTACGGTGTTTTGATTCCTTCATTGGATACGTAGGCAAAGGGTCGCGAAACCCTCACGAACACAATAATAAAAACTCATTTTTCCCCTTAAACAAACATAGTTGTAGATAAATACACCCTTGTATATAACAAACAATTTTAACTAAAAAACAGATATTTCAAAAGGTTATTACGGAGTACCGCAGATGCATTGGGTGCTAATACCTTCCCATTGCATAACCAACCCCCGAACTCTTGATCTCTTTCAAAAACGCATTGTATTTTCATTACTTTTAAGTATTATTTTACATTGAATGTTTTAGGGTTTTATTTCGCTCTTTTCCCTTTCCCTTGGAAATAATAAAGCGCGGTGGCGACTCTTGCTTTTGTGAGTCAAGTTAATTAATAGCTTGATCTCCGATTTTCACCGCTAGAGCTACCATGACAAGAAGATTGAGAATACAAAATTCTCTAACTTTGTGATTATGAAGACATCAATCATGATTTCTCTAGTTCCGTTTCTTCTCAGTAAGATGGAACTATTGAGCAAAAGACTAGAGTTATACAAGAATTAGCTAGAGTTATGATTTCTACTAAGCAATTGCCTTTGAATTTGTGGGGTGAAGCTATGAGTACTGCATGCTACATTCATAATAGGGTCACTTTGAGAGGAGGTACTTTAACTACTCTTTATGAGATATGGAAAGGAAGGAAGCCTACAGTCAAATATTTGCATACCTTTAGAAGTAAATGCTATGTCTTGATGAACAAAGATACAAAAGGTAAGAAGGATCTCATAACGAATGAAGGGATATTTCTGGGTTACTCTTCAAACATAAGAGCCTATATAGTTTTTAACTCCATAGCTAAAGATGTTATGGAATCCACAAGTGTGGTAATTGATGATTCATTCACTGAAAGAGAGAAGGATATCGAAGACAATATTGGAACATCTTCTGTGCAGACTAAGGAGTCAGGAAAAGAAGTAACTTGTGAGTCCACAAGTGTTAATCCATATAACTCTGAAGTTAGAGTTCAGAAAAAACAATTCAAGGATATCAATACAAGACAATTTAATGAAGCAGACATCACATAATTCAATAAGGAAATATAAAATTCATGTCTTGTTTCTAACCTTGAACTGAGGATGTATCCTACTATTCAAGAAATAGGGATCTTGAATTTCATCATTGGGTTAACGTGGGTCAGTAGATATTTATATCTAAGAAATGGTTTGATTTCCTGTTTCAATATGAAGAAAATATGTGCTTCTGTGAATACTACTAAAGCTGAGTATGGTGGAACAAGGAGAGGTTGTTCTCAACTGGTGTGGATAGAACAAATGGTGAAGGATCATAATGTCAAACATGATGTCATGACAATACATTGTGAAGATATGAATGATA
This sequence comes from Vicia faba, assembly GCA_948472305.1. Lineage (NCBI taxonomy): Eukaryota > Viridiplantae > Streptophyta > Magnoliopsida > Fabales > Fabaceae > Vicia > Vicia faba. Next base: position 318,922,076 of record OX451736.1, on the reverse strand, counting down.
TCAAATGTCTCATTCAACATGGCTTGGACAAGAACCTTGATAGTCATAATCAACTTATCAAGAATCTTGATGAAGGAAAGGTTATTACTCTAGAGTATATGGACAACAAGGAACAACTTAATGTCATGTTTAAAAATTAGATTGTGAACATAAACACTGGGATTAAAACTTGCACTATTGAGGATTTATAGAAATTATAGATATGGAGGAGTGCAACAGATACTGCATTTTCCCTCTATGTTCTGATGCTTGGGAAGTCTAAGTAAGTTACTATTGTTAGAAAATGGAACAAAGGTTTTCTGCAAGATAGAAGGGTTGGTGACAACACTAAGGAGGGAAGAAGGATCTTTGACAGAGGAAAGAGGTGGAAGACCACCTGAAGATGTTCAAAAGTTTGTGTGTTTCCATCTGATTTTGTATGCTTCCAAGTGTTTGTGTGTGCTTCCATGTGTGTTTTGTTCTTGTTTGCATTATGTGCTTCTAATGTTTTTTATATTTACTCTATTTTTTGTTAGTTTTTGGCTAAAAAGGGGGAGTAAAGTGTTAGTGTGTATATGTTTGTCCTAATTTTATGTCATGTGTCTAGACATATTGATTAGCATGTTGATAGAATTGTACTACTGGTAACGAGATAATAGTCTATTGTGGTTTCTTGATGTATTAAACTAATTAGGAGGAGCATGATTGTATGTTATGCTAGTTGGTGCTTCTGTTGATACTGCTAGTGCTGGTGGAGTTTGTGTGCAGGATGTATTACTGGAAGTTTTGACATTTTTCCTGTTGTTGAAAATCCTGATGTGAGGCTTAGTTATCTTCTACTGCATATGCCTCTGATGTGTGAACTTGGGTAGTTCATATTTGGTATATTGGATTTTCTGGTGATTTGGGTTTTCCCTTTGATGGGGAGTTTTGGTTTTGTGTGACAGAGGAAGTATGGACCTGTCTGAAGTTATTTTGTGTGATGTCAAACCACATGTCTTGACATTTGTCTTCTAGAGATTTAAAGATGTGTGTGTGTGTGTGTGTGTGTGTGTGTGTGTGTGTGTGTGTGTGTGTGTGTGTGTGTGTGTGTGTGTGAGGATGAGTCTCTCAATAACTGAAATTTAATCTCTGATACTTTTTTATATTTGTAGTTTATACAAGTTTTACATGTTATCATGTAACATGTGTTGTGGTTTTATTCCCTATCTCCAGGATTTATTGTGCTTTGGTTGTTTTAGCCAAAATTTTCCAAAGGGGAGATTGTTAGATCCATGGTTTTAGGATTGACAACAATTTTGATAAAACATAGTTCTTATCTTATGTTGAGCAAGATGTCACAACATCTGGTCATATGTCATGACAGGTTCTATTGTCATGTGTTTCAGACAGATGTTGAGCCAGATGTCTTGACATCATGGCCTAGTGTACAACATGTGCTACTGTTATTTTTCCTTGAAGATTTTATTGAAAAATATGAGATTCTGAAAGATTCTATACTCATACATGCGCAACTAATCACAGATATTTTAGGAACAAGTGTTGATTTAATTTGATTTCATAAAAAGGGTCTTTGAGACTTTTTAGGAAACTTTGAAGATTTATTCCTATTTTTATATGAAGATCTTGCAACAGATTTAAAAAGTGAAGATTGGATATGATTGAAGAGTCCAAGCTCATACTACATGAGTCTATAAATAAGAACTTGCTAAACCTAAAATAGCAAGCATTCACAACAAGAAAATAGTGGGTGCAACATATGGGTTTTGGGTTTGGGGAGTCTTTTAAGTTCTTTGTGTTTTTTGTTCTTTGTATGTCACTCATGTATCTTCTGATACATCGAGGTTAACTGATTATTCTTAGTTTAAGCTTTTAAGAAAAACTAAGTATTATTATCAATCATGAGTTTTTAAGCAAAAGAGTTGAGTATTGTATTTGAAGTGTAATATTATATTTGGTTATTTTGGTCTAGTCATATGTTTGTGATTGTAGGTATCAATGAGGTGATTGGAAGTCAGAAGGGGTCTCATATCTAGAGGTGTCTAGGTAGAAGTTGCACAAGGTAGAGATTAGGTGATAAGTTGTAAAATAGGGTTGGTTCAACTTTCAACTAATACTATCATAGTGAATTTCCTTCATGGCTTGGTAGCCCCCAGAGTAGGTGACGTTGCACTGAACTGGATTAACAATTACTTGTGTTGTTTATTTTTCTACAATTTATTTTCTGCACAATCTCATGTTTTAGCAAGTATTTTCAGTCAGCAAATGATGTCATAACATATGTCTTGATATTGTGTTGGTGTTGAGACAATAGTCTTGATATATGTATTGCAAGTGCCAGAATTTCAAATCCCATTTTCATCAGATTTATTTTTGTACATCCATTTTGTACCAATGACATTTGTTCCATTAGGCCTAGGAACTAAATATCATACTTCATTCTTCTTGACATGACCCAGTTATTCTTGCATGGTATTGATCCAGAATTCATCAGTTAAAGCTTCCTTCACATTCTTAGGTTCAACCTTAGAGACAAAGTAAGAATTAGAAACCACCTATATTGATCTAGCACTAATCCCTTCATTTAGATTTCCTATAATGAGTTCTTTAGGATGATCTTTATGAATCCTTATTGAAAGACCTTTGTTGACTTGATTGTCATTGGGTTCAATATCATTAGTGTCATTATTGGAATCATCACCTACCATATTTTTTGAATTAACATTCATTTGGAATGATGTTCCAACATCTTCATCGACATCATGTCCACTCTCTATGATTGAGTCATCAACACTACTACAGAAAACCCATTTAACAACGGTTGAAAAACTCATATAATCACGTGGGTCCAGACATTGTTGTGTAGAGTGTTGTTGTAAATGTGTTACTTACAATCACAATCCGTAAACCGTTGTAATATATTGGAAATTTTGCATGATATCATTATGGTTAGTTAACTTAACCGTTATTGCATGTCTTTTAATATAAAAAAATAGCAGTATAACAACAATAGTAGTAAGAACAACATGAACAACAAGAACAACATGAATAACAAGAACAACATGAACAACAACAAGAACAACACAAACAAGAAGAAGAATAAGAACATCAATAATAACAACAACAACATACAACAACAATAATAACAAGAACAACAATAATAAGAACAAGAACAACAAGAATAATAACAACAACAATAATAATAAGAACAAGAACAAGAACAACAATAAGTTGAATCCATACTTTCTTTGTCTCATTCAAGATGGATAATATATGACCGAGTTCTGAAATTTATAAATGAAAGAAATAATGCTTTCGAGTTTTTCTTATAGAAGAAATGATATTTTTGAGCTTAGTTTAATGGAGAAATAGAGTGTCGTAAATGAAACATGATGTTTGAAGGTAGAAGATGAAGTTTGTCTAAGTTTAAAGTTTGTCTAAGTTTTAGGTTTCACGCGAATCGCTAACTATAGTGTCCTGAGCATTGATAATCCATTGAATGGATGATTGAGATTTATTTAAGGATGGTGAAGAAACTCAATAAATACGTATCGTAACCGGAAAAAATTAGAGAGTCGCCACCATTAATTTTTATCCTAAGGATGGGGAAATAACAGATAACCCTAAATTTCAGAGGCTCTAAGTTTGTGAGTCGGTTAGATGAAAGGAAGGTGTTAGGCACTCTCCATCTCCCTTGTTCTCAAGGGGCTCCATTATTAGGTCAAAGGGTAAAAATGGTATTTGGTAGTTAATGCTATATTATTGCATATGTTGGAAAAGGGTTTTAATTTTTAATCAGGGGACTCAACTTGGTTTTTAAGCCGTGTGTCTATGTATCCTCTTATGAGGAATCAGAGTCCCAATTTATAGTTCGTAAGTGTTTGGTTAGTTTTTTTTATGGATTGTGGAAATATTTTGAATTCTCCTTGAACCATGCCTGAATTTGAAAATTGCGTAGTCGTAGACACAATTAGCAGTTGATAAGAAATATCCCCACAATCCTTTTTTGAAATAAGAGTTGAATTTGAAGTTATTTAGTAGAAAATATTAGTAGTTGATGGGTTAGCTGTCTTAGAATGCATGATAAGAAAATAGTTTGAATGATAAAAATGGTTTAGAAAATAGAAATAAAATAAAGTTAGTATTTCAGAAAATGTTTAATAAATAACTATTTCATATTATTAAAAATATATTGATTATTTTTAATATTAATCCAATTTTATTTATCAAAAATAATTTTATGACAAAATGCAAAAAAAAAAACATTTTAATGCAATATGTGAAAAGTTGATAAATGATATTAAAAAAAACACAAGAAAATAAATTAAAGTAAATAAAAATTAAATAATTTAATAATTGGTAACATGGGGGTGCATTATTTAATTTAGTAGTAAAAATAGAGGTGGTATTAGCAAAGGGGTCATGCCCATATATTCAATAGGTTCCAAAATGCATACGGGATATAAGCTTCTGTTGGGTGAGCAATTTGAGGGTGTAAATATGTCTGGGCCAGTCCCATAGAGAATGGTGAGGTCCGTTAGCCAGTTTGTGGGAGGGCGTAGGATGTTACGGTGTGTAGAAGTCCTGCGAGGTGTTTGATTTCAATCGAAAGGCCCACATGAGTTAATTCTTGAGCATTGATTGAAAGTAAACCGAATAGAGGGCGATGATGGGAGGCTGACCGAGGGTGCATGGTAAGGGATACACATGGAATCATTGTACATCACCCAATCACGTGGCCTGCAAGTGGCCACGTGTTGCTACCACACAAATACGCCAAGGAAGTATAATGTGATCTTCTCCATATTTTGTTTCATTTATACAAACTTATTCTCTCCCTTTACTCTTCTCTCATCTTTCTCATATCCTTCTCATTTTCTCTCACTCTCCGCCGCACAATAATATCAAATGAACCCTAGAAAGCCCTTAATCCATTAAAGAACCCTAGCCCCCTCAAATTTCAAGAAATCATAAAACAGCCATAAAGTCATACAAATTGAGTGGCTTATCTTCCTTGGTCGTGTATCTTTTCATCAGGATTCATGTGTTCTTTCTTCGATCTCTCTGATTTTTTCTAATCCCTATTTTCTTCTTCTTCTCGCAGGTAACAACGATGGAGGAGCTGGGTTCAGAAAGGGTTTAGGGTTTCAGCTATGAAACCCTAATCTTTTATGATGAAAAGATTTAATGTCAAGATAGGGTGTGCAGCAATCAAGAGAACATAAGGGTTTCTCTTCTGAAATCTCCTTTTCTTCTTCAATTTTTTTCTGGTCCCTTTTTTCAATTTTAGGTTTAAGCTTCTATAGGATTAGAGTTAGATTAAGTTGGAAATATTATTTTGATTTCTGTTACACTTTTAGGTTGAAGATTGGTTTAGGAATTAGGGATTAGATTTAGGATTTTGATTTGATTTAGTTTTAGTAATGAATTAGGAAGAAAATTGTATTTGTATCCATACTAATAAAACATTTTTAATATTTAATTCAATCTCAGATTTGATCTGATTTTTTGTAATGTTTGATTTCAATTTGATTATTGGGTTTGGGCCATAGTTGTTTGCTTAGCAAGGAAGAACAGGATATGGGCGTCGTTGTAGGCACAAAGGGTTAAAGCCCTAGTTGACCTTTGGTCAACTCTCTCTCAAAAAATAGGAATAATGAACTTAATAATAATAAATAATAAAAAACAAATGTTGAAATAATAATATTTAAACAATGTTAACAACGGTAATAAAAACGAATAATCGTAAAAATGTTGAGAAAGAAAAAAAAAGGACCAAGGTTGTGTTGACTTCGGTCAACTTTAAAAAATATATATATAAAAATTTAATCATTAATTAAGCCTGACTTAATTGGTGTGGGCTTATACAATTTTTAATGGGCCTTAGCTTTATTTAGCAATTGTAAAACATACACCCTCTTAGAAATTGAAACCTCATTATTGAAATAGACAATTATAATTTTAATCAAAGAATATAATAATGCCAAAATAAGGAAATTGGTTAGAAATATCAATAGGGAATTTTTTTGGGGTATGACAGTTTCCCCTATTTAATTACTCTTCGATTGAGGGTTCGAGAATATGGAGGTCTTACACATTCGGATTGGAGGATTATTAAATAATGGAAGACCCTAAAATTCGACCAATAGATTATTAGATAAGGGTAAAGTGTAAAGTATACCCAAGAGTAAAAAAATAGGCGAGGATGACGCAATTAACTCACCAATGCTTGAGTAAAGAGTATAATAGACCTAGATACGACAGCGCGGATAACTCGTCAATACCTAGAAAAGTAATCGCAGATTTTGTGTATTTACCGTAACCTAGAAGGTAAATGACACAAGTTTTAAAGTTGACTTACTAACAATTCGAGACTAACATAGTAAGCTTACAACACATATTTTGTCTACTCATCACAGCCTAAGGGATGAATAACACAAAGCTGATAATCTATTACCGCTCAGAGACTAACATACTGAACTATATCGCAGAAAGACAAATAACTTATTGATGCTTTTAGACTAACGCGATGAGTTCTATCGCAGATTCTATATATCTACCACAACCTAGGGAGTAAATGATACAGGTTGAAAATATCTTACTAATGCTTTGAGACTAACATAGTAAGGTATAACGTAGACTTGTGTACTTATCACAACCCAGGGGATAAACAATGTGGATTTAATGTTTTAAATTTGAGTTTGATAACTAAGTCTTAGATAACTAAACCAAAGATGTAAGTCATAAATATACCAGTTGTGTTTGTTCTCAACTAAGGTATTTGTTGAATAAGGTTCAAGGTTTGAACTTTAAACTTGCACAAATAAGCTTATTCACAAGGTATGTCACAGTATTCTTAGCCTAAGCGGTTTTGAAAATGCAACGCACAATGTATATGCACAATACCCTAAATTGATATGATATCCAAAATGTGTTATTTTGTATATGCACCTAATGTTTTGTATGTACATGCACCAAGTGTTTTGTAAACGCATTTTTTAATACTTTTCTCCTTTTAAACCATTGGTTTTTTCCTAAGTCACCGACTCCCCAATGTTGTTTGTTGCTTCGTCGTGGTGTCTCCAAGTTGATTTGAATTTTGATATGACATGGTGAACAATGTCAACAAGGTATTTCTAATAGTATTGTGGGCGTAGGCGTAGGTGTGGACGCTGGCATGGATTTTCTTTCGACGTTTTTTCTAACCAAAATGTTTTTTATGTTTTATCAAATGCTTTTTGTTTGTTTGCCAAATTCCAAAAAATAATTTCGACGTAGTATTTACAAGAAATAATTGTAGTATTTTGAAAACAAGTTTGGAAAAGAAAAACACAATTGAAAAGATTGAAAAGTAAATTGTTTTATTGATGAAAGTGCCTTTGAATAGGAGAAAGTACAAGATGTAATTCCTAAAAAGAGGTAATTACAGAAATTTTAACAAAATTTGAAAATGGCAATGAAAATGATAATTGTTACTGTTGTTTCTCCAATATCCTTTCATAACTTTAATCTCCTTTGCTTTTGAGTCAGATGATTTAGATCAATCATTCTCTTTCTTTACCGTGGTAATGAATTCTTAAATCACAGTCTATTTGTTCATTTTTTTGAATAAGATCCATAACATTTTCCTAGATCTCCCTTTTAGGTTTTTAATCCACCGGGATAAAAAATTGTGTGTGTGTCCCTAATTTTTTCCTAGGTCGCCCTTTAGGGTTTTCAATCCCCCGGGATGCCCTTTTTTTCCTAAGTCACCAGTTTAGGGTTTCTACTTAGCGAGCCCTTTATACATAGTATTTTTTGACTATGCTGGAGTTCATCGGATGTGGTAGTTCTTCCCCATCCATTGTTGTGAGGATAAGACCTCCACCAGAGAATATTGTTTTAACCACATATGTACCTTCATAGTTAGGTGTCCATTTACCACGTGAAACTAGGCGAGGTACCTGAATCTTCTTGAGAACCAAATCCCCTTCCTTGAACACTCAAGGATGGACCTTTTTGTCGAATTCCTCCTTCATTCTCTTTTAGTACAACTAACCATGGCACAAAGCTGTTAAGCGTTTTTCTTCAATAAGGTTGAGCTGATCAAGTCGTGCCTGAACCCACTCTGATTCTTCAAGCTTTGTTTCCATTAGAACTTGTAGTGATGGAATCTCCACTTCAACAGGGAGTACAACCTCCATGCCAAATACAAGAGAGAAAGGAGTTGCACTTGTTAACGTACGTACAGAGGTACGATAGCCATGTTGAGAAAAGGGAAGCATTTCGTACCAAGCTTTATATGTCTTCACCATTTTCTGAATGATCTAATTGATATTTTTATTGGCAGCTTCAACGGCCCCATTCATCTTGGGTCGATAAGGCGAGGAATTATGATGCTCGATCTTGAAATCATCTCATAACTCCTTCATCATTTTGTTGTTCAAGTTGGACCCATTGTCTGTAATAATTCTTCTAGGGACCCCATATCTACATATAAGATTCTGCTTGATAAACCGAGTAACCACTTGTCTTGTCACATTTGCATAGAACACAACTTCCACCTACTTGGTGAAGTAATGTATGACAACCAGTATGAATCAGTTTCCTTTAGAAGCCTTCGGTTCAATCATTCCTATCATATCAATTCCCTACATCAAGAATGGCCAAGGTAAACTCACGATATTCAGAGGAGTCGGTGGTACGTGCATTTTGTCAGCATAGATTTGGCATTTGTGACATGTCTTTGTATAATGATAGCAGTCAACTTCCATAGTCAACCAATAATAACCCGCTCTCAAGATTTTTCTAGCCATGGCATGTCCATTTGTATGAGTCCCAAAGGTTCCTTCATGGATCTCTCTCATAAGCGTATCTGCTTCATGTTTTTCCATGCACTTGAGTAACGCCATATCATAGTTTATTTTATATAAGACATCCCCATTTAGAAAGAACTTCGTAGCTAGCTTTCGTAGAGTTCGTTTATCAATCATTGAGGCATTTTATGGATATTCTTGCTTTTCCAATTACCTTTTGATGTCATAGAACCAAGGTTTGTTATCTGACCCTTCTTCAATGGAAAGATAATGTGTGGGTTCTTCAAAATGTCTAATCGTGACGCTCGGCTCGTGATCTGGCCAAGTTACCTTGAACATGGATGACAAAGTCGCCAAGACATATGCCATGTGATTTTCTTCTCGTAGAATGTGAGTGAAAGTAATCTCAGTGAATTCTGTAGCTAACTTCAACACATGATCCCGATAGGTAATTAATTTGGGATATCGGGTGTCGGATTAACCATTGACTTAATATATGACCAATTTTAAGTCCCCATATACTTCTAGGTTTTTAATCCTCAGATCGATAGCAGCTTCCAGACCCAAGATACAAGCTTTGTATTCAGCGACATTGTTGGTGCAATCAAAATATAAGCTTGCAATATAAGGTTTGTGGAAGTTCTTTGGAGAAGTCAACACTGCCCCAATACCATGTCCTAGTGCGTTTTAAGCCCCGTCAAACATGAGTTTCCAACGTGCTCCTGGTTCAGGTCCTTCATCGGGTCCTGGAATTTCATAGTCACTTATAACCATGTCATCTTCTTCTGGAAAGTCGAACTTCATTGGTTAATATTCTGGTAAAGGTTGTTGAGCTAGATGATCAGCTAGTACACCACCTTTGATGGCCTTTTGAGTAACGTATTGGATGTCATACTAGGATAGTAACATCTATCATCTGGAAATTCTTCCTGTAAGAGCAAGTTTTTCAAACACATACTTTAAAGGATCCATTCTCGCTATTAACCACGTGGTGCGAGTTAACATATATTGTCTCAGTCGTTTAGTAACCCAAGCCAAAGAACAACAAGTCTTTTCAAGGAGTGAGTACCTGGTTTCACAGTCGGTGAATTTCTTACTAAGGTAGTAGATTGCATGCTCCTTTCTACTTTCTTCGTCATGTTGCCCCAATACACATCCCATAGATTCTTCAAACACTGTTAAGTACATGATAAGTGGTCTTCTAAGAACCGGTGGAATCAAGATTGGTGGCTCTTGTAAATATTGCTTTATCGTTTTGAAAGTTGTCTGATAGTCGTCATTCCACTCCACTGATTGATTTTTTCGAAGTAATTTGAATATAGGCGCGCGCGTAGCAGTTAGATGCAATATGAACCTGGAAATGTAGTTCAACCTCCCTAAGAAACCTCGAACCTCTTTTTCTGTCCTTGGAGCTGGCATTTCTTGTATGGCCTTCACCTTGTCAAGATCCACCTCAATACCTCAATGACTCACAATAAAACCAAACATTTTTCCTAACCTTACACCAAATGTACATTTGTTTGGATTCATCCTTAGTTTGAATTTCTGTAGACGTTCGAATAATTTCTGCAAGTGAGCGATGTGATCCTCCTCCGTATGGGATTTGGGAATCATATCATCCACGTATACCTCGACTTCTTTGTGGATCATGTCATGAAATAACGTGACCATGCCTCGTTGATAAGTTGCCCCTGCATTCTTTAGGCCGAAGGACATCACTTTGTAATAGAAGGTGCCCCAAGGAGTCATGAAAGTAGTCTTTTCCATATCCTTGGGTGCCATTTTAATTTGATTATAACCTAAGAATCCATCAATGAATGAAAATACTGAAGCTTAAGCTATATTATCCACCAAAACATCTATGTGAGGTAACTGGAAATCGTCTTTGGGACTTGCCTTATTTAGATCCCGATAATCTACACACATGTGTATTTTACCATCCTTATTGGGCACTGGCACAATGTTAGCTATCCAAGGTGGATAATCTACCACAGCTAAGAACCATGCATCAAATTGTTTAAGGACCTCTTCTCAAATCTTGTGAGACATGTCTGGACGAGTTCTTCTGAGCTTCTGCCTAACTGGAGAACAACCTTCTTTGAGAGGTAGCCTATGCACCACAATGTCTGTATCCCATCCCGACATATCTCTGTAAGACCAGGAAAATATATCCATGTACTCGTGTAAAATCTTTATCAGTCTTTCTTTGACGCGTTTTTCTATGGTTGTGCATATCTTGACCTATTTCAGATCTTTTTATGTACCAATGCTGATGATCTCAATAGATTCTTGGTACAGTTGTATATTGTTAGACTTTTACTCTAATACCCTTGCCAATTCTTCGGAGAATTCAAGATCATCTTCATCTTCCTCTTCAGCTTGGTTAATTGGTGCATCAAAGTTATATCGGATAACATCAATAACATTATCAGTGGGTTTGGATGTGGATCTGCACATTTTATCATGTTCTGGTGCAACTTAGTGTATGATTTTGAAAGATGCATATGAAGAAAAGTATTTCCATTAAAAACATAAGAGATAAATGCAAGAGAAAGACAAGGATCTTAATTGAATGCAAAACATAACTCTTATTAATTAAAATATTGTTTGAAACAAATGGGGGCCCCTTACAAGCTACCCCTATGCCTAGGGCATGACATGGGTTCTTTTTTTAAAAACAGAATAATTACTTTGGAAAGAAAAGTATCTCTGGAATCTCCACAGCTTTCCAATTTTTGAGCTCTTCGCCTAGAGTGCATTCACATATGAATTTGGATGCTCCTTTGATGTTGTTATTGTTGGATATCACTTCTACTTGTCCACCATTCTCTAATTCTTAGTTGACAAAGGTTTCCTGGATGGGAGGAAACTGCATCTTGACTTTCAGAATAGCCTTTGATGGTTCGTATCCAAAACCAAAATGATATTTCTTCTCAGGTATCTCCACAAGTTTACCATAACCTTTTGAGGTACGATCTTCCGCAGCTGTTTGTAAATCTCTCCATGAAGTCATAGTAGGTTTCTTGATTTTCTCCACTGGTAGGGTTACCATTGAAGCAACCTCTATAACTTGGAATGGTGTTGTTATGCAGTCTTCGTCCACACTGATATATTTGTAGGACTCTATGTGGCTTACAAATATGTCCTCCTCTCCGTCGATTATAACCAACCTTCCTTCAATAAGGAACTTCAATTTTTAATGTAAGGTTGAGGTTGCATCCCCTGCCGCATGAATCCAGGGTCGCCAAAGCAAGCATGTATATGCTGGCTCTATATCTATCATCTGAAAGGTAATGTAGAACATATGCGGACCAATCTTGATAGGAATATCCACTTCTCCAAACATTGTACTTTGAGAACCATCAAACATTTTAACTATCATAGAACTTGGTCTTATGATAACACTGTCTAGTCTTAGCTCCATCAAACTGGATTTTGGTAGTACGTTGAGGGTAGAACTGGTATCGGTGAGCACCCTGGATAGGCTAGTTGTTCTCATCTGAATGGAAATGTGAATCTCTTTATTGTGATCTCTCCCTTATGGAGGCAACTCAATGTTATTGAAGCCTAAATATGATCTTGATGTTAGATTTGCTACAACTCCGTCAAACTGATTTACTATAATCTCCTTTACAACATGAGCAGAACTCAGAATCTTCATCAGAGAATCTCAATGTGCTTATGAATTGATAATCAATGAGAGTATTGAAATTTTAGTCGGAGTTTGGTGTAGCTCATCCACCACCCTATAATCATTTTTCTTGATTATTTTCAAGAATTCTTCCGCCTCTTGGTCTGTAAAATTCTTGCTTGCAGGTTCTTGTTCTTGACTTGTCTCTACCATAACTTTTCCTTTATCCTTAACCATAGTATCATCCTTCTTTTTTTGTTCGGAGCCATATATTTAACCTCTGCGGGTCATGCCCCCTGTTCCTGTTATATTTGTGATTTCAGGCCCCTGGCTTGTTGATGGCTCACATTTTTTCTTTAAACCATTAACATAGACAGTAGAATCATAACCCCATGGCACAATTTTGTCACTTTCATAAGGAGTGGGAGATGGCCCCTTAATCACCATTGTAGTTTTTGGAAGCACAAGTATTCTCAGAGTCTGGTGTGGTATTGTCATTGGTGCTTTTATCGTAATTGACTCTCCCCAAGGGATTATAAGAGTTTTCTTGGCAAGACTCGGCCCTTGGAAAGGAATTACCATTGACTTCTTTGTATTTCCATTTTTTGCAACTACATATTCTTCTTCAAAATATATCGGCCAAATTGGACTATCCCTTGATCCACCAATTTATGTAACTTCTTCTCAAAAGCTTTATTATGTTCCAAAAGGAAACCGTGTTCAAACAAATATTCCTTCAGGAGATTTATCAGATCTTTTACTCGTTTAGCTTCCCCATAGTTAACGACTACCTCGATTACGTTCACAGTTGGCCCGCCATGCGGAGGCATGGGGTTCGTCTTGCTATTAGGCTTGTCAAAAGTGATATCTTGGGAATCCCACAAATCTTGAACCTTATGTCTGAAGGCCCAACATTTTTCTATGGTATGACCTGGAGAGTTGGCATGATATTCTCACCTTGTATTAGCATCATATTTTTGCGGGAGTGTCCCAATTGGAGGACCTAGTGGCTTCAGCTCCACCAAAGATGCTTTGAGTAAGTGTTGCATTAGTTAACTGTGAGGCATAGGGAGAGGATCGAATCTTCTTGGAGGCCTCTCATGAAGAAGTGAAAAACACAAGAAGGGGGGTTGAATTGTAAAACTGAAAATCAATGCAATGAACACGATATTTTTATCCTGGTTCGTTTGATCTCAAACTACTCCAGTCCACCCATCAAGGTGATTTCGCCTCTCTCCAACGAGGTCTTAATCCACTATATTCAACTGAATATTACAATCTGCTTTAACAACTGCTAAAGCCTTCTTGATGCAAACCACAAACTGGTTTGTCAAGGAAACACTTTCTTACAAAGAAGAGAAATTTGGGTGTGTGAATGTTTTCTATAAAACTGTTTATCACAACTGTGATATTACACAACTTAAGCTTATGGAAACTAGATTGCTAAAATATTGAGTAAGGAATTCTTGGAGCTTTTAGCAAACTAAGAATGAGAAGATGATGAATAGCTTTTAGGCGTGTAAATTGATGTAGAGCATTAGCCAATTCAATCTTCATTGTCTTGTTTATATAGCACTGAAATTGTTGAACGTTGGAGTAATAATCTTGATTCAATGCCAATAACAAACTTTCCTTATTAAGCAGATCTTGTCTGGAATGATGCCGTTGGTAATAATTCGCCTTGAATGCACAGTACCGTTGCTACTTAAAGCGTGTTCTGGCTTTGGCTCATTCTGACTCTGCTTAAGTACTGATGAATTGTTGTTGTCTTTATCAGAGTGTTGAGCGCAGTTCTGTTCATCAAGCTTCAGCATACGCGTGAGTTGTTCTTCTGATTCTGGTATTCTGATATAGCATCTTCTGATGCTAATGTTGATAACCAATATTCTGATGCTGATTAAGTGTACTCTTGCTGATACCTATCAGAGTTTCTGCAAAACAGACGGTAATATTTTAGGTAGCAAATAGTTCTTACATGAATCACATAATTAATATATCATTTCATTTTGTTATCATCAAAACTTAAACTTAGGGTAGTAGATTCAAACTTTGTTCTAACAATCTCCCCCTTTTTGATGATGACAAAAACTAGATATTTTTAATTAAAAATAACGTGAAAAAGTATCAGAGATAACTAAATGATAAGATGTATCAAAGTAAGAAGTTATCAAAGATAAGGAATAAAGAGATATGAGAGTTGGGATTGGAGATACTCCCCCTGAATTTATAACTTCCCTTTTTAATTCCAAGAGTTCTTCAGGATCAGATCTTTATTGACTTACTTTGAACATCAGAATATCAGAGCTTTGACTATCAGAAGCTTTAGATCAGAATATCAGAGCAGAGCTTCAGATCAGAGTATCAGAGCTTTGCTTTGGATCAGAGTATCAGAGCTTTGGTCTTCAGTGAATCAGAGATTATTCTTGTACCTGTAGACTTAAGCAAACAAGAAAACATTCAAAAATATCAGAGTTAGAATGTTTGAGACTTTTTGTCTCAGTAATCCGTTATTGAAAAATATCATTCTTGTTCTCCCCCTTTTTGTCAGCAATCAAAAAGTGTAAGTGATGTGCTAAAACAATTAGAGCAGAAAAACTTGTCATATTAAAATAGTCAGAGCCAGACAAAACAGTACAGAAGATATGCAAAGAAAAACATGAAAATAGCATGAATGAAAATCTAAGGTTGGGGAGGAAGGCGTGTGAACAGAGTCTCCAGCATTGCCTTAATCTGATCAGCAGTTTCAGTCTGCTTGTACACCATGCTGACTACTGTGTCTATCTTGCTATCCTGCACATCTATCCTTTCCTTCATCTTCTGATCATTTTCATCCATCCTTTTCTGCAGACGGATATCATTCAGCTTCAGCTCTTCCAGAGTCTGCCTGTCCAAGGCAGCTTGAGAAACATCAGAAGCAGGGAGCTTCTGAGAGCTTTCTGCAACATCTTCAGCTTGACTGGCTTCAGCTTGAATTGTCTGATCTTCTTCTGGCTGCACCTTTGAAGCTGGACGCTTCTCAGACCATGGCTCACTATCCAGAAGGAGCACGTCTTCTTTCAGCAGCTGACTTCCTACTTCGTTCAGAAGCTTGCTGAAATTCTGCTGTGCTTGCTCATAATTGATGTCTTGAAATTTTAGAGCTTCAGCACGTACCCAAATTCTGAATCGTGTCCAGAGCTGGTCTGAGGCAGCAAGATCAATCATTCCAGGACAGACTTGCTTCAGAGAAGCAATCCATTGCTGCAAACCTGTTTCAAAATTCACAATGCCAGAGCCAACATCTGGCTGTTTTGGTTTTGGAATGGCTATTTTATTTTTGAGATCAGCAAGACGGTCAAGGATTGTTAAATCTATGAAGGTCCTGCTGGGGTTTTCTGTGGTTTGTTTGGTAGGTGTTTGTTTGGGAGATGGAGTGGGAGAGTCAGAAATAATGATTAGACTGTGTGGGGTTTTTGGAGTATTTGGTGGGGTAGATTCTGGCGAGGATGGCAGATGTGCCATGGTTACTGTTGTTCCACATGGAAGCTGGATTTCCAGAGGTTGTGGCTCAGAGGATTGAGGAGAATGAGGTTCAAGAGATGGAGGAGATGGAGTTTCAGAATGATGAAACTCAGGTTGAGGAGGTGATGGTTGAGGTGATGGTGGATGAATTTCTGGTTGAGGAGAGGGAGAAGGAATTGCTGGTTGTGGAGAAGGAGGAGGAATTTCTGATTGTTCAGGAATATGTGGTTCTTCTGGAATGGGTGAGAGAGGTTGTTCTGGTTGAGGAGATGGGGTAATATATGGTTCAGTGTTTGGATTAGTGGAGAGGTGATCAGAAGCATGTTGATCAATGTTAGACAGAACTTTGTCAAGTTCTGATGTTGTTGAAGTTGTTGGTTTGGGATGTTTGGTGTGGGGTCTTCTGAGTTGTAGTGCCTCAGAAGGGTCATCTTCTGGTTCGGTTTCATCTATTGTTGGGATGGGGATTGGGATTTCATGAGAAGCTGGTGTTGGGATTGATGTTGGAATAGCAGAAGAATTTAAAACAGAAGCAGCAGATAAATTACCTCTTTTCTTGGGAGTCTGCTGGGATGTTCCTTCTGAAGGGGCCTTCCTTTTCTTTGTCTTCTACAGTGAGACTTCTGGTTGAGCTTGGTGCAGATCTTTCATATTCAACTTGGGATCTGTACCATCAGCCTTGCACGTATCCAGGTATCTGAGAACCACCACTGGTTTAGATTTTATCTCAGAAAATAAAGGAAAGTCACTCAGTGGGACTCTTCTGCTGGTGATGTCAGCAATAGGAGTAACGTTGGGTTCCTTTCTGATATTTTCTATTAATTTCATTTTCTTCAGATTCTTCGCGTTCAGAGGCTTGCCAACAGTTGGTTCAATGGTGCTTAACTCTTGAGCTTCTATCAGGTGCTCTATCAGCCTATTCTCAGTCAGAATATCTGATATTAACCTTCCAAAGGGTATCCAATCCCTCTTTGTTCTTTCTTCTTCCCTGGTTTCCTTCACGCTTGTTCTGAGGTGATTAAACAGAAGATGAGCCAAGTTGATTTTTACCTTCTGATTGATAAAATAGATCAGAAACTGCTGATCTATATTTATGTAATCAGGGGAACTTGTTGGCTTCCTATGATTAAAGCACCCCAGAATGATCTTCGCCCAAACTCTGTGGTGATCCTTTAGGTCTCTGATTTTGCTGCTAGGCACCCCATGGGTGAAAATCTGTTCTGCTATGACACCAACGTCAGAGCATCTTTCAGCCATATCAATACAGCGGACGCCACCGCCACTGTAACCAATTAGTTTTGCTATGTGATCCTCAGTGATCACAATCTTCTTTCCCATTATGTAGGAGGTGACTTGATGCGTTGAAGAGGTCGCATGAATCCAGAACTCCTTGACTAACATTGGGAACGTTGGTCCAACCAACCTGTCAAAATATCTCTCCCATTTCTGTGCCCTAACTTCTTCTGTCAAGTCAAAACCATTCTCTTTCAGACTGCCAAAATCAATAATCAGTTCAGACAACACTTCTAGATTCTTCACTGGTGTAAGGAGTGTTCTGAATGGAACTTGGTACTATTCAGAGGAAGCTTTCTTCTGAGAACCTGCAGAAGCACTGCTGGAGGTTTCCATGTTCACACTTAGGGTTTTTCTGAGAAAAACTGAGAAAAAATGGGTTTAAGTTTGAAAGAGATGAACACAGAGAAAATGCAGAAAATATTTGAGAGATTATGAGAAACTGTAAAAGATTAATGTGAGAAGTTAACGTGCTTAAATAGATTTCAGAATATTTTGAAAGTGTAAACGGTTTCAAGAAAGAGAAATAAAATCATGATTACGTTTTAAAAAACTGATTACTTTCATTTAATGCTTGCTGATTTTGGGGGATTTGAGAAAGATACTTGAAACGGTTACCAGACATGTGTCTCAATGCACCCAATCAGCGTTTTGCCTTCTCAGAAGCATGCACGCGTTCTGCTTCAGAGATTTGCTGATGATTGGATGACACTTGTTTGATTTAGTGATCAGCACGTCTATCCTTGAGCTGAAACGCTCAGATCTTTAAGACTAGCATCTGATACAATTTGCATGTTCTATCTTTCTGAAAAGAGATTGATCAGAAGTTCACAGTAAAACAAATACATTCTGAAGATAAATATATGGAATTAAAACATTTTCACTCTGGGCAGATTTTCATGCTGAGATGTTTCAGAATGAAATTGAACCTATCTTCAGAAAGGGGTTTAATGAAGATATCAGCCCATTGATGGTCTGTATCTATAAATTTTAAGTTCAAAATTCCTTTCTGAATATAGTCCCTAATGAAATGATGTTTTATTTCTATATGCTTAGCTCTAGAATGTAAAATGGGATTCTTACTTAAGCAAATAACAGAAGTATTGTCACAGAGTATAGGGATGTTACTCTCAAAAATCTGGAAGTCTTCAAGCTGACTTTTCATCCAGAGCATTTGTGTGCTACATCCTGCTGCTGCTATGTACTCAGCTTCTGCTGTTGATAGCGCAATTGTGGATTGCCTTTTGCTGGACCAAGAGATCAGGTTTTCTCCCAGAAACTGGCAGCTTCCAGAAGTACTTTTACGTTCTACTCTGTCTCCAGCAAAGTCAGCATCGCAGTAGCCTACTAAACTGTAATCACTAGATTTTCTATAAAATAAACCCAGATTAGTAGTACCTTTCATATACTTGAAAATTCTCTTAACAGCTGTTAAGTGAGATTCTCTAGGATCTGATTGGAATCTAGCACAAATACATACGCTGAATAATATATCAGGTCTTGAAGCTGTCAGATAAAGGAGAGAACCAATCATACCTCTGTAGACTTTCTGTTCTACCTTTTTTCTTACCTCTTCTCTTTCCAGAATGCACGTGGGATGCATTGGAATCTTTGATGGCTTACATTCTGAGAGGTCAAATTTCTTCAGAAGATCTCTGATGTATTTTCTCTGATGAATGTAAGTTCCCTCTGGAGTTTGATTGATCTGAATTCCTAGAAAGAATTTCAGTTCCCCCATGAGGCTCATCTTAAATTATGACTGCATACACTTAGCAAATTTTCTTCCAAGAGAAGGATTAGTAGATCCAAAAATAATATCATCAACATAAATTTGACAGACTAAGATGTCATTCTTAACTGACTTATAGAATAAGGTAGTGTCCACCTTCCCTCTGGTGAATTCATTTTCTAACAGAAAGTTACTTAGTCTTTCATACCAAGCTCTGGGAGTTTGCTTCAGACCATATAGTGACTTCTTTAGTTTGAAAACATGTTCTGGATGTTTTGTATTTTCAAAACCAGTGGGTTGGTGCACATAAACCTCTTCTTCTATATAACCATTTAAGAATTCACTTTTGACATCCATCTGATACAGAGTGATGCCTCTATTAACAGCAAATGAAATTAAAAGTCTGATAGATTCTAACCTGGCGACTGGAGCAAAGGTTTCTGTATAGTCTATCCCCTCTTGCTGACTATAACCTTGTGCAACCAGTCGTGCTTTGTTTCTGATGACTTCACCTTGTTCATTTAGCTTGTTTCTGAACACCCATCTTGTTCCAATGACGTTGAATCCTTTTGGTCTGGGAACAAGATCCCATACGTCATTTCTGGTGAATTGATTCAGCTCTTCTTGCATTGCCAGAATCCAGTCGTTGTCCAGAAGTGCTTCATCAATGGAAGAGGGTTCAATCAGAGACACAAGTCCCATGAGGGTTTCTTCAGAGTTTCTGAAGCTTGCTCTTGTTCTGATTGGATCTTCCTTTCTTCCTAAGATAGTTTCTTCTAGGTGATCCAAGCTGCTTCTGGGTAATCTCTTCTGAGGTTGATCAGCAGCTGTTGTAGGATTGCTAGCAGTGCTCCTTTCAGACGTTGAAGGATTGTCTGTTTTGAGAGCTTCTGATGACTTGTCTTCAGAACCTGTAAATTCAATTTCCATACCTGCAAAAACTTCATTCTGCTTTGACTTTTCAGAGTCAAGCTTATCATCAAAATGAACACTGATTGATTCTTCCACAATCTGTGTTTCTGTATTGTATACTCTGTACCCTCTTGAGCGTTCAGAGTATCCTAACATAATACACTTCTGTGCTTTAGAGTCAAACTTGTTCAAATAATTCTTTGTATTTAACATAAAACAGGTACATCCAAATGGATGAAAATATGAAATGTTGGGCTTTCTGTTCTTCCACAATTCATATGGAGTCTTTTCCAGAATAGGTCTTATTGAGATTCTATTCTAAATGTAGCACGTTGTGTTTATTGCCTCTGCCCAGAAGATCTTAGCAACGTTTGTCTCATTGATCATGGTTCTGGCCATTTCTTGCAATGTTCTGTTCTTTCGTTCTACAACTCCATTTTGTTGGGGAGTTCTAGGACAAGAGAAATCATGCAGAATGCCTCTGTCATTAAAGAATGACTCAAAATATTTGTTTTCAAACTCTCCACCATGATCACTTCTGACTTTAACGATTCTAAGATCATTTTCATTCTGAACTTGGTTATAGAAGGTAACAAACACAGAGTGTGACTCGTCCTTGTGTCTTAAGAACTTTACCCATGTCCATCTGCTATAGTCATCTACGATTACTAACCCATACTTCTTGCCACTGACTGAAGCAGTTTTAACGGGTCCAAATAAGTCAATGTGCAGAAGTTCTAATGGCTTAGAGGTAGAAACAACATTTTTAGATTTAAAAGAGGGTTTTGCAAACTTGCCTTTCTAACATGCTTCACACAGAGCATCTGAATTGAACTTCAGATTAGGAAGTCCTCTGACCAGATTGAGTTTGTTAATCTGAGATATTCTTCTCATACTAACATGCCCCAATCTTCTGTGCCAGATCCACTGCTCGTTGTTAACAGACAGAAGACACTTTACATTCTGACTTTTCAGTTCAGAAAGTTTGATTTTGTAAATGTTGTTTTTCCTCTTTCCATTAAACAAGATAGTCCCATCTTTCTGACTAACAGCTTTACATGACTTTTGATTAATGATTATATCATAACCGTTATCACTTAATTGACTTATGGATAACAGATTATGCATTAATCCATCTACTAGCAGAGCATTATTAATAGAGGGAATATTTCCATTACCTATAGTTCCAGAGCCAATTATCTTTCCCCTCTGATTGCCTCCAAAGCCAACGTGGCCTCCAGGCTTAAGTTCCAGGCTTTGGAACATATGCCTTCTTCCTGTCATGTGTCGCGAGCAGCCAGAGTCCAGGTACCATGACTGGTGTTTCTGATTTGCTGCTAAAGATATCTGCAACATGTACTATTTTATCCTTAGGTACCCAGATTTTCTTGGGTCCTGATTTGTTAGATTTACCAAAACTCTGGTTGAATTTTGGTTTCACAGAGTACTTACTGCTAGTGTATTTAATATCATGTGTGTGACCATACACAAAATGTGAATTCAGAGGTGTGTGTTTAATGGTTAAATCCATGAAATTCTTTGGTGTAGGAACCTTACCTTGGTATCCTATTCCCTTCCTGCCGTTTCTGCTAACTCCATAGATCATTGAAGCCATTTTTCTTCTATCTATGCTTTTAGCAAGGAACTTCTAGAAACTGTGATCATACTCCTCTATGATCTCATCAGCGTTGCTGGGAGTTTCAGAAATTGGTTCCTTCTGAGAGTTTTGTAAAGTATTTTCTAATTTTAAAATTTTATTTCTTAGCTCAGAATTCTCCAATTTAAGACTCTCAGTCTTATTAGAGTCAGATTCAAGATTCCTTTTCAGGTTTCTGAATTTAACTCTAATCTGCTGATACCTTTCCAGAATTTCATTAAGGCTTTCAGCAAGTTCAGCCTTGGTAAAATTAACTGCAAAGTCAGGAAATACCTCTTCAGTATCTGATTCTGAGTCTGATTCAGAAGCTTCACTATCTTCTGAAATGTTGGCCATGAGAGCTATGTTTGCTCTCTCATCATCTGATTCTGAGTCATCTTCAAACGAGTCAGAGTCATCCCATGTAGCCATGAGACTTTTCTTATTTTCTCTTCCAAACTTCTTTTTGGGCTTTTCCATCTGAAGCTTTGGGCAGTCACTCTTGTAGTGTCCTTGCTCATTGCACTCATAGCAGATGATGTCCTTGGTGTTTGGCTTTCTGCTTCCTGAGGAGCCTTCAGATCTTCTGTATCCAGAGGAAGAGTCTGTCCTTCTGTATCTGGAAGAAGACTCATTCTGATCAGATCTTCTAGGATTCCTGAACTTCCTTTGTCTCTGCTTCCACAGTTGATTCACTCTTCTGGAGAGGAGGGAGAGTTCGTCTTCTTCTGATGTTTCTTCAACTCCCTGCAAAACTTTAGACTCAGATTTTTTGTTAGATTTTAATGCTAAAGGCTTACCTTGCTTCTGGGGTTCATCAGCTTCTAGCTCTATCTCATGACTTCTGAGGGAGCTGATAAGTTCCTCCAGAGAAATTTTGTTGAGATCTTTTGCTAGCTTCAGAGCTGTAACCATTGGCCTCCACTGCTTTGGTAAGCTTCTGATGATTTTCTTGACGTGATCAGCAGTAGAGTAGCCTTTGTCCAGAACCTTGAGACCAGCTACCAGAATCTGGAATCTTGAGAACATTGTTTCAATGGATTCACTTTCTTCCATTTTGAATGCCTCATACTTCTGAATGAGCGCCAGAGCTTTAGTTTCTTTGACCTGAACGTTGCCCTCATGCGTCATTCTGAGTGAGTCAAACATGTTCTCTGTTGTGTCTCTGTTGGAGATCTTTTCATATTCAGCATACGAGATGGCGCTGAGAAGGATGGTTCTGGCCTTGTGGTGATTCTTGAAGTCACGCTTTTGTTGGTCAGACATTGTTTTCCTATCAATCTTCTGACCGCTTGCATTCACAGGGTGCGTGTATCCATCTGTCACCATGTCCCACAGATCAGCATCATGTGCCAGAAAGAAGCTTTCAATTTTGTCTTTCCAGTAGTTAAAATTTTCTCCATCAAAGACTGGAGGTTTGCCGCTGAATCTGTCTCTGTCCTCATGGTTGTCATTGCTGGTGTGAGAATAAGTTCCTGCCATTGTGTTTTTCTGACGCTGGATCTTGTACTGACACGGTTAAGTGTTTTAGCTCAGAACCAGGCGCTCTGATGCCAATTGAAGAAGTGAAAAACACAAGAAGGGGGGTTGAATTGTAAAACTGAAAATCAATGCAATGAACACGATATTTTTATCCTGGTTCATTTGATCTCAAACTACTCCAGTCCACCCGTCAAGGTGATTTCGCCTCTCTCCAACGAGGTCTTAATCCACTATATTCAACTGAATATTACAATCTGCTTTAACAACTGCTAAATCCTTCTTGATGCAAACCACAAACCGGTTTGTCAAGGAAACACTTTCTTACAAAGAAGAGAAATTTGGGTGTGTGAATGTTTTCTACAAAACTGTTTATCACAACTGTGATATTACACAACTTAAGCTTATGGAAACTAGATTGCTAAAATATTGAGTAAGGAATTCTTGGAGCTTTTAGCAAACTGAGAATGAGAAGATGAT
The DNA here is from genome assembly GCA_948472305.1 of Vicia faba. Taxonomy (NCBI): domain Eukaryota; kingdom Viridiplantae; phylum Streptophyta; class Magnoliopsida; order Fabales; family Fabaceae; genus Vicia; species Vicia faba. Next base: position 318,898,641 of record OX451736.1, on the reverse strand, counting down.
GAATAGCTTTTAGGCGTGTAAATTGATGTAGAGCATTAGCCAATTCAATCTTCATTGTCTTGTTTATATAGCACTGAAATTGTTGAACGTTGGAGCAATAGTCTTGATTCAATGCCAATAACAAACTTTCCTTATTAAGCAGATCTTGTCTGGAATGATGCCGTTGGTAATAATTCGCCTTGAATGCACAGTACCGTTGCTACTTAAAGCGTGTTCTGGTTTTGGCTCATTCTGACTCTGCTTAAGTGCTGATGAACTGTTGTTGTCTTTATCAGAGTGTTGAGCGCAGTTCTGTTCATCAAGCTTCAGCATACGCGTGAGTTGTTCTTCTGATTCTGGTATTCTGATATAGAATCTTCTGATGCTGATGTTGATAACCAATATTCTGATGCTGATTAAGTGTACTCTTGTTGATACCTATCAGAGTTTCTGCAAAACAGACGGTAATATTTTAGGTAGCAAATAGTTCTTACATGAATCACATAATTAATATATCATTTCATTTTGTTATCATCAAAACTTAAACTTAGGGTAGTAGATTCAAACTTTGTTCTAACATCTCAAACCTATTATGTTATTGTTCACGTGGAATTACCAATGGCTGTTGTGCTTTCGTATGTGATGCGACAACATTAATTTCTTCCTCCCTCTTCTTCGAGAAGTTAGGAACATTCTTCTTTGAACTATAAGGATTATTAGATTATGCCCCTTGTATCTTGCTACTTTTTATTCCTGCTTCAAATCTTTCACCAATACTTACCATATCTGAGAATCCCGAGGAGACGCTCCCTACCATTTTATCAAAATATAGGCCTTGTAGCATGCTCGTGAACATGTCGACCAATTCCTTCTCAAGGAGTGATGGTTGTACTGGGGCTACCATTTCTCTCCATAGTTAAGCATACTCTCTGAAGGAATCATATTTCTTTTGAGATAAGTTCTGGAGTTGTATACAGTTAGAAGCCATGTCCAAGTTGTACTTGTATTGTCTCAAGAAAGCGTTGGCAAGATCTGCCCATGTCTGGATATGGACTCGCTCCAATTGCATATACTAATCTAGAGATGCCTCACGCAAATTATCTTGGAAACAATGGATCATCAACTTTTGATCTTGAGCATAGGCGTGCATTTTTCGATAGTACATGCGTAGATGATTCCTCGGGCATGTAAGTCCCTTATATTTTCCAAATTCAGGTACTTTTAATTTTGGAGGGATCACCACATCTGGAACTAGACCCATTTCGAGAGCATCGACGTCGAAAGCATCGTAGCCCTCCATAACCTTCTAACTTTCTTCAAGAGCTTTAAATGGATTGAGCGCCATGGGATTTTCAACAACATTGGTATGGGCACTCCTTTGAGGCAACTGGTTGATGCCTTCCACGTCATGGTCTCCATATTGCAGGTCTATGTGATTATCCATGTTGTGTAGATTGTTGACTGGAATCTGTAAGGTATGATATGCCCCTACCTTCGGAGGAGGTGGGATAAAGCCTTTAGTATTAGCTTGCTTGACCTCTTGCTGAGCCATAGTTGATTTTAGAGGACCTGATTCTGGTTCTTGTCTTGGTTGGTGACCGCTCTATGCACCAATAGTCAGGGCTAATTCTTCAACGGCTACTGTTGTACCCCAAAATTTACCCTCTCATTTCTGAAGTAATATCTCATAAGATCTCCTTTGGTTCAAGACTGCACAAGAGTTGATCAGCTCAAGACACCTCCTCAAGCACTGATGACTGAAAATTAGGGTTTGAGTTTGCACAAGGACAAATGGAATTTTAATGCCTCATATGACTTTCATGGATCATTTTGGATCCTCAAGATTTATCATGTCAAGTTTCAAGTCTTGGATCACACTTTTGCTCGTCAATTTATCAGTTGACCTAAAATCAAATGTATTGGGGGAAAAGTCAACTGTGGTCAATTTACAGTCAAACTTCATATTTTTTTATCCATATCAATATAATTAACTCATATATGTCATTTGATCAAGGTTGTAACATAGTTCCACAAGAAATTTGATCAGATCATCAAAAGGGCAAAATGGTCAAAATTAGGGTTTTCACTAAGAAGGTGCAATTTCTGATTTTTGACCTAGCAAATGATTGATTGGTTTAAGTTATGAACTCAAGATTTCAAATACCTCATTTTGACCTAATGGCATGGCTCAAAACATCTCTCAAGATTAATTGATTGACAGATGAATTGCAGTCAACTGATGAAAAGTCAACTGTACACTGAAAAATCAAATTTTGACTTTTTGGTCACAATCAAGTATCAAAGATCACAATTCATCAAGACATGTCAAAATATGAAACGTTTTCATCAAGAAATCAAAAAGTCAAGATTTACACCATGATGCAAGATGATTCAAAGGAAACTTCCAACATGAAAGTTGTAGATATCATTGATATCTAAAACATCGTAGAACATAACTTTTTCAAGAAATTCATGGATTTCAAGTTATGATTTTAAGAAGACATGTTCATGAAACTTGAAAAACTAAGTGAAATTTTGCCCTAGTTTAGGCAGGATTTTGACCTAACTTCATGGTAATTTTTCACATAGTTCCAAGATGAATCTTAAAAACTGTCCAACATAGAGGTTGTAGAGGATGTTACAAGCTTTCTAAAATGTCCAAGAACTCATTAAGATCATACTTGAGCAAGGATAATCGAAGGCAAGAAGTTAGGGTTTCATTCTTGAATTACAAGTCATTTCTTGATGAACACATAATTCAATTTCAATGTTAGGCTGCATAATCTTGCTTTGAAGGCCTTATAACTTGTGTATCTATCCATCATTAATGAATTACACAAACTTTTGATCTATAATCCAAGTGGTTTAAGCTTTATCCAATTCAAATTGCCATTTTGGGAAGAAAGTGAAGAATGTCATTCTTGAAAAGCAATATTTATGCACAAAGTCAATTCTTGAGCCTCTAACTTGTTCCCTCTGATCACACTCCATCTACAAAGTCAGAAACAAGTTTGTTTAAAGCATAACCACTCTACATTAGCAAGTACATAAGACATTGAAACTTGATTTCTCAAAAATCACATGTTAAGCTTAAACATGTGATTTTGAAAAGAGAAGCCTCCAAACTCGTTGCTTATAAATAGAGGCACTATTTGTGAGCTAAGACACGAGCTTAAGCACCCTGAAATTCTCCCAAACTCCCTCAAAACAGAAATTGTCCAAAACTCCATTGTTGCACAGTTTCTGACCTTGAACTTGTAACTCATATTTCCCTCGTGTGTTTCTTAGCTTTTCACTTCCTAAAGATCCTATACATAAAATATAACCCATCCCTGACCCTGTTTCATAACTGTAACTCCATTTCTATCATCCTCCATAACCAAAAATAGAGCACTGCAAGTTAACTTCTCTAAGCCGTTCCAGCCATCCATTGCTCAAGCTAAACATTGCATTAGCTTCATGGGAACTTGAGGAAGCTAACCTGGTCATTACAACACCTTGAATCAAGCTCATTTGCATTTCACATTTCCATTTTTGAGGTACATTTTCTGAACTTCTATCTTTTCATTTAGGTATTCTTAGGCTTGCATTTATGAAGATAAAATATAGACATCATTGCCCTAAAACTGTACATCTCCTTAGATTTCATTTATATTGATTGAGCTTAGAGAATTTTAGGTTTGAATCTCTGAAAATAATTAGGTTATAATTTGGTACTTTTAGAAATTCTAATTCATCTTTGATTTATAGATTATGATATTTAGATGGTTGGATTCGTATGGAAAAATGGAACAACTTTCATGTTTGCATATTTCATTTTCATTGAGAAATGGTGAAGTTACAGATGTTCAGGCTGGAGGTTGAAGATGAAGTTACATCCAGGACATGAATTATGTTATGTATTTATTATTTCATTAATGTTACCAAATGTACAGCCACCCCAGTGGCAAAGGTAGCGCGCGTGTATGTTAGAGGTCATGGATTCAACACCAATCGCTACCTTTTATTTTGTTTTTCAGCATTTTTCCTCCTTTTTTGTTCTAACCAGCACGTTGGGCCTCCCCCTTTGGGCTTTTTATTTTTGCTGATTTCTAACCCCCTGTTTACTTCTGTATGTTGGCCCAACCTTTTTTTTTTATATTTTCATTTTTATTTATTTTCTTTTTCTTATTTTATTTTTATTTTCAGTTTTCTTTTATTATATTATTATTATTATTATTATTATTATTATTATTATTATTTTGATTAATAAAAAATCCAAAATATTTTATTTCTTTTTTATACATATTTATTTTATTTTCTTTATAAAGACAAAAAGACTAAAAAAACATTTGCTTAATGAATTATTTTATTTTATTTTTCTTAATTAACTAATATTTATATTTAGGTTTAATTATTATTTTTCTTTTGTATTTAAAATTAATTTAGAACTAAGGTTTTCTTTTAATTAATTATTTTCATATTATTATCATTTAACTTAAAACCTTTCATAAAAAACCCTAAAAAATGTTTTAACTTAATTTCTTTGTTAATTAGTTTAAGTTTAAATTTGTTTAATTTTAGTTAATCATTTTCTTAATTAGGTAAAACTAAACCCTTTTATCAAAAACCAAACAAAAATCATTTCTTTTCCATTTATCTTCTTGTACATTATTTATCCAATTCTTGTACATTATTCAATATGGTTGTAATAGATAATTAGGTTTAATTTTCCTGCAAATCCCCATTTGTAAATTTGTATACCCCTTCCCCAAATGATGTAATAGCATAGTAATTTTACTTTCCGCAATTAATAATCTTTATATAAATGCTAGTAATTAGGGTTTGTATGGAAAGATAAAATCAACAAGTAGCAAACCCTAATTCAAGACAAAACAATGCATGTAAATCAAACACACTTGCACCCTTAGGGTAATTCTACTTTCTGGCCTTACAAAAATGGTCATGTTATGCATGTGGGATATCTTAGCAAAAAGAAATAAAAAATACAAGATCATAGTCCCTCGATGACATTATCAATGTTTCCTTTCAAAATGACCTTAGTCCCTCGAAGAGAAAGGCTAAGATATCTCACGACATTGTTGTCATGGCTATACGATGACCCACGCCCGTCCCTTTACATCCAAAGATAAGGCTTCTTACCAAATCAATGGTAAGATAACAGTATCAAAAGAAAGGAAGAAATAAACAAAGACATTTGAGTAGGTAGATTGTTCCTAGTTTCTTGCTCATTTTCAAAACAAACATCCTTGGTTATATTCAAAACAAACGCCAACACTTTCAAAACACTTTCAAAATATTTTCCAAACATGAAATATTTTCAAAATCTCAACACTTTGTATACGTTCTTACAAACGAGAACTATTACAAAGTTTGCCTAAACGAAGGCGCCTTTTTAAAATACTTTCAAAAAACCACACAAAGCACATTTTCAAACAAAAGCAAGTGATCTAGCAAGCAACTAAGAGCCCATAGATAACTATGGATAAAAAGGGTGCTAACACCTTTCCTTTTCATAATCTACCCCCCGAACTCAAGAAATAATCTCAAAGGTCTTTCCTGTTCTTTTCAGCCTTTCCTTTTGGATAAAAGAAAAGTCAGTGGAGACTCTTGCTAACCGCAACATTTACGATAAAACGCAAAACACCCAAGTCAGTTCTCCCACTGTATTATAGAACTGGCGACTCTGTTGGGGAGAAACTTAAAAGTGGGGATACCTTAGGGCTATATCACCTTTATTTGCTTTCATTGTTTGACTTGATTGCTTTACATTTTGGTTCCTTGTTTGGGCTTGTTTTAATCCTCTACCCAGATTTGGGATACTTTATAGGTAAGTAACAATACGTTGTGGAAACTGTGCGGGGTATACCGACATGGTCTAATAAATAGCTACATTAGTGTGACACATTTGTGGATACCAGTAGCCCTTGAGTAGTCAAGGAGAATACGGGGCCGCTGTGTGGTGTCATGAAGCACTAACTAACTTTCGAACCTTTACTTGACCAACTTGGCCATTAGAACGTAGTGAGATAACCGGCTCTGGTGTAGTCCGAAGTTGGTTGATACTAGATACTACACTCATTGAGATTTGACTTCTCGGAATATTTTGGTCGTCGTGAAAGAGGCTTGCGCTGAAACAATGCTTGATAAGACAGATCAGGGATATTAAGATCCCTTAGAACCCGATTACTATTTCTAGGACAGGTTTGATCTAACTAAACTTCAAGAGGGTACTTACCTATGAGACTCCATGCAAGCCTAAACCTAAGGACTTGTTTGCCTTGTTTGTATATACTTACTTGTACATGACATCATAAACATCATAACATCATACTCATTCTCACTAACCATTTCAAGGATTATTGGGATTTATCTTTGTTTTGTTTTGTAGGACATGGCTTCTATCCGCAGGAATACTATCTAAGTCAATCTCGTAAGAATTCCTCCTCAACTCAAAGAGTTAGCATCAAGGGTTCCTGAGAATTCTCCATTCACCGAAAGACATGGTCGCCTCCTAAGTTTGGTTACCTCCAACACTGATGAAGATATGATGAAGATGCTCTTCCAGTTCTTTAATACTCTACACTATTGCTTCACTTTCCCCGATTATCAGCTTGTACCAACTTTGGAAGAATTCTCTCAACTCTTGAGGATTCCCATTCTCAATCAACTACCCTTAAATGGTACGGAAAGAGATCCAAAACCTGAAGAGATTGACCAAGCATTACACTTGCAACAATATGATATCACAACTAATTGGGAAACAAGGAGTTGTGTCAAAGGTTTATTAGCCAAGTTCTTGTTCGAGAAAGCTCAAGATTGTTGGAACTCTTTGGACTTACAAGATTTTAAAGAAACCTTGGACCTTCTGATCTATAGGATGATTTTGTTTCCAAACCCTGACCAACTCATATATGTAAGTGCTGTCAAAATCTTCATGTCTCGCAATCCGGTGCCTACTTTGTTGGGAGATATCCTACACTCTTTTCACTCCCGCACCATGAGGAAGAGAGGGATCCTCATGTGTTGCACTCCTCTCTTGGCAAGATGGTTTATTTCGCATCTTCCCCGATCTGTGTTGAAGAACGAGCAAGGTTCGAGATGGTCCCATAGGCTGATGACGCTCAGACATTTAGATGTTCATTGGTGTTCTCGATCCTTTGAGAACGTTACTATCATCGACTATTATGGAGAATTCCCTAATGTCCCTTTGCTTGGCATTAGGGGAGGTATCACTTACAACCCTTGCTTAGCTTTACGAAAGTTTGGTTATTCCCGAAGGGATGGCCCACATGAGATGCTCATCCAAGGAGTGGTATTCGACTACGAGAGCGGGGATCAAAGCTACCGTCAGAGTTTTATACGATCTTGGAGAATGGTAAGAAAAATGGATAGCAAGACGTTGGGACACAAGAATTCCATTCCCCTTGAGCCTTACCTTAAGTGGGTACGAGCTTGTACTCAAAAACTTGTGACGCCTTATCCCTCCATCTTACCAGTTATCATGGAACCTGTGGTTGAAGGAGATGTCACATACATTGTCCTCCATCCCGACATGCCTACTTCTCTCGAAGACCTGCAAAAAGGTTGGATTCAGCTAAAGGAAGAACAAGATATTTTCGAAGCTCAATTCTACGCTAGTGAGAAGAGGGTCTTGGAGCTTACAAAACAGCTACATGAAGAGCAAAGTGCGAACGCCTATCTCGCACCAAAGAGGATGCGTTCAGTCTTTTTATCTTAGAAAGTTATTTTGTAATTCCAAGAGGCATGTTGTAATCGTTTGAACTAATTAATGAAAATTGACGTTTGTTCATTCTGAGTCTATACGAATTTAAGTTTCATAAATCCTTGAAATCATTTGCATATACATCTTCCATGCATCATAACATGACAAGTTTTCACACAACAGGTTTCCTTATCTTTCTGTTGTTTTTTCAGCAAGATGGATCTAGAGAACACTGTGAAGGATCTTCTGGAAGAAAAATCTCAATTCCAAGAGACTATACTGGCCCTAGCCAAGGTGCAACAAGATATGATGGCATTGTTGGCAGTTAAGAAGAAACCCAAGAAGAAATCCCTGGTCAACATGGGTAGAAGGTTCAAAGAGTCTGTTCGTCAGATCCCGGTAGTGGAAAACTCATCTAAGGAAGATGAGAAACATATTGGAGAAGTAAAGAGTACACAGGATGGGTGCATAAACGGTCAAGCGTCTGATGATGATTATTTTGACGAGCAGTATCCCCCGCCGATGTCAAGTATAAGCAGTTAGAAGACAAATTGAAGGCAGTCGAGATCCAATCCGTCCCCGATTTAGATTTTGATGATTTGGGTTTGATCTCTGGGGTTGTTATTCCCCACAAATTTAAAATACCAGTCTTTGCAAAGTACGATGGAGTTTCTTGTCCAAAACTTCACCTGAAATCTTATGTGTACAAGATACAGTCGCACACCGTTGATAAGAAACTCTGGATTCACTTTTTCCAAGAAAGCTGGACCAGAACGCAACTAGAGTGGTGTTACCAGTTGGATGGTTCCCGTATCAATACTTGGGAGGACTTAGCTACCGCCTTCTACCTTCAGTACCAGTATAATGCCGACTTGGCACCAACAAGAGTTCAGTTGCAAGATATGACAATGGGGAAAAATGAATGATTCAAGGAATACGCACAAAAGTGGAGAGACCTTGCAAGTAGGGTTACACAACCTTTGATTGATATGGAGCACATTGACATGTTTATGGGCACTTTATCTGGTCCATTCTTTAACTTATTGGTTGGCAGTTCTTCTTTCGGTTTCACCGAGCTGATCTTAACCAGTGAAAGAGTTGAAAGCGGCATTAAAAGCGGGAAGATTCTCATGGCATCTGCCTCTACTTCCAATCCTGTAAAGAAACCTTTTTCCACAAAGAAAGAAATCAATGTTGTGTACAGGGAAAGGGCCCGTACCAAGAAGAATGACCATCCGTCTGTTAATGTTGTCCGAATCTCCAATCTAACTCTTGCTCCAAGACCATCTACTAATCATCAACCGTTTGAAATGTCGACAATACGATTCACGAGGTTAGGCATGTCACTATCTCAGGCCTTACAAAACATGCTAAAGTCTAATTTGGTGACATTGCCCAATGTTGTACCCCAAAATTTTCCCTCCCATATTCTTTAAGGTTTGACAAGAATCATCCTCAAATGGTTCAAGATGGCTCAAGGGATTGCACAGTCAAGCATCCTCCTAAGTCAGTCAAAATTAGGGTTTTGTTTCTTGCAAGGAAGTTGAGGTTTTCAAGGGCTCAATCAAGTCCCATAGGCCTATATGCATTATCAAGCATCTACATGCCAAGTTTCAAGGCTCACAGCATCAAGTTGCACAGTCAAAAACCCTAGTTGCTCCACAACCAACTGTAGGGGTAAAATGGTCATTTGGCAGTCAAAAGTCAAAAATTTTGGTCAACATCTTATTTTGAGCACACAATCATCATTTGATCAAGTCTTGATCATGATTCCACAAGAATGGCTCAAAAATCATCAAGATGCAAAAGTTTCCATTTTTGGACAGCTGAAAAGTCAACTGTAACTTGACCAAGGCATAACTTTTTCATGGTTCATCAGAAAAATCCCATCCAATGCTCATTTTGGAAGGGAGGACATTTTATACAACTCATCTTCACATTCCAAGTCCAAGAAATGCTCTCACAAAAAGTTATCAATTTCTACATTATAGGTCATTTTCAAAAGTCAACAAAAATGCACTTTAAGTCAAAGACCATAACTTGAGATTGGTAAACCCAAATGACATGGGACCAAAGGGGTTGGTTAGAGGACTTCAAGACCTTTCCAAAATATCCAAGAACATGTTCATATGATCAAAATTGAGCAAGATATGCATTAGAGAAGTTGGGAAATTTTTGTGAAATGGCAAAAGTCAACTATCCTTAAAACTTCAATTTTTGACAAAAGGGCCCACTTTCTTCCACTTGATTCAGCCTTTTCATGCCATACACGTGTCCCATGATTAATTTCAAGACCAAACATTTATTTTTCCATTTTATTTAATTTTTATTGATTTAATTCATTTTTAATCCATAATAATTCAAATAAAATCTAAAAATTAATGGAAGGGCATCTTTTTGATTTGGACAACTTTCATGTGCCATATGCCAACTCACAAATTCGTGCTAGGCTATTTGGTGCACAAAATCATGGTTTTGCCTCAAGAATGGAATGTCCTTTAATGGTGGTCAAACAAAATCCAAAACTTAATTGCACAAGTTTAAGGCTCATCATATCACCTAATTCTCATTCATACCTACATATGCAAGCATTACAAACCTCATTCACGACCTAGAGATCACTGAAACGGCCAGAACAAAAACTCAAAATTTGTCAAAAAGTGAGAGATCAAAAACTGTGTTACAAGCATTTGCAGATCAAAATAAGCACGTGGACCTCTTCTTTGCCATCCCCTGAAGCCAACATGACCCTTGCCAAGGCTTAAGACTCTCTACACAGCACTGTAAGTTCTTCCAAACTCACCCCTGTACACGAAAATTGAACTCTCTATTCTTGCATTGTTTCTCAAAAATATAGGCATAATCATGTTGCTTGTTTGATTCCTGACGTAACTGCATTATTCAATTCCATTTTTATGCCTTGTATGACAAAACTCGTGCCTAGGGTTTGTATATGTTGTTTTTAGGCGTTTTTAGTGCAGGACAAATTGGCCACCATGATGGGTATAGAAGTGATCAGGAGATAGAAACGAAACCAACCATGGTTTTGGAATTAATTTTTGAAGCCTAGGGATGATTTTCAGAAGAGCCTACGAAACTACCTGCGGATAAAAATCCGCAGGTAAATAACCAGGAATTTTGAGGAAGAAGATGATGATATGTCACAACGTGATTGGCCCGTTTAAAAATAACGCGCGTGTTTTTTTTATTTCCAGGAATATTGCTTTTATTACATATATTAACCATTTCTTATTTTTATATCAAATGAAACATGTAGCTCAGCTGACTAAGGCGTTTGTGTAGTGAGCGCTGGGACCTGGGTTCGAATCCCAGGTCCCCTAAATATTTGTTTCCTATTTTTTCCAAAGTGATCATATGCAGGCTATTGAGCGTTGTTCAGCGTACACCTCAACCATCCAGACGCCATGTGTTCACAAACAACAATCCAAGGGCAAATGATGGAAGACTATGGTACAACATAGCCAATGGACACGCAGCTAATCCCAGAAGTCAAATAAGGCTTGCGTTGATGGGCCAGAAAACTACCAAATTCACCTCCTTATTAGGCCCAGAACCTCCTTTGGTTCATTCCTTTTCTCTTATTTTATATATTTTTTATTTTTGTTTGTTTATTAGTTATTTTTCTAATTATTATTTTTTATCACTAAAAATAACTTAATTATTTTTCTTCACAATAAAAATTCAAAAAAACCAAAAAAATATATTTATTATTTTTTGTAAATAAATTCATTAATTAATTTAGGTTAATTAGGTCAACTTTAATCTTTTTCATAATAAATAAAAACAATTTAGAATTAGGTTTTTACTAACTTTTAACTTCTTTTTATTTTCTCTTTATTTTCATTAAAACATTTAAAAACATAAAAAACACAAAAAATATTTTTTCTTGTAAATGATTAATTAATTAGTAAATTAGGTTTAATATTTAATTTAATTGCAAAAAAAAAAGGGACAAACTCAATTCTTTTCTCAAAAGGGTCAAAACCCTAGGACGTTCCCGATTCAATCTTTCGTGCGCGCATTTATTTTTAATTTGTTATTTTGATTATGTATCTGCTCAGAAATGTAATAGTTAATTAGGACCTCCTTTATCGCTTTATTTATTTTCTCGCAGTTTATTTTTTCCAAACGGGTTTGTTTTTGGCGATGTATATACCCGCGCCTTGTAATAGCTAGATTTACCTTTCCGCAATTTATTTTCCGCACTCCTAACTGTTAACAATGCATGAAAGACTTGTATGAATAATAAAACCAATCCGTAGCTCACAAATAACATGTTCAAAGATAAACATAAACTGAAAAACAACACACATGCACATGCCACTCCTAGGGTACGCCTCACTGGTTGCCTCGACGTGGTCGTCAAGTATAGGGTGTTTTAGAGGTCGCCCTCCTGTCTAAAGATCCAGTTGCCTCGAAAGAGTTGCCTCGGATAAAAAGGATCTATGACATTAGGGTTACCGCTAAGGCGTCCTACTATTGCTTTGGCGACCACACATTGTCCCTCATAATCGAATTGACCCAAATACCTCCAACGACGGTGCTACCTACTTCTCAATAGTGGGATAGTACTGTCTAAAGGACTCTTACACAGCCTAATTCCTTAGAGTAGGTAGATTTCTCCTAAGTACTTGCTCTTTTCAAAACAAACAAAAACAACTTTTCGCAGCTACACTTTCAAAAGGTTTTCAAACAAATATTTCATACACTCTTGAGGACAGATACAAGAGTTACTTAGAAATTTTTCAAACGAAATTTTTTCAAAACCCACACACATTTGAAAAGCAAACAATTTTTGAAAACATAAGAGCAAGTACCTAAGAGCCCGTGGATAACCACAGATAGAAAGGGTGCTAACACCTTCCCTTTCTATAAATCTACCTCCCGAACCGAGAAACATTCTCGAATAAGGAATTTTGATGTGCTTTTGTCCTTTCCATGTTGGAGAACATAAAAGACGATGGCGACTCTTGCTTACCGCGACATTTCGCGAACCAGCTTAAAAAACAGTCAGTTCTATTTCCACCGATCACAGAACTGGCGACTCTGTTGAGGAAGTACTAATAAGTGAGGTGTACCTTAGGATTAGACCATTCTTGTTTTCAATTGCTTGCTTTGTTTGCTTTAATATTGTGGGCTTGTCTTGGAGTTTCATAGATCCTAACCCGGATCTGGGGGATACCCTTTTAGAAGTAGCAACAAACTGTGAGGGAACTGTGCGGGGTATACCGACACGGTTGAAGCAGTTGCTACGTTGATGTGGCACTTTGGTGAGTACCGGTAACCCTTGAGTCAAGTTAAGGAGAGTACGGGGCCGCCGCGTGGTGTCGTGAAGCATCAACTGACCTTAAGAACCTTACTTGACCATCCTGGCCTCTTTAGGGGTAGTGAGATGAGCGACTTTGGTGCAGTTCGAAGTTGGTAGATACTCGATACTACACTCATTGAGGGTTATTTTCTTGGAATATTTTGATCGCCAGTTCAGTGGCTAAATCAAAACAATGAACATAGAAAACAACCCAATGATATTGAGCTCCTTAGAACCCAGTTACTTTTGATACGACAGGTTTTTGAGCCCACCAACTTCAAGAGGGTAGGACCCCAAACTTCATGCTGGCCTAAACTCTAAGGGCTGTCTTGTGTGACTTGTGTACCTTGTCATGTTTGCTTTTGTGAATACTTGTGGTGTGTCCTTAACATAACATCATAACATCATACAACATCATATGCATCCATTAACCACTTCAAGGGTTCGAATCTTCATCTTTGTTCTTGTTTTGTAGGACATGGAAACTATCCGCAGAAAGACAATTCAGGTCAACCTTGTGAGGATCCCTCCTCAGCTTAAGGAGATTACATCCAGGATTCCCGAGAACTCTTCCTTCAGTGAAAGGCATGGTAGACTCATCAGCTTGGTCAATACCAACATTGAAGAGGACATGGTGAAAGTGTTGTTCTAGTTCTTTGACCCTTTGCACCACTGTTTTACTTTCTTGGATTATCAATTGGTGCCTACTTTGGAAGAGTTTTCTCAGCTTCTGAAGATTCCTATCCTTAGTCAACTACCCTACAACGGTACGGAAAGGGAACCAAAACTTGAAGAGGTTGCTAAAGCATTACACCTACAACCATCTGACATCAAGGGGCATTGGGAAACCAGAAGTGGTATCAAAGGATTCTTAGCAAAGTTCCTGTTTGAGAAGGCCCAAGAATGTTGGAATTCCCTTGACCTACACGCTTTTGAAGAAGTTATTGCACTCCTTGTCTATGGGTTTGTGTTGTTCCCGAATCTAGATCAGCTTATAGATATCAATGCTGTCAAGATCTTCATGTCCAGGAATCCTATACATACGTTGCTTGGGGACATCCTTCACTCATGTTACACTCGAACCATGAGAAAAAGAGGTATTCTTATGTGCTGCACTCCTCTCCTGGCAAGGTGGTTTATTTCGCAGCTTCCACAATCAATTTTGAAGAAAGAGCGGGGTTTGAGATGGTCACAACGACTGATGACTCTTACACATGCTGATAAACATTGGTGTTCTCGGTCCAGAGAAAATGTCACTATCATTGATCGTTGCGGAGAGTTTCCTAATGTTCCTTTACTTGGAATTAGAGGGGGCATCACTTACAATCCATGTCTAGCTTTGAGACAGTTTGGATATGCTCGGAGGGATGGCCCTCATGACATGTTGATTCTTGACATAATTTTTGACTTCGACAACGATGCACAAGGACTTCGCCAGAGATTCATCAGATCTTGGAGGATGCCCAACAGGGTAGATAGCAAGACACTGGGGCACAAGAACTCCATCCCCCTGGAGCCTTATCTCAAGTGGGTACGAGCCCGCTCCAGAAGCTGGTAATGCCATATCCTCATGTTCTCCCCGTGATCAAAGAGCCAGTTGTGGAAGGAGAGGTGCCCTACACCATTCAACATCCTGACATGCCAACATCCTGGGAAGAAATGCAAAAGAGCTGGATCCAACTCAAGGAAGAGCGGAATTCTCTTGAAACCAGTCTACATGCCAGTGAGAAGAAGGTCTTGGAGCTCACCCGTCTACTCCATGAGGAAAAGAATCTCAACACTTACATAACTCCAAAGAGGATGCGCAGTGTCTTTTGGGATTAAGTTATTTTGTAATGTTTTGCCCATGAGGCCCTGATGTACTGAACAAATTATTTCTTAATACAATGTGTGTTCCTTTTTGTCTACAATGAATTTGAATTTTCGAACCCTTGAATGCATTGCATAAATAAGCATATCATGCATCATGTGCATAACAGGTACTCTTTTTCTACAGGTTGCTTAATCTTCTTCGCTGTTTATTTCAGCACTCACTCAATCATCATGTCTTCCGAACCAACTACTGAACAAGCTATCAAGGCCCTCCAGGCCCAGAACGCCCAGTTTCAAGAGCTGGTCATGAGCTTAGCCCAAGGACAACAGGAGTTGAAGGCTTTGCTCCTGAAGAAGAAGAAGAGGACTGTGATGTTCAACACTGGACGCAGACTCGGGAATACACTGCAGAATGAAGCTGAGCTGACTACTTCATTTGTTGGGGAAGGCAGTCACCAGGAGGGAAGGGTTCCTAGTCCCGTGGTCTCTGACACTGAGACAGACTTCAATGATGAACAGTACCCTCCTGCCGAGGACAGGTACAAACAGCTGGAGGACCGGTTAAATGCTATGGAGATCCAACGCGTGCCTGGGTTGGATTTTGGAGATCTAGGTTTATCTTCTGGGGTAGTGATCCCACACAAGTTCAAGGCACCTGCCTTTGTGAAGTACGACGGGGCTTCCTGTCCTAAACTGCACCTCCGTTCTTATGTAAGGAAGATCCAACCTTACACTGCAGACAAGAACTTATGGATCCATTTCTTCCAGGAGAGTCTTTCAGGGACTCAACTCGAATGGTTCTATCAGCGAGATGGAACCAATATTCGTAGCTGGGAGGACTTGGCTACTGCTTTTTATAAGCAGTATCAGTACAATTCCTACCTCGCTCCTACGCGTACCCAACTCCAGGGTATGTCACTAGGAACGGGTGAAGGTTTTAAGGAGTACGCACAGAAATGGAGAGACCTGGCTGGCAGGGTGCAGCCACCGTTGACTGACCGTGAACTCGTGGACATGTTCTTGGGGACCCTGTCTGGTCCGTTCTTTAACCACCTGATTGGTAATTCCTCTGTTGGGTTTACAGACCTGATCCTGACTGGTGAGAGGATCGAAGCTGGTATCAAATCGGGGAAGATACAGAAAGGTGCCTCCTCGAGCTCTGAAAAGAAGCCCTTCAAGAAGGAAGCTAGTGTTGTTTATGGTCACAGGAGACAGAACAAACCAGAACGCCGCCAAGCTGTCAACGCGGTGGTAGTTTCAAAGCCTTCTGCTGCCCCTCAGCAATACAACCAGCCAAGGGGTGAGATGCCCAAAAGGCAGTACACTCGGCTCAGCATGACCCTGTCTCAGATATTTCCGCAGCTACTGTCAACCAATCTGGTAACTGTCAAGGAAGCTCTGAAGGTAGTGAATACAACATCTCCGAAGTACAACCCCAATGCCCGCTGTGCTTATCACTCTGATAGCCCGGGGCATACTACCGATGATTGTTGGGCTCTAAGGAATAAGGTTCAGGACCTTATTGATGCTAAGGAAATACAATTCGAGGCGCCCGAAAGGCCCAATGTTGTGACTGCTCCCATGCCCCAGCATGGAGTGAATGTTGTGGAAGAGGATCTATATGTAGCTTCTGTGGATGATATTGCTACTCCGATGTTGACCGTCAAGAGGAACCTGTTGCTAGCCGGTTTATTTCCGGGATGTAGTAAAGGTTGCCACCTATGTGCTATTTCACCTGCTGGTTGTCCTTTGCTGAAGTCAGGCGTCCAAAACCTGATGGATAGCAAAGAAATCTTGTTCAAGAAGATTGTTGTCCCTGCTGTCAGTACTGAAGAAGTTTCTATTGTCACTATTTTCAACAAGCCTCCTAAGGCTCCCTCAAAGAAGCCTGTTAAAATCATGTCTACACAAAAGATTGCTCCTATCATCATCACTGTTCCGGGGCCCATCCCCTATAAATCTGACAAAGCTGTCCCGTGGCACTATGGGGCAGATGTTTATGTTCTGGGAGTAAAACAAGAGTTTGATACTAGTACCGACGTCACCAACATCACCGGGCCTGCTAAAGTCACTCATGGTGGTAGGCTCTTCTCACCAGATATTGCACCTCCGGCTATTCAAAGACCTCTTGTTATCACACCTGCCAGTGTGCCTGTTTCCCCTCCTGATCAAGTTTCTACCCCTGCTGCCGAGTCATCTGACGCTCGGGGCAAAGGGACTGCTACTGATGTGCCTGCCCAGATGGAGGCACCGAAGACCGTCAATGTCGAAGCTTCCCAGCAAGAGATGGAAGAGATTCTCAAGATCATTAAGAAAAGTGATTTCAATGTAGTTGAGCAGCTGGGGCACACCCCATCAAAGATTTCTATGCTATCACTGTTGTTCTGTTCAGAGGCCCATGCCAAGGCCCTGATTTCCTTCCTGAAGACGGCCCACGTGCCACAAGAAACGTCTGCTGATCAATTTACCGATTATGTGGCCAACTTGACTGCTGATAATGGGTTGGGTTTCTCTGACGCCGATTTGACTGCCAAGGGAAAGAACCATAACGACGCCCTGCATGTCTCTATTGAATGCAGGGGCACTACTCTTGCCCATGTGTTGGTAGACACCGGTTCTTCGTTGAACGTATTGCCCAAGAAAGCTCTAGATAGGCTGGATTATGAGGGTTTAGAGCTCAAGCCTAGTAGCATTGTTGTCTGGGCCTTTGACGGGTCGAAGAGGATGGTACATGGTGAAGTTGACATCCCAATCAGGGTTGGTTCTCAAGTTTTTTACTCTACTTTCTATGTAATGGACATTCGTCCATCCTATTCTTGTTTGCTGGGTCATCCATGGATCCATAAGGCTGGAGCTGTGACCTCAACTCTACATCAGAAGCTTAAATACCCGGTCAGAGGGAAGATTGTTACAGTGCAGGGGGAGGAAGAATATATGGTCAGCCACCTCAACTCGTTCCGGTACGTAGAGATGGATGGGGAGTTCATTGAGACCCCCTTTCAACACTTTGAAGAGGTGCCTCAGACAATGGCAGCAGCAGAGACTGTGACTGAAGAAGGTCCTCCTTTGAAGATGGCTTCCTTGAAGGATGCCCGAGCTGTGATCAAGAAGGGTGAGTGCGCAAACTGGGGCCGACTTCCTGATTTCACTCCAAAGACTGACAAATTTGGCTTGGGTTTCACTGCAGAAGCTCAGAGGGTTGTTCGCAAGGCAAGGATTGGAAGACCTCATGTATTCATCACCAACCCGGGAGTGAATGCTATTGAAGACGATGTGGAGGAATCCGAATTTGACAGCTGGATCTACCCAACGACCAACGGTGGACCAAGCAACTGGACTGCAAAAGACTTTACACCTATTACTTTTGTCACTCAGTAATGAACTCCTTTGTTTTAAAGTTGTAACGAACAATAATTTGAAACTTTATGGCCCGGTGTCTTACCCGGGGTACCGTGGCTTCATTTGTGAGGGCTTTTGTGTGTCACTTCCATATATCATTAATAAAAGCATTGGACGTTTTTTACATTTCAAATCTTGCGCTCCTTGTCTTTCTTATTTATATTGCAAAACAACTATATTTACACACACTCACTTATACAGGTTCCAATCCACTCTGGATCCCACTGGTAACGACTCTGCTACTGCCAGTTATGACTTCGAAAATCCGATCAACTTAGCCGAAGACGAAGGTGAAGATGATTGCGAAGTGCCTGGTGAGCTTGCAAGACTGTTACTCCAGGAAGAGAGGGCCATTCAGCCACATGAAGAGCCAGTGGAAACGGTAAATCTGGGTACTGAGACAGACAGAAAGGAAGTCAAGATTGGTGCCAATCTGGAGCTCAGTGTGAAACAACGGTTGGTTCAGATGTTGCATGATTATGTGGAAATCTTTGCCTGGTCTTACGAAGACATGCCTGGGTTGGATACCGACATTGTGGTCCATCATTTGCCTACCAAGGAAGACTGTCCTCCGGTTAAACAGAAGGTCTGCCGTATGCGTCCAGAGATGTCCCAGAAAATCAAAGCTGAGGTTATGAAACAATTTGACGCCGATTTTCTAGCAGTAACTTCTTACCCTAAGTGGGTTGCCAACGTGGTTCCAGTACCGAAAAAAGATGGTAAGGTCAGAATGTGTGTTGATTACAGGGATTTGAACAGGGCAAGCCCCAAGGATGGCTTCCCTCTACCTCACATCGACGTTCTGGTTGACAATACTGCTCAGCACAAGGTATTCTCCTTCATGGATGGGTTCTCAGGTTATAATCAGATCAAGATGGCTCCTGAAGACATGGAGAAGACCACCTTTGTTACTCAGTGGGGCACCTTTTGCTACAAGGTCATGCCTTTTGGGTTGAAAAATGCTGGGGCAACCTACCAACGTGCCATGGTTGCTTTGTTTCATGACATGATCCACCATGAGATTGAAGTATATGTCGATGATATGATTGCAAGGTCCCAAACTGAGGAGGAACACCTTGACCATCTACAGAAGCTGTTTGACCGTCTGAAGTTGTACAAGCTGAGGTTGAACCCAAACAAGTGCACCTTTGGGGTGAGATTTGGAAAACTGCTAGGCTTCATCGTAAGCGACAAAGGTATTCAAGTGGACCCTGCCAAGGTGAAAGCCATACAAGAGATGCCAGCTCCCAAGACAGAGAAAGAAGTCAGAGGCTTTCTAGGACGGCTGAACTACATTGCCCGATTCATCTCACATCTAACTGCTACCTGTGAACCAATCTTCAAGCTACTGAAGAAAGATCAAGTAGTACATTGGAACGATGAATGTCAGGCCTCTTTCGACAGAATCAAAGAGTATCTCCAAGAACCACCCATTCTTATGCCACCGATTGAAGGGAGACCTATAATCTTATACTTGATAGTACTGGACAACTCAATGGGGTGTGTGCTGGGGCAACATGACGAGTCTGGCCGAAAAGAGCACGCCATTTATTACCTTAGCAAAAAGTTTACCGACTGTGAGACCCGATACTCACTGCTCGAGAAAACTTGCTGCGCTTTGGTATGGGCTGCTCGCCGGCTGAGACAGTATATGTTGACTCACACTACTCTGTTGATTTCAAAAATGGATCCAATCAAGTATATCTTCGAAAAGCCCGCCTTGTCAGAAAGAATAGCAAGATGGCAGATGATCTTGACAGAATATGACATCCAGTACACGACTCAAAAAGCAATCAAGGGAAGTGTATTGGCAGACCATTTGGCACACCAGGCAGTGGACGACTACCAATCCATGAACTTTGAATTTCCAGACGAGAATATCATGGTAGTGACTGATTGTGAAGTACCTGGACCGGATGAAGGACCTGAAGAAGGATCCCGATGGTCTATGCACTTTGACAGAGCCTTAAACGCTTTGGGTAACGACATTGGCGCTGTGATGATATCCCCTACAGGAACTCATACTCCACTCACCGCCCGACTATGTTTCAACTGCACCAACAACATGGTGGAGTATGAAGCGTGCATCATGGGTCTTCAAGCTGCAATTGACTTAAGGATCAAGTTTCTGAGTGTCTTCAGAGATTCTGCTCTCGTGATCAATCAGATCAAAGGCGAGTGGGATACGAAACACCCAAATCTTATTCCTTACAAAGAGTATGTGTTGACGTTGATTCCCCACTTCGAGGAGATAACTTTTAAACACTTCCCAAGAGAGGAGAATCAGTTGGCGGACGCGCTGGCTACGATGTCTTCTATGTTCAAAGTCAAATGGGACAACGAGGCTCCCCGGATCATTATCTGGAAAATGGACGAACCTGCACATTGCTGTGATCTTGAGGTTGAAGAGGTAACTGAAAAGCCTTGGTATCATGAAGTGAAAAGGTACTTGGAAGCTCAAGAATACCCCGAGGGTGCATCTGTTAATGACAAAAAGTTTCTGAGAAGGTTCGCGGCAAAGTTCTTCCTCAGCAACGGCATTCTCTACAAACGAAACCATGATTCAACTTTACTGTGTTGTGTGGATAAAATTGAAGCCGAAAAGATCATGGCAGAGCTACATAAAGGTACCTTCGGAACACACTCCAGTGGACATACCATGGCAAAGAAAATCCTTCGAGCAGGATATTTCTGGTCCACAATGGAAGCTGACTGTTACCAACATTCTCGGACGTGTCACAAATGCCAGATCTATGCAGATAAGGTGCACGTTCCTCCAGTTCCTCTGAACGTCTTGACAACACCTTGGCCTTTTGCAATGTGGGGCATTGATATGATCGGCGAGATCAGACCTACGGCATCCAATGGGCATCGCTTCATCCTGGTAGCGATTGATTACTTCACAAAGTTGGTTGAAGCAGCTTCCTACGCTACGGTAACCAAGAACGTTGTGGCACGATTCATTCGGCATAACCTGATCTGTCGATACGGTGTACTTGAGAGGATCATTACGGACAATGGTACCAATCTTAATAACAAGATGATCACTGAGCTCTGCGAGCAATTCAAGATAGAGCACCATAACTCTTCTCCCTACCGGCCAAAGATGAATGGGGCCGTCGAAGCGGGAAATAAGAATATCAAGAAGATTGTGCAGAAGATGACAATGACCTACAAAGATTGGCACGAGATGTTTCCGTTCGCTCTTCATGGGTACCGTACCTCAGCAAGGACGTCAACAGGGGCAACACCCTTTTCCTTGGTCTATGGCATGGAGGCAGTCTTGCCTATTGAAGTCTAGATACCCTCTCTCCGGATAATGAAGGATGCAGGTTTGAGCGAAGATGACTGGATCCAGACTCGACTTGATCAATTAAATCTAATCGACGAAAAGAGACTCACTGCTATTTGTCATGGTCAAACATACCAAAAACGGATGATCAGGGCATTTAACAAGAAGGTCAGACGACAAGAGTATCAAGTCGGGGACCTGGTAATCAAGCGCATCATTCTTCCTCAAAGTGATCCCAGGGGCAAATGGACCCCTACGTACGAAGGGCCATTTGTGGTTAAACATATCTTCTCAGGAGGAGCTATGATTCTAACCACCATGGATGGTGACGACCTTCCTCACCCCGCCAATGCAGACATAGTAAAAAGATACTACGCATGAATAAAAGACCCGCTAGGTTGACACACCTAGGTAAAAATAAGGGCTTCCCGGCGAACCAAAAGGGTTCGAGAAAAAATAAGGGATGAAATGAAAAAAAATATGTACACCCGGCAAGCCGAAAACCTGAAAAGGCAGCTTGGGCAAAAATGGGTATCCCGATGGACTGAAAACCCGAAAGGGAAGTCCAGGAAAAAGTTAGGGATATAAGCGTAATACTATGTCTCATTGGATCACCTTGCATCCAGAATTCGGTATCAACTATCAGGTTCAGACGGCATCGATCAATCAGCCTCATCTTCAACTAAGCAGCAAAGTGATGAGACGCTCGAAGACATAAAGGCGATAGCAGAGTTGGAACCTAGTGGGATTATTTTTCACATAGCTGTTTTGTTTTCTTTTCACAAAATTGTATAAAATCTATGTTGTTCGGCGGCGTTCTCTTACTAGGACGCCAGCCTCTTGTACATAAATGCCTATTTACAGGCTAATTCAAAAATCAATATAAATTCACTTTTCAGACAAATTGCCAATTGTTTTTCCTTTTTCTGTTTTGTTTTGCAAAGAACGTCCAATGTTCATTTTTGATATATGCATTTGACATTAATTGCTAACTCATAAATAATTGCATACGAAACAAAGGATTAATTACAGGTGACATCAGAAACAGGGGAAATAATAATTGTCTAAGTGGTCTAGTTGCTCTGTCCACCAAGGTACTAAGGTGGGTTCAGCTGAAGAACATGACCAGGATACCTTCACTCCCCGCATAGTAAGACAAGACTTAACAATACTCTCCCCAAGCAGAGTTGGTCTCCCATAAGCCCTACAAGGCACAATATCCCTAACAAGTCAGCAATACTCTCCCCAAGCAGAGTTAGCCTACAATCAGCCTTAAGGAATCATTATCCCTAGAAGATCTTAATATTCCCCATCGGAGTATACAGATGTTCCTAAGCAAGCATCCCCGGCAGTCTTAACATAAGATTGTTCCCCGACAGAATATCAGACACCCCAGTGGAGCCACTTCCCCAGTACAGTACAAAAGTTTCCCCAAGAGAGTTGAATCATCTCTCCCCAGTAGACTCTGGAAGCTTATCCCCAGTAGATTCTGGAAGCTTGTCCCCTGCAGGGTACACACGTCTCTCCCCGGCTTTATTCAAAGGTTATTCCCCACCAGAGCTTATAACTGGGTTATCCTCAGCTATTTACAACGGAAAGATCGTCCTCGGCGAAGTTCTTCCTATCCCCCAGTGGAGTTCATCAAATTCCTCAACAAAACATATCAACGGTATCCCCAGCGGAGTTATCATCAAATCTCAGCGAAGTATCTCTACCCACAGAGTAATTCCCCGCAGAGTAATCTCTCCAACAAGTTTATTCCCCAACGGAGTCATCTCCTCTTACCAGTTTATTCTTGCAATCATCATCCCCAGCGGAAATGAAGAACTCTACTCTTCAAAACATCAGCCCAGGATTTAACGAGCTCCCGGCCTTCGTCAAGGATTTATTTTCCCAGACGAAAATACATTCATAAACATCACATTATCATACACCATGACGCATGCATATACGCATCATAAACACACAATCTCATTTATTCTTGAGAACCTCATGACATCATACATTTCATACATCATGACATTGCATACAACTGATGTTTTGCCTTTTCAGGAAAAAGGTCAATCCAAAGATGATTACTATCAACTGTCGCAATTCCAGATTCGATTCCTGTATCTAGCCAGGGCATATATGTGAGTAACTGATTATGGATTCGATACATGTATCTAGCCAGGGCATATCTGCATGAAGAGTTTAGAGATTCGACACCTGTATCCAGCCAGGGCATATCTGTAGACGACCAATTCCAGATTCAATACCTGTATCCAGCCAGGGCATATCTGTAGAAGACCAATTCCAGATTCGATTCCTGTATCTAGCCAGGGCATATCTGTGAGTAATTGATTGTAGATTCAATACCTGTATCCAGCCAGGGCATGTCTGCATGAAGAGTTTAGAGATTCGATACCTGTATCTAGCCAGGGCATATCTGTAGACGACCAGTTCCAGATTCGATTCCTGTATCCAGCCAGGGCATATCTGTGAGTAACTGATTGTAGATTCGACACCTGTATCCAACCAGGGCATGTCTGCATGAAGAGTTTAGAGAATCGATTCCTGTATCTAGCCAGGGCATATCTGTAGACGAAGAATTCCATATTCGATACCTATATCTAGCCAGGGCATATCTGTGAGTGACCGATTGTAGACTCGACAACTGTATCTAGCCAGGGAATATCTGCATGAATAGTTTAGAGATTCGATACCTGTATCCAGCCAGGGCACGTCTGTAAGCAACCTTTTGAAGTTCTGGATTCGATTCATGTATCTAGCCAGGGCATATCTGTGAGCGAGTGATCGTAGATTCGATACCTGTATCTAGCCAGGGCATATCTGCAAGAAGAGTTTGAAGATCAACCCCTGTAACAGGCCAGGTAACCATCTTTCTTTCTCAGGTACGCAAGTTCTCGCTAAGGAATCTCTTACGCGATCGACACCTCCAGATGGCATCTTTAAGCCCATCTCCACAACTATCTATTACACTTCCAAATGGCATCTATAAGCCCATGCCCGACAAGGTTCCGTCCCATCTTCAGATGGCGTCTATAAGCCCATCCTCCTATCCATCATCTCTCCAAATGGCATCTGTAAGCCCATTCCCGACATCACACTGCTGATACTCCACTATGTGAGTGCAAATTTCAGGGCACTTTAGTGTTCAATCATCTTCCACCTTCGGATCACGAAAGGCACGCCAGCCAATCTACATCCTCAGGTCTAAGAATATTGAACAGGGGCAACTGTTGTACCCCAAAATTTTCCCTCCCATATTCTTCAAGGTTTGACAAGAATCATCCTCAAATGGTTCAAGATGGCTCAAGGGATTGCACAGTCAAGCATCCTCCTAAGCCAGTCAAAATTAGGGTTTTGTTTCTTGCAAGGAAGTTGAGGTTTTCAATGGCTCAATCAATTCCCATAGGCCTATATGCATTGTCAAGCATCTACATGCCAAGTTTCAAGGCTCACAGCATCAAGTTGCACAGTCAAAAACCCTAGTTGCTCCACAACCAAGTGTAGGGGTAAAATGGTCATTTGGCAGTCAAAAGTCAAAAATTTTGGTCAACATCTTATTTTGAGCACACAATCATCATTTGATCAAGTCTTGATCATGATTCCACAAGAATGGCTCAAAAATCATCAAGATGCAAAAGTTTCCATTTTTGGACAGCTGAAAAGTCAACTGTAACTTGACCAAGGCATAACTTTTTCATGGTTCATCATAAAAATCCCATCCAATGCTCATTTTGGAGGGGAGGACATTTCCTACAACTCATATTCACATTCCAAGTCCAAGAAATGCTCTCACAAAAAGTTATCAATTTCTACATTATAGGTCATTTTCAAAAGTCAATAAAAATGCACTTTAAGTCAAAGACCATAACTTGATATTGGTAAATCCAAATGACATGGGACCAAAGGCATTGGTTAGAGGACTTCAAGACCTTTCCAAAATGTCCAAGAACATGTTTATATGATCAAAATTGAGCAAGATATGCATTGGAGAAGTTGGGAAATTTTTGTGAAATGGCAAAAGTCAACTATCCTTAAAACGTCAATTTTTGACAAAAGGGCCCACTTTTTTCCACTTGATTCAGCCTTGTCATGCCATACACGTGTCCCATGATTAATTTCAAGACCAAACATTTATTTTTCCATTTTATTTAATTTTTATTGATTTATTTATTTTAAATCCATAATAATTCAAATAAAATCTAAAAATTAATGGAAGGGCATCTTTTTGATTTGGACAACTTTCAAGTGCCATATGCCAACTCACAAATTCGTGCTAGGCTATTTGGTGCATAAAATCATGGTTTTTCTTCAAGAATGGAATGTCCTTTAATGGTGGTCAAACAAAATCCAAAACTTAATTGCACAAGTTTTAGGCTCATCATATCACCTAATTCTCATTCATACCTACATATGCAAGCAGTACAAACCTCATTCACGACCTAGAGATCACTGAAACGGCCAGAACAAAAACTCAAAATTTGTCAAAAAGTGAGAGATCAAAAACTGTGTTACAGGCATTTGCAGATCAAAATAAGCACGTGGACCTCTTCTTTGCCATCCCCTGAAGCCAACACGACCCTTGCCAAGGCTTAAGACTCTCTACACAACGCTGTAAGTTCTTCCAAACTCACCCCTGTACACGAAAATTGAACTCTCTATTCTTGCATTGTTTCTCAAAAATATTGGCATAATCATGTTGCTGGTTTGATTCCTGACGTAACTGCATTATTCAATTCCATTTTTATGCCTTGTATGACAAAACCCGTGCCTAGGGTTTGTATATGTTGTTTTTAGGCGTTTTCAGTGCAGGACAAATTGGCCACCATGATGGGTATAGAAGTGATCAGGAGATGGAAATGAAACCAACCATGGTTTTGGAATTAATTTTTGAAGCCTAGGGATGATTTTCAGAAGAGCCTACGAAACTACCTGCGGATAAAAATCCGCAGGTAAATAACCAGGAATTTTGAGGAAGAAGATGATGATATGTCACAACGTGATTGGCCCTTATAAAAATAACGCGCGTGTTTTTTTTATTTCCAGGAATATTGCTTTTATTACATATATTAACCATTTCTTATTTTTATATCAAATGAAACATGTAGCTCAGCTGGCTAAGGCGTTTGTGTAGTGAGCGTAGGGACCTGGGTTCGAATCCCAGGTCCCCTAAATATTTGTTTCCTATTTTTTCCAAAGTGATCATATGCAGGCTATTGAGCGTTGTTCAGCGTACACCTCAACCATCTAGACGCCAGGTGTTCACAAACAACAATCCAAGGGCCAATGATGGAAGACTATGGTACAACCTAGCCAATGGACACGCAGCTAATCCCAGAAGTCAAACAAGGCTTGCATTGATGGGCCAGAAAACTGCCAAATTCACCTCCTTATTAGGCCCAGAACCTCCCTTGGTTCATTCCTTTTCTCTTATTTTATATTTTTTTATATTTTTGTTTGTTTATTAGTTATTTTTCTAATTATTATTTTGTATCACTAAAAATAACTTAATTAATTTTCTTCACAATAAAAATTCAAAAAAACCAAAAAAATATATTTATTAATTTTTGTAAATAAATTCATTAATTAATTTAGGTTAATTAGGTCAACTTTAATCTTTTTCATAATAAATAAAAACAATTTAGAATTAGGTTTTTACTAACTTTTAACTTCTTTTTATTTTCTCTTTATTTTCATTAAAACATTTAAAAACATAAAAAACACAAAAAATATTTTTTCTTGTAAATGATTAATTAAGTAGTAAATTAGTTTTAATATTTAATTTAATTGCAAAAAAAAAGGGACAAACTCAATTCTTTTCTCAAAAGGGTCAAAACCCTAGGACGTTCCCGATTCAATCTTTCGTGCGCGCATTTATTTTTAATTTGTTATTTTGATTATGTATCTGCTCAGAAATGTAATAGTTAATTAGGACCTCCTTTATCGCTTTATTTATTTTCTCGCAGTTTATTTTTTCCAAACGGGTTTGTTTTTGGCGATGTATATACTCGCGCCTTGTAATAGCTAGATTTACCTTTCCGCAATTTATTTTCCGCACTCCTAA
The DNA here is from genome assembly GCA_948472305.1 of Vicia faba. Lineage (NCBI taxonomy): Eukaryota > Viridiplantae > Streptophyta > Magnoliopsida > Fabales > Fabaceae > Vicia > Vicia faba. Next base: position 318,871,031 of record OX451736.1, on the reverse strand, counting down.
CTGTTAAGAATGCATGAAAGACTTGTATGAATAATAAAACCAATCTGCAGCTCACAAATAACATGTTCAAAGATAAACATAAACTGAAAAACAACACACATGCACATGCCACTCCTAGGGTACGCCTCACTGGTTGCCTCGATGTGGTCGTCAAGTATATGGTGTTTTAGAGGTCGCCCTCCTGTCTAAAGATCCAGTTGCCTCGAAACGGTTGCCTCGGATAAAAAGGATCTAGGACATTAGGGTTACCGCTAAGGCGTCCTACTATTGCTTTGGTGATCACACATTGTCCCTCATAATCGAATTGACCCGAATACCTCCAACGACGGTGCTACCTACTTCTCAATAGTGGGATAGTACTGTCTAAAGGACTCTTACACAGCCTAATTCCTTAGAGTAGGTAGATTTCTCCTAAGTACTTGCTCTTTTCAAAACAAACAAAAACAACTTTTCGCAGCTACACTTTCAAAAGGTTTTCAAACAAATATTTCATACACTCTTGAGGACAGATACAAGAGTTACTTAGAAATTTTTCAAACGAAATTTTTTCAAAACCCACACACATTTGAAAAGCAAACAATTTTTGAAAACATAAGAGCAAGTACCTAAGAGCCCGTGGATAACCATGGATAGAAAGGGTGCTAACACCTTCCCTTTCTATAAATCTACCTCCCGAACCGAGAAACATTCTCGAATAAGGAATTTTGTTGTGCTTTTGTCCTTTCTATGTTGGAGAACATAAAATACAGTGGCGACTCTTGCTTACCGTGACATTTCGTGAACCAGCTTAAAAAACAGTCAGTTCTATTTCCACCGATCACACCCGACCCTCCTGCCAATCCAGATACCTCTTCACCAAAGTACAACCCGAACGCCAAATGTGCTTACCACTCAAGTAGCCCCGGGCATGAGACTGACCAATGCTGGGCCTTGAAGAGTAAAATTTAGGATTTGATTGGTAACAAGACCATTGAATTTGATCCTCCTCCAACTCTGAATATAATCATCGCGCCTATGCCAAAACATGACAAGTGTGTCCATGAAGTTAACGCTGTGGGTGATTCTGATGAAGAAGCTGCATTTGAAGATTGGGTGTATCCTACTACAACAGAGCTAAAAAATTGGCATGCAAAGGACTTCGTGACCATCTCCTTCATTGAGGAGTAATCTACTTGTTTATTGTTTTTTATTGAATTCAAGAATATTTTGTCTGTAATATTTAACAATGACTTTTAAGCCATGTGCATGGCTCGGGGCACTTTGGTCCATTTGTCAAGGGTTTTATTTATGTTCATCTAATCATATGATCATTCAATACAAACCATTGGACTCTTTTGCATTCAAATCTTTATGTTCATTATCTTTCTTTTCCTTCAAACACATTTTTCAAATAGCCATGTATCTTACATGCACACACACACACTCTTGCAGGTCCTCATCCACTCTGGATCTTATTGCCAATGACTTTACTATTGCTGACTATGACATCGAATGTCCAATTAACCAAGCCGAAGACGAAGGAGAGGAAGATTGTGAAATACCGGGAGAACTAGCCAGACTTCTATTACAAGAGGAAAAAGCTATCCAGTCGCACGAAGAGTCAATTGAAGTCATCAACCTGGGTACTGAGACAGACAAGAAGGAAGTCAAGATCAGCGCTAACTTGGAAAGTAGTGTCAAGAGAAGGTTGGTTAAGATGTTGCATGATTATGTGGAAGTATTTGCTTGGTCGTAGAAAGATATTCCAGGGTTGGATACCGATATTGTAGTTCATCGTCTGCCAACAAAAGAAGATTGTACTCTTGTCAAACAAAAGGTTCGTCGCATGAGGCCTGATATGTCTGAAAAGATAAAATCTGAAGTGATGAAACAATTTGATGCTGGATTCCTAGCTATGACATCTTATCCCCAATGGGTTGCTAATGTGGTGCCTGTGCTAAAGAAAGACGGAAAAGTCTGTATGTGCGTAGGCTATAGGGATCTGAATAGGGAAAGCCCCAAAGATGACTTCCCTCTACCTCATATTGATGTCTTGGTCGATAATATTGCTCAGCATAAAGTCTTCTCTTTCATGGACGGTTTCTCTGGCTATAATCAGATAAGGATGGCTCCCGAAGACATGGAGAAGAAAACTTTCGTTACGCAATGGGGCACCTTTCGCTACAAGGTCATGTTGTTCGGATTGAAGAATGCAGGGGCAACATATCAAAGGACTATGGTAGCTTTGTTTCATGACATGATTCATCATGAGATAGAAGTATATGTGGATGATATGATTGCAATATCACAGACTGAGGAAGAACATCTCGATCACCAGTACAAACTATTTGAGAGGTTGAAAAAGTACAAATTAAGGTTAAACCCTAACAAGTGCACATTCGGAGTACGATCTGGAAAGCTTCTAGGTTTTTTTGTAAGCAATAAAGGCATTGAAGTTGATCCTGCCAAGGTAAAGGCCATCCAAGAAATGCCAGTCCCCCACTCTGAAAAGGAAGTTAGAGGATTCTTGGGTTGTTTTAATTACATCGCCCGTTTCATATCTCACTTGACTGCTACTTGTGAGCCAATCTTCAAACTCTTGAAGAAAGATCAAGTAGTCAGATGGAATGATGAATGCCAAGCTGCCTTCAACAAAATCAAAGAATATATATAAGAACCTCTTATTATCATGCCTCCAGTTGAAGGAAGACCCTTGATCATGTACTTGACAGTACTAGAGAACTATATGGGGTATGTTTTGGGCCAACATGACGAGTCTGGCTGAAAAAAGTTTACCGACTATGAAACCAGATATTCACAGCTCGAGAAAACTTGTTGCGCTTTGGCTTGGGCTGCTCGCCGGCTAAGACAGTAATGTTGACTCATACCACTCTGTTGATTTCTAAGATGGACCCAATCAAGTACATCTTCGAGAAACCTGCTCTTTCCGGATGGATAGCTAGATGGAAAATGATCTTGACTGAGTACGACATTTAATACACAATGCAAAAAGCCATCAAAGGAAGCGTACTAGCAGATCATTTGCCCATCAAGTTGTGGATGACTATCAGTCTATGAACTTCGACTTCCCAGATGAGAACATCATGTTGGTGACCGACTGTGCGAAACCTGGACCGTATGACGGACCTGAACAAGGATCCCGATGGACTATGGTTTTCGATGGGGCTTCCAACGCTTTGGGTAACGGAATTGGTGTTATGATCATCTCCCCTGAAGTTTTCCACACTCCTTTTACTGCCAGACTATGCTTCGATTGCACGAACAATATGGCTGAGTACGAAGCATGCATTTTGGGTCTGAAGGCTGCCATTGATTTGAGGATCAAGCATTTGAATGTGTTTGGGGATTCCACTCTAGTGATTATCCAAGTAAAAGGAGCTTGGGATACTAAACACCCTAATCTCATCCCATATAAGGAGCTTATGCTATCTCTGATTCCTTACTTCGAAGAGATCACCTTTGAACACTTCTCTAGGGAAGAAAATCAGTTGGCTGACGCCTTGGTAACCATGTCTTTAATGTTCAAGGTTAGATGGGACAACGAAGCCCCTATGATTATGATTGAAAGATTCGATGAACCTGTGTATTGCTGTGAGCATGACACTGACACCGAAAAGCCATGGTACCATGAAGTGAAGAGATATCTTGAAGCAGAAGAGTATCTCGAGGGAACATCCATCAATGACAGAAAGTTCTTACGAAGATTTTCAACTAAATTCTTCCTAAGTAATAAAATATTGTACAAGCGTAACCATGACTCTACTCTACTCCGATGTATGGATAAGAAGGAGGCAGAGGAAATTATGGAAGACATGCACAATGGTCTCCTTGGGACTCACTCAAATGAACATACGATGGCCAATAAAATCTTGAGATCTGGTTACTATTGGTCAACAATGGAGACTGATTGCCATCAACATTCAAGAACTTGCCATAAATGCCAAATCTATGTTGACAAGGTCAATGTGCCTCCTATCCATCTGAACTTCATGACTGCTCCGTGGCCATTTGCAATGTAGGGAATTGACATGATTGGAGATATCAAGCCCACTGCTTCCAATGGACATCGCTTCATTTTTGTCGCTATCGACTATTTCACCAAATGGGTCGAACCCGCTTTGTTTGCCTCAGTCACAAAGAACGTGGTAGCCAGATTCATCAAACACAACCTCATATGCCGCTATGGTATCCCCGAAAGGATCATCACCGACAATGGGACTAACCTCAACAATGCTATGATTACCGAACTTTACACTCAGTTCAAGACCAAACATCACAATTCTTCTCCATATAGACCTAAAATGAATGGCACAGTCGAAGCGGCCAACAAAAATATCAAGAAGATTGTACAGAAGATGGTAGTAACCTATAAGGACTGGCATAAGATGCTACCGTTTGCTCTTCATGGCTACCGCACTTCAGCTATAACATCAACTGAGGAAACTCCCTTTTCCTTAGTCTATGGCATGGAAGCTGTTTTTCCAATGGAAGTTCAGATTCCCTCGCTAAGGATTATGAATGAAGCAGGTTTAGGAGAAGACGAGTGGATTCAGACAAGATTGGATCAGTTGAACTTGATCAATGAAAAGAGAATGGTTGTTATTTGTCACGGTCAGATGTACCAAAAACGTATGATCAAGGCTTTGAACAAAAAGATCAAACCTCGAGTATATCAAGCCGGTGACTTAGTGATAAAGCACATCATTCTGCCACAAGGCGACCCCAGAGGCTAATGGATTCCCACCTACGAAAGGCCATTTTTTGTCAAGAGAGTGTTCTATGGTGGTTCCATGATGCTGACTACCATGAATGGTGCAGACTTCTCACATCCTATAAACGCAGACATAGTTAAAAAATACTACGCATAAGAGACCCGTTAGGTTGACACACCTAGGCAAAATAAGGGCATCCTGGAAAACCAAAAGGTTTGGGCAAAAATTAGGGATATATGAAAAATATTGTACACTCGGCAAGTTGAAAACCCGAAAGGGCAACTTGGGCAAAAATGGGTATCCTGGTGGGCTGAAAACCCGAAAGGGAGGTCCAGGCAAAAGTTAAGGATTGAAAGCGTATGACTATGTCCCGTGGAATTACCACTATCAACTTTATCACCAAGGTCTGAGTTCAAACGGTCCAAGATCAATCCAATCAAATTCTGTCAACGGAAAGGGGAATTCGAAGACATTGGGGCAATAGTAGAGTTAGAGTGCATTGAGATCATTTCCACATGGATATTTGGTTTTTTTTTCAATCTTTGTTTTTATTTTGATGATTTCCTCTTACTAGGATCTCCGTCTCTTTGTACAAAAACACCTATTCATGGGCAAAATATTAATACAAATATACTTTGAAGTGCAAACTTTTTGTCTTTGTTTTGAATGCAAACTTGTCCAATGACTAAAATTGAACGAACATATGCATATGAACATAATTAAAACTATTTGGCACATGCGTCCTACTAAGCAGCTGCAAGCATCTCTTTAATGTATATGGAATACCCCCACAGATTTATTTCATTAGCATTATCTCCACAAAGACGGCTACAATAAACCAATCCTTAACAGAGTTACCCACAAAGTTTATTTTCATAGGTTGATCTCTAGCCAGAGTCTCAGTCTCTTGACAGATCTCTCTCCCCAGCTAAGTTGATCCTACAAGTAGAAGCCTTGTGAATCTCTTCCTCAAAGAATTCACCTTATCAGTAGTTCATAAAGTATTCACCAACAAGGTTTATTTACCCAACAGGGTTTATTTCCCCAACATACAACAATCAACAAGTTCCCTTGGCATAGTCTATCTTCCCCAGCTGAGTCTGTTATCCCCAGCTGAGTATATCCTCCCCAAGCTGAGTCTGTCCTCCCCGACTGAGTCCATACTCCCCAGCTTAAGTTTTCCTTTCAGACTATTATAAATCAAAGGGCTAAAACCTCTAATCCCCAGTAAAGTCATTAACAAAACCTTTACTATCTCCAAGAGATACTATGAAGCCTGGGCCCGACCAGATATTAATACAATTTTCAAGCTGCTATGAAACCTGGACACAACCAGATAGTTGTCAACTTCTCAAGTCGCTATAGAGCCTGGATCCGACCAGATAATAGTGTAACCTTTCAACTAACTATAAAGACTGGATCTGACCAGATAATACTTAACTTTGCAAGATACTATGAAACCTGAACCCCACCAGATAATAGTTTAACTCTTCAAGATATGGTAGAACCTGGACTCAACCAGACCAGGGTTTAACTTCTTTTCCCCAATATAGTTTGCCTCTACCCCAACAAGTTACTGTGAAGCCTGGATCCGACCAGATATCAATTGTCAACTTCATCTCTTCAAGCAAGTTATTGTGAAGCCTGGATCCGACCAGATAACAATTCCCCTCAGAATTTTTTTGTTAAACATGGAATCAAACCAGATAACAACTAAGTTCCAAGCAAGTTACTGTAAAGTCTGGACCCGGCCAGATATCAGTTTGACTTTATCTCTTCAAACAAGTTTATTATGGAGCCTAGATCCGACCAGATAGAAATTAACTTCATCCACCTCAAAATCTGTGAAGCATGGATCCGACCAGATATCAGTTTGATTTTTTCTATTCAAGAAAGTTATTGTGAAGCTTGGAGCCCGACCAGATAACAACTAGCTACATTTGCCAGCAAGACATTATGAAGCCTGGACCCGACCAGATAATAGTATAACTCTTCAAAATCTATGAAGCCTGGACCCAACCAGATAGTAGTTACCACTTCAAGTTACTATGAAGCCTGTATCCGACCAGATGTCAGTTCAAGTTCATCCTTTCTAGCAAATTTACTGCAAAGCCTGGAATCTGACCAGATAACAGTTAACTTCCTTATCCCCAACAGGTTGTATTGAAGCTGGGAATCCAACCATATAACAGCCTAACTTCACTCTCCCCAAGAAATTTTCCACGAAGACTGGAATCCAACCAGATAACAGTTAATTTATTCTTCCTCAGTAAGTTACCGTGAAGCCTGGATCCAACCAAATAATAGTTGACTTCCTCATCCTCAGCAAGTTATGAAGCTTGGATCCGACCAGATAACAACTGACATTCAAGAGATATTCCCCAACAGCAATCTAGGATTCAGAACTCCTCAGCGGTAGTCAAGGATTTATTTTCCCGGACAAATATGCATCCCATATTCATACATCATAGCATATACATACAAAACACATTTATCATAATACCACTTCTGGTGAACATTATACATACATCTGCATTTGACTAACCCTTTTTCCATAGGTAAAACATCAAGTTTTAGTATAAATTGACCAAAGATTTGTGTTGATACTTATTCCAGTATTTACCATCATCCTTCCAAATGGCATCTATAAGCCCATTCCCAATCTATCTTCGAGTGCAAATTTCTGGGCACTCTAGTGTTCAATCATCTTCCACCTTCAAGTCACGAATGGCGGATCCGCCAATCTAACTCTTCAGGTTTAAGAAGATTGAATAGGGGCAGATGTTGTACCCCAAAATTTTCCCTCTCATTCTCAAGTAATCTCTCACAAGATCTCCTTTGGTTCAAGACTGCATAAGGGTTGATCATCTCAAGACACCTCCTCAAGCACTAATGACTGAAAATTAGGGTTTGAGTTTGCACAAGGACAAATGGACTTTTAATGCCTCATATGACTTTCATGGATCATTTTAATATTTCTCATGTCAAGTTTCAAGTCTTGGATCACATTTTTGCTCAGTCAATTGATCAGTTGACCTAAAATCAACTATATTGGGTAAAAAGTCAACTATGGTTAATTTATAGTCAAACTTCATATTTTTTATCCATATCAACATTATGAACTCATATATGTCATTTGATCAAGGTTGGACCATAATTCCACAAGAAATTTAATCATATCATCAAAAGGGCAAAATGGTTAAAATTAGGGTTTTCACTAAGAAGGTGCAATTTCTGATTTTTGACCTAGAAAATGATTGATTGGTTTAAGTTATGATCTAAAGGTTTCAAATAATTCATTTTGATCTAATGTCATGGCTCAAAACATATCTCAAGATTAATTGATTGACAGATGAATTACAGTCAACTGATGAAAAGTCAATTGTATACTGAAAAGTCAAACTTTGACTTTTTGGTCACAATCAAGTATTGAAGATCATAATTCATCAAGACATGTCAAAATATGAAACTTGTTCATCAAGAAATCAAAAAGTCAAGATTTACTTTTGAAAAGTCAAATTTTCTAAACTTAGAAATTTTTCTAAGTGTTGGAAATTCACATTTTTTCCACAACTTTGAGCTAAATTTACACCATGATGCAAGATGATTCAAAGGAAACTTACAACATGAAAGTTGTAGATATCAATGAGATCTAAAACATTGTAGAACACAACTTTTTGTATAAATAAATGTATTTCAAGTTATGATTTTAAGAAGACATGTTCATGAAACTTGAAAAACTTAGTGAAATTTTGCCCTAGTTTAGGCAGGATTTTGACCTAACTTCATGGTAATTTTTCACATAGTTCCAAGATGAATCCTAAAAACTGTCCAACATAGGGGTTGTAGAGGATGTTACAAGCTTTCCAAAATGTCCGAGAAATCCTTAAGATCATAATTGAGCAAGGAGAATCGAAGGCAAGAAGTTAGGGTTTCATTCTTGAATTACAAGTTATTTCTTAATGAACACATAATTCAAATTCAATGTTAGGCTGCATAATCTTGCTTTGAAGGCCTTCAAACTTGTGTATCTATCCACCATTAATGGATTACACAAACGTTTGAGCTATAATCCAAGTGGTTTAAGCTTTATCCAATTCAAATTGCCATTTTGGGAAGAAAGTGAAGAATGCCATTCTTGAAAAGCAAGCTTTATACAAAGTCAATTCTTGAGCCTCTAACTTGTTCCCTCTTATCACACTCCATCTACAAAGTCAGAAACAAGTTTGTTTAAAGCATAACCACTCTAAATTAGCAAGTACACAAGACATTGAATTTTGATTTCTCAAAAATCACATGTTAAGCTTAAACATGTGATTTTGAATTCTGATCAAATGGAAGCCTCCAAACTTATTGATTATAAATAGAGGAACTATTTGTGAGCTAAGACACGAGCTTAAGCACCCTGAAGTTCTCCCAAACTCCATCAAAATAGAAATTGTCCAAAAACTCCATTGTTGCACGATTTCTAACCTTGAACTTGTAACTCATATTTCCCTCGTGCGTTTCTTGGATTTTCACTTCCTAAAGCTCCTATACATTAAATATAACCCATCCCTGACCCTGTTTCATAACTGTAACTCCATTTTTATCATCCTCCATAACCAAAAACAGAGCACTGCAAGTTGACTTCTCCAAGCCATTCCAGCCATCCATTGCTCAAGCTAATCATTGCATTAGCTTCCTTGGAACTTGAGGAAGCTAACCTGATCATTGCAGCACCTTGAATCAAACTCATTTGCATTTCAGATTTCCATTTTTGAGGTACATTTTCTGAACTTCTATCTTTTCATTTAGGCATTATTGCCCTGAAACTGTACATGTCCTTAGATTTCATTTATATTGATTGAGCTTAGAGAATTTTAGGTTTGAATCTCTGAAAATAATTAGGTCAGAATTTGGTACTTTTAGAAATTCTCATTCATCTTTGATTTATAGCTTCTGATATTTATATGGTAGATTCGTTTGGAAAAAAGGAACAACTTTCATGTTTGCCTATTTCATATTTGTTGAGAAATGGTGAAGTTACAGATGTTCAGGCTGGAGGTTGAAGATGAAGTTACATTCAGGACATGAATTATGTTATATATTTATTATTTCACCAATGTTACCGGATGTACAGCCACCCGAGTGGCAAAGGTAGCGCGCGTGTATGTTGGAGGTCATGGATTCAACACCCAGCGCTACCTTTTGTTTTGTTTTTAAGCATTTTTCCTCCTTTTTTGTTCCAACCAGCGCACTGGGCCTCCCCCTTTGGGCTTTTTTTTTGCTGATTCTAACCCCCTGTTTACTTCTGCATGTTGGCCCAACCTTTTTTTATATTTTCATTTTTATTTATTTTCTTTTTCTTATTTTATTTTTATTTTCATTTTTCTTTTATTATATTTTTATTATTATTATTATTATTATTATTATTATTATTATTATTATTATTATTATTATTATTATTATTATTATTATTATTATTATTTTGATAAATAAAAAATCCAAAAATATTTTATTTCTTTTGTATACTTATATATTTTATTTTCTTTATAAAGACAAAAAGACTAAAAAAACATTTGCTTAATAAATTAATTTATTTTTTTCTTAATTAATTAATATTTAGATTTAGGTTTAATTATTATTTTTCTTTTGTATTTAAAATTAATTTAGAACTTAGATTTTCTTTTAATTAATTAATTTTCATATTATTATCATTTATCTTAAAACCTTTCATAAAAAACCCTAAAAAATATTTTAACTTAATTTCTTTGTTAATTAGTTTAAGTTTAAATTTGTTTAATTTTAATTAATCATTTTCTTAATTAGGTCAAAACTAAACCCTTTTATCAAAAACCAAACAAAAATCATTTCTTTTCCATTTATCTTCTTGTACATTATTTCTCCAATTCTTGTATATTATTCAATATGGTTGTAATAGATAATTAGGTTTAATTTTCTTGCAAATACCCATTTGTAAATTTGTATACCCCCTCCCCAAATGATGTAATAACGTAGTAATTTTACTTTCCGCAATTTACCGATTTATATAAATACTAGTAAGTAGGGTTTGTATGGAAAGATAAAATCAACAAGTAGCAAACCCTAATTCAAGGCAAAACAATGCATGTAAATCAAACACACTTGCACCATTAGGGTAATTCTACTTTGTTGCCTTACAAAAATGGCTATGTTATGCATGTGAGATATCTTAGCAAAAAGCAATAAAAAATACAAGACCATAGTCCCTCGACGACGCTATCAATGTTGCCTTTCAAAATGATCTTACTTCCTCAAAGAGAAATGCTAAGATATCTCACAAAAATGTTGTCATGGCTATTCAATGACCCACATTCGTCCCTTTACATCCAAAGATAAGGCTTCTTATCAAATCAATGATAAGATAGCAATATCAAAATAAAGGAAGAAATGAACAAAGACTTTTGAGTAGTTAGATTGTTCCTAGTTGCTTACTCATTTTCAAAACAAACTTCCTTGCTTATTTTCAAAACAAACACCAACACTTTCAAAACACTTTCAAAACCTTTTCCAAACATGAAATATTTTCAAAAGCTCAACACTTTGTATATGTTCTTACGAACAATAACTATTACAAAGTTTTCCTAAATGAAGGCGCCTTTTCAAAATACTTTCAAAAAACCACACAAAGCACATTTTCAAAAAAAATCAAGTTATCTAGCAAGCAACTAAGAGCCCATATATGACTATGGATGAAAAGGGTGCTAACACCTTCCCTTTTCATAATCTACCCCCCAAACTCAAGAAATAATCTCAAAGGTCTTTCTTGTTCTTTTCAGCCTTTCCTTTTGGATAAAAGAAAAGTCGGTGGCGACTCTTTCTAACCCCAACATTTGTGATAAAACGCAAAACACCCATGTCAGTTCTCCCACCGTATCACATATACCCTAGGAATCTGATCTTGCCTTTCAATAATGTTCTTCAGGGCTAGAAGAACTTGACTCATGTCTCTTTTCATTGAGTTGATGTTACCTTTTACTTGTTCTAAATATTCTTTGAAGGCGACCTGATTCTCTTTGATTTGTTCCATCACTTTCTTTTGAGGAGCCCTGGTTTGATATGGAGGTCGAAGAGGCGGTGCTTTTCTACCAATGATTTAATTGGAGAAATTTTGACAATGATGAGTTTTTTGTATGAAATACGATGTTTGTGTTGTGGATGAATACGTATGAATATGCTAAGAGTTTTATTTTAAATGTCTTATTCACTTGAATTTCTTTTATTCATTTTTTCCGTATATTATTTGAGGTTTTGCTTTTTATTAGTGAGTATCCAAAAATAAATACGGAATTCGAATACGGAAACAAAAGTACTTTTATTAATCTAAGCTGTCATTGCAAGGGAAATACACTCCAAAAGTTTGAAACAAATCACCAAAGGAAAATACTGAAAGGAGTGCTGAATCAAACGTCAAATACTAAAAGAAGTAACAAAATGGAAACAAAAATGTCCTAAGTACGTTTGCGGATCTCTGCCCTAAAACCATCAACTATTTTCCTACAAAGCTTGAGGAAGTCTTGAACATCTTTCGGGAGAGGAACCATTGTTGCCTCTACATATTTTAGGATCCTTGGGATGTCCTCAATGAGATTGTTGGCTAAGAAGGCAAGCTTTGTGTGTTTGTCTTTGTAGATCAGGTATTCCTTGTAGAGGTCTGAAACTATCTTCTTATTATCTTCTCCATCTTTGGAAATTTTTTAGTATTGTCCTTCCCAATACATCTTTTCACCCATCATCTCCTTATAGAGTCCTCTTTGTATGAGGAAATCCTTTATGAGGCCTTATAACTCTTGACATACTTGCTCATATTCTTCTATCTTTTGAGAGAGAATATTCTCTTATTCCACCTTTCTAAGGTGTTCTCTCACCTCTGATTATTGGCTTTCATGGAGACTGGTGGTAAGGAACTGGATTTGGTCCTCCAGATCTAGAGCTCCTTGTGCTAACCCTTGGATTTGGACTCTCAGATTTTCTTTCATTTCCCTTTTGTCTTGTAGAGCTCTTTCATACCACCTATTTAGTCTTCCAGTTTCTCTTACAACATCATCTAAGTGTTGGTTATGGGAATCTAAGTTGAAAGTAGCACATAATAATCCTTCGGTCGAATGTTTTCGCTTAAGGCTCTCCTTTTCAAGTGCTTTACGGTCTCTTTGAATTTGTTGGTCTTTTGACTTGAGCTCTTGTCGTAGCTATCTTCTCTCCCTAAAAAGGTCATGGAGGCTATGCTCCAATCCCTCTTTTTATTTTTGATATTGATCTAAGGCTTCCTTCAAGTTTTCTATCTCTTCTACAAACATAGGAAGAGGATCTCGTACGTTTGGCTTGTACTTAGGATCAATATCAAATGGTAGCTTAACAACTCTAACTCTTTCTAAAACCCATTGAGTATAGGGTTCTCTCGCCACAACATCCTTCCTTTAGGCCTTTCTTTTGTTGACTCTACTCCAAGCTCTAATGATTTTATTGAGAAAACTAGGATCATCTTTACCCATGTTGTGAAGGATCAATTGTTGAAGTTATTTGTCAAAGGGTTTATCCTCCAAAGGATACCCAAGTTGGTGTAAAGCTAAAGCGGGGTTATAATTAATTCAACCACGTGACCCAATCAAAGGAACATTTGGAAAATCTCCACAACTGTAAATAATATCTCCAATGTTTAGCTTTCTTGCATACCATAAAACAAAATTAGCGGTGAGAGCCCTCATGTTTTTGGGCCATTCATCTCTTGTTTGATTTTTAACCATGTAGTCCTCTTTGTAGGGGTGAGAAATAAGCCAAGAATACAAGGAATACAACAATTTAGTACGCCCCTCCCTTTTCATAACGAGTGTGAAGAGCATAATAAACATCGGCAGGTAAAGCAGGAGTTGGATCCATATTTAATACTTTCACGGTCCAAAACACACTAATAGTTGTGGGGTCTATATATTCCAAAATATTCGGAAATAAAATCACACCAAAGACAAGTGTGATACGGTAGGAGAACTGACTTGGGATGTTTTGTGTTTATCACAATTGTTGCGGTTAGCAAGAGTCGCCACCGACTTTTCTTTTATCCAAAAGGAAAGGTTGAAAAGAACAGGAAGAACCTTTGAGATTTTTTCTTGAGTTCGTGGGGTAGATTATGGAAAGGGAAGGTATTAGCACCCTTTTCATCCATAGTTATATATGGGCTCTTAGTTGCTTGCTAGATCACTTGTTTTGTTTGAAAATGTGCTTTGTGATGGTTTTGAAAGTTTTTTGAAAAGGCGCCTTCGTTTAGGCAAACTTTGTAATAGTTCTCGTTCGTAAGAACGTATACAAAGTGTTGGACTTTTGAAAAATTTTCATGTTTGGAAAATGTTTTGAAAGTGTTTGGTGTTTGTTTGGAAAATGTTTTCAAAAGTCTTTGTTTATTTCTTCCTTCCTTTGATATTGCTATCTTACCATTGATTTTATAAGAAGCCTTATCTTTGGATGTAAAGAGACGAGCGTGGGTCATCGTATAGCCATGATATCAATGTTGTAAGATATCTTAGCGTTTCTCTTTGAGGGACTAAGACCATTTTGAAAGGCAATATTTTGTAGCGACATCGAGGGACTATGATCTTGTATTTTTTATTGCTTTTGCTAAGATATCCCACATGCATAACATGACCATTTTTAATAAGGCAACAAAGTGGAATTACGCTAAGGGTGCAAGTGTACAAGTGTGTTTGATTTACATGTATTATTTATCTTGAATTAGGGTTTACTAATTATTGATTTTAGTCTTGCCATACAAACCCTAATTACTAACATTTATATGAAAGAAATAAACGGCGGAAAGTAAAATTACTACACTGTTACATCATTAGGGGAGGGGGTATACAAATTTACAAATGGGGATTGCAAGAAAATTAAACCTAATTATCTATTACAACCATATTGAACAATGTACAAGAATTAAAAATATAATGAACAAGAATGTAAATGGATAAAGAAATTATTTTTATTTGGTTTTAATGAAAGAGTTTAGTTTTGACCTAATTAAGAAAATGATTAATTAAAATTAAATAAAATTAAACCTAAACTAATTAAGAAAAGAAATTAAGTTTGAAATATTTTTTAGGTTTTTTTTTTGAAAAGGTTTTAAGTGTAATAAAAATAATATGATAATAAATTAATTAAAAGAAATTTAAGTTCTAAGTTAATTTTAATTAAGAAAAAGAAAATAACAAAACCTAAATCTAATTATTATTTATTAAAAAAGAAATTTAATTTTTAAGAAAATATTTTTGTTCTTTTTGTTTTATAAAGAAAATAAACATATAAATGTGAAAATAATAAATAAAAATATTTTTGGATTTTTATTAATAAAAATAATAATAATGATAATAATAATAGTAATAAAAAAAATAATAAAGAAAATGAAATAAAATAAAATAAGAAAAAGAAAATAAATAAAAATGAAATAATAAAAGAAATTTTGGGCCAGGTATGTTCTACAATGTTTTAGATCTAATTGAGATCTACAACTTTTATGTTGGAAGTTTCCTTTGAATCATCTTGCATCATGGTGGAAATTTGGCTCAAAGTTGTGAAAAAAACATGAATTTCCAACACTTAGAAAAATTCTATGTTTAGAAATTTTGACTTTTCAAAATGAAATCTTGACTTTTTGATTTCTTGATTAACAAATTTCACATTTTGACATGTCTTGATGAATTGTAATCTTTGAAACTTGATTTTGATCAAAAAGTCAAAGTTTGACTTTTCAGTGTGCAGTTGACTATTCATCAGTTGAATGAACTTCAACTATCAATCAATTGATCTTGAGAAATGTTTTAAGCCATGACATTAGGTCAAAATGAAACATTTGAATCCTTGGGATCATGCCTTGAACCAATAAGTCATTTGCTAGGTCAAAATTCAAAAATTGCACCTTCCTAGCCAAAATCCTAATTTTGACCATTTTGCCCTTTTGATGATCTGATCAAATTTCTTGAGAAATTGTGATACAAACTTGATCAAATGAAATATATGAGTTCATGATGTTGATATGGATAAAAAATTATGAAGTTTGACTGTAAATTGACCATAATTGACTTTTCCCCAATACAGCTGATTTTAGGTCAACTGATCAATTGATTGGGCAAAAATGTGATCCAAGACTTGAAACTTGACATGAGAAATCTTGAGAGTCCAAAATGATCCATGAAAGTTATATGGGGCATTAAAAGTCCATTTGTCCTTGTGCAAACTCAAACCCTAATTTTCAGTTATTAGTGCTTGAGGAGGTGTCTTGAGCTGATCAAACCTTGTGTAATCTTGGACCAAAGGAGATCTTATGAGAGATTACTTGAGAAATGAGAGGGGAAATTTTGGGGTACAACAGCTGCCCATGTTCAATCTTCTTAAACCTGAAGAGTTAGATTGGCGGATCCGCCATTCGTGACTTGAAGGTGGAAGATGATTGAACACTAGAGTGCCCATAAATTTGCACTCGAAGATATATTGGGAATGGACTTATAGATGCCATTTTGAGGAACGATGGTAAATACTAGAAGAAGTATCAGCACAAATCTTTGGTCGATTTGTACTAAAACTTGATGTTTTACCTGTGGAAAAAGGGTTAGTTAAATGCATATGTATGCATGATGTTCACAAGATGAATGAAATTGTGCTAAATGTGTTTCGTATGTATATGCTATGATGTATGAATGTGGGGTGCATATTTGTTTGGGAAAATAAATCCCTGACTACTGTTGAGGAGTTTTGAATCCTAGATTGCTGTTGGGGATTATCTCTGGAATATTAGTTGTTATCTGGTCGGGTACAGGCTTCATAACAATTTGCTGAGGATGAGGAAGTCAACTGCTATCTGGTCAGATTCCAGGCTTCACGGTAACTTACTGGGGAAGAATAAATTATCTATTATCTGGTCGGATTCCAGGCTTCACATAAAATTTCTTGAAATTAAAGTGTTAACTGGTCGGATCCAGGCTTTGCGGATTTCTTGAAGTGGTAACTACTATCTGGTCGAGTCCAGGCTTCGTGTTTTTTTTGAAAAGTTATACTATTATCTGGTCGGGTCCAAGATTCATAGTGTCTGACTGGGGATTCTACCTAGTTATTATCTGGTCGGGCTCCAGGCTTCATAATAACTTGCTTGAATAGACGAATTTGAACTGATATCTGGTCGGATCTAGGCTTTACAAATTTTGAAGTGTATCAAGTTAATTGCTATCTGGTCGAGTCCAGGCTTCACAATAATCTTGTCTGAAGAGATAGAGTCTAACTTATATCTGGTCGGGTCCAGGCTTTTCAGTAACTTTCTTGGAACTTAGTTGTTATCTGGTTGGATTCCAGGTTTTACAATGAACTTCTGAAGGGAATTACTATCTGGTCGGATCCAGGCTTCACAATAACTTTCTTGAAAAGATGAAGTTGAAAACTTATATCTGGTCGGATCCAAGCTTCACAATAAATTGTCGGGGTAGAGGCAAACTCTAATGGGGAAAATAAGTTAAACCCTGGTCTGGTTGAGTCTAGGTTCTTCAATATCTTGAAGGGTTAAACTATTATCTGGTCGGGTCTAGGTTTCATCGTATCTTGAGAAGTTTAACTA
Organism: Vicia faba; assembly: GCA_948472305.1. Taxonomy (NCBI): domain Eukaryota; kingdom Viridiplantae; phylum Streptophyta; class Magnoliopsida; order Fabales; family Fabaceae; genus Vicia; species Vicia faba. The sequence continues at coordinate 318,853,709 of OX451736.1, read as the reverse complement.
TTATCTGGTCGGGTCCAGGTTTCATAGTATCTTTTGGAGATAGTAAAGGTTTTGTTGACGACTTTACTGAGGATTAGGGGTTGTGGCCCTTTGATTTGTAATATTATGAAAGGAAAACTCAAGCTGGAGAGTGTAGACTCAATCAGGGAAGACAGACTCAGCTGGGGAAGATAGACTATGCGGGGGATTTTGCTGATTGTTGTATGTTGGGGAAATAGACCCTGTTGATGAATACTTGATGAACTGCTGATGAGGTGAGTTCTTTGAGGAAGAGATCCATAAGTCTTCTACTTGTAGGATCAACTTAGCTGGGGAGAGAGCTGCCAAGAGATTGATACTATGGTTGGAGATTGACATGTGCAAAAAGACTTTGAGGGTAACTTTGTTGAGGATTTATTTATTGTATCCGTCCTCGTGGGGAAAATGCTAATGAAATAACTTTATGGGGGATATTCCAATATATATTAAAGAGATGCTTGCTGTTGCATAGCAGGACACAAGTGCCAAATAGTTTTGATTATGTTCATATGCATATGTTCATCCAATTTTAGTCATTGGAAAACTTTGCATTCCAAACAAAAACATAAAGTTTGCACTATAAAGTATATTTGTATTGATATTTTGCCCATGAATAGGCGTTTTTGTACAAAGAGACGGAGATCGTAGTAAGAGGAAATCGTCGAAAGGAAAACAAAGATTGAAAACAAGAACAAATAGCCACGTGGAAGTGATCTCATTGCATTCTGTTGTACCCCAAAATTTGCCCTCCCATTTCCTCAACATTTTCTCATCACAATACCCTTAGAGCTCAAGATCCAGTTAGGGTTTCCTCTGCTCAAGACTCCTCCTTGCACTGTTGACCCAAATTAGGGTTTTTGTTTGCACAAAGATGTTTTGACCTAAAATGCCTAAGATGACTTTCATGCTTCATTTTGGACTCACAAGTTTATCCATATACCAAGTTTCAAGTCTTGATTCCAAACTTTGCCCAGTCAATTGGACAGTTGACCTAGAAATCAACTGTATTGGGGAAAAAGTCAAATGTGGTCAATTGACAGCCAAACCCCATGAAATTTGACCCACATCAAAATTATGAACTCATTTGAACCATTTGGTCAACTTTGGATCACAATTCCACAAACAATTTGATCAGATCACCAAAAGGGCAAAATGGTCATTTTTAGGGTTTTGACTGCACAAAGGCAATTTTTGACTGTTTGACCTAGCCAATGGCAAACCAAGCTCATATATGGACTCAAGGACCCCATAGAATTTTCTAGACATGTTCAACAAATTCAAAAGATCCCAAATGCACAAGATTGACAGATGAATTTTCCAGTCAATTGATCAATTTTTGACTGTATACTGAAAAGTCAAACTTTGACTTTTTGGTCAAAATCAAGTGTCAAGATTCATTTTCATCAAAACATGCCAAATTGTGAAACTTGTTCATCAAGAAATCAAAAATCACAAATTAGGGTTTGAAATGAAGAATTTTCATAACTTAGAAATTTTCTAAGTTATGAAAATCCCTAATTTTTTCCTAACTTTGTCCCATTTTTTCATCAAGATGAATTTGGATTCAAGGAAAAGTCAAAACATGAAAGTTGTAGTCCATTTCAAAATCTACAACTTTGATTCACAAAGTTTCCTCAAAATAAGCTTGTAGCTCAAGTTATGATTTTTGGAACAAGGGTGCAAAACATTCTTAACTTAGAGAAATTTTGACCTATTTTAGGCAGGATTTTTGCCTAACTTCATGGCTACTTTTCACATGCTTTCACTTGGAATTTCAATTTTCATTACAAAGATGGATTGTATTACAAATTCCAAGCTTTCCAAAATGTCCAAGAACTCATCAAACAACCACATGGTTAGGGAGAATCGAATTTGGCAATATGGGCAAAACTCACTTTGTTCATGGCCAATTTACATGTCCATAACCTTGCATTTTTTGAACTCAGCATGTTCTAAGATGAATTACAGGTCCTTTATCTCATTCACACTCATAAATTTAATGCAAACCCCTTGTGTTCAAGCCTTACATTATGTGTTTAAGCATTGCATACAAGATTAAGCTATAATTAGAAAAAGCAATATATCCATTTTTGAAAAGTGAAACTTTATGTCAAGTTTGAAAATCAAGAAGTACAAGGCCATATCTTTGGGCACAAGTTCAGAAGCATATCACACTGATCAAGGGGGATGTTTGCAGCACATTAGAGGGGCCTGTACAAGGCTAGAGAACCAAGTTGATTTTTCTTGCTTAAGTGTGAAGTAACTTGGCATAACCAACACCAACTCTCATTTCAGCCAACACAAGCTTAAGCAAAGTTGTTGTACACCTTCCAAACATCAGACCTAAGCTAGAGCACGAGCCAAATACCTTCCAAACATCATCAAACCTCAAAACACCCTCCCACTGCAGAAAATAGAGTAACCTCTGCAGTTGGACTTCCATAAGCCAATCCATTCGTGCATTCTTGCTAAATCCAGTTCATACACATTCCATACCATATATGCAAGCTATCCCAAGCATTGGACACAACCTGTAACACCTCTAACCAACATCACCATTTTCATTTTTTCTGTTTTGCAAGTTGATTGCCATAGCTTGATCCAGTTGTTTCCAAAGCAAGTTAAAGGTTGGAATAGCATCCCTGAACTTCAAGCAAGCTGTACCAATCCTCATTTTGCCCTGAAGGTGCCTCCATTGTCAGACACGATCCAAGATGAACAGGTAAGTTCATGGACTTCTATCTCTCAATATAGGAAGAGTTAGCTCTAAGTTTGTGAATGAAAAATGTTCTATTCATGCCCCTGAAGCTATACATATCTTTACTTTCCATTTATGTTGCATATGCCGAGAGAATTTGAGACCTGAACATTGACAAAAACTTAGGTTAAGAATTAGGGATGGAGAAATTCTCTCTCATTTATGAGAGTTAGGTTAAGTTTTTTATATGTATGGAATCGTGGCTTGATGCTTAACATTTTTCATGTTGTGAGTTTGTGCTAAAAGTCCAAGAATCTTGAGATAGCAGAGGCACGTGTTTTGTACAAAGAAGCTGGAGGTTGAAGAAGACAGAGTCTTGGGCTGGGCCTGAGATTTGTTTTTCCTTTTCACACCACTGCATTTCACATGCACCCCCCTGGCCCATTTTGAGTTTTACTTGTCATTTTCCGTTTTTTCCTTTTGATTTTGTTTCCATCTTTTTATTCAAGCATGAAAAAACATTAAATTTATTTTTCCCACATTTTTTACATTTTATTTGATATTTATTTGGCTTTATTTAGTTTTGTATATAAATAAACCTAAATATACTATTATTTTAAAATACAAAAAATAATACAAACATGTTTTATTTCTGATTTTTATTTTATATTATCTCTTGAAAATATTTTACATAAAATATACTTTTTTTTAATAATATTAAATATTTTATTTTTTGTACATATAATATATATTTAATAAATAATATAAATACATGTATATTTATTAATATATTTAGGGAAAATACAAAGAATTAATATATTCTATTTTTATTAGTATTTTGACCTCAAAAATACATTTTTTACAATATACCCTCTTTTATTTATTTTTTGCACATAATTAATAAATATTACATATATCATATAATAAATACCTTTTATTCATAAAAATTAGGGTTTTACCCTAAATACATAAAAATACCAAAATTAATTCATTTTATTTTTGTTTATTTAACACATGAAAAATACCTTTTTACATACATATGAAAATAATTTTTGCATCTTGCATATTTATCTCATTTTTATTTAATTATTGTATATTAAATAAGTTTGTATAATTCAATTTGGATGTAATAGTTTAGGTTTAATTTCTTGCTAAAATATCCCCATTTAAACATTTGTACCCCCCATCCCATATATTGTGTTGTAATAACTTAGGACCTTTTATTTTTCGCATTTAAAAGTTTTCTAATTATGCCATGTTAGAATTAGGGTTTTGTATGCAAAATTAACCAAAAATAGTTTGACCTAATTTCAAGATAAATAAGCATGAAAAATGGACAACACTAATCACACTTGCACCCCTAGGGTATTCCACTTGTTGCCTTCAAAAATGGGCCATATTGCATGCTAGGCATCTTTGGCAAAAACAAAACAATCAAATGATTATAGTCCCTCGATGACGCTTTCGAAAGTTGCCTAAAAAATGATCAAGTCCCTAAAGGAAAAATTGCCCAAAGACACTTGGCACCATTGCAATCATGGTCTAAACGATGACCCGCACCCGTCCCGTTAACATCCTAACACAAGATTGTCCACCAAATACAATGGTGGAACAAAATTGTTAAAAGGGTTAAAACATAGTAAAGATCTTTGAGAAATTTAGGGTAGATATCTCTTGGTTACTTGCCAACTTGCAAAACAAAAACCCTTGCCTATTTTTCAAAACCACACTCCACAACACATTTTCAAAACAATTTCAAAAAAACATTGAAAACTTTTCAAAAGACAAATACACCTTTGTATACATTCAAACATGGATCATTACAAAGGTTGCCACCATATTGGCCTCTTTTCAAAACATTTTCAAAACCCACACACAAAGCACCATTTCAAACAATTGAAAATCAAGGCAAGTTGATCTAAGCAAGTAACTAAGAGCCCATGGATAACCATGGATAGAAAGGGTGCTAATACCTTCCCTTTCTATAATCTACTCCCCGAACCCAAGAAAACGTCTCAAAGGTTTTTGCTGTGCTTTTTAACCTTTCCTTAGGATAAAATAAAAAGTCGGTGGCGACTCTTGCTCAACCGAAACATTTGCGAAAACAAACGCAAAACCCAAGTCAGTTCTCCCACCGTATCACAGAACTGGCGACTCTGCTGGGGAAGTTCTTTTTTAAAGTGGAGTAACCTTAGGGCTTAGATCACCCTCTTGCATGACTAATTGTTTGTTTTGATTGGTTTACATCTTGGCTCTCTTGTTTGGGTTTACAATCGTACACCCGGATTTGGGGAAACATTCATAGATAAAAATACATTGTGGAAACTGTGCGGGGTATACCGACACGGTTGAAGCAATAGCTATATTAATGCGACATATTTGTGAGTACCGGTAACCCTTGAGTTCAATCAAGGAGAGTACGGGGCCGCTGAGTGATGTCACTAAGCACTAATGACCTAGAACCTTACTTGACCATCTTGGCCTTTCATTAGGGGTAGTGAGATGACCGGCTTTGGTGCAGTCCGAAGTTGGTAGATACTCGATACTACACTCATTGAGGGTTGTTTTCTTGGAATATTTTGGTCGCTAGTTAAGTGGCTAAACCAAAACAATGAACAATGGAAACAATCCCGTGATATTGAGCTCCTTAGAACCCGGTTACTATTTATAGGACAGGTTTTTAAGCCAACTACACTCAAGAGGGTACTCACCTATGAAACCTCATGCAAGCCTGAAACTAGGGTTTGGTGTGAATTGGTTGTACATATGTTTGTACATACATCATAAACATCATAAAGCATCATATGCATATACTAACCATTTCAAGGGTTTAGATCTTCATCTTTGTTCTTGTTTTGTAGGTCATGGACGTTCCTCGCAGGAAAACCATCCAAGTCAACCTTGTGAGAATCCCTCCTCAACTCAAGGAGCTCACATCAAGAATTCCCGAAAGATCTCCCTTCAGTGAAAGACATGGTAGACTGCTCAGCCTAGTCAACACCAACATTGAGGAGGACATGGTGAAGGTGTTGTTCCAGTTCTTTGACCCTCTTCACCACTGTTTCACATTCCCTGACTACCAGTTGGTACCCACTTTGGAGGAATTTTCTCAACTCCTGAGAATTCCTATCCTTAATCAACTACCTTTCAACGGTACGGAAAAGGAACCAAAGCCTAAAGATGTTGCTCGAGCACTACATCTACAGCCATCTGACATCAAGGGGCATTGGGAAACTAGAAGCGGTGTCAAAGGCTTCTTAGAAAAATTCTTGTTTGAGAAGGCACAAGAATGTTGGAATTCATTGGACCTACGAGCCTTTGAAGAAATTTTGGCCCTTCTTATCTATGGGTTGGTCTTGTTCCCAAATCCTGACCAGCTTGTAGATGTCAACGCCATCAAAATCTTCTTATCCATAAATCCAGTACCAACATTGCTTGGGGACATTCTTCACTCATTTTACATTCGAACAATGAGAAAGAGGGGTGTTCTCATGTGCTGTACTCCTCTCCTTGCAAGGTGGTTTATTTCGCACCTTCCACAATCTGTCTTGAAGAATGACCAAGGCCTAAGGTGGTCACAACGGTTAATGACCCTTACTCACTCTGATGTACATTGGTGTTCTCGGTCCAGAGAAAATGTCATCATCGTCGATCGTTGTGGAGAGTTCCCTAATGTTCCATTGCTTGGCATTAGAGGAGGCATTACCTATAATCCTTGTCTAGCTTTGAGACAATTTGGATATGCACGGAGGGATGGCCCTCACGACATGTTGATTCCTGACCTAGTTTTTGACTTCAACAACGATGCGCAAGGACTTCGCCAAAGATTCATCAGAGCTTAGAGGATGCCTAACAAGGTTGACAGCAAGACACTGGGGCACAAGAACTCCATCCCTCTTGAGCCTTATCTCAAGTGGGTACGAACCCGAGCCCAGAGTCTAATGATGCCCTATCCTCATGTTCTCCCTGTGATTAAAGAGCCCGTTACGGAAGGAGATGTTCCCTATACCATCCTATATCCTGACATGCCTACATCGTGGGAGGAGATGCAGAAGAGTTGGATCCAACTCAAGGAGGAACGGAACACTTTTGAGGCCAGCTTCTACGCCAGTGAGAAGAAGGTTTTGGAGCTTACCCACCGACTCCATGAGGAAGAAACCCTAACCACCTACATCGCACCAAAGAGGATGCACAACGTCTTTTTACCTTGAGAAGTTTTTGGCCCATGGGGCATTTATGTACTGACAAATTTCTTCTTATTAATATGACGTGCGTTCTTTTTGTTTGCAACAATTTTGAACTTTCTAAATCCTTGAATGCATTGCATACATAAGCATACCATTCATCATGTGCATAAGCAGGTCTCCACACCAGGTTTCCTTATCTTTCTGCTGTTTATTTCAGTATGATGGATCTCGAACAGACGGTCAAGGACTTGCAGTCTCAGAACGCACAGTTTCAACAACTCCTGATGACCTTGGCTAAGGGTCAGGAGGATCTGAAAGCCCTGCTGGGGAACAAAGACCAAGTAAAAAACAAGAAGAAGAGAGTCGGGGTGGCTACCCTGGGGAGAAGGTTCGAGGGTGAAGCCAGAAGGGTTCTTGAATTTCCTTCCGCATCCGAAGAAGAAAACAGTAAAGGAAAATGGGTTGCGGTACCTTCCGAATCCGAAGCTGAAGAAGAAGAGGCTGAAGAAGACGAAGACTACTCAGAACAACAATACCCGCCGGCTGATGACAAGTACAAGAGTTTGGAGGACAGGTTAGCAGCTATGGAGCTGCAGAGAGTTCCAGGCTTAGATTTCGAAGATTTGGGATTAATTGCTGGAGTTGTGATCCCCCCGAAGTTCAAAGTGCCTATTTTTACAAGATATGACGGGCTGTCCTGCCCAAAAATGCACCTAAGGTCATATGTCCGAAGAATCCAACCTCACACATCTGACAGAAACCTTTGGTTATATTTCTTTCAAGATAGCCTGTCTGGCACTCAGCTAGACTGGTTTTACAAACTGGAAAGGTCGGAGATACGTAGTTGGGAGGATCTGGCAGCTGCTTTTTATCGCCAATATCAGTATAACTCTGACCTGGCACCAACCCGCACTTAGCTGTAGAGTATGGGAATGGCCTCAGGTGAGGGATTTAAGGAATACGCCCAGAAATGGCGCGATCTGGCTGGAAGGGTGCAACCGCCTCTTTCCGATAGAGAACTTGTTGATATGTTCCTTGGGACCCTGTCTGGTCCATTCTTTAATCATCTGATCGGTAGCTCTTCCTCGGGGTTTACTGAATTAATTCTGACTGGCGAGCGGGTAGAAGTCGGTATCAAGAATGGGAAGATCCAGAAGGATGCCTCTGCATCTACGATTGCTAAGAAATCATTTCCAGCGAAGAAAGAAACAACTGTTGTGTATTCCCAAAGGGGAGCAGGAAGAAGTGAGCGCAGGCCGACTGTAGGGGCCGTAATGATCCAAAATCCACTAAATGATCAGCCTCGCAATAACCCATCCAGACCTAAACAGCAATGGGGAGAACAGCCACCACAGCAGTTCACCCGCATTAATATGACGCCCGCGCAAGTTCTTCCACGCTTGTTAAAGCTGAATCTCACAAATATCAAAGAAGCGCCGAAAAATGTGAATACAACCTCACCAGCCTACAATGCCAATGCCAAATGCGCCTACCATTCTGATAGCGTCGGACATGACACAAATAATTATTGGGCGCTGAAAAATAAAATTCAAGACTTGATAGATGCAAAAGAGGTGGAGTTCGATGCTCCAGAGAAACCAAACGTGATATCTGCTCCGATGCCGAAGCACGGTCGAAATGTCCATGCTATTGAGGAAGATTTGTATGTTTCTGATGTCAATGACCTGATAACTCCGCTGTTAACCATCAAGATAAATCTGTTAAAGGCCGGGATTTTCCCAGGATGCAAAGAAGACTGCTACTGTTGTTACTCTCTGCCAGTTGACTGTACGTTATTGAAGAAAGGCATCCAAGGCCTGATGGACAGTCAACAGATTATGTTTGAAAAAGTTCCTGCTATTCCAACCCCTACTGAAGATGTTTCAATTATCACCATTCACGCCAATCTTTCCAAGGCCGTCAGAAAGCCTGTTAAGATTACATATGCTACAAAGTCTGTTCCTCTGAAGATAACTATGCCAGGGCCTGTCCCCTACAGTTCTGAAAAGTCAATACCATGGAATTACGGTGGAGAAATCTACTACCATGGTATTAAAAAAGTTGAAATAACCGAAGGAAGCTCTGATGAAGAAGATGCCAACATTGGAAACATTGCCGGCACAAGCAAGATCACCCGAAGTGGGAGAATAATTTCTCCAGAGATTGCTCCCCCAAAGGCAATCTTTGGACCCTCATCTGCCGCCAAAGATATTCCTGCACCAGTAAAACTTTCCGCTAGAACTCCATTGATTGAAGATGTTGCTGTTCCTGTTGTTGTCCCTCCTACTTCTGCTGATAAGGGTAAAGGGATCCAAGATGAGCTCGTCAGGACGAGGGCTCAACCTTTGGTCATCCCGGAAACCTCTAAGAAAGAGATGGAGGAGATCTTGAAGATAATTAAAAAGAGTGATTATAACGTGGTAGAACAACTAGGGCAAACCCCCTCGAAAATCTCCATGTTAGCATTGCTACTTTGTTCAGAGGCGCACGCTAAAGCATTGATAAAATTCCTAAAGACAACCCATGTACCCCAGGAAACCTCTGCCGACCAATTCCAAAACTGTGTAGCCAGTCTCACAGCAGACAACGGTTTAGGTTTCTCTGATGCTGACCTAACCTCAAAAGGAAGAAAACACAACGACGCATTACATGTGTCAGTAGAATGCCATGGGACTACTCTGGCCCATGTTCTAGTCGACACGGGTTCTTCTCTGAACGTGCTGCCTAAGAAGGCCCTCGACCGTTTAGACTGTGAAGGCTTGGAGTTAAGGCCAAGTAATATCATTGTAAGGGCATTTGACGGGTCAAAGAGAATGGTACATGGGGAGGTAGACATTCCCATTAAGGTTGGTACAGAGGTTTTCCCCTCAACTTTCTATGTGATGGTCATACGTCCGTCATACTCTTGCTTATTGGGGAGACCATGGATACACAATGCTGGGGCAGTCACCTCTTCCCTACATCAAATGCTGAAGTACCCTGTCAAGGGAAAGATAGTAACCGTCCACGGTGAAGAGGAATATATGATTAGCCACCTAAACACTTTCCGGTATGTAGAGGTAGAAGGTGAATTCATTGAGACACCATTCCAGCACTTCGAGGAAGTCTCTCCTGAGGGGGAAGTAGCAAAAGTGGTAGCAGAGGTACCAAAGCAGATGGCCAGGATGGCATCTCCAAAGGACGCGAAGGCCGCAATGAAGGAAGGGAAGAACTCAACATGGGGGCAGTTGCCGGATATTCCTCATAAAACAGACAAGTTTGGTTTAGGATTCACTGCTGCGGGGCAGAAAGCTATACGCCGCTCAAAGGTTGAAAGAGCACCCACCAAGATCTCTCCTTATGGGATCAATGCTTTGGAAGGTGAAGACGAAGAGGCCAACATTGAAGATTGGATCTACCCAACCATCGAAGGGGGACTACACAACTGGGAGGCAAAGGACTTTGTCCCCATTACTTTTATTAATCAGTAATTATCTGTCAAACATTTCCTTTGGTCTGTAATAATTACTTTTGAACAACCCATACACTACTTTTTCACCTCATGCCTTGCCCGGGGCATGTAGGTCCATTTGTAAGGGTTTTGATTATCTTCATATCCATATGCCATGTTTAATGATTCATTGGACGTTTCTCATTGATAAACTGCTATGTTCATTTTCTTTCCTTTTGCATTTTTGGTTTAAGGATGGTTATCCCTTACACACACCCACACTCACAAATGCAGGTACCCATCCACTCTAGATTCTATGGGTGACTATTCTGCTATGTCCTTCAATAACTCTGAGGATCTGGTCAATCAAGCTGAGTATGAAGATGACGAAGGTTGTGCAGTACCAGGAGAGCTAGCCAGACTTTTACAGCAAGAGGAAAGGGCCATCTTACCTCACGAAGAGTCGTTGGAAACTGTCAACTTGGGAACAGAGGAAGACCGGAAGGAAGTGCAAGTGGGTGCCAATCTGGAACAAAGTATCAAGGAGCGCCTGATACAGCTGTTAAATGAGTACGTTGAAATCTTCACCTGGTCTTACGAAGACATGCCAGGTTTAGACACAGACATCGTGGTTCACCGTCTCCCTACAAGAGAGGATTGTCCACCGATCAAGCAAAAAGTCCGCCGAATGAGGCCTGACATGTCTGAGAAGATTAAAACAGAAGTGATGAAACAATTCAACGCTGGCTTTCTGGCTGTTACATCCTATCCACAATGGGTTTCTAACATCGTGCCAGTTCCTAAAAAAGATGGCAAGGTCAGGATGTGTGTAGACTACCGGGATTTGAATAGGGCCAGCCCCAGAGATGATTTTCCGCTACTGCACATTGACATTCTGATTGACAACACAGCTCAGCATAAAGTGTTTTCCTTCTTGGATGGATTCTCGGGCTACAATCAAATTAAAATGGCCCCCGAGGACATGGAGAAAACAACCTTTGTTACACAATGGGGTACTTTCTGTTACAAGGTGATGCCGTTTGGACTAAAGAACGCAGGGGCAACTTATCAACGCGCCATGGTAGCTTTATTTCATGATATGATACATCATGAGATCGAAGTTTACGTAGACGATATGATAGCTCAGTCACAAACAGAGGAGGAACACCTTGAACACCTGGAAAAGATGTTTGCCCGGTTGAAAGAGTACAAACTCAGGCTGAATCCAAGTAAGTGTACTTTTGGAGTTAGGTCTGGTAAACTTCTAGGGTTTATTGTCAGCAACAAAGGCATTGAGGTCGATCCAGCAAAAGTAAAAGCAATACAAGAGATGCTTGCTCCCCGTACTGAAAGGGAGGTTAGAGGGTTCTTGTGGTGCTTGAACTATATTGCCAGATTCATCTCTCATCTGACTTCTATCTGTGAGCCAATTTTCAAATTATTAAAGAAGGATCAGGTAGTCAAATGGAACGACGATTGCCAAGCTGCTTTTGATAAGATCAAGGTGTATTTGCTAGAACCTCCTATTCTGATGCCTCCCGTCGAAGGAAGACCATTGATCATGTATCTAACCGTCTTGGATAACTCAATGGGGTGTGTTTTGGGCCAGCATGACGAGTCTGGTCGAAAAGAGTATGCTATTTATTACCTTAGCAAAAAGTTTACCGACTGTGAGACTCGCTAATCACTGCTCGAGAAAACTTGCTGCGCTTTGGTATGGGCTGCTCGCCGACTAAGGCAGTATATGCTGACTCATACCACCTTGCTGATTTCCAAAATGGATCCTATCAAGTATATCTTCGAGAAGCCTGCTTTATCTGGAAGAATAGCTAGATGGCAAATGATCCTAACAGAGTATGACATCCAGTACACCACTCAAAAAGCTATAAAAGGGAGTGTGCTAGCTGATCATCTAGCTCATCAAGCTATCTAAGATTATCGATCCATGAGATTTGACTTCCCGGACGAGGACATCATGAATTTGGACAACATTGAAGGTAACAGACCGTATGACGGACCCGAAAAGGGATCCCGATGGACCCTGTACTTTGATGGTGCTTCAAATGCACTTGGAAACGGTATCGGTGTGGTACGCATTTCCCCGGAAGGTTGTCACACTCCTTTCACGGCTCGACTCTGCTTCAGCTGCACCAACAACATGGCGGAATATGAAGCTTGCATCTTCGGTCTCAAGGCTGCTATAGACTTAGGGATCAAATCTTTGATCGTGTTTGGGGACTCGACTTTGGTTATCAGTCAAATCAAAGGAGAGTGGGATACCAAACATCCTAATCTTATCCCATACAAAGAACATGTCCTGACATTGTTGCCTCATTTCGAGCAAATTACCTTCGAGCATTTCCCGCGGGAAGAGAATCAGCTAGCAGATGCTCTGGCTACAATGTCTTCTATGTTTAAACTCAACTGGGATAACGAGGCTCCCCAAATCACCATCGAGCGAATGGATGAACCTGCACATTGTCACGAGATTAATACCGAAGAATTAGTGGAACAACCCTGGTTTCACGAAATCAAAAGGTATCTCCAGACTAGAGAATATCCCGAAGGAGCTTCCGTAAATGACAAGAAGTTCCTAAGGAAATTTGCTGCCAAGTTCTTCCTGAGCAATGGTATCCTCTATAAGCGCAACCATGATTGTGTTTTACTCTGATGTATTGACAAAGCTGAAGCAGAGTTAATCATGACAGAGATGCACAGCGGTACATTTGGCACCCATTTGAGCGGGCATACTATGGCTAAAAAGATCCTAAGGGCAGGCTATTACTAGTCTACCATGGAAGCAGATTGCCATCAGCACTCCCGTACTTTCCACAAGTGTCAAGTCTACGCTGACAAGATTCATATTCCTCCGGTTCCTCTCAACGTGCTGACAGCTCCTTGGCCATTCGCAATGTGGGGCATTGACATGATTGGAGAGATCAAGCCCACGGCGTCCAACGGACATCGCTTCATCCTGGTTGCCATTGACTACTTCACCAAATGGGTCGAAGCAGCTTCTTTCGCCTCTGTCACTAAAAATGTGGTTGCCCGCTTCATCAAGCAAAACCTCATATGCCGGTATGGTGTTCCAGACAGGATCATCACGGACAACGGTACAAATCTGAATAATACTATTATCACCGCATTGTGTGAACAGTTCAAGATTTATCATCACAATTCATCTCCTTATCGGCCGAAGATGAACGGTGCTATTGAAGCTGCGAACAAAAACATTAAGAAGATCATTCAGAAAATGACAGTCACTTACAAGGACTGGCATCAGATGTTACCGTTTGCTCTGCATGGATACCGTACGACGGCACGTACTTCAACCGGGGCAACCCCATTTTCTTTGGTATATTGCATGGAAGCTGTCCTGCCCATGGAAGTTCAGATTCCTTCTTTAAGGATTATGAAGGACTCTGGGTTAAGCGAAGATGATTGGATTCAGACCCGACTTGATCAACTCAATTTGATCGACGAGAAGTGACTCGCTGCTGTTTGCCATGGTCAGACGTATCAAAAGCGGATGATCAAGGCTTTCAACAAGAAAGTCAGACGTCAAGTATATCAAGTCGGAGATCTCGTAATCAAGCGGATTATCCTGCCGAAAAGTGATCCCAGGGGCAAATGGACTCCTACATACGAGGGACCATTTGTGATCAAGAGCATATTTTCTGGTGGTGCAATGATTCTGACCACCATGGACGGCGACGATTTGCCGCACCCTGCGAACGCAGACATAGTCAAAAGATACTACATATAAAATAACCCGACAAGTCGAAAACCCGAAAGGGAGGCTTGGGCAAAAATGGGCCTCCCGGTGGACCGAAAACCCGAAAGGGCGGTTCAGGCAAAAATTAGGGATAAAACAAAAAAAATCTGTACACCCGGCAAGCTGAAAACTCGAAAGGGCGGCTTGGGTAAAAAGGGGTTTCCCGGTGGATCGAAAACCCGAAAGGGCGATTCAGGCAAAAGTTAGGGAGTTAAAGCGTGTGACTATGTCTCGTCGGATCACTTTAAGGACAATCTCTTCATCAACCAGCTCCAAGCTTCTAATCAACCCAGTCATCGGCAGACGAAGCATTGAATGGACAGATATTCAGAGTTGTGGAGGCTATAGCAGAATGGAATCCCATGGAATTGTTTTACATAGCCATCTTTCTTTTGTATAAATTTTTCAATTTTTACGACGGCATCCTCTTACTAGGATGATTGTCTCCTCTGTACAAATATACTTATAGAAAGTTAATACAAATACTTTTCCAAATACAGAAATTTGCGTTGTCTTCCTTTTCTCTTTTCTTTTGCACTTATGTTCTATCTGAGAAACGTCCAATGTTTTGTTAAATAGGCATGTGCATTTGAACATAATCATTTCCTTATGAATCAAGAAAGATGATTACTGATAGGTTAAAGGTACAAATAGATATCTTGATGCCTTTCAGAAGGAATCCTCAGCAGAGTTATACTCCAAATTCCCCAGCCAGAGGGCCTTCCAGAACTCGATTCCCCTCAGAGTTAAGTTTCAGAATCCCCAGTGGAGCCTTAAAAATCTGAAAATCCAATCCCCAGCGGAGCTAAGATTTCCTGCCATCAATCCCCAACTGAACCAGGCTAGTGAAATTTCTCCCCACAGAGATACCTGCCACCAAACTGAAAATTCTCAACCATACCTCTCCAGCATGAGTCTGTCAGATTCTGAACTTCCCCAGTAGAGATCTTCAGGAGTTCTCTTTCCCCGCAAATCACCAAGGAATGCCATTTCTCCAGCAGTGGCCCTAGGATCCCTCAATGATTGAAGGTCCGGTATTCCCCAAGCAGAGTGAGGGTTCATTCTCAGTACCTCACAGGATAATTAGATGATTCTCCAGTGAAGATCTCCTCAAGACAAGAATCCCCAAAAGATTGGTATACAACCCAAGCCCCTGTTTCTCCAGCAGTAGTCGGCAAGGATGTCTCATCCTCAGCAATCAAATTTTTGTCTTCCCCTGCAAGCAGTCAAGGATTCACTTTCCCTGGCAGCAGTCAAGATTCTTTAGGATTCATCTATCCTCAGCAAGACAGCTCTTCGGCTTACATACGCATTCATCTACATTCATATCATAAACATTGATATAACATATTTTGCACCATACATATCATGCAACATAACTTTGCGTTTTAGCTAACATTTCACCCTTTTCAGGATAAAATTAAAAGGCTATCATTAACAATTATTCAGATACAGTATGGATACACCCCAGACACGACGGTCATTCTATTACTCATTCAGAATCTCAGGTCAGATACAGTACGGATACACCTCAGACACGAAGTTATTCTACTACTCATTCGGACTACAGCAATTAGATACGGACTAGATACGCTCCAGACTCGGCAGTCGTTCTATCCCTCATTCAGATTCATTTATCCGCCTCAAGGTTCAATGCATTCCAGACATGGATACCATTCTGACCCTTACAACAGCAGCTTGATTCTCTCCAGTGCGTTCGCCACAGAAGTCATTCTATTACTCATACGGATCTCAATCCTAGTTACAGTTTCAGATACACTCCAGACACGGAAGTCATTCTGCTACCCATACAACTTTCAACTTCAGATACAGTCCAGATACGCTCCAAACATGGTTGCCATTCTGTTACTCATTCAGAATTTGTCCCCAGCACGCAGTTGCTCCATACAAATGTTTCTCTATTACCCAGATACAATACAGATACACTCCAGACACGGCAGTCATTCTGATATTCGTTCTACACTTCAAACACAGTTAAAGCTCAGATACGCCCCAGACACGGAGGCCATTCTTCTGCTCATACAAACTCAGTCCTTAGATGCAGTTCAAGTACATTCCAGACACGGATACCCTTTCGATCCTCATTCTTCGGACCCGTCACACTACAGTTCAACAAACCTTCCAGATGGCATCTTTAAGCCCATCTCCGACAAGGTTCTATCACCCTTCAGATGGCATCTCTAAGCCCATCTCCAAATGGCATCTCTAAGCCCATTCCCGTATCCATTGTTCTGATGAGTGCAAATTTAAGGGCACTCTAGTGTCCAATCTCCTTTTACCTTCGAGACGCGAAAGGCAAACCTGCCAATCTAACTCTTCAGGTGCAAGAAGATTGAACAGGGGCAACTGTTGTACCCCAAAATTTTCCCTCCCATTTCCTCAACATTTTCTCATCACAATACCCTTAGAGCTCAAGATCCAGTTAGGGTTTCCTCTACTCAAGACTCCTCCTTGCACTATTGACCCAAATTAGGGTTTGTGTTTGCACAAAGATGTTTTGACCTAAAATGTCTAAGATGACTTTCATGCTTCATTTTGGACTCACAAGTTTATCCATACCAAGTTTCAAGTCTTGATTCCAAACTTTGCCCAGTCAATTGGACATATGACCTAGAAATCAACTGTATTGGGGAAAAAGTCAACTGTGGTCAATTGACAGCCAAACCCCATGAAATTTGACCCACATCAACATTATGAACTCATTTTAACCATTTGGTCAAGTTTGGATCATAATTCCACAAAAAATTTGATCAGATCACCAAAAGGGCAAAATGGTCACTTTTAGGGTTTTGACTGCACAAAGGCAATTTTTGACTGTTTGACCTAGCCAATGGCAAACCAAGCTCATATATGGACTCAAGGACCCCATGGAATTGTCTTGACATGTTCAACAAATTCAAAAGATCCCAAATGCACAAGATTGACAGATGAATTTTCCAGTCAATTGATCAATTTTTGACTGTATACTGAAAAGTCAAACTTTGACTTTTTGGTCAAAATCAAGTGTCAAGATTCATTTTTCATCAAAACATGCCAAATTGTGAAACTTGTTCATCAAGAAATCAAAAATCACAAATTAGGGTTTGAAATGAAGAATTTTCATAACTTAGAAATTTTCTAAGTTATGAAAATCCCTAATTTTTTCCTAACTTTGTCCCATTTTTTCATCAAGATGCATTTGGATTCAAGGAAAAGTCAAAACATGAAAGTTGTATTCCATTGCAAAATCTACAACTTTGATTCACAAAGTTTCCTCAAAAGAAGCTTGTAGCTCAAGTTATGATTTTTGGAACAAGGGTGCAAAACATTCTTAACTTAGAGAAATTTTGACCTATTTTAGGCAGGATTTTTGCCTAACTTCATGGCTACTTTTCACATGCTTTCACTTGGAATTTCAATTTGCATTACAAATATGGATTGTAGTACACATTCCAAGCTTTCCAAAATGTCCAAGAACTCATCAAACAACCACATGGTTAGGGAGAATCGAATTTGGCAATATGGGCAAAACTCACTTTGTTCATGGCCAATTTACATGTCCATAACCTTGCATTTTTTGAACTCAGCATGTTCTAAGATGAATTACAGGTCCTTTATCTCATTCACACTCATAAATTTAATGCAAACCCCTTGTGTTCAAGCCTTACATTATGTGTTTAAGCATTGCATACAAGATTAAGCTATAATTAGAAAAAGCAATATATCCATTTTTGAAAAGTGGAACTTTATGTCAAGTTTGAAAATCAAGAAGTACAAGGCCATATCTTTGGGCACAAGTTCAGAAGCATATCACACTGATCAAGGGGGATGTTTGCAGCACATTAGAGGGGCCTGTACAAGGCTAGAGAACCAAGTTGATTTTTCTTGCTTAAGTGTGAAGTAACTTGGCATAACCAACACCAACTCTCATTTCAGCCAACACAAGCTTAAGCAAAGTTGTTGTACACCTTCCAAACATCAGACCTAAGCTAGAGCACGAGCCAAATACCTTCCAAACATCATCAAACCTCAAAACACCCTCCCACTGTAGAAAACAGAGTAACCTCTGCAGTTGGACTTCCATAAGCCAATCCATTCGTGCATTCTTGCTAAATCCAGTTCATACACATTCCATACCATATATGCAAGTTATCCCAAAAATTGGACACGACCTGTAACACCTCTAACCAACATCACCATTTTCATTTTTTCTGTTTTGCAGGTTGATTGCCATAGCTTGATCCAGTTGTTTCCAAAGTAAGTTAAAGGTTGGAATAGCATCCCTGAACTTCAAGCAAGCTGTACCAATCCTCATTTTGCCCTGAAGGTGCCTCCATTGTCAGACACGATCCAAGCTGAACAGGTAAGTTCATGGACTTCTATCTCTCAATATAGGAAGAGTTAGCTCTAAGTTTGTGAATGAAAAATGTTCTATTCATGCCCCTGAAGCTATACATATCTTTACTTTCCATTTATGTTGCATATGCTGAGAGAATTTGAGACCTGAACATTGACAAAAACTTAGGTTAAGAATTAGGGATGGAGAAATTCTCTCTCATTTCTGAGAGTTAGGTTAAGTTTTTTATATGTATGGAATCGTGGCTTGATGCTTAACATTTTTCATGTTGTGAGTTTGTGCTAAAAGTCCAAGAATCTTGAGATAGCAGAGGCGCGTGTTTTGTACAAAGAAGCTGGAGGTTAAAGAAGACAGAGTCTTGGGCTGGGCCTGAGATTTGTTTTTCCTTTTCACACCACTGCATTTCACATGCACCCCCCTGGCCCATTTTGAGTTTTACTTGTCATTTTCCATTTTTTCCTTTTGATTTTGTTTCCAAATTTTTATTCAAGCATGAAAAAACATTAAATTTATTTTTCCCACATTTTTTACATTTTATTTGATATTTATTTGGCTTTATTTAGTTTTGTATATAAATAAACCTAAATATACTATTATTTTAAAATACAAAAAATAATACAAACATGTTTTATTTCTGATTTTTATTTTATATTATCTCTTGAAAATATTTTACATAAAATATACTTTTTTTAATAATATTAAATATTTTATTTTTTGTACATATAATATATATTTAATAAATAATATAAATACATGTATATTTATTAATATATTTAGGGAAAATACAAAGAATTAATATATTCTATTTTTATTAGTATTTTGACCTCAAAAATACTTTTTTTACAATATATCCTCTTTTATTTATTTTTTGCACATAATTAATAAATATTACATATATCATATAATAAATACCTTTTATTCATAAAAATTAGGGTTTTACCCTAAATACATAAAAATACCTTTTTACATACATATGAAAACCATTTTTGCATCTTGCATATTTATCTCATTTTTATTTAATTATTGTATATTAAATAAGTTTGTATAATTCAATTTGGATGTAATAGTTTAGGTTTAATTTCTTGCTAAAATATCCCCATTTGAACATTTGTACCCCCCATCCCATATATTGTGTTGTAATAACTTAGGACCTTTTATTTTTCACATTTAAAAGTTTTCTAATTATGCCATGTTAGAATTAGGGTTTTGTATGCAAAATTAACCAAAAATAGTTTGACCTAATTTCAAGAAAAATAAGCATGAAAAATGGACAACACTAATCACACTTGCACCCCTAGGGTACTCCACTTGTTGCCTTCAAAAATAGGCCATATTGCATGCTAGGTATCTTTGGCAAAAACAAAACAATCAAATGATCATAGTCCCTCGATGACGCTTTCGAAAGTTGCCTAAAAAATGATCAAGTCCCTAAAGGAAAAATTGCCCAAAGACACTTGGCACCATTGCAATCATGGTCTAAACGATGACCCGCGTCCGTCTCGTTAACATCCTAACACAAGATTGTCCACCAAATACAATGGTGGAACAAAATTGTTAAAAGGGTTAAAACATAGTAAAGATCTTTGAGAAATTTAGGGTAGATAGCTCTTGGTTACTTGCCAACTTGCAAAACAAAAACCCTTGCCTATTTTTCAAAACCACACTCCACAACACATTTTCAAAACAATTTCAAAAAAACATTGAAAACTTTTCAAAAGACAAATACACCTTTGTATACATTCAAACATGGATCATTACAAAGGTTGCCACCACATTGGCCTCTTTTCAAAACATTTTCAAAACCCACACACAAAGCACCATTTCAAACAATTGAAAATCAAGGCAAGTTGATCTAAGCAAGTAACTAAGAGCCCATGGATAACCATGGATAGAAAGGGTGCTAATACCTTCCCTTTCTATAATCTACTCCCCGAACCCAAGAAAACGTCTCAAAGGTTTTTGCTGTGCTTTTTAACCTTTCCTTAGGATAAAATAAAAAGTCGGTGGCGACTCTTGCTCAACCGAAACATTTGCGAAAACAAACGCAAAACCCAAGTCAGTTCTCCCACCGTATCACACATTCCAACTCTACTATTGCCCCATTGTCTTCGAATGCCCCTTGTCGTTGACATAAGTTGATCGGATTGATCTTGGACCGTTTGAAACTTGGATTGTGGTAATAAAGTCGACTGTGGTGATTCCACAGGACATAGTCATACGCTTTCAATCCTTAACTTTTTCCTAGACCGCCCTTTCGGGTTTTTAGCCCACCAGGATACCCATTTTTTCCCAAGTCGCCCTTTCGGGTTTTCAACTTACCGGGTGTACAATCTTTTGCAAATATCCCTAACTTTTGCCTAAACCTTTGGGTTTGCCGGAATGCCCTTATTTTGCCTAGGTGTGTCAACCTAGCAGGTCTCTTATGCGTAGTATTTTTTAACTATGTACACTTTTACATGATGTGGGAAGTCTTCACCATCCATGGTAGTCAACATCATAGCACCACCAGAGAACACTCTCTTGACAACAAATGGCCCTTCGTAGGTGGGAGTCCATTTGCCTCTGGGTTCGCCTTGTGGTAGAATGATGTGCTTTATCACCCAGTCACCAGCTTGATATACTCGAGGCTTGATCTTTTTGTTGAAAGCCTTGATCATACGTTTTTGGTACGTCGGACCATGACAAACAACAGCCAGTCGCTTCTCATCGATCAAATTCAACTGATCCAATTTTGTCTGAATCCACTCGTCTTTGCCAAGGCCTGCCTCATTCATAATCCTTAGTGAGGGAATTTGAACTTCCACTGGAAAAATAACTTCCATGCCATAGACTAAGGAAAAGGGAGTTGCCTTAGTTGATGTTCTAGCTGAAGTACGGTAGCTGTGAAGAGAAAACGGTAACATCTCATGCCAATCCTTGTATGTTACTACCATCAACATCACAATCTTCTTAATGTTTTTATTGGTTGCTTCGACTGCGCCATTCATTTTAGGCCTATAAGGAGAAGAATTTTGACACTTGATCTTGAACTGAGTGCAAAGTTTGGTAATCATAGAACTGTTGAGGTTAGTCCCATTGTCGGTGATAATCCTTTCGGGGATACCATAGCGGCAGATAAGGTTATGTTTGATGAATCTGGCTACCACTTTCTTTGTGACTGAGGCAAATGAGGCAGCTTCGACCCATTTGGTGAAATAATCAATAGCGACCAGAAGGAAGCGATGTCCACTAGAGCCAGTGGGCTTGATCTCTCCAATCAAGTTAATTCCCCAATTGCAAATTTCCACGGAGCGATCATGACGTTCAGAGGGATATGAGGCACATGGACCTTGTCAGCATAAACTTGGCATTTGTGGCAAGTCCTAGAGTGTTGATGGAAATCAGTCTCCATCGTTGACCAATAGTAGCCAGCTCTCAGTATCTTCTTAGCCATGGTATTTCCACTAGAGTGAGTGCCAAAGAGACCATCGTGCATGTCTTCCATAATTTCTTCTGCCTCCTTCTTGTTCACACATAGGAGTAGAGTAGAATCATGGTTGCAGTTGTACAATATTCCGTTACTTAGGAAGAATTTGGCTGAAAATATTCGTAAGAACTTTATGTCATTGATGGATGCTCCTTCAGGATACTCTTGTGCTTCAAGGTATCTCTTCACCTGATGATACCATGGATTTTCTGTATCAGTGTCAAGCTCACAGCAATCTGTTGGTTCATCAAATCGTTCAATTGTAATCATAGGAGCTTTGTTGTCCCATCTGACCTTGAACATTAAAGACATGGTGGCCAAAGCATCAGCCAACTGATTTTCTTCCCGAGGGAAGTGTTTAAAGGTGATCTCTTCGAAGTAACGAATCAGAGATAGCACCAAGTTCCTTGTAAGGGATGATATTAGGGTGTTTAGTGTCCCAATCTCCTTTTACTTGGCTAATCACTAGAGAGGAATCCCCAAACACGTTTAAATGCTTGATCCTTAAATCAATGGCAACTTTCAGACCCAAAATGCACGCTTCGTACTCAGCCATATTATTTATGCAATCGAAGCATAATCTGGCAGTGAATGGAGTGTGGAAACCTTCAGGGGATACGATCGCAACACCAATTCTGTTACCCAAAGCGTTGAAAGCCCCATCGAAGACCATAATCCATCGGGATCCTTGTTCAGGTCCGTCATACGGTCCGGGTTTCTCACAATCGGTCACTAGCATGATGTTATCATCTGGGAAGTCAAAGTTTATAGACTGATAATCATCAACAACTTGGTGGGCCAAATGATCTTCTAGTATGCTTCCTTTGATGGCCTTTTGTGTTGTGTATTTAATGTCTTACTCAGTCAAGATCATTTGCCACCTAGCTATCTGTCCGAAAAGAGCAGGTTTCTCGAAGATGTACTTGATTGGGTCCATCTTAGAAATCAACAGATTGGTATGAGTCGACATATACTATCTTAGCCGGCGAGTAGCCCATGCCAGAGCGCAACAAGTTTTCTCGAGCAGGGAATATCTGGTTTCACAGTCGGTAAACTTTTTTCTCAGGTAGTAAATAGCATGCTCTTTTCGGCCAGACTTGTCATGTTGGTGATAACACGAAATTGTATCATTTATTTTCCATGAAATTTACCCGTTCTGTATTATTTTGACCCGATTAATTCCCGAATATTTCGAGTTTGTCATTACTTGTTGCAGGTATTCATAACTAAGCTCAAAACAGAAGAAAACATGAAACAATGCAAGAAAGCATCGAAAGAACAGAAGAAAAAGATAAATCTATCAAAGAACTGCATTTTTGTAGCTGTGACAGTTGTAATGTAGTTGCCACGACCGTAAGCCATCTTGAAGAGTGTTACGACCGTAACACAGTGGCCACGACCGTAACACGGGAATGACCAAAGCTGCTCGTAACGCTCATGTAACGAACGTAATGCGTATATCAGTTTACTTGGAAAATGCAGAACGTGGCAAAGCAAATAGAAGGAGTTTCCAAACTCCTTATTTCTCTCCAGTCAAACTCCACGTTCACCACTTCTTCCTCAACTACTCACGTTCCTGCATTTTTGGAGATTTTCAAGGAAGGCTTAGTTACAAGTTTTCAAGCCAACTGCCAAATTTATTTTTCTATAAATACCTCAACATTCAACGTTAGAAGTACATAGTTTATTACAGCTTACTTGTGCGGAAGCTCTGCCAAAATCAAAACCAGTATTATTTCAGTTATTAGTTTCCAGCATTTGTTTATTTCAATTCTTTTAATTCCACTGTCCAAGTAATAATTTCCAACATCAGGGAATTATTATTATAGTTTAGGATTTATCATTCAAGCCTCATAATTTGCCATATTACCGATACCAAGTCCGAGTTTCCGATTTGTGGAAGAAGGATTGAAGTATTGGCTTTACTTTCAGGTTTCTATTTTGCAATTGTATTACGTTCCTTTTAATTAATTAATTAATTAATGCATGCTTATTATTTATTATTTATAATGTCCAATTTATATTTGTTTGTTTTTATTTACAGTATGTTTATTATAATTTCCATGGCTAGCTAAACCTTTAGTGTCGGTGTGGGATAGTAAGAGACATTAGGTATCTGATCAAACTTAGGCTAAAACTTTAATCAACTTAACTCTGGTTATAACGTTTTATGCTTAACAATAAAATCTTTGTTACGAAAGTAAGAAGAGTAAATAGGTTAGATCGAGACCACGAAAGTGTGAGGTTTTTAACCGGATAGCTAAAGTTAGGCATTTGATTTAAATACAGTGAAAGCGCTTTAAACCAAATTAGAATTAATTAAGTTTCCAAAAAATACTTCTAAACACTTATAGGCTAGCGAAAGCAGGTATAGGGCTTTAGACGTATAATCCGAGATAAGACCATGAAAGTGTGAGTTGAGGGTTTTTAAACTGATTAATTCTACAGATAAACCAAGTTGACCATCCTTATATGCCTAGGTCCGATTAGATCCTTTAGGTCGACTCTATTGCATACCGACCATTTCATTTTATAATTACTTTAAAATCAATTAATTTACCTTCCTTAATTTTCCCAAAACCAATGTGACAATTTCCGCCTTAGCTAAACCAACCTATTTTACAACACTAGCGTGATTACAAAGTCCCTGTGGATTCGACAATCTTTTATTACTACCGCGATAGGTTGTGCGCTTGCAGTTAAGATACCGTCTGACATTAAGTCGATCGCAGACCCCGTCAGTTGGCCCAAAACACACCCCATAGAATTCTCTAGCATTGTAAAGTACATGATCAAGGGTCTTCCTTCAAATGGAGGCATGAGAATAGGAGGTTCTTACAGATATTCTTTGATTTTATCGAAGGAAACTTGGCATTCATCATTCCATCTGACTACTTGATCTTTCTTCAAGAGTTTGAAGATTGGCTCACAAGTAGTAGTCAAATGAGATATGAAGCGTGCGATTTAATTGAGACGACCCAAGAATCCTCTAACTTCCTTTTCAGAGTGGGGGGCTGACATTTCTTGGATGGCCTTCACCTTGGCAGGATCGACTTTGATACCTTTACTGCTAACAACAAAACCTAGAATCTTTCCATATCATACTCCAAATGTGCACTTGTTAGGGTTTAACCTTAACTTGTACTTTATCAACCTTTCTAATAGCTTGTACAGGTGATCGAGATGTTCCTCTTCAGTTTGTGATCTGGCAATCATTTCATCCACATATACCTCTATTTCATGATGGATCATATCATGAAACAAAGCTACCATAGCCCTTTGATATGTTGCCCCTGCATTCTTCAATCCGAACGGCATGACCTTGTAGCAAAAGGAGCCAAATTGTGTAACGAATGTGGCCTTCTCCATGTCTTCAGGAGCCCCCCTAATTTGATTATAGCCTGAGAAACCATCCATGAAAGAGAAGACTTTATGATAAGCAGTGTTATCGACCAAGACGTCAATGTGAGGTAGAGGGAAGTCATCTTTGGGGCTTGCCCTATTCAGATCCCTATAGTCTATGCACATGCGAACTTTTTCATCTTTCTTTGGAACTGGAACCACATTTGCAACCCATTGGGGATAAGATGTCACATCTAGGAATCATGCATCAAATTGTTTCATCACTTCAGCTTTTATCTTTTCAGACATGTCATGCCTCATGCGACGAACCTTTTGTTTGACAGGAGGACAATCTTCTTTTGTCAGTAGACGATGAACTACAATGTTGGTATCCAACCCTGGCATATCTTTATACGACCAAGCAAACACTTCCACATAGTCATACAACATTTGAACCAACCTTCTCTTGACATTGTCTTCTAAGTTAGCATCGATCTTAACCTCTCTCTTGTCTGTCTCAGTACCCAGATTGATGACTTCAACTGACTCTTCGTGCGGCTGAATAGCTTTTTCCTCTTGTAATAGAAGTCTGGATAGTTCTCCTGGTATTCCACAATCTTCCTTGCCTTCATCTTCGGCTTGGTTAATTGGACATTCGAAGTCATAGTCGGCAATAGTAGAATCATTGGCAAAGAGATCCAGAATGGATGATGACCTGCAAGAGTGTGTGTGTGTGCATGTAAGATACATGGCTATTTTAAAAAATGTATTTTAAGAAAAAGAAAGGCAATGAGCACATAGATTTGAATGAAAAAGATTCCAATGATTTATATTGAATGATCATATGATAAGATGAACATAATTAAAACCCTTGACAAATTGACCAAAGTGCCCCGGGCCAGGCACATGGCTTAAAAGTCATTGTTAAATATTACAGACAAAATGTTCTTGAATTAATAAAAAGCAATAAACAAGTGATTACTCCTCAATGAAGGATATGGGGACAAAGTCCTTTTCTTGCCAATTGTCGAGTTCCGTTGTAGTAGGATACACTTAATCTTCGAATGCACACTCTTCATCAAAATCACCTACAACGTTGACTTCCTTGGCATGCTTTGGCATAAGCGCGGTGATTACATTCGGAGCTGGAGGAGGATCAAATTCAAAATTCTTGTTATCAATCAAGTCCTGAATTTTATTCTTCAGTGCCCAGCATTGGTCGGTCTCATGCCCGGGACTACTTGAGTGATAAACACATTTAGCGTTCAGATTTCAATTTGGTAAAGAGGTGTCTGGATTGGCCGGAGGATCTCGCAATGTCACCAAATTAGCCTTTAGTAAGTGTTGTAAGGCTTGGGATAGTGACATGCCTATCCTTGTGAATTGTTGTCTCGGAGTTTCAAACCGTTAGTGATTGGCAGATGGTCTTTGAGCAGGAGGTAGATTGGAGATTCAGACAACATTAACAGACTAGCGGTTATCCTATTTGGTACAGGCCCTTGCCCCGTACACATCATTGATTTATTTCTTTGCAGTAAATGGTTTCTTTATAGGATTGGAAGTGGAGGCAGATGCCATGGGAATCTTCCCGCTTTTGATGCCGCTTTCAACCCTCTCACCAGTTAAGATCAGCTCGGTGAAACCGGAAGAAGAACAGCCAACCAACAAGTTAAAGAATAGACCAGATAAAGTGCCCATAAACATGTCAATGTGCTCCCTATCATTCAAAGGTGTTCGAACCCTACTGACAAGGTCTCTCCACTTTTGCGCGTATTCTTTGAATCCTTCATTCTTCCCCATCGTCATATGTTACATCTGAACTCTTATCGGCACCAAGTCGGCATTATACTGGTATTGATGGTAGAAAGCGGTATCTAAGTCTTCCCATGTATTGATATGAGAACCATCCAACTGGTAGAACCACTCTAGTTGCATCCCGGCCAAGCTCTCTTGAAAAAAGTGAACCCAGAGTTTCTTATCAGCGGTGTGCGGCTGTATCTTGCACGCATAAGATTTCAGGTGAAGTTTTGGAAAAGAAACTCCATTGTACTTTACAAAGACCGGTATCTTAAATTTGTGGGGAATAACAACCCCATAGATCAAACTCAAATCATCAAAATCAAAACCGGGGATGGCTTGGATCTCAACAGCCTTCAAACTTTCTTCTAGTTGTTTGTACTTGACATCGGCGGGAGGATACTGCTCGTCAAAATAATCATCATCATCAGACGCTTGATCATTAATGCACCCAGCGTAGGTACTCCTAGCTTCACCAATCTGATTCCCGTCTTCTTCAGATGATTCTTCCACTACCGGGATCTGACGAACCGACTCTTTGAACCTTCTACCCATGTTGACCAGGGATTTCTTCTTGGGTTTTCTTTTGACTGCCAACAATGCCATCATATCTTGTTTCCCCTTAGCTAGGGCCAGTTGAGTCTCTTGGAATTGAGAGTTTTGTGCCTGAAGATCCTTCACAGTTTTCTCTAGATCCATCTTGCTGAAATAAACAGCAGAAAGATAAGGAAACCTGTTGTGTGAAAACCTATTATGTTATGATGCATGGAAGATGTGTATGCAAAATGATTTCAAGGATTTATCAAATTTAAATTTGTATAGACAAAGCATGAAAAAACGTCAAATTTCATTAATTAGCTCAAAATGACTACAACATGCCTCTTGGGCTTACAAAATAAATCTCTAAGATAAAAAGACTGAACGCATCCTCTTCGGTGCAAGGTAAGCGTTCATGCTTTGCTCTTCATGCAACTGCTTTATAAGCTCAAAGACTCTTTTCTCACTAGTATATAATTGAGCTTCGAAGGTATCTCGTTCTTCCTTCATCTGAATCCAACCCTTTTGCAAGTCTTCAATAGAAATAGGCATGTCGGGATGGAGGATAGTGTACAGGACATCTCCTTCAACCACAGGTTCCATGATAACGGGTAAGATAGAGGGATAAGGCATCACATGTTTCTGAGCATAAGCTCGTACCCACCTAAGGTAAGGCTCAAGGGGAATGGAATTCTTGTGTCCTAGCGTCTTACTACCCATTTTGCTCACCATCCTCCAAGCTCGTATAAACCTCGGACGGTAGCTTTGATCGTTGCTCTCGTAGTCGAATACCACTCCTTGGATGAGCATATCATGTGGACCATCTTGTCAAGAGAAACCAAACTGTCGTAAGGCTAAGTAAGGGTTGTAAGTGATACCTCACCTAATTCCAAGAAAAGGGACATTAGGGAATTCCCCACAATGGTCAATGATAGTAACATTCTCCAAGGATCAAGAATACCAATGATTATCTGAATGTCTGAGCAGCATCAACCTCAAACCTTGCTCGTTCATCAACACAGACCGAGGAAGATACGAAATAAACCATCTTGCCAAGAGAGTAGTACAACATATGAGAATCCCTCTCTGACTCATAATACGAGTGTGAAGAGAATGTAGGATATCTCCCAACAAAGTCGGATTGCGAGACATGAAGATTTTGACAGCATTTACATCTATAAGTTGGTCAGGGTTTGGAAACAAAACCATCCCATAGATGAGAAGGGCCAAGATTTATTCAAAAGCTTGTAAGTCCAAATAATTCCAACAATCTTGAGCTTTCTCAAACAAGAACTTGGCTAAGAAACCTTTGACACCACTCCTTGTTTCCCAATTAGTCGTGACATCAGATTGTTGCAAGTGTAGTGCTCGAGAAATCTCTTCAGGTTTTGGATATCTTTCCGTACCGTTGAAGGGTAGTTGATCGAGAATGGGTATCCTCAAGAGTTGAGATAATTCTTCTAGAGTAGGTACAAGCTGATAATCGGGAAAATTGAAGCAATGGTGTAGAGGATCAAAGAACTGGAAGAGCACCTTCATCATATATTCATCAGTGTTGGAGGTAACCAAACTTAGGAGGCGACCATGTCTTTCGGTGAATGGAAAATTCTCAAGAACCCTTCATGCTAACTCTTTGAGTTGAGGAGGAATTCTTACGAGATTGACTTAGATAGTATTCCTGCAGATAGAAGCCATGTCCAACAAAACAGAACAAAGATAAATCCCAGTAATCCTTGAAATGGTTAGTGAGAATGAGTATGATGTTATGATGTTTATGATGTTATGTACAAATAAACATATACAAACAAGACAAACAAGTCCTTAGGTTTAGGATTGCATGGAGTCTTATAGGTAAGTATCCTCTTGAAGTTTAGTTAGCTCAAACCTGTCCTAGAAATAGTAACAGGGTTCTAAGGGATCTCAATATCACTGATCTTTCTTGTCGGGCATGGTTTCAGCGCAAGCATCTTTCCGGCGATCGAAATATCCCGAGAAGTCCGATCTTAATTAGCCTAGTATCGAGTATCAACCAACTTCGGACTGCACCAAAGCCGGCTATCTCACTACTTCCTAATGGCCAAGTTGGTCAAGTAAAGGTTCTAAAGTCAGTTACTGCTTCATGACACCACACAATAGCCCCTTATTCTCCTTGACTATTCAAGGGCTACCGGTACCCACAAATGTGTAACACTAACATAGCAATTTCTTAGACCATGTCGGTATACCCCGCATAGTTTCCAAAACGTATTGCTACTTACCTATAAGGTATCCCAAATCCGGGTAGAGGATTAGAACAAGCCCAAACAAGGAACCAAAATGTAAAGCAAACAAGTCAAACAAATGAAAGCAAATAAAGGTGATCTAGCTCTAAGGTAACCCCACTTTTAAGTATTTCCCCAGCAAAGTCGCCAGTTCTGTGATACGGTGGGAGAACTGACTTGGGATGTTTTGAGTTTATCGCAATTGTTGCAGTTAGCAAGAGTCGCCACCGACTTTTCTTTTATCCAAAAGGAAAGGCTGAAAAGAACAGGAAAGACCTTTGAGATTTTTTCTTGAGTTCTGGGGGTAGATTATGAAAAGGGAAGGTATTAGCACTCTTTTCATCCATAGTTATCTATGGGCTCTTAGTTGCTTGCTAGATCACTTTCTTTTGTTTGAAAATGTGCTTTGTGATGGTTTTGAAAGTATTTTGAAAAAGTGCCTTCGTTTAGGCAAACTTTGTAATAGTGCTCGTTCGTAAGAATGTATACTAAGTGTTGGACTTTTGAAAATGTTTCATGTTTGGAAAATGTTTTGAAAGTGTTTTTTGAAAGTGTTTGGTGTTTGTTTTGAAAGTGAGCAAGAAACTAGGAATAATCTACCTACTCAAAAGTCTTTGTTCATTTCTTCCTTCCTTTGATATTTCTATCTTACCATTAATTTGGTAAGAAGCCTTATCTTTGGATTTAAAGGGACGGGCGTGGGTCATCGTATAGTCATGATAGCAATGTTGTGAGACATCTTAGCATTTATCTTTGAGGGACTAAGATCATTTTGAAAGGCAACATTTTGTAGCGTCATCGAGGGACTATGATCTTGTATTTTTTATTGCTTTTGCTAAGATATCCCACATGCATAACATGACCATTTTTATAAGGCAACAGAGTGGAATTACCCTAAGGGTGAAAGTGTGCAAGTGTGTTTGATTTACATGCATTGTTTATCTTGAATTAGGATTTACTAATTGTTGATTTTAGTCTTGTCATACAAACCATAATTACTAACATTTATATGAAAGCAATAAACGGCGGAAAGTAAAATTACTACGCTATTACATCATTAGGGGAGGGGGTATACAAATTTACAAATGGGGATTGCAAGAAAATTAAACCTAATTATCTATTACAACTATATCGAATAATGTACAAGAATTGAAAATTTAATTTACAAGAATGTAAATGGAAAAAGAAATGATTTTTGTTTGGTTTTAATGAAAGGGTTTAGTTTTGACCTAATTAAGAAAATAATTAATTAAAATTAAACCTAAACTAATTAAGAAAAGAAATTAAGTTTGAAATATTTTTTAGGTTTTTTTTTTTTGAAAAGGTTTTAAGTGTAATAAAAATAATATGATAATTAATTAATTAAAAGAAATTTAAGTTCTAAGTTAATTTTAATTAAGAAAAATAAAATAACAAAATCTAAATCTAATTATTATTTATTAAAAAATAAATTTAATTGTTAAGAAAATATTTTTGTTCTTTTTGTTTTATAAAGAAAATTAACATATAAATGAAATCTACGGACATGTACAGTTTCAGGGTAATGATGTCTATATTTTATCTTCACAAATGCAAGCCTAACAATTCCTAAATGAAAATATAGAAGTTCAGAAATGATACCAAAAAATTGGAAATCATGAAATTCAAATGAGCTTGATTCAAGGTGCTTCAATGATCAGGTGAACTTCCTCAAGTTCCCAGGAAGCTAATGCAATGATTAGATTGAGAAATGAATGGCTATAATGGCTTGGAGAAGTCAACTTGCAGTGCTCTATTTCTTAGTATGGAAGATAATGAAGATGGAGTTACAGTTGTGGAACAGGGGTGGAAATGGACTATATTTGATGTGTAGGAGCTTTGTGATTGATTAAGAATGAAAATGCACGAGGGAATTGTGAGTTGTAAGTTCAAAGTCAGAATATGTGAATCAATGGAGTTTTTGGACAATTTCTAGCTTGCAAGTGTTTGAGAGAGTTTTAGGGTGCTTAAGCTCGTGTGTTAACTTGCAAATAGGGCCTCTATTTATAAGCAACAAGTTTAGAGACTTGTATTTGATCAGAATTTAAAATCACATGTTTAAGCTCAACATGTGATTTTCTTGAGAAATCAAGTTTCAATGCCCTTTGTACTTGCTATTGTAGAGTGGTTATGCTTTAAACAAACTTGCTTCTGACTTTGTAGATGGAGTGTGATCAGAGGGAACAAGTGAGAGGCTCAAGAATTGACATTATGCATAAAGCTTGCTTTTCAAGAATGGCATTGTTAACTTTCTTCCCAAAAATGGCAAGTTAAATTAGACAATGCTTAAACCACTTAGATTATAGCTCAAAAGTTTGTGTAATCCATTAATGATGGATAGATACACAAGTTAGAAGGCCTTCAAAGTAAGATTATCCAGCCTAACATTGAGATTGGATTATGTGTTCATCAAGAAATGTCTTGTAATTCAAGAATGAAACCCTAACTTCTTGCCTTCAATTCTCCTTGCTCAAGTATGATCTTAATGAGTTCTTGGACATTTTAGAAACCTTGTAACATCCTATACAACGTCTATGTTGGACATTTTTGAAAATTCATCTTGGAACTATGTGAAAAATTATCATGAAGTTAGGTCAAAATCCTGCCTAAACTAGGGCAAAATTTCACTAAGTTCTTAAGTTTCATGAGCATGTCTTTACAAAATCATAACTTGAAATCCAAGCATTTATAGAAAAATTTATATTCTACAATGTTTTAGATCTCATTTAGATCTACAACTTTCATGTGGGAAGTTTCCTTTGAATCATCTTGCATCATAGTGGAAATTTGGCTCAAAAAGTCAAAGTTTGACTTTTCAGTGTGCAGTAGACTTTTCATCAGTTGATTGAAATTCAACTATCAATCAATTGATCTTGAGAAATTTTTTGAGCCATGCCATTAGGTCAAAATGAAGCATTTTAATCCTTGAGATCATGCCTTGAACCAGTAAGTCATTTGCTAGGTCAAAAATAAAAAATTGTACCTTCCCAATCAAAATCCTAATTTTGACCATTTTGCCCTTTTGATGGTCTGATCAAATTTCTTGAGGAATTATGATCCAAACTTGATCAAATGACATGTATGAGTTCATGATGTTGATATGGATAAAAAATTATGAAGTTTGACTTTAAATTGACCATAATTGACTTTTCCCCAGTACAGCTAATTTTAGGTCAACTGATCAATTGATTGAGCAAAAATGTGATCCAAGACTTGAAACTTGACATGATCAATCTTGAGAGTCCAAAATAATCCATGAAAGTCATATTGGGCATTAAAAGTAAATTTGTCCTTGTGCAAACTCAAACCCTAATTTTTAGTTAGCAGTGCTTGAGGAGGGTCTTGAGCTAATCAAACCTTGTGTAGTCTTGGACCAAAGGAGATCTTATGAGAGATTACTTGAGAAATGAGAGGGAAAATTTTGGGGTACAATAACAAGTAACCCCAACCAATCCACACATGTCTCCCATTCTTTCTTATTGGCAAAAGAGAGGGCTTTAGCTTCCAAATAATGTTTTTTAATCCATTTTACTTCACCATCTCTTTTAGAATTGAGGGACAAATCAGCAATGGGCATCCCTAATCCTCTTGCTAAATCTCTAACATCGGAAGTATGTCCAATCGCCACATAAACCTTATCTTTAGAAAAACCCAAGAACCTATCAAATTCTTCCAAAGTTGGTGCTAGTTGAAAATTTTGAAAAGTAAAACACCTCAAGGGGGATCGTAGAACTGAACCAAGGCAGTGATAGCACACACTTGTACATTTATTTTAGTCAACTCAAGGGTATCCCCATAGTGGAGAACAAACATCTTCATATATTTTTCGGGAAGTTTCTCCTTAATGAAATTATATTTTCTTCATATCTGGCAGGACGACACTAACACTAACAACTTCTTTCTTGTTGGTATCCATTTTTTAAGGTACTCACCAAAAACCTTTGATTATTTTTTCTCAGAAATCCCGTGAATAAGACAACAAAAAAATGCAAAAAAAAAAAATTAATATTTTGAAATGTGATATGTATGCATGCATGATAATGTAACATAGTAGTGGGATTTTGTGAAAGGTATCCTTAGTTGGTAGGTTCCTAATTTCGGCCTACGGATATTCTATCCTCCCAAAAGGTGGTTTCCTTAAGGGTATCATGGATAACACTGAAGGGAAAAGGCACAAGGGCCTCCCTTAGGCGGAGCCTCGTTGTAGGCTGAAACTTTCGTCTCTTAGGTCGTACGAGGTCTCACCATGAGAATTTGTTTTTGGATTATACAAAGAGTCATAAGATTCCTTCCAAAGTCCTACCCCCAAAGAGTCTAGCCCCTTGAGAGATATTTCTTTTTAGGAATTCCACCGACTATAGGTGAAGTTGTTGCAAAAACTCATAGGGATGTTAAACCCCCTTGGCCAATTGATAGTCCTTCTTTCTAAGGTTTGATACTTTTTAATTTAAATCCCACCATAATAAAATAATATGATAACAAAATATAAATAATAAAATAAACAAATATAGAAATAAGAAACACCAAAAACAAAAAGAAATCCTAGCAAAACCCTAGACCTAAAAGAGAGAAAACGCTCAACCCTAGGGTTTTTTCCCAGCTGTCGTAACCGGAAAAAACTAAAGATTCGCCACCATTAATTTTTATCCTAAGGATGGGGAAATAACGGATAACCCTAATTTTTAGTGGCTCTAAGTTTGTGAGTCGGTTAGACAAAGGGAAGGTGTTAGGCACCCTCCATCTCCCTTATTTTAAATGGGATCCATTATTACGTCAAAGCGTAAAAATGATATTTGGTAGTTAATGTTATATTATTTCATATTTTGGAAAAGGGATTTAATTTTTAATTAGGGGAATCACCTTGGTTTTTAAGCCGCGTGCCTACGTATCCTCTAATAAGGAATCAGAGTCCCAATTTGTAGTTCGTAAGTGTTTGGTTAGTTTTTTGTGGATTGTGGAAATATTTTGAATTCTCCTTGAACCATGTCTGAATTCGAAAATTGCATAGTCGTAGGCGCAGTTCGCAGTTGATAAGAAATATCCCCACAATCCTTTTTTTGAAATAGGAGATGAATTTGAAATTATGTTAGTAGAAAATATTAGTATTTGATGGGTTAGTTGTCTTAGAATGCATGATAAGAAAATAGTTTAAATGATAAATATGGTTTAGAAAATAGAAATAAAATAAAGTTAGTACTTCATAAATGTTTATTAAATAACTATTTCATATTATTAAAAATATATTCAATATATTTAATATTAATCCATATTTATTTATCAAAAATAATTTTATGACAATGCAAAAAAAAATTTTTAATGCAATATGTGAAAAGTTGATAAATGATATTAAAAAAACACAAGAAAATAAATTAAAGTAAATAAAAATTAATTGGTAACAGAGGGTGCATTATTTAATTCAGTTGTAAAAATAGGGGTGGTATTTGCTAAGGGGTTAGGCCCACATATTGATTAGGATCCAAAATGCAAGGGGGGTATAAGCTTTTGTTTGGTGAGTAATTAGGGGGTGTAAATATGAGTAGACCAGGCCTATAACGAATGGTGAGGTTTGTTAGCCAGTTTGTGGGAGGGCGTAGGATGTTACGGTGTGTAGAAGTCCTGG
Organism: Vicia faba; assembly: GCA_948472305.1. NCBI lineage: Eukaryota > Viridiplantae > Streptophyta > Magnoliopsida > Fabales > Fabaceae > Vicia > Vicia faba. The sequence goes on along the minus strand of OX451736.1, from coordinate 318,818,203 downwards.
GAGGTGTTCGATTTCAATCGTAAGGCCCACATGAGTTAATACTGGAGAATCGATTAAAAGTAAGTCGAACGGAGGACGATGATGGGTGGTTGACTGAGGGTGCATAGTAAGAGATATGCATGGAATCTCTATACACCGCCCAATAATGTGGCCTGCAAGTGGCTACGTGTTGCTACCACACAAAGACGTCGAGGGAGTATAATGTAATTTTCTCCACATTTTGTTTCATTTATACAAACTCTTTCTCTCCCTCTTTACTCTTCTCTCATCTTTCTCCTATCCTTCTTATTTTCTCTCACTCTCTACCGCACAACAAAATCAAACAAACCCTAGAAAAACCTTAATCCCTTAAAGAACCCTAGCCCCCTCAAATTTCAAGAAATCAATAACAACCATAAAGTCATACAAACTGAGTGGTTTACCTTCCTTGGTCGTGTATCTTTTCATCAGGATTCCTGTGTTCTTTATTTGATCTCTCTAATTTTCTTCTAATCCCTATTTTCTTCTTCTTCTCGCAGGTACCAACGATGGAGGCGGTGGGTTCGGAAAGGGTTTAGGGTTTCAGTTATGAAACCCTAATATTTTAGGATGAAGATCTTTTATGTCAAGATAGGGAAGCGCAACCATCAAGAGAATGCAAGGGTTTCTCTTCCAAAATCTCCTCTTCTTCAATTTTTTCTGGTCCCTTTTTTTCAATTTTTAGTTTAGGCTTTTATAAGATTAGCGTTAGATGAATTAGGAATTATTATTGTAATTTCTGTAACAATTTTAGATTGAAGATTGATTTAGGAATTAGGGATTAGATTTAGGATTTTAATTTGATTTTGTTTTAGATTTGTAATGAATTAGGACGAAAATTGTAGTTGTATTCATATCAATAAATTTTTTTTCTAATATTTGATTCAATCTGATTTTATCTAATTTTTTGTAATGTTTGATTCCAATTTCATTTCTGGATTTGGGTCGTAGTTGACCTTTGGTAAACTCTCTCTCAACAAATATGAATAAACATAATAATAATAATAAATAATAAAAAAAACAAATGTTGTAATAATAATATTTAAACAATGTTAACAATGGTAATAAAAATGAATAATTGTAAAAATGTTGAGAAAGAAAAAAACAAGGATCAAGGTTGTGTTGACTTCGGTCAACTTTAAAAAAATATATAAAAATTTAAACATAAACTAAGCCTGACTTAATTGGTGTGGGCTTCTACAATTTTTAATGGGCCTTGGCCTTATTTAGCATTCGTAAAACATACACCCTCTTAGAAATTTAAACCTCGTTATTGAAATAGACAATTACAATTTTAATCAATGAATATAATAATACCAAAATAAATAAATTGGTTAGTAATATCAATAGGGCGATTTTTTGGGGTATGACAATACGCTACATACAACAACGGTTGTATTAAATAATCGTTGTTTTATGTCTTTTAATAAAATGTAAAAAATACAACAGTAGAACAACAACAACAACAACAAGATTTAAACTCATGACCATGCATGCTACATACAACAATGGTTGTATTAAATAACCGTTGTTGTATGTCTTTTAATAAAATATAAAAAATACAGCAGTAGAACAACAACAACGTCAAGATTCGAACTCATGACCATGCACCACTTTTTATCACGGTTGGAACTTCCAACTGTGGTGAAAAGTGGATTAAATATGAAAATAAAAAAAAAGAACCTAATTGAATAGACTTTCTACCACGGTGGGTCATTTGATGGGGTGACTTGGGCGTTGTATTTTGCGTGTTTTGTAGTAGTGCAACCATAACATTTATAGATTTCGTCATGACTTTGGTTCTAGAATTAAAGACTCTATAGGCTCTACTGTTAGTAGAGTAGCCCAAAAATATTCCTCCATCACTCTTGGGATCCATTTTCTCCTTTGTTCACAATAAGCCAAAATGTAACATTTACTTCCAAAAACATGAAAGTATTTTACAGTGGGCTTTCTTCCTTTCCAAAACTCATAGAGTATAGTTGAAGTTCCAGTCCTCAAGGTGACCCTATTATGAATATAGCATGCATTAGTCACTGCTTCGGCCCAAAAATGATATGGCAAATGCTTAGCATGAAGCATGATCCTTGCTGATTCTTGTAAAGTCTCATTCTTGAGTTCAACAACTCCATTTTGCTGAGGGGTGATGGGAGAAGAGAATTCATGGCTAATACATTCAGTGGAGTGAAATTCAGCAAATTTGTTCTTTTCAAATTTCTTTCCATGATCAATTATGATCCTTACAATTCCACTTTCCTTATCTCTTTGAAGCTTTTGACATAGATCTTTGAACACCTCAAAGACATTTAATTTTTCCTTGATGAAATTCACCAAAGAATTTCAACATGCATAAGCCCCTTTAAATCCATATGAAGTAGTTCTAAAACTTTTGAAGTAGTCAAATGTTGAATCTTCTGGTGTGACATCTTGGAATGCTTCCTAATTTGATGATCACCATATTTTCTTCCTTCCTCAATTTTGAGCTTAGGAATGCATATGGTAGCTTCTCTCGACATGATCTTCTTCATACATTTCATATGCAAATGGCCAAGTTTTTGATGCCACAACTCGACTTCATCTTCCTTGGGCAACATACATATGGAGAAACAATTAATTGCATGAGATTTACATAAGTAGAAATTATCCTTATACCTGGATCCCTGCATTAACACTTCATTCTCCTCATTAGTGACACGCATTCAGACTTAGTGAAATTATCTTTAAAGCCTTGATCATATAACTGATTGATACTTATCAAGTTAGAAGTCAGACCTTTTATGAGAAGGACATTATCAAGCTTAAGAGAATTAAGAAGAATCCATGGCTATTTGGGAAGGATTTCTCACCCCCAAACTGCTTGTCAACAGGATAAGGCCTTCAAAGAGTCATTATACTGTTGTTAGCTATCAAACTAATCTAGTTTCTTAACGGTTTGGCTTAAACCAGATAAAACCTAAACCACTTTTTGAGAAGAAGAAACATATATGCCTTTATATCATGTTTTCGACTGAAGAAGGATATAAAGGGCACATGGATCTATATGTTAGAAAAAACATGCCCACACCTATCTCCTTTCGACTATCCTTTTATTGCACTCGGGAGTTTGATACTTGGTGGAAGGATTACTACACCGATGAAATATTCAACGTGTCTGAGTTTACTAGACATCTAATTTGCGTTTTTTCCTCCATATAAGATCACTTCAAGAAAGGTGCAACCACTCATATCAAGGAGATTCATGCATTTTAAAAGTACTTTGAAACTTTGTATAGACCAAATAATCTTAGTCAAACCATCCATGATGCAACAATAACTTTGAAGGAAAACTTTACGAAAAAGATTCCCAACTTTCACCTTTCTCTGTGTGTTATACCTGAACATCGGTATGAGCTAGCTTTCAAGCTTGAACCTACGAGATTACCAAAACTGCCAAAAGATGATTTCGGCTTGGCATTCATACCTCCATTCCCAGAATGGTTGGTATGTGGGTCTCACCTGAAGGTTCTACAACAAAATTTGCAAAAAACTGCTAAATGGGTGGTTCTGACTAAGCATACTGTGATACGGTGGGAGAACTGACTTGAGGTTTTGCGTTTGTTTTCGCAAATGTTTCAGTTTAGCAAGAGTCGTCACCGACTTTTTATTTTATCCTAAGGAAAGGTTAAAAAGCACATGAAAAACCTTTGAGATATTTTCTTGGGTTCGGGGAGTAGATTATAGAAAGGGAAGGTATTAGCACCCTTTCTAAACATGGTTATCCATGGGCTCTTAGTTACTTACTTAGATCACTTGCCTTTTCTTTTCAATTGTTTGAAATGGTGCTTTGTGTGTGTGGTTTTGAAAACATTTTGAAAAAGATGCCTTGTCTAGGCAACCATTGTAACAATTCTTGTTTGAATGTTTTACAAAGGTGTTTGTCTTTTTGAAAAGATGTTTCAATGTTTTTGAAAGTTTGTTTTGAAGTTGTGTTGTGATGTGTGTTTTGAAAAATGGCAAGGATTGTTTTGCAAGTTTGGTCAAGTAACCAAGAGCTATCTACCCTAAATTTCTCAAAGATCTTTCTCATGTTTTAACCCTTTTAACAGTGTTGTTTCACCATTGTATTTGGTGAACAACCTTGTGTTAGGATGTTAACGGGACGGGCGCGGGTCATCGTTTAGACCATGAATGCAATAGTGTCAAGTATCTTTGGCAATTTTCTTGAGAGACTATGATCATTTTGTTTAGGCAACAAGATAGCGTCATCGAGGGACTATGATCATTTTTGTTTGTTTTTGTTTTGTTTTGCCAAAGCACTTAACATGCAACCATGGCCCATTTTTGAAGGCAACAAGTGGAGTAACCCTAAGGGTGCAAGTGTGCATTGTATTTGTTTTTCATGCATGTTTATCTTGAATTAGGTCAAGCTATTTGTTAATTTTATTTGCATACAAACTCTAAGTCTATCATGGCATAATTGAAAGCTTTTAAATGCGGAAAATTAAATGCTAAGCTATTACAACAATGATTATGGGGATGGGGGTACAAGTTTGAATTTAGGGATATTTGACAAGAAATTAAATTCTAAGCTATTACATCCATATTGAATATACAAGACAAATATTTAATATTTAAATAAGGACAAATAAATAAATATCAAATAAAAATGCATTATGCTAAAAAAGGGATTTTTTTCATGTATGTAAAAGTATTTTTCATGTTTGAAGTATAAACAAAATAAAAAAGTCAATTTTTGGTTATTTTTGTTATTTAGGGTAAAACCCTAATTTTCAAGTAAATAGTATTTATTTATTAATTATGTACAATATTTGTTAATTTATACAAAAAAATAATAAAAAAAGAGTATATTGTTAAAAAAAAGTATTTTTGGTGTCAAATAATAAATAAAAATAAAATATATTATTTTTGTATTTTTGCCCTAATTATTTAATAAAATATGTACATGTATATATTATATATATTAAATATGATAAATATGTATAAAAATAAAATATTAATTATTTACAAAAATGTGTATTTTAGGAAAAAAATTCAAAATGTAAATAAAAAATAATAACTGAAAAATAAATATTTTTGTATTATTTTTTAGGGTTTTAATAAATGAAAGGATTTATATTATTTACATATATATGCTTAAAAGGTAAATAAATGCCAAATAAATTCAAAAAATGTGGAAAAAATATTTTAGGTGTTTTTTATATTTGAGCAAAAAATATAAAGTCAGAATCAAAAAGAAAAATGCAAAAATGACAAGTATTTCACATAATGGGCAAGGGGGGTGCAAATTGAAAAAAGGGGTGCAAAGAGTAAAACAGACTCAGGCCCAGCCCAAGCCAACCTTCTTCAACCTCCAGCTTCTGTTTGGAAAAAAACGTGTGCCTCCTTGTTCATCATACTAACTTCTGATTCTTTGATCATTTGACAAATCTTAAAACATGAAACTTGTAGAGCTTGAAGCCACGATTTCAACCATATAAAGCATTAAATTTAACTCTAAGAAACCAGGGAGAATTTCTTCACCCCCAATTTTTGACCTAGTTTTTCTTCAATGTTCATGGCTAAAATTCTCACAGCATGCTTAACATAAATGAAAAGTAATCATATGTATGGCTTCAGGGCTATGAGTAGAGTATGTTTCATTCACAAACCTAAGCCTAACTCTTCCTAAATTGAGAGATAGAAGTTCATAGATTACCTATTTCAGCTTGAATCGTGCAGAGCAATGTGGCCAACTTCAATGGAGTTTGAGCTTCTGTATAGCTTGCCTGAGGTCCAAGGAAGCTTTTCCAACACCTAGCTTGCTTTGAATCCAACTGTATCGTGCTATGGAAGTCCACCTGCACAGCTTGAAAGTAAAAATGGCAAACGTGGTTAGGGGTGTTACAGCTTGAGTTCAAGGCTTGGGATAGTTTCAGTGGATGATATAGAAGGTGTTTGAAAATTTTTTAGCCAAAGTGCACGAGTGGATTGAGCTGTGGACTTCAATCTACAGGGAGTGCCCTGTTTTGCAGCAAAACTGTGATTTGGTGAATGAGGAGGTATTGAGGATGAATGAGTCGTGTCTTAGGTCAGTTGGGAGGTATGGAAGTTGTGGACAAAGTTTTCTTAAGCTATTGTTTTGCAGGAATGAAAGATGGTATGTGTTTTGCCAAGTTTCTTCTACTTGAAGCAAGAAAGTGCAAGTTTCAATACAGGCCTGTACAATGCCCTAAAGTATGCTGCAACTTTGGCTCTTGATCAGTGGGATTTGTGTACCAAACTTTGCCTCAAAGATCTGGCCTGTACTTCAAAGATCATGTATTGACATAAAGTGTTACTTTTCCAAAATGACAAATTAGCTTTTTCCAAATAAGGATTAATTCTATGTGTAATGCCCAAATGGATGAAATAATGCATTAGCTCAGTGGATTTGCATTCAATTAAGGAGTTTAAAAGGGTTTAGAGGCCTGCAAGCTAGCATAAACCAAGCTGACTTGAAAATGCAAATGTTATGAACAAGCTTTGGCCATGAACAAAAGTGAGTTTTGGCCAACTTTGCAAATTCGATTCTCTCTAACCACAAGGGTGTTTGAGATGTTCTTGGACAATTTGGAAAGCTTGGAATGTGTGCTATAATTCATATTTGTAATGCAAATTGAAACTCCAAGTGGAACCATGTGGAAAATTGCCAAGAAGTTGGACAAAAATCCTGCCTAGAATAGGGCAAAATTCTCCTAAGTTAAAAGTGTTTTGTACCCTTGTTCCAAAACTCATAACTTGAGATACAAGCTTCCTTTGAGAAAACTTTGTGAATCAAAGTTGTAGATTTCGAAATGAACTACAACTTTCATGTTTCAAGTTTTGTTTGAATCCATTTGCATCTTGGTGAAAAAATGGGACAAAGTTAGGAAAAAATAAGGAAGTTTCATAACTTAGAAAAATTCTAAGTTATGAAATTTTCTCATTTTAAACCCTAATTTGCAATTTTGGGTTTCTTGATGAACAAGTTTCATAATTTGACATGTCTTGATGAAAAATGAATCTTGGCACTTGATTTTGACCAAAATGTCAAAGTTTGACTTTTCAGTATACAGTCAAATTTTGATCAGTTGACTGAAAAATTCATATGTCAATCTTATGCATTTGAGATCTTTTGAACTTGTTGAATGGGTCAAGACAATTCCATTGAGTCCTTGAGTCCATATGTGAGCTTGATTTGCCATTGGTTAGGTCAAACAATCAAAAATTTCCTTTGTGCAGTCAAAACCCTAAAAATGACCATTTTGCCCTTTTGATGATCTGATCAAATTTCTTGTGGAATTGTGATCCAAACTTGATCAAATGATTCATATGAGTTCATAATGCTGACGTGGGTCAAAAATCATGAGGTTTGACTGTCAATTGGCCACAGTTGACTTTTTCTCCAATACAACTGATTTCTAGGTCAACTGTCCAATTGACGTGGCAAAGATTAGAATCAAGGCTTGAAACTTGGTATGGATAAACTTGTAAGTCCAACATGAAGCATGAAAGTCACTTTGGGCATTTTAGGTCAAAACATCCTTGTGCAAACTCAAACCCTAATTTGGGTCAACAATGCAAGGAGGGGTCTTGAGCAGAGCAAACCCTAACTTGATCTTGAGTTCCAAGAGTATTGTGATGAGAAAATGTTGATGAAATAAGAGGGCAAATTTTGGGGTACAACAGTTGCCCCTGTTCAATCTTTTTGAACCTGAAAAGTTAGATTGGCAGGTTTGTCTTTCGCGACTCGAGGGTAAAAGGAGATTGGACACTAGAGTGCCCCAAAAAATTTGCACTCGTCACGACATGGATGCGGGAATGGGCTTAAAGATGCCATTTGGAGATGGGCTTAAAGATGCCATCTGGAGATGTGACAGAATCTTGTTGGGGGATGGGCTTAAAGATGCCAACTGGAATGTTTGTTGAACTGTATGTCGTTGATGAGTGAGTGAGTATCAGAAAGGTATCCATGTTTGGAATATTTCTGGACCGGGGGTCTGAATAAGCAATAGATTGACATCCGTGTTTGGAGAATCCATAAACTGTTTTCAGAAGTCTTGAATCTGAACAAGTGATAGATTAACATCCGTGTTGGGAGAATCCGTGAACTGTTTTCAGAAGTTGAGTCTGAACAAGCGATAGATTAACACTCGTGTTGGGAGAATCTGTAAACTGTTTTCAGAAGTCTTGGAGTTGAATAAGCAATAGATCAGCATCCATGTTGGGAAGCGTCCGTAAACTGTTTTCAAAAGTTGAATCTGAACAAGCGATAGATTAACATCCGTGTTTGGAGAATCCGTAAACTGTTTTCAGAAGTCTTGAATCTGAACAAGTGATAGATTAACATCCGTGTTTGGAGAATCCGTGAACTGTTTTCAGAAGTTGAGTTTGAACAAGCGATAGATTAACACCCGTGTTGGGAGAATCTGTAAACTGTTTTCAGAAGTCTTGGAATTGAATAAGCAATAGATCAGCATCCATGTTGGGAAGCATCCGTAAACTGTTTTCAAAAGTTGAATCTGAACAAGCGATAGATTAACATCCGTGTTTGGAGAATTCGTAAACTGTTTTCAGAAGTCTTGAATCTGAACAAGTGATAGATTAACATCCGTGTTTGGAGAATCCGTGAACTGTTTTCAGAAGTTGAGTCTGAACAAGCGATAGATTAACACCCGTGTTGGTAGAATCCGTAAACTGTTTTCAGAAGTCTTGGAGTTGAATAAGCAATAGATCACCATCCATGTTGGGAAGCGTCCGTAAACTGTTTTCAAAAGTTGAATCTGAATAAGCGATAGATTAACATCCGTGTTTGGAGAATCCGTAAACTGTTTTCAGAAGTTGAAGTTGAAGCTTATTAATCTTATCCTGAAAAGGGTAAGATATTAGCTGAAACACAAAATTATGTTGCATGAAATGTATGATGCAATATATGTTATATCAATGTTTATGATATGAATGTAATGAATGCGCATGTAAGCTGATGAGCTGTCCTGCTGAGGATAGATGAATCCTTGATAGAATCTTGATTTCTTCCAGGGATAAAAGAATCTTGACTGCTGCCGGGGAAAGTGAATCCTTGACTGCTATTGGAGATTGCAAGAATCTTTGATTGCTGAAGTTGAGACATCCTTGTTGACTGCTTACTGCTTGGGGAACAAGATCTTCAGTTGTTGAGGGATCTTAGGACCACTGTTGGGGGTTGAGAAATCCTTGGTGACTTGTGGAAATGAGAATTCTGATGATCTCTACTAGGGAGTCCAGAACCTGGTAGACTTATGCTGGAGAAGTAAGACTGAGAATCTTCAATCTGATGGGAGGTATCTTTGTGAGGAGAATGTTCACTAATCTGGTTCTTCTGGGGATTGATAGTTGGAAATTTTAGCTCCGCTGGGGATTATCAGTTTTGGCTTCACTGGGGATCTTGAAACTTGACTCTGAGGGGATTTAGATTCTGGAAGGCTCTCTGGCTGGGGAAATCAGTTTTGAGAAAGCTTTTGTTCTGCTGAGGATCCTGAAGTTTAACTCTGTTTGGGGAATTAAGCTCTGGATTTTAACTTTGTTGAGGAATTTGGAGTTTAATTCCGCTGGGGATTCCTTCTGAAAGGGCATAAAGATATCTATCTGTACATTTCAACCTATCGGCAATCATCTTTCTTGATTTGTAAGAAAATGATTATGTTCAAATGCATATGCCTATTTAACAAAACATTGGACGTTTCTCAAATAAAACATAAGTGTAAAAAAGCAAAAGGAAGACAAAGCAAATTCTGTATTTGGAAAAGTGTTTGTATTAACTTTTTATGAGTATATTTGTACAAAGGAGGCAGGCATCCTAGTAAGAGGATGTTGTCGTAAAAAATTGAAAATTTTATACAAAAGAAAGACGGCTATGTGTAACAATTCCATGGGATTCCATTCTGTTATAGCCTTCACAACTCTGAATATCTTGTCCATTCAATGCTTCGTCCGCCGATGATTGGATTGCTCAGAAGCTCGGAACTTGTTGATGAAGAGATTGTTCTTTAAAGTGATCCGACGAGACATAGTCATACGCTTTAATTCCCTAACTTTTGCCCAAGTCGCCCTTTCGGGTTTTCAACTTGCCGGGTGTACAGATTTTTTTTGTTTTATCCCTAATTTTTGCCTGAACCGCCCTTTCGGGTTTTCGGTTCACCGGGATGCCCATTTTTGCCCAAGTCGCCCTTTCGGGTTTTCGACTTGTCGGGTTGTTTCATGCGTAGTATTTTTTGACTATGTCTGCGTGCACAGGGTGTGGCAAATCGTCGCCGTCCATGGTGGTCATAATCATTGCACCACCAGAAAATATGCTCTTGATTACAAATGGTCCTTCGTAAGTAGGAGTCCATTTGCCCCTGGGATCACTTTGCGGCAAGATGATCCGCTTGATTTCAAGATCTCCGACTTGATATAATTGACGTCTGACTTTCTTGTTGAAAGCCTTGATCATCTGTTTTTGGTACGTCTGACCATGGCAAACAGTAGTGAGTCATTTCTCGTCGATCAAATTGAGTTGATCAAGTCGGGTTTGAATCCAATCGTCTTCACTCAAACCAGCATCCTTCATAATCCTTAAAGATGGAATCTGGACTTCCATGGGTAGGACAGCTTCCATGCCATATACCAAAGAAAATGGGGTTGCCCCTGTTGAAGTACGTGCCGTGGTACGATATCCATGCAGAGCAAATGGTAACATTTCATGCCAGTCCTTGTAGGTGACTGTCATTTTCTGAATGATCTTCTTGATGTTCTTGTTTGCGGCTTCAACGGCACCGTTCATCTTCGGCCGATAGGGAGATGAATTGTGATGATAAATCTTGAACTGTTCGCATAGAGCGGTGATCATAGTATTGTTCAGATTTGTACCGTTGTCTGTGATGATCCTGTCGGGGACACCATACCGGCATATGAGGTTCTACTTGATGAAGCGGGAAACCACATTTTTTGTAACAGAGGCAAAGGAAGCCGCTTCAACCCACTTGGTGAAATAGTCAATAGTGACCAAGATGAAGCGATGTCCATTGGATGCCGCGGGCTTGATCTCTCCAATCATGTCAATGCCCCACATTGTGAATGGCCAAGGAGCGGTCAGAATGTTGAGAGGAACAGGAGGAATATGAACCTTGTTGGCATAGACTTGGAATTTGTGACAAGTACGGGAATGTTGATGGCAATCAGCTTCCATGGTAGACCAGTAATAGCCAGCCCTTAGAATCTTTTTAGCCATCGTATGTCCGCTCAAGTGGGTGCCAAATGTGTCGCTGTGTATCTCAGTCATGATCAACTCTGCTTCAGCTTTTTCTACACATCGGAGTAAAACACAATCATGGCTGCGCTTATAAAGGATGCCATTGCTTAGGAAGAACTTGGCCACAAATCTCCTTAAGAACTTTTTGTCATTGACGGAAGCTCCTTCGGGATATTCTCTAGTCTGGAGATACCTTTTGATTTCATGGAACCAGGGTTGTTCCACTACTTCTTCGGTATTAATCTCATGACAATGCGCAGGTTCATCCATTCGCTCGATGGTGATTTGGGGAGCCTCGTTATCCCAGTTGAGTTTAAACATGGAAGACATTGTAGCCAGAGCATCTGCTAGCTGATTTTCTTCTCGCGGGAAGTGCTCGAAGGTAATCTGCTCGAAATGAGGCAGCAATGTCAGAACATGTTCTTTGTATGGGATAAGATTAGGATGTTTGGTATCCCACTCTCCTTTGATTTGACTGATAACCAAAGCTGAGTCCCCAAATACGATCAAAGATTTGATCCCCAAGTCTATAGCAACCTTGAGACCAAAGATGCAAGCTTCATATTCGGCCATGTTGTTGGTATAGCTGAAACAAAGTCGGGAAGTGAAATGTGTATGACAACCTTCTGGGGAAATGAGTACCGCACTGATACCGTTTCCAAGTGCATTTGAAGCACCATCAAAGTACAGGGTCCATCGGGATCCATTTTCAGGTCCGTCATACGGTCCGTTACCTTCAATGTTGTCCAATGTCATGATGTTCTCGTCCGGGAATTCGAATCTCATGGATTGATAATCTTCGATAGCTTGATGAGCTAGATGGTCAGCTAGTACACTCCCTTTTATAGCTTTTTGGGTAGTATACTGGATGTCATACTAAGTCAGGATCATTTGCCATCTAGCGATTCTTCCAGATAAAGCAGGCTTCTCGAAGATATACTTGATAGGATCCATTTTGGAAATCAGCAAGGTGGTATGAGTCAACATATACTGCCTTAGTCGGCGAGCAGCCCATACCAAAGCACAGCAAGTTTTCTCGAGCAGTGAGTAGCGAGTCTCACAGTCGGTAAACTTTTTGCTAAGGTAATAAATGGCATGCTCTTTTCGACCAGACTCGTCATGTTGGCCCAGTACACACCCCATTGAGTTGTCCAAAACAGTCAGATACATGATCAGCGGCCTTCCTTCGACAGGTGGCATCAGAATAGGAGGTTCTAGGAAATACTCCTTGATCTTATCAAAAGAAATTTGACAATCATCGTTCCATTCGACTACCTGATCTTTCTTTAATAGTTTGAAAATTGGCTCGCAGGTAGACGTTAGGTGAGAGATGAACCTGACAATATAGTTCAAGCGTCCCAAGAATCCTCTAACCTCCTTTTCAGTACGGGGGGCAGGCATTTCTTGTATAGCCTTTACCTTTGCTGGATCGACCTCAATGCCTTTGTTGTTGACAATAAACCCCAGGAGTTTACCAGACCTAACTCCAAAAGTGCACTTACTTGGGTTCAGCCTGAGTTTGTACTCTTTCAACCTGGCAAATAGCTTCTGCAAATGCTCAAGGTGTTCCTCTTCCGTTTGTGACCGAGCTATCATGTCGTCTACGTAAACTTCGATCTCATGATGTATCATATCATGAAACAAAGCTACCATGGCGCGTTGGTAAGTTGCCCCTGCGTTCCTCAGTCCGAACGGCATCACCTTGTAGCAGAAGGTACCCCATTGTGTAACAAAGGTTGTTTTCTCCATGTCCTCGGGAGCCATTTTAATCTGGTTGTAGCCCGAGAATCCGTCCATGAAGGAAAACACCTTGTGCTGAGCCGTGTTGTCAATCAAAATGTCGATATGCGGTAGCGGAAAATCATCTTTAGGGCTAGCCCTGTTCAAATCCCGGTAGTCCGCACACATTCTGACCTTGCCGTCTTTTTTGGGAACGGGCACAATGTTAGCAACCCATTATGGATAGGATGTAACAGCCAGAAAGCCAGCATTGAATTGTTACTTCCGCTTTAATCTTCTCAGACATGTCGGGCCTCATTCGCTGGACTTTTTGCTTGATCGGTGGACAGTCCTCTCTTGTAGGGAGACGATGAACCACGATGTTTGTGTCTATCCCTGGCATGTCTTCATAAGACTAGGCGAAGATTTCAACGTATTCATTTAACAGTTGTATTAAGCGCTCCTTGACACTTGGTTCCAGATTGGCACCCACTTGTACTTCTTTCCTGTCTTCCTCTGTTCCTAAGTTGACAGTTTCCAACAACTCTTCGTGAGGTAAGATGGACCTCTCTTCTTGTAGTAGAAGTCTGGCTAGCTCTACCGGTACTTCACAATCTTCGTCATCTTCGTACTCAACCTGATTGACCAAATCTTCAGAGTTATTGAAGGATACAACAGAATAGTCACCCATGGAATCTGGAGTGGATGGGTACCTGCATTTGTGAGTGTAGGTGTGTGTAAGGGATAGCCATCCTTAAACAAACAAAAATGCAAAAGGAAAGAAAATGAACATAGCAGTTTATAAATGAAAAACGTCCAATGATTCATTAAACATGGCATATGATTATGAAGAGAATCAAAACCCTTACAAATGGACCTACATGCTACGGGCAAGGCATGAGGTGAAAAATAGTGTGCAAATTGTTTTAGTAATTATTACAGACCAACAGGAAATGTTCGAAAGATAAATTACTGATTGATGAAAGTAATGGGAACGAAGTCTTTCGCCTCCCAGTTGTGCAGTCCCCCTTCAATGGTTGGGAAGATTCAATCTTCAATGTTACCCTCTTCGTCTTCGTCTTCTAAAGCATTGATTCCATAAGGAGAAATCTTGATGGGTGTCCTTTCAATTTTGGAGCGACGCATAGCTTTTTGCCCCGCGGCCGTAAATCCCAACCCAAACTTGTCTGTCTTGTGAGGAAAGTCAGGAAATTGTCCCCATGTTGAGCTCTTCCCCTCCTTCATTGCAGCCTTTGCGTCTTTCAGATATGCTATCCTGGCCACCTGCTTGGGTACCTCAGCTCTTCCCCTCCTTCATTGCAGCCTTTGCTACTGTTGGAACGGTGTTTCGATGAATTCGCCATCCACTTCCACATACCGAAAGTGTTGTACCCCAAAATTTTCCCTCCCATATTCTTCAAGATGTATCAAGAATCGTCTTCAAAAGGTTCAAAATTTCTCAAAGGGTTGCACAGTCCAAATGCCTCCTAAGCCAGTCAAAATTAGGGTTTTGTTTCTTTCAAGGAATTTGGGGTTTTCAATGGTCTAATCAAGTCCCATGGGCCTATTCATATTGTCAAGCATCTACATGTCAAGTTTCAAGACTCACAGAGTCAATTTCCACAATCAAAAGCTCCATTTGCTTCACAGTCAACTACAAGGGCAAAATGGTCATTTTACAGTCAAAAGTCAGAATTTTTGGTTAACATCTTATTTGGAGCTCACAATCACCATTTGATCAAATCTTGATCATGATTCCACAAGCATGGCTCAAAAATCATCAAGATGCCAAAAGTTACTATTTTTGGACAGTTGAAAAGTCAACTGTATCTTGACCAAGGCATAACTTTTTCATGGTTCATCAGAAAAATCTCATCCAATGCTCATTTTGAAGAGGATGACATTTCCTACAATTCATCTTCACATTCCAAGTCCAAGAAATTCTCTCAAAAAAAGTTATCAATTTCTACATTATAGGTCAATTTCAAAAGTCAACAAAAATGCACTTTAAGTCAAAGACCATAACTTGAGATTGGTAAATCCAAATGACATGGGACCAAAGGCATTGGTTAGAGGACTTCCAGACCTTTCCAAAATGTCCAAGAACATGTTCATATGATCAAAATTGAGCAAGATATGCATTGGAGAAGTTGGGAAATTTTTGTGAAATTGCAAAAGTCAACTTTGCTCAAAACACTTTGTTTTTGCTAATGGGCCTCAAATTTCTTCTTGAAACTTTATCCATGGCCTATGCACGACCCATCAAGCCTAATGAATTTATTTTCTTATTTTTTATTAATTAATTGGATTTTTAATCAATTTTAATTCATTTAATTAATTTAAATTGTAGGAAATACAAAGATTTGATTTTTCAATCTTTTTGTGAAGCAAGAATGACCTAATCATGCTGGAAATTTCGTGTGCAAATCAAAGGGACAAGAATCTACAAATTTAGCAACTTTCTTCAATCAAAAAGATTCAAAAATATTTGATTTTCAATCAAATATTCAAATCATTATTCAATGGATCTTTGCTCAAGGATTTGACCTAAATTCAGTCCTCTATAAATACACAAGCCAACCCTAATGCCATAGACGTGAATTTGCTGCAGAAAAAGCCATAGCAACATTCAAAAAAATCCAAGAAACTTGAAAACTGTTTTCTATCTTCCAGGCCAATTCAAGGACTTTGGTTGTTTCTAACACATTGCTGGAAGTGTCAGGGACGTGTTGCAATCGAAACCAAGCATTAAAACTCAAGAAATCACTCTAAACAGACTCACGGTTTGCATATTTTTCTCATAATTGAAACTCATGATTCATAAGCTTTTAACATGATTTATGGTTCGTTTTGCATTGCTTGAATCCTTGTGAAACTAATGGTATAAATTGATTGACTTATAATGCCCAGAATCACAAGTTACCATTGAAGAAATCTAGGGTTCTTGAGCTTCCAAATTGGGGTTTTATTATCCAGGAAAAATTGGAGCCCTTAAGACCCATGGTTAGAATCGTTGAGACCAGACGAATCTAAGGGGACCATCGCGAAATATTTCTATTAACCACACGCCTATTCGCTATTTTTTGTCGTTGCAGGTTGTGGGGGTTAAAAACCCCCGCTATCTAATTTGTTTTTTACAGGCATAGCGAAGAAGATGAATACGTGGTGATGCATGGTTGGTCTATTCAAAAAGCACGCGTGTTTGTTTTGCTTTACAGCATATTTACTAATTTTCATATATTATATTCGCTTGTTGTTATATTATCAAACGCGTGCAAATGGCTTGGTGGTTGATGCGTTGGCTGGTAATCATTGGGACCTGGGTTCGAATCCCAGGTCCGCCCAAAACTCATTTATTTCTTTTCTTAACATGTTCATGTGCAGAATCCCAAAGGCGTTCTACCATATGCCTCCAATCATCAGCATGCCATATGGCTGCCAGCATAGATCCAATGGTCCCAAGCTGGATGACCATCATACTCCTGGTCAATACACGTGCAGGCAATTACCAAAGTCAAACAGGCTTGAGAGCATATTGGGCTTCAGATTGCCAAACAAACCTCCTAATGGGCCAGCACACCCCCCTGGTTTATTGTTTTTCTTTTTATATTTTTTTCCTTTAACTATTTTATTTATTATTATTATTATTATTAACTCACAAATTATTATTTTCATAATAAAATCAGAAAATTAAAATATTATTATTATTATTATTTTCACCTTTAATTATTATTTTGTAAATAAGTACTAACAAATTAATTTAGTTAATTAGGTTAACTTTGACTATTCTTTGCAATAAATAAAATCAACATAGAATTAGGGTTTTTCTTTTGACAATTTTAATTTCTTTTTATTTTATTTTATTTTCATTAAAACATTAAAAAACTAAAAAATACTTTTTTTCTTTTAATTATTTAATTAATTAGAATTAGGTTTAATTAAATGCAAAAAGGACCAAAAATTCATTCTTTCTCAAAAGGGTCAAAACTCTAAGGACTTCTCCGATTCGATTTCTTTTCGTGCACATTATATTTTGATCATATTTATGTAATTGCTTCGAGGATGTAATAGCATAATTAGGACATTTTACCGCTTTCTTTAATTTCTCGCATTTACTTTTCAAGGGTTATGTTTTTGGCGATGTAAATACCTGACGCCTTGTAATAGCGTAGATTTACTTTCCGCAAATTATTAACTGTTAATTATGCATGACAAGACTTATCCTTAAAATAAAATCAATCGTAGCTCACCATAACATGTACAAAGATAACATAAACGGAAACTCGACACACTTGCACATGCCACTCCTAGGGTACGCCTCACTTGGTTGCCTCGACGTGGTCATTGAGTATAGGGTGGTTTAGAGGTCGCCCTCCTGTCTAAAGATCCAAGTTGCCTCGAAACGGTTGCCTCAGATAAAAAGGATCTAGGACATTAGGGTTACCGCTAAGGCGTCCTACTATTGCTTTGGTGACCACACATGTCCCTATAATCGAATTGACCCGAATAACTCCAACGACGGTGCTACCTACTTCTCAATAGTGGGGTAGTACTGTCTAAAAGGATATTTACATAGCTTAATTTCTTTTGAGTAGGTAGATTTCTCCTGGGTACTTGCTCTTTCAAAACAAAAACACTTTTCGCACCTACACGTTCAAACAAAAGTTTTCAAACAAATACTTCATACACTCTTGAGGACAGATACAAGAGTTACCTAGAAGTTTTCAAACTAAACTTTTTAAAAACCCACAAACACAAGAAAAGAAAACATTTTTGAAAACATAGTGAGCAAGTAATTAAGAGCCCGTGGATAACCACGGATAGAAAGGGTGCTAACACCTTCCCTTTCTATAATCTACCTCCCGAACCCGAGAAACATCTCGAAGAGGAATTTTGCTGTGCTTTTGTCCTTTCCTTGTTGGAGAAAATAAAAGACGGTGGCAACTCTTGCTTACCGCGACATTTCGCGAACCAGCATTTCAAAACAGTCAGTTCTATTTCCACCGATCACAGAACTGGCGACTCTGCTGGGGATATTATAAGTGAGGTGTACCTTAGGATTAGATCATTATATGTTTTCAATTGTATGCCTTGTTTGCTTTAATATTGTGGGCTTGTATCGGAGTTTTATAGATCCTAACCCGGATCTGGGGATACCCTTTAGAAGTAGCAACAAACTGTGAGGGAACTGTGCGGGGTATACCGACATGGTTGAAGTAGTTGCTACATTGATGTGGCAATTTGGTGAGTACCGGTAACCCTTGAGTCAAGTCAATAAGAGTACGGGGCCGCCGCGTGTAGTCGTGAAGCATCAACTGACCTTAGAACCTTACTTGACCATCCTGGCCTCTTTAGGGGTAGTGAGATGACCGACTTTGGTGCAGTCCGAAGTTGGTAGATACTCGATACTACACTCATTGAGGGTTGTTTTCTTGGAATATTTTGGTCGCCAGTTAAGTGGCTAAATCAAAACAATGAACATAGAAAACAATCCAATGATATTGAGCTCCTTAGAACCCGGTTACTATTGATAGGACAGGTTTTGAGCCAACTAACTTCAAGAGGGTACTTACCTACGAACCCCATGCAAGCCTAAACCTAAGGACTTGTTTGCTTAGTGTGAATATGACTGTCTGTATATACACTTGCTTACTTTTTGCATCCATGTACATAACATCATAACATTGCATACATCTTGCATAAGGACTAACCCATTTCAAGGATCTCAAGGGTTTGTGATGCAGGTGTTGATGAACCAACTGTCTAGCAAGGGGCCAAAGGGGATTTATTTTCCTCTAGCCAAGGTTGTTTGGAGATCAAAGCATGATGACTTGAGTCAGGGGCTATGACCCACTCGATATGGTGAGCCTGACTCTTGAAGAAGGACTCTCAACAACATGAAGTTCCTTCAATCAAGCTACCAAATTCAAGTTCTAACAATTTTCTTGTTTACCCCGCGAGATCCTTGAAAACATTGCATACATATATCATACATATCATTGCATAACAGGTCATCTGATACAGGTCTCTCATGTTCTCACTGTTTATTTCAGCAATGGCTTTCCAACCAGACAACCAGGATCTTCATACTCAAGAGATGCGGTTCAGGGAAATCTTCCTAAGCCTATCCAAGGGGCAGGAAGAGTTGAGAACACTCCTCATGGGGAATTTGGTCAAGAAGAGTCCTGAAGACAGTAAGGAAGAATGGCTGAAACATCTACAAGCTGAGGTAGATGCAATGAGAACCCAGATGCTGGGGCAGACGGCTCTTATCCAAGGCTTTGCTCGGGAACAAGAAGAGTTGAGAGCCATGATCAACCAACTTCATCAAGACAAATACAATAGTATGAAGCAAACGGTCAAGGCTGGGGATCAAACCAGTAATCAACCTCCAAGAAGACAAGAGTTTGGTATGGTGAAGAATGGACCTCTCCAAGTTGCTACTACCTCAAGGGTCCGACAACAACCTCACCAAGAACAACAGGTTGATCAGAGAAAGCCAAACAAGCCCAGGAGGAAATTTACCAAGATCAACATGTCCATGACTCAAGCGCTACAACACATGTTGAAGACAGGGCTGATTATATTAAAGGCTCCTCCCCGGAACCCAAATACGTCCGCTCCTACCTATCATCCCTTTCGAAAGGTGTGCATACCACTCTGAAGGTCCGGGACATGACACCGACAACTGTTGGTCTCTGAAGAACAAAATCCAAGACTTGATTGACGGGAGGGTGCTGGAGTTCATGCCGGATGGTGAGATGAAAATATTCCGCTGAGCCTTCTCCATCTGAGATGACTAGTTCAAACTAAGAGACTTTTGTTCATTTGAATTCTCAAGTTGTATTTTTCTTTGCTTATTCAAACAATTATTGTCATGGCAAACTCTTTTATTTCATTAATGCATCACATATGTCTGTTTTGAATCAATCCATTCGTATTCACTATATTCAAATTACTTTCATATTTGTGATGATTAACTCTCGATTAAAAAATTCTAAGCCTTTTGAGGGAGGATGACGAAAACGATACCACGATCTTTACAGCATGCTTTTGAACAGACCCCGCTGATGAGGTACATGCATTGTTTCAAATCCTAAACAGTGGAGTAATAAGGAAGATAATCCCTAGTCAACCCCTTTGAGCCAAAGAAATTGGAGTTTTTCTTTTCACAAAAATTAAAACCCTTAATTACAACCTGGGGCAGGGTAGGTTTCTTAGTTGATCTAGGTGCACAATGAATGGCATCAAATGAGTCCTTCCAAAACAGAGGACAGTGATGGTTCCGAATAATCATAAAGACAGGCAGTCATTATCTCTCAGAAATAAAATCCCATCAAGTCAAAACCTATGAAGGAGACTTACAAAGCTGGGGCATCCCGCTGACTGTAATTCCAAAAGAAACAGTTCAAGAAAAAGATAGGGATAATAAAATCAAAAAAAGAAAAAGGTCCTACAAACCCTCAACAAAAAAGAAATGACTGCCTATTCAAAATAAACTGTCAGTATCCGAACCATCACCGGAATATCAGAGCAAAGACTCAAACAAGATCTAAATGCACGGTTAGCTGAGTTTAGGATCGAAGAACATCACGAAGAACGGGTGGGTACAAATAAAATTTGAGCCTTTATCCTTTGTTTCTTAAACCGTGAACCAGGCCACGTTATAACCCTTAAAAAGTCCTAGCTGAAGCATGGGTTAGTTCGAAAGCATACTGTTACAAAAGATATCCTGACTCCTTAAGGCTCGCTGTAAAATCTTGAGTTGACATCACATTTTACAAAATTTGCTTGTTTTACTGAAAAATGCATTTTCAAAAACTTCAAGACAGACATAAGCTTTGCATTCTTAAAATAATATTGTTTGCATATGACTATTTGTTAGACAGCAGAGAAATTCGCACGATGAATATCCAGTGAACAAGAATCTTCTCAACAAAAGGGTCATCTCAAGTGGAAGAAACACCTCCAACCAAGGGGCAGACATGATCATTGTCCATCATCTGGGGCAGTTAATTCAAGATTCAGAGAATATCTCAAAATGCCAAATAGTCAGGGGCAAATCTCCATCTGAGTCACTTGGGGCATTGGACATGAATTCCAGCAACGAATCTTGCACGATCAAACGAAGATCTTCTGGTGGTATGGCAACATAATATTACCAACAGTGACAACTCCCTACATCCTGAGAGTATGGACATAGTCAAAAAAAATACCACGCATAATCAAAGACCCGCTAGGTCGACTGGCCTAGGCAAAAATAAGGGCTTCCCGGCGAACCAAAAGGGTTCGGGCAAAAATAAGGGATGAAAATGAAAAAAATATGTACGCCCGGCAAGTCGAAAACCTGAAAAGGCGGCTTGGGCAAAAATGGGTATCTCGGTGGACTGAAAACCCGAAAGGGCGGTCCAGGAAAAAATTAGGGATCAAAGCGTACGACTATGTCCCGTCATCTCGTCACTGGCCTACCAGAAGAAGATTTGTCAATCGGCAGTCATCAAGCACCTCCACAGGTACCTTCTCCCACGGAAGCTGGGGCAATAAGAATTGTTCAAACTGTACAAGTTACTCTGTCCTCCAGGTACCAAGGTAAGTTCGGCTGAAGAATATAACAAAGATACCTTCACTCCCCGGGAGTAAGACAAATCAACAATACTCTCCCCCAAGCAGAGTGGGTCTCCCATCAGCCCTAAAAAAGGTACAGTATCCCCAACAAGTCAGCAGAGTTGGTCTAACATCAGTCCTGAAGAAGTTGGGTATCCCCAGAAGATCTTAATATTCCCTAGCAGAGTATACAGATATTCCTCAGCAAGCATCCCCGACAGTCTTATTATTCCTCGACAGAAATATAAGATTGTTCCCCGGCGGAATACAGACACCCCAGTGGAGCTATTTCCCCAGTGCAATCCAAAAAAGTTTCCCCAGGAGAGTTGAATCATCTTACCCAGTAGATTCTGGAAGCTTGTCCCATGCAGAGTACAAAAGTCTCTCCCCAGCCATATTCAGGAGGTTATTCCCCGCCAGAGTCTAACTGGGTTATCCTCAGCAATTGCAACAGAAAGATCGTCCTCAGCGAAGTTCTTCCTATCCCCAGCGGAGTTCATCAAATTCCCCAACATAACTTATCAACGGAATCCCTAGCGGAGTTATCATTAAAATCTCAGCGAAGTATCTCTTCCCCACAGAGTAATTCCCCGCAGAGTAATCTCTCCACCAGGTTTATTCCCCAACGGAGTCATCTTCTCCCACAGGTTTATCCTTGCAGTCATCTTCGTTCATCATCCCCAACGGAAACGAAGAACTCTACTCTTCAACATCAGCCCAGGATTTAACAAGCTCCCGGCATTCGTCAAGGATTTATTTTCCCAGACGAAAATACATTCATAAAAATTTCGCATTTCATATCTCCTATTTACATACATGATAAAGTGCATACGACACGATCTCATTTATTTTTTAGAACATCATGACATATGCATTTCATACATCATGACATTGCATGCAACTAATGTTTTTCCTTTTCAGGAAAAAGTCAATCAAAGGAGGATTACCATCAACCTTTTGAAGTTCCAGATTCGATACCTGTATCTAGCCAGGGCATATCTGTGAGCGATTGATTGTAGATCTATACCTGTATCTAGCCAGGAAAGTTATCTGCATGAAGAGTTTGAAGATCAATACCTGTATCTAGCCAGGAAGTTATCTTTCATTCTCAGGCCAGAGGTCTACACCTGTATCCAGCCAGGAAAGCTATCTCGACCAACCTTTTGAAGTTCCGGATTCGATACCTGTATCTAACCAAGGCATATCTGTGAGCGATTGATTGTGGGTCTACACCTATATCTAGCCAGGAAAGTATCTACATGAAGAGTTTGAAGATCAATACCTGTATCTAGCCAGGAAGTTATGTTTCATTCTCAGGTCAGAGGTCTACACCTGTATCCAGCCAGGAAAGCTATCTCGACCACCCTTTTAAAGTTCCAGATTCGATACCTGTATCTAGCCAGGGCATATTTGTGAGCGATTGATTGTGGGTCTACACTTGTATCTAGCCAGGAAAGTATCTATATGAAGAGTTTGAAGATCAATACTTGTATCTAGCCAGGAAGTCATCTTTCATTCTCAGGTCAGAGGTCTACACCTGTATCCAGCCAAGAAAGCTATCTCTACCAACCTTTTGAAGTTCCAGATTCGATACCTGTATCTAGCCAGGGCATATCTGTGAGCGATTGATTGTAGATCTACACCTGTATCTAGCCAGGAAAGTATCTGCATGAAGAGATTGAAGATCAATACCTGTATCTAGCCAGGAAGTCATCTTTCATTCTCAGGTCAGAGGTCTACACCTGTATCCAGCCAGGAAAGCTATCTCTACCAACCTTTTGAAGTTCCAGATTCGATACCTGTATCTAGCCAGGGCATATCTGTGAGCGATTGATTGTAGATCTATACCTGTTTCTAGCCAGGAAAGTATCTGCATGAAGAGTTTGAAGATCAATACCTGTATCTAGCAAGGAAGTTATCTTTCATTCTCAGGTCAGAGGTCTACACCTGTATCCAGCCAGGAAAGCTATCTCGACCAACCTTTTGAAGTTCCAGATTCGATACCTGTATCTAGCCAGGGCATATCTGTGAGCAATTGATTGTAGATTTATACCTGTATCTATCCATGAAAGTATCTGCATGAAGAGATTGAAGATCAACACCTGTAACAGGCCAGGAAATTATCTTTCTTTCTCAGGTATGCAAGTTCTCGCTAAGGAATCTCTTACGCGATCGACACCCTTGGATGGCATCTTTAAGCCCATCTCCACAACTATCCATTACATTTCCAAATGGCATCTATAAGCCTATTCCCGACAAGATTCTGTTACATTTCCAAATGGCATCTGTAAGCCCATTCCCGACATCACATTGCTGATACTACGCTTTGTGAGTGCAAATTTCTGGGCACTCTAGTGTTCAATCATCTTCCACCTTCGGATCACGAAAGGCACGCAAGACAATCTACATCCTCAGGTTTAAGAATATTGAACAGGGGCAACTGTTGTACCCCAAAATTTGCCCTCCCATATTCTTCAAGATGTATCAAGAATCATCTTCAAAAGGTTCAAAATTTCTCAAAGGGTTGCACAGTCCAAATGCCTCCTAATCCAGTCAAAATTAGGGTTTTGTTTCTTTCAAGGAATTTGGGGTTTTCAATGGTCTAATCAAGTCCCATAGGCCTATGCATATTGTCAAGCATCTACATGTCAAGTTTCAAGACTCACAGGGTCAATTTCCACAGTCAAAAGCTCCATTTGCTTCACAGTCAACTGCAAGGGCAAAATGGTCATTTTACAGTCAAAAGACAGAATTTTTGGTTAACATCTTATTTTGAGCTCACAATCACCATTTGATCAAATCTTGATCATGATTCCACAAGCATGGCTCAAAAATCATCAAGATGCCAAAAGTTACTATTTTTGGACAGCAGAAAAGTCAACTGTATCTTGACAAAGGCATAACTTTTTCATGGTTCATCAGAAAAATCCCATCCAATGCTCATTTTGAAGAGGATGACATCTCCTACAATTCATCTTCACATTCCAAGTCCAAGAAATTCTCTCACAAAAAGTTATCAATTTCTACATTATAGGTCAATTTCAAAAGTCAACAAAAATGCACTTTAAGTCAAAGACCATAACTTGAGATTGGTAAATCCAAATGACATGGGACCAAAGGCATTGGTTAGAGGACTTCAAGAACTTTCCAAAATGTCCAAGAACATGTTCATATGATCAAAATTGAGTAAGATATGCATTGGAGAAGTTGGGAAATTTTTGTGAAATTGCAAAAGTCAACTTTGCTCAAAACACTTTGTTTTTGCTAATGGGCCTCAAATTTCTTCTTGAAACTTTATCCATGGCCTATGCACGACCCATCAAGCCTAATGAATTTATTTTCTTATTTTTTATTAATTAATTGGATTTTTAATCAATTTTAATTCATTTAATTAATTTAAATTGTAGGAAATACAAAGATTTGATTTTTCAATCTTTTTATGAAGCAAGAATGACCTAATCATGCTGGAAATTTCGTGTGCAAATCAAAGGGACAAGAATCTCCAAATTTAGCAACTTTCTTCAATCAAAAAGATTCAAAAATATTTGATTTTCAATCAAATATTCAAATCATTATTCAATGGATCTTTGCTCAAGGATTTGACCTAAATTCAGTCCTCTATAAATATACAAGCCAACCCTAATGCCATAGACGTGAATTTGCTGCAGAAAAAGCCATAGCAACATTCAAAAAAATCCAAGAAACTTGAAAACTGTTTTCTATCTTCCAGGCCAATTCAAGGACTTTGGTTGTTTCTAACACATTGCTGGAAGTGTCAGGGACGTGTTGCAATCGAAACCAAGCATTAAAACTCAAGAAATCTCTCTAAACAGACTCACGGTTTGCATATTTTTCTCATAATCGAAACTCATGATTCATAAGCTTTTAACATGATTTATGGTTCGTTTTGCATTGCTTGAATCCTTGTGAAACTAATGGTATAAATTGATTGACTTATAATGCCCAGAATCACAAGTTACCATTGAAGAAATCTAGGGTTCTTGAGCTTCCAAATTGGGGCTTTATTATCCAGGAAAAATTGGAGCCCTTAAGACCCATGGTTAGAATCGTTGAGACCAGACGAATCTAAGGGGACCATCGCGAAATATTTCTATTAACCACACGCCTATTCGCTATTTTTCATCGTTGCAGGTTGTGGGGGGTTAAAAACCCCCGCTATCTAATTTGTTTTTTACAGGCATAGCGAAGAAGATGAATACGTGGTGATGCATGGTTGGTCTATTCAAAAAGCGCGCGTGTTTGTTTTGCTTTACAGCATATTTACTAATTTTCATATATTATATTCGCTTATTTTTATATTATCAAACGCGTGAAAATGGCTTGGTGGTTGATGCGTTGGCTGGTAATCATTGGGACCTGGGTTCGAATCCCAGGTCCGCCCAAAACTCATTTATTTCTTTTCTTAACATGTTCATGTGAAGAATCCCAAAGGCGTTCCACCATATGCCTCCAATCATCAGCATGCCATGTGGCTGCCAGCATAGATCCAATGGTCCCAAGCTGGATGACCATCATACTCCTGGTCAATACACGTGCAGGCAATTACCAAAGTCAAACAGGCTTGAGAGGATATTGGGCTTCAGATTACCAAACAAACCTCCTAATGGGCCAGCACACCCCCCTGGTTTATTGTTTTTCTTTTTATATTTTTTTTCCTTTAACTATTTTATTTATTATTATTATTATTAACTCACAAATTATTATTTTCATAATAAAATCAGAAAATTAAAATATTATTATTATTATTATTTTCACCTTTAATTATTATTTTGTAAATAAGTACTAACAAATTAATTTAGTTAATTAGGTTAACTTTGACTATTCTTTACAATAAATAAAATCAACATAGAATTAGGGTTTTTCTATTGACAATTTTAATTTCTTTTTATTTTATTTTATTTTCATTAAAACATTAAAAAACTAAAAAATACTTTTTTTTCTTTTAATTATTTAATTAATTAGAATTAGGTTTAATTAAATGCAAAAAGGACCAAAAATTCATTCTTTCTCAAAAGGGTCAAAACCCTAAGGACTTCTCTGATTCGATTTCTTTTCGCGCACATTATATTTTGATCATATTTATGTAATTGCTTCGAGGATGTAATAGCATAATTAGGACCTTTTACCGCTTTCTTTAATTTCTCGCATTTACTTTTCAAAGGTTATGTTTTTGGCGATGTAAATACCTGACGCCTTGTAATAGCGTAGATTTACTTTCTGCAATTTACTTTCCGCAAATTATTAACTGTTAATTATGCATGACAAGACTTATCCTTAAAAGAAAATCAATCGTAGCTCACCATAACATGTACAAAGATAACATAAACTGAAACTCGACACACTTGCACATGCCACTCCTAGGGTACGCCTCACTTGGTTGCCTCGACGTGGTCATTGAGTATAGGGTGGTTTAGAGGTCACCCTCCTGTCTAAAGATCCAAGTTGCCTTGAAACGATTGCCTCAGATAAAAAGGATCTAGGACATTAGGGTTACCGCTAAGGCGTCCTACTATTGCTTTGGTGACCACACATGTCCCTCTAATTGAATTGACCCGAATAACTCCAACGACGGTGCTACCTACTTCTCAATAGTGGGATAGTACTGTCTAAAAGGACATTTACAAAACTTAATTTCTTTTGAGTAGGTAGATTTCTCCTGGGTACTTGCTCTTTCAAAACAAAAACACTTTTCACACCTACACTTTCAAACAAAAGTTTTCAAACAAATACTTCATACACTCTTGAGGACAGATACAAGAGTTACCTAGAAGTTTTCAAACTAAACTTTTTCAAAACCCACAAACACAAGAAAAGCAAACATTTTTGAAAACATAGTGAGCAAGTACCTAAGAGCCCGTGGATAACCACGGATAGAAAGGGTGCTAACACCTTCCCTTTCTATAATCTACCTCCCGAACCCGAGAAACATCTCGAAGAGGAATTTTGCTGTGCTTTTGTCCTTTCCTTGTTAGAGAAAATAAAAGACGGTGGCGACTCTTGCTTACCGCGACATTTCGCGAACCAGCATTTCAAAACAGTCAGTTCTATTTCCACCGATCACATAAAGGAATTCAGGTGACTGATCATGTACTCCTCTTCACCGTGTACGGTTATGATTTTACCCTTAACAGGGTATTTCAGCATCTGATGTAGGGAAGAAGTGACTGCCCCAGCATTATGTATCCACGGTCTTCCTAGAAAGCAAGAGTATGATGGGCGGATGTCCATTACATAGAATCTGGAGTGGAACACCTCACTGCCTACCTTGATGGGAATGTCGACCTCCCCATGCACCATTCTTTTAGACCCGTCAAAGGCCCTGACAATGATATTACTTGGTTTCAGCTCCAAGCCTTCACAATCCAACCGGTCCAGAGCCTTCTTAGGCAGCACATTTAGAGAAGAACCAGTATCGACCAAGACATGGGCGAGAGTAGTTCCTCGGCATTCAACTGACACATGCAATGCATCATTGTGCTTTCTTCCCTTCGGAGTCAGGTCAGCATCAGAGAAACCCAGGTCGTTGTCGGCGGTAAGGCTGGCTACACAATCCTGGAATTGATCGGCTGAGGTTTCCTGGGGCACATGGGCTGTCTTCAAAAACCTTATCAAGGCTTTGGCATGAGCCTCCGAACAAAGCAGCAAAGCTAACATGGAGATCTTCGAGGGGGTTTGCCCCAGTTGCTCCACCACATCATAATCACTCTTTTTAATTATTTTCAGAATCTCTTCCATTTCTTTTTTAGAGGTTTCGGGGATGACCAATGGCTGAGCCCTCGTCCTGACGAGCTCTTCTTAGATCCCTTTCCCTTTATCAGCAGAAGCAGAAGGGACAACCACAGGAGTAACAGCTTCTTCAATCATTGGCGTTCTTGTAGATAGTTTTACCGGTACGGGGGTAACTTTGGGAACAGCTGAGGGTCCAAGGATTGCCTTTGGAGGGGCAATCTCTGGAGAGAAAATTCTTCCACTTCGGGTAATTTTGCTCGTACTGGCAATGTTTCCAATGTCGGAAGTTTCTTCGTCAGAGCTCTCTTCATTTATTTCAATTTGCTTAACACCGTGGTAGTAGATTTCTCCACCATAATTCCACGGTATTGATTTGTCAGATTTGTATGGGACGGGCCCAGGCATGGTTATCTTCAACGGTACAATCTTCGGAGCGGATGTAATCTTAACAGGCCTTTTGGGGACCTTGGAAAGATTGGCGGAAATGGTTATTATTGAAACTTCATTGATAGGAGTTGGAGTAACAGGGGTCTTTTCGAAAAGAATTTGTTGGTTGTCCATTAGGCGTTGGATGCCTATCTTCAGCAATGGACAGTCGATCGGTAGGGAGGAACAAAAGTAGCAATCTTCTTTACAACCTGGGAAAATCCCAGCCTTCAACAGATTCAACTTGATTGTCAGTAGTGGAGTTATCAGATCATCAATGGTAGAAACAAACAGATCTTCTTCAACAGCATGGACATTGCGACCATGCTTTGGCATCGGAGCGGAGATTACATTCGGCTTCTCAGGGGCGTCGAACTCAACCTCTTTAGCATCTATCAAATCTTGAATTTTATTCTTAAGCTCCCAACAATCGTTGGTGTCATGCCCGGCGCTGTCAGAATGATAGGCACATTTTGCGTTGGGATGATAATGCGGGGAAGTGGTGTTCACATTCTTTGGTGCCTCTTTGATATTGGTGAGATTCAACTTCAATAAATGGGGAAGAACTTGTGCGGGCGTCATGTTGATGCGGGTGAACTGCCGTTGTGGACGTTCTCCCCATTGCTGTTTAGGTCTAGACTGATTGTTACGAGGCTGATCATTTGACGAATTTTGAATCATCACGGCCCCTACAGCCTGCCGACGCTCAGTTCTTCCCGATCCTTTCTGGGAGTATATAACAACTGCTTCCTTCTTGGTCGGGAATGGTTTTTTAACAGTTGTGGAGGCAGAGGCGTCCCTTTGAATCTTCCCACTCTTAATACCGGCTTCTATCCTTTCGCCAGTCAGAATCAGTTCAGTAAACCCTGCGGAAGAGCTCCCGATTAAATGGTTGAAGAAAGGGCCAGATAGGGTCCCCAAGAACATATCAACTAGCTCCCTATCCGAATGCGGTGGTTGTACCCTTCCGGCCAAATCGCGCCATTTCTGGGCGTATTCTTTTAATCCCTCATTTGAGGCCATCCCTATACTTTGTAACTGAGTACGGGTTGGCGCCAAGTCAGCGTTATATTGATACTGGCGATAAAAGGCAGTTTCATAATCCTCCCAACTATGCACTTATGACCTCTCAAGCTGGTAAAACCAATCTAGCTATGTACCGGATAGGCTGTCCTGGAAGAAGTGTACCCAAATATTTCTATCGGACGAATGAGGTTGAATTTTTCTGACATACGACCTCAGGTGCATCTTTGGGCAAGACAGACCGTCGTATTTTGCAAAAGTTGGCACCTTAAACTTTGGGGGGATCACAATCCCAGCAATCAATCCCAATTCTTCAAAATCTAGCCCGGGAACCCTTTGCAGCTCTATAGCTGCCAGTCTATCCTCCAGGTTTTTGTATTTGTCGTCCGCTGGCGGGTATTGCTGCTCTGAATAATCTTCATCTTCCTCAACCTCTTCCTCTTCAGCCTCGGACTCAGAAGGTAATGCAGCTCCTTTTCCTTTGTCGGTCCCCTCGTCAGATGTGGAGGGGAATTCAAGAACTCTCCTAGCTTCATTCTGAAATCTTCTTCCCAGCGTAGCTACCCCAACTCTTTTCTTCTTATTTTTTCCTTTTTCTTGCTCTTTATTCCCTAACAGTGCTTTAAGATCCTCCTGACCCTTTGCCAAGGTCATAAGGAGCTGTTGAAACTGCGAGTTTTATGCCTGCATATCTTTGATCGTCTGCTCAATATCCATCTTACTGAAATAAACAGCAGAAAGATAAGGAAACCTGGTGTGAAGACCTGTTTATGCATATGATGAATGATATGTTTATCCATGTAATGCATTCAAGGATTTAGAAATTCAAAATTGTTGCAGACAAAAAGAACACACGTCATATTAATAAGAAGAAATTTTGTCAGTACATAAATGCCCCATGGGCCAAATATTACAAAAACTTATTAAGGTAAAAAGACGTTGCACATCCTCTTTGGTGCAATGTAAGTGTTGAGGGTCTCCTCCTCGTGAAGTTGGCGGGTAAGCTCCAAAACCTTCTTCTCACTGGCGTAGAAGATGGCTTCAAAAGTATCCCTTTCTTCCTTGAGTTGGATCCAACTCTTCTGCATTTCCTCCCATGATGTTGGCATGTCAGGATGTAGGATGGTGTATGGAACCTCTCCTTCCTTAACAGGCTCTTTGATCAAAGGGAGGATATGAGGGTAAGGCATCATAAGACTCTGGGCTCGGGTTCGTACCCACTTGAGGTAAGGCTCAAGAGGGATGGAGTTCTTGTGTCCCAGTGTCTTGCTATCTACCTTGTTAGGCATCCTCCAAGCTCTGATGAATCTTTGGCGAAGTCCTTGCGCATCATTGTCGAAGTCAAAAACCAGGTCAGGAATCAGCATGTCATGAGGGCCATCCCTCCGTGCATATCCAAATTGTCTCAAAGCTAGACAAGGGTTGTAGGTAATGCCTCCCCTAATTCCAAGTAATGGAACATTAGGGAACTCACCATAGCGATTGATGATGACGACATTTTCTCTGGACCGAGAACACCAATGTACATCAGAATGTGTGAGGGTCATCAATCGTTGCGACCACCTTGAACCTTGCTCATTCTTCAAAACAGATTGTGGAAGGTGAGAAATAAACCACCTTGCAAGGAGAGGAGTACAGCACATGAGAACACCTCTCTTCCTCATTGTTCGTGTGTAAAATGAGTGGAGGATGTCCCCAAGCAATGTAGGTATGGGATTCCTGGATAGGAAAATCTTGACAGCATTCACATCTATAAGTTGGTCAGAATTTGGGAACAAGACCAGCCCATAAATAAGGAGTGCCACAATTTCTTCAAAGGCTTGCAGATCCAGGGAATTCCAACACTCTTGTGCCTTCTCAAACAAGAATTTTTCCAAGAAGCCTTTGACTCCACTTCTATTTTCCCAATGCCTCTTGATGTCAGATGACTGCAAGTGTAGTGCTTGAGTAACATCTTCAGGTTTTGGTTCTTTTTCCGTATCGTTGTAGGGTAGTTGATTAAGAATAGGAATTCTCAGGAGTTGAGAAAATTCCTCCAAATTAGGCACCAATTGGTAGTCGGGAAAGGTGAAACAGTGGTGAAGGGGGTCAAAGAACTGGAACAGCACTTTCACCAGGTCTTCTTCAATGTTGGTGTTGACTAGGCTGAGCAGTCTACCATGTATTTCACTGAAGAGAGAGCTTTCTGGAATTCTGGATGTAAGCTCCTTGAGTTGAGGAGGGATTCTCACAAGGTTGACTTGGATAGTTTCCTGCGAAGAATTTCCATGACCTACAAAACAAGAACAAAGATGAAGATCCAAACCCTTGAAATGGTTAGTGGATGCATATGATCTTTATGATGTTCATGATGTATGCACAAACACATGCACAAGCAAGTCACACAAAACCCTAGTTTCAGGCTTGCATAGGGTTTCATAGGTAAGTACCCTCTTGAGTGTAGTTGGCTTAAAAACCTGTCCTATAAATAGTAATCGGGTTCTAAGGAGCTCAATATCATTGGATTGTTTTCTATGTTCATTGTTTTGGTTTAGCCACTTAACTAGCGACCAAAATATTCCAAGAAAACAACCCTCAATGAGTGTAGTATCGAGTATCTACCAACTTCGGACTGCACCAAAGCCGGTCATCTCACTACCCCTAATAAAAGGCCAAGATGGTCAAGTAAGGTTCTAGGTCATTAGTGCTTGGTGACATCACTCAACGGCCCCGTACTCTCCTTGATTGAACTCAAGGGTTACCGGTACTCACAAATATGTCGCACTAATATAGTTATTGCTTCAACCGTGTCGGTATACCCCGCACAGTTTCCACAACGTATTGCTATCTATGAATGTTTCCCAAATCCGGGTATAGGATTTCAAGCCCAAACAAGAGAACCAAAATGTAGAGCAATCAAAGCAAACAATTAGTCATGCAAAAGGGTGATCTAGGCCCTAAGGTTACTCCACTTTTTAGAATCATTTCCCCAGCAGAGTCGCCAGTTCTGTGATATAGTGGGAGAACTGACTTGAGGTTTTGCGTTTGTTTTCGCAAATGTTTCGGTTTAGCAAGAGTCGCCACCGACTTTTTATTTTATCCTAAGGAAAGGTTAAAAAGCACATGAAAAACCTTTGAGATGTTTTCTTGGGTTCGGGGAGTAGATTATAGAAAGGGAAGGTATTAGCACACTTTCTATCCATGGTTATCCATGGGCTCTTAGTTACTTACTTAGATCACTTGCCTTTGCTTTTCAATTGTTTGAAATGGTGCTTTGTGTGTGTGGTTTTGAAAACGTTTTGAAAAAGATGCCTTGTCTAGGCAACCATTGTAACAATTCTTGTTTGAATGTTTTACAAAGGTGTTTGTCTTTTTGAAAAGATGTTTCAATGTTTTTGAAAGTTTTTTTTGAAGTTGTGTTGTGATGTGTGTTTTGAAAAATGGCAAGGATTGTTTTGCAAGTTTGGTCAAGTAACCAAGAGCTATCTACCCTAAATTTCTCAAAGATCTTTCTCATGTTTTAACCCTTTTAACAGTGTTGTTTCACCATTGTATTTGGTGAACAACCTTGTGTTAGGATGTTAACGAGACGGGCGCGGGTCATCGTTTAGACCATGAATGCAATAGTGTCAAGTATCTTTGGAAATTTTCTTGAGGGACTATGATCATTTTGTTTAGGCAACAAGATAGCGTCATCGAGGGACTATGATCATTTTTGTTTGTTTTTGTTTTGTTTTGCCAAAGCACTTAACATGCAACCATGGCCCATTTTTGAAGGCAACAAGTGGAGTAACCCTAAGGGTGCAAGTGTGCATTGTATTTGTTTTTCATGCATGTTTATCTTGAATTAGGTCAAGCTATTTGTTAATTTGATTTGCATATAAACCCTAAGTCTATCATGGCATAATTGAAAGCTTTTAAATGCGGAAAATTAAATGCTAAGCTATTACAACAATGATTATGGGGACGGGGGTACAAGTTTGAATTTAGGGATATTTGACAAGAAATTAAATTCTAAGCTATTACATCCATATTGAATATACAAGACAAATATTTAATATTTAAATAAGGACAAATAAATAAATATCAAATAAAAATGCATTATGCTAAAAAAGGGATTTTTTTCATGTATGTAAAAGTATTTTTCATGTTTGAAGTATAAACAAAATAAAAAAGTCAATTTTTGGTTATTTTTGTTATTTAGGATAAAACCCTAATTTTCAAGTAAATAGTATTTATTTATTAATTATGTACAATATTTGTTAATTTATACAAAAAAATAATATAAAAAAAGTATATTGTTAAAAAAAAAGTATTTTTGGTGTCAAATATTAAACAAAAATAAAATATATTATTTTTGTATTTTTGCCCTAATTATTTAATAAAATATGTACATGTATATATTATATATATTAAATATGATAAATATGTATAAAAATAAAATATTAATTATTTACAAAAATGTGTATTTTAGAAAATGTTTTCAAAATGTAAATAAAAAATAATAACTGAAAAATAAATATTTTTGTATTATTTTTTAGGGTTTTAATAAATGAAAGGATTTATATTATTTACATATATATATATGCTTAAAAGGTAAATAAATGCCAAATAAATGCAAAAAATGTGGAAAAAATATTTTAGGTGTTTTTTATATTTGAGCAAAAAATATAAAGTCAGAATCAAAAAGAAAAATGCAAAAATGACAAGTATTTCAAATAATGGGTCAGGGGGTGCAAATTGAAAAAAGGGGTGCAAAGAGTAAAACAGACTCAGGCCCAGCCCAAGCCAACCTTCTTCAACCTCCAGGTTCTGTTTGGAAAAAAAACGCGCGCCTCCTTGTTCATCCTACTAACTTCTGATTCTTTGATCCTTTGACAAATCTTAAAACATGAAACTTGTAGAGCTTGAAGCCACAATTTCAACCATATAAAGCATTAAATTTAACTCTAAGAAACCAGGGAGAATTTCTTCACCCCCAATTTCTGACCTAGTTTTTCTTCAATGTTCATGGCTAAAATTCTCACAGCATGCTTAACATAAATGAAAAGTAATCATATGTATGGCTTCAGGGCTATTAGTAGAGTATGTTTCATTCACAAACCTAAGCCTAACTCTTCCTAGATTGAGAGATAGAAGTTCATAGATTACCTGTTTCAACTTGAATCGTGCAGAGCAATGTGGCCAACTTCAATGGAGTTTGAGCTTCTGTATAGCTTGCCTGAGGTCCAAGGAAGCTTTTCCAACACCTAGCTTGCTTTGAATCCAACTGTATCGTGCTATGGAAGTACACCTGCACAGCTTGAAAGTAAAAATGGAAAACGTGGTTAGGGGTGTTACAGCTTGAGTTCAAGGCTTGGGATAGTTTCAGTGGATGATATGGAAGGTGTTTGAAAAGTTTTTAGCCAAAGTGCACGAGTGGATTGAGCTGTGGACTTCAATCTGCAGGGGGTGCCCTATTTTGCAGCAAAACTGTGATTTGGTGAATGAGGAGGTATTGAGGATGAATGATTCGTGTCTTAGGTCAGTTCGAAGGTATGGAAGTTGTGTACAAAGTTTTCTTAAGCTCTTGTTTTGCAGGAATGAAAGATGGTATGTGTTTTGCCAAGTTTCTTCTACTTGAAGCAAGAAAGTGCAAGTTTCAATACAGGCCTGTACAATGCCCTAAAGTATTCTGCAACTTTGGCTCTTGATCAGTGGGATTTGTGTACCAAACTTTGCCTCAAAGATATGGCCTGTACTTCAAAGATCATGTATTGACATAAAGTGTTACTTTTCCAAAATGGCAAATTAGCCTTTTCCAAATAAGGATTAATTCTATGTGTAATGCCCAAATGGATGAAATAATGCATTAGCTCAGTTGATTTGCATTCAATTAAGGAGTGTAAAAGGGTTTAGAGGCCTGCAAGCTAGCATAAACCAAGCTGACTTGAAAATGCAAATGTTATGAACAAGCTTTGGCCATGAACAAAAGTGAGTTTGGGCCAACTTTGCAAATTTGATTCTCTCTAACCACAAGGGTGTTTGAGAAGTTCTTGGACAATTTGGAAAGCTTGGAATGTGTGCTATAATTCATCTTTGTAATGCAAATTGAAACTCCAAGTGGAACCATGTGAAAAATGGCCAAGAGGTTGGACAAAAATCCTACCTAGAATAGGGCAAAATTCTCCTAAGTTAAAAGTGTTTTGTACCCTTGTTCCAAAAATCATAACTTGAGAGTCACGCTTCCTTTGAGAAAACTTTGTGAATCAAAGTTGTAGATTTTGCAATGGACTACAACTTTCATGTTTCAAGTTTTGTTTGAATCCATTTGCATCTTGGTGAAAAAATGGGACAAAGTTAGGAAAAAATAAGGAAGTTTCATTACTTAGAAAAATTCTAAGTTATGAAATTTTCTCATTTTAAACCATAATTTGCAATTTTGGGTTTCTTGATGAACAAGTTTAATAATTTGACATGTCTTGATGAAAAATGAATCTTGGCTCTTGATTTTGACCAAAAAGTCAAAGTTTGACTTTTCAGTATACAGTCAAATTTTGATCAGTTAACTGAAAAATTCATCTGTCAATCTTATGCATTTGAGATCTTTTGAACTTCTTGAATGGGTCAAGACAATGCCATTGAGTCCTTGAGTCCATATGTGAGCTTGATTTGCCATTGGTTAGGTCAAACAGTCAAAAATTTCCTTTGTGCAGTCAAAACCCTAAAATTGACCATTTTGCCCTTTTGATGATCTGATCAAATTTCTTGTGGAATTGTGATCCAAACTTGATCAAATGATTCATATGAGTTCATAATGCTGATGTGGGTCAAAAATCATGAGGTTTGACTGTCAATTGGCCACAGTTGACTTTTTCTCCAATACAGCCGATTTCTAGGTCAACTGTCCAATTGACTGGGCAAAGATTGGAATCAAGGCTTGAAACTTGGTATGGATAAACTTGTAAGTCCAACATGAAGCATGAAAGTCACTTTGGGAATTTTAGGTCAAAACATCCTTGTGCAAACTCAAACCCTAATTTGGGTCAACAGTGCAAGGAGGGGTCTTGAGCAGAGCAAACCCTAACTTGATCTTGAGTTCCAAGATTCTTGTGATGAGAAAATGTTGATGAAATGAGAGGTCAAATTTTTGGGTACAACACATACGTTGGACAGTTTCAAAGGTCATCTTAATATCAGTGTAAAGCATGTTTGCATACTTTCTCCAATACATGAAGTCGTTGGGTGGGCGAAACTCTCGACTTGGTTCAATCAAAAGATTCCTTCACTGCTTTTCTAACTTTTCTTTCTTTTATTTCTTTTAGCAGTTGATCGAATGCATAATTCCAAGGATAAAGTTGTTTCTCACTACTACAAAACACGTAAACAACAACATCATGGTCACCACGGTTCTTCCCTACACCGTGGTGACATCTCTAAGC
Source organism: Vicia faba (assembly GCA_948472305.1). Lineage (NCBI taxonomy): Eukaryota > Viridiplantae > Streptophyta > Magnoliopsida > Fabales > Fabaceae > Vicia > Vicia faba. The sequence goes on along the minus strand of OX451736.1, from coordinate 318,780,997 downwards.
TAAGGCGCTACCATATTATTTTTGTTTTTGACTAAAAATTAATTGTATATAACAACGGTTTAGGAGTCAATTGTGGTGATACCATCAAGCTTTCATGGGTTTGAACCTCAGCACCATCATATATATTATTCCTTTAATGTTAAGGCGCACCTTTTCTTTTTTATTTATTTTTAAATAAAAACTTAAAGGGTTATGACTACGGTTAGTGTGTTCCACCATTGTGACACATTTATATATATCACCACGGTAGGTATTGTAAACTGTTGTGAGTATATTTATATATAAGCAAAGTAACACTCACACTTTGACATTAGCACCGTATATTTCACAGTAAAACCATAGAACCCATTTTTATCTTTTTCTTCATCATTATCATTACTATTCTACAGTATAGTCGTCAATCTTGTTCTTCTTACATAAAAGTATTCTTCTTTTTCCTTATTCTCTCATTTTCATGTATGTTGTTGTTATGTTTCACAAGGTTTTCCTATATTTTTCTTCTTGTTAGATAGTTTATTATTCTTTTATGGTTGTATGTTGTTCAATGTTGTTGTTTCATATTGTGTTGTTGACAAATAAGCTTGCAGTTTCAGATGTTGATAATATGAATGGTGTTTGTAGGACTCAAGAAACAACACCAACAAACTTCATCTAGTTTGAGAAGCTATGGGAATAAATATAAGAAGTATGATGCTATTGTGTAAACTTCATTCATCTTATATTTATTTATAGTGGCTTCACAAATTAGCTTAACCTCTTATGGTAATGATAATGGTGGTAGCAAGCGTATAGTATGAGTTGATAAGGTACATATGGTTTGTGTAGCAATGGATAAAAATATAAGAAGTATGAAATCATTCTGGAAAATTCATACACCTTGTATTTCTTCCTCATTGCTTCACAAATTAGATGAAATTCATAGTTCCACGATTATTTTTAATAAGAGGTGCATTCTATAAACAACTTAAATATTTTAGGATATTGTATGATGTTAGTGTTTTATTGCTATAATTTGTGTGTTTTTTTTATTGTGTTACAAGTATTTTTTGTGTTGTTGCATGATGTTTTTGTTGACAAATATTCTCAAAACAAGATCAAAACATTGTTAAATCATAAGAAAAAGTCTTCTTGTGACTTAAAAATATTTTATTCTTTAAATTCTTATACAGGTTGACATATCAAGATGAAGTATAATTTATTACATATTAGTTATATTGTTTGTTTCACTAACCTTTTAATGAAAATGCAATCATTTAAATTGACATGGAAACTTATAATATGAAAATTAAGTTGTATTTGAAAACCAATCTATATCAATCATTGTATTCCTAATTGCCTGCTTCTCTATCAGTACATTTTATATTCTTTAACACATAATATATGGTTCAATGGTTGGATTCCTACAATACATTGATATCTATTATTCTACTTTACCTCGTCGTTGTCTCTTATCATCGTGATTGTTGAGATCTTGATTGTTATGATGATAAGTCAACATAACAATCATGATAAAAAGCAATGATGATGAGGTAAACAATAATAAAAGATATCAGTGCATTGAATGAATCTGACCATTGAACCATATATGTGTTTAAAAACATAAAATGTGTTGAATGAGACGCATGCAATTCAGAATACAATGGTATGTTTAAGTTGGTTTTCAAGAATAGTTTAATTTTAAGATTATATAATTCTTTAACAATTTTAATAGTTGTATTTCTTTAATGAGGTGTATGGTACAACAAGAAATGTATATTTGTATATAATAAACTATGGGTACGTTCCACAATGGTTTTTTATATTAACCGTGATCTAATGTAATTTATTTGTTGTTGGGTTTTTGTAGCACGGTGGGAGAACTGACTTTTGGGTTTGTGTTTTATTGCAAATGTTGTGGATAGCAAGAGTCGTCACCTACTTTTCTTTTATCCAATAAAGGAAAAGGTGAAAAGAATAGGAAAAACCTTTTGAGAATTTTCTGAGTATGGGGGGTAGGTTATGAAAAGGGAGGGTGTTAGCACCCTTTTCATCTGTAGCTATCTATGGGCTCTTAATTGTTAGCTCACTTTGAAAATTCTGTGTGTTTGTGTATGTTTGAAAATATTTTGAAAATGACTAAGTACGGCAATTTTGTAATGATTCTCGTATCGTTGAGAATGTATACAAAATGTTTGTTTTGAAAATATTTATGAAAGAAAGTGTTCTTTTGTGAAAGTGTTTTGAAAATGCCAATGTAAGGCAATTTGCTTTATAATAACCCTTGTATCAGTCCTCAAGAGTGTTTATAAAGTGTTTTGAAAGTAGTTGTTTTGAGAGTGTGAAGTGTGGAAATTATCTTAGTTTGTAAGCAAGCGATTACGAGCGATCTACCTACTAAAAAGTCTTTGTTCTTTTCCTCCTCCTTTAGATAGTGTTATCCTACCTTTGGTTAGTAGGAAGTCCTATTATTGAATGTGAGGGACAGGCGTGAGTCATCGTACAGTCATAGAAGGCAACTTGTAATACGCTTTAGCAATTTTCGTAAGGGACTAATATCGTTTACCGAAGGCAACATCAAAGGGTCATCGATGGACTACGATCTTTTAACAGAGGGTCTTTGCTAAAGCATCCCACGTTCGAGGGACATGACTGTTTAAATCTGAGGCAACAAATGAGATTACCCTAGAGGTGCGCGTGTGTTAAGTGTTTTGATTTCAAATATTTATCTTGTGATCAGGTTTTCTAATGATTGATTTTAATCTTGCCATACAAATCCTAATTATTAACAGTAATAAGGAAAATGTTAAATTGTGGAAATTAAATATCCTACGCTATTACAAAGCTTTGGGAATGGGGGTACAAATTAATGAATGGGGATGAAAAGTAAAGTAAACCTAATTATCTATTACAGATTTTGAGAAATTACATAATTGTGAAATATAGTATGCGAAACTTTGTAAAATAAAGAAAAGAGAAAAGGAAATTATTTTGTGATTTTTTTATGGAAAAAGTTGGATGATTAATCTAATTATTTAATTAATTTTTATTAGAAAAATGTTTAGTAAAAAAACCTAAAGAAACTAAATTAAAAATAATAAATGAAAAAGAAAAGTCAATTAATTTAATTAATTTAAAAGAAAGCTAATTTAGTTAACTTAAATAACAAACCTAAGTCTAAATTAATTTTGATTTTAAAAAAACAAATTAATTGTTAGAAAATAATTTTAATGTTTTATTTAGAAAAATATTTTATAGTATAAACCTAAATTTTAATTAATTATAAACTAATTATTAAGAATAAAATAAGGTGATTAAATTAATTTTTATTTGTCAAAAAAATTAAGTTAATTAATTAAAAATCTAAATCTAAATTTTTGTGATTTTATTATTTTTTCATATTAAATAAAAATGATTTAAAAAAATAAAAATTTAATCAAAACAAAAAAAGAAAATAAATTGGGTTTGAGTGAATAAAAGCAATTGGGGGGGGGGGGGGGGGGGGTGTTAGAAAGCAGAAATAAAAGGCACAAATCAGGGATGCCCATGCGCCTGTATTGATCCATTGGGGATGGCTCTTTGGGATGTACCGTGGGGTTGTGTTTGGGTGCATTGGGTCCGTCCTTGATGAGATATGATGGTGTTGATGAGGGAGTGCATCATTGTGCGCTGGAGTTGCTTGCACCTGATCTACAAGGAAAATGTTGAAAAATAAAATTCCAGAGGCAGGGATCAAACCCCTGCCCTGGCACACTAACGCCTTACACACACACACACGCTTTCCATTGGGGTGGTTGTTTCATCCGGTTATGAAACAACCACCAACAAATATATTATAAACTTGTTTTCAAAATGGAACTTCCTCTCCTTCCTCGCGCGCGTTTGATAGTAACAACAACAACATTTTCAAATTTTGTAAAAGCTTCATTTCTCAACCAAATTGAAAAATGTAAACATCAAACTTGCTTGATTTTTACCATGAATTCAACCATGTAACTTTTGGAAGCTATAAGTTAAAGGCTTAAACGAATTTTGCTTGGTACCAAACAGAAACCTTAAATTTTAGAAACTTCAATTCCAAAATTCTCATCACATAGTCAACATAAATGAAAACTAAGGACATGGTTAGTTTCAGGGAAATCATATCTACATTTATCTTTTGAAATTGAAAGCAAATGATGTTTGTGTAAGGATTTCAAAGTTGGAGAAACTTACCTCTAAAGTGAGAATCGAGTATGAAGTTAGAGCACTTCTGGAGGTGTTACGATGATCTAGATAGCTTCACTGAACTCCCAAGAGTCTTTTGCAACGACTACCTTGGATTGATAGTGCCTCAATTCTTCTGGACAAGTCAAGTTGTAGAGGTGTAAAGTGAGGTTTAGAAAATGATGGTGGAGGTGTTACAGTCGTGCCAAGAGTGTTTGGATAACTTCTATTTGATGGATAAAAGGTATTGGAATGATAAAAGAGGAAAACGCACTAGTGGATTTGAAGTTGGGTGTTGGAAGCTTTAAATGTGCAACAATGGAGTTTTCTAAGTGATTCTGAGTTTGAGAGAATTGGAGGGTGCTTGAGGGCTTCTGAATTCATGTATTGGCTTGCAAATGGACCTTATATTTATAGGGAAAAGGTTGGAGGGCAAGGGCTGATTAGATTTGAAAGATGGCAAGTTATGGTTTGGTTGCTTAGTTTTGAAGTAATCTTGAATAAAATGGTTCCAATGCATTGTACCTTGTCTCATAGAGTTGTTGAAAACTTTAAACATATTTCTTCTAATTTGTTAGGTTAAGTGTGTGTAGAAGAAACAAGTTAGAAGCTCAAGGAGAGTTGACAATTGCATAAAGCATGCTTTTCCAAAATGGAAGTGTTAACTTTGTGCCACTAACGGAATTATGCATTGGACAATGCTTGAATCAAATGGACCATAGCTCAAAAGCTTGTGTAATATTTTGATTATAGCAAGATTTAGAGGTTAGAGTCATGTAAAGTGAGATTATGTAGTATGGCTTGAAGATTTGGTTATGAACTTGTCACAAAAATGACCTATAATTCAAGAATGGAATGTCAACTTCATGTCTTTGAATCTCCTAGCTCAAGCATGATTAAATTATGTTCTGTGACATTCTGGAAAGCTTGAAACATTATCTGCAACTTTCATGTTTACCACTTTGGCTAAATCAAATGGGAACTTGGTGGAAATCGGCCAAGAAGTTGAGATGAAAAAATGACCAAAACTTGTTGAAATTTTTTCTAAGTGTTAGATAAAAATATCACAACTTCATGGGCTCATATCTCATCCCACATTAACAAAGTTGTAGAATTCATTAATCCCTACCACTTTCATGTTGAAACTTTTCGTTGAATCAACTTGTATCTTGAGGAAACTTGCTTGTGAAGTTAGGGTTTTTTAAGTACAAAACACTTGAATTTTTTCTAAGTGTTTGAAAATCTTGACTTTTTACTTTTGTTGAATTTCTTGATTCTTGATGATCAAGTTTGATATTTTTGAATATCTTGATGATTCTTGATTTTTGAATTCCAATGTTGACCAAAAAGTCAAAGTTTAACTTTTGTAACTGTTGACTTTTATCAATTAATTCAATTTTTCAACTGTCAATCACTTGTATCTTTGAAAATGTCTTGAGCCATGTAATTAGTTCAAGATGTTGTATTTGTGTCCTTGAGATCATGCTTCAATCCATTAGGTCATGCACTAAGCCAAAAGTCAATGATCAGTCATCCTCAGTCAAAACCCTAAATTGGTAATTTTTGACCTTTGATGATTTGAGGGCTTTCCTTGAGGAATCATGATTAAACCTTGATAAAATGATTAATATCACTTCAAAATGTTGATGTTGACAAAAAAAATATTGAAGTTTTGACTGTATATTGGCCATAGTTGAATTTTTACTCAATACAGTTAATTTTCAATCATCTGAGCAGTTGACTGAGCAAACTTGTGATGCAAGATTTGAAACTTGACATAAGTATTATTGAGGACCTATGATGAACCATGAAATCCATTTGAGACCTTTCCAACCCATTCTCCCTTGTACAAAATGAAAGCCTAGTTGTGGACCCATTGCTTAGGAGGTGAGTTTGTCTGATCAACTCTTGAGAATACTTGAGTATTTGAGAATCTTAGAAGAATGCCTTGAAGAAAATGGGAGGGAAAATTTTGGGGTACAACAGATTCCCCTGTTCAATCTTATTAAACATTAAGAGTTATATTGGTATGTCCCTTATTCGCGACTTGAAGGTATAAGATGATTGAACACCTAAGTGCCCAAAAATTTGCACTCGCTGGTACACGAAGTAATGTTATTGGTTGATTATACCGAGAATGGGCTTAAAGATGCCATTTGGAGAAGTAATAGTGACTCATCGAAGATGGGCTTATAGATGCCATCCAATGTAACTGTTGATAGAGATTAGACTAAGTCTACGCTTGACTTCGACTGGAAGAAGTATCAGAATAAATCTATGCTTGATTTAATCTGAGCCATAAGATGTTTATGTTTATCTTTAACTGGAAGAAGTATTAGAATAAACTATGGTCGATTTAATATGAGCCACAAAAAGTCTACTGGAAGAAGTATCAGAATAAATCTACGCTTGATTTAATTTGAGCCAGAAGAAGTCTTTTTGTCTTTAACTGGAAGAAGTATCAGAATAAATCTATGGCTGATTTAATCTGAGCCAGAAAATGTCTACTGGAAGAAGTATCAGAATAAATCTACTCTTGATTTAATATGAGCCATAAGATGTTTGAAAGAAGTGTTCGTCATATAGATAGTCGCCTCGTCCTGTTTCGGAAATTTATCTACAATCTGCTTTGTTGGTAAACATGTCCTGTTTCGAGAGTTCATACCAATGGTGATAAAGATAGTTGCCCCGTCCTGTTTCGGGAATTGATCTTTACCTGACTATGAAGAAAGAAAGATAGTTTCCCCGTCCTATTTTGGGAGTTAATCTTCAACCTGTTCATGTAGATAGTCACCCCATCCTGTTTCGGGAATTGATCTACAATTTGTTTTTCACAGATAGTTGCCCTATCTTGTTTCAGGGATTAATGTGTGGCTGGTCACTCAGATAGTTGTCCCGTCTTTTTTAGGGAATTAATATGGAACCTGCTTTTTGTTAGTCGTAGAGATAGTTTCCCCGTCGTGTTTCAGGAATTAATCTCTGACCTAGTCACGTAGATAGTTGCCATGTCTTGTTTTAGGAATTAATCTTGGACCTATTTGAGAATTGTTGATGATATTCGTCTATTGATTGATCTTTCCTGAAAAGGTTAAAGAGCTAGTTGTATGTAATGTCATGATGTATGAAATGCATTGCATAATGATGTTCTCAAAATAAATGTGATTGTGCTATATGTGTTTCGTATGCATATGTTATGATGTTGGTAAATGATGTATGAATGTGAAATGTTGTTGGAAGTGTATCAGCAGTTCCATATGACATCTTGTTGGAGAAAACGAATCCCTGACTGGTGTTAGGGATGAATAACGTGTTTAATCTTCAACCTTATCAAGATACTTCTGCTGGAGATTCCTGCTTGCTATTTGAGGAAACTCCACTGGAGAATGTTGACTTATGTTCGGGGAGAAGATTTTAGCAACATTAGTCGTTCATTTCTCTACTAGGGAGTTTAATTCCTATACACCCTGTCTTGGGATAAAAGATATGGGTAACCTTCTGATTCATCTGGGGAGTTTAATTCTTATATACCTTGACTAGGGATAAAAGAGATGGATAACCTTCCTACTCATCTAGGGAGGATAAAGCTGACTAATATCAGGTCCGGTTCCAGGTTTTGTAGCAAATCTCTGGGGATAGTGGTGACTTCACTGGGAAGAGGAATTTATCCAGTGATTCGTAACAATATGAGGAATAGACTCAAGCTGGGAAGATTGTAATCTGTTGGGGGAAATAAACCCTGTTGGGGAAATAAACCTTATTGATGGAGAAATACTCTGTTGAGGAAATAAGCTCTGCTGGAGAGAAGAAATCCGCTGGGGGTTCTACATTTTTGGAGAAATAAACTCATCCGGGGAAGAGAAACTTCCATGAATTATACTGATTGGAGTTCCTTTCGTGGGTGATATTTCCGGGAAAAAGATCATAACCTTCTATCCGCCAGAGCGATCTGTCGGGCAAATTGCGGGGAATGTATCTTTATTGAAGGTGAATTTGTGAAGATTAATCTGTGGGGATTTTGTGGATGCCATACCGATATATAAGGTTATAATTGATGAACCGGGCGACCATTTTCTTGGTAACAGAGGAGAATGAGGCTGCTTCAGCCCACTTTGTAAAGTAATCAATGGCGACGAGGATGAAGAGATGTCCATTAGAAGCAGTAGGCTTGATTTCTCTGATCATATCGATGCCCCACATTGAGAATGACCAAGGAGCAGTAAAAACATTCAGAGGAACTGGAGGTACGTGAACCTTATCAGCATAGATCTGGAACTTATGACAAGTTCTTGAGTGGTGGTGACAGTCAGTTTCCGTAGTCGGCCAATAGTAACATGCTCTCAATATTTTCTTAGCCATAGTATGTCCACTGGAATGAGTACCAAAGACTCCTTCGTGCATATCCTCCATAATTTTCTATGCTTCCTTTTTATCCATACAACGAAGCAGGGTTGAATCATGATTATGCTTGTACAAAATTCCATTGCTCAAGAAGAACTTAGTCGAGAACCTCCATAAGAATTTCTTGTTATTGATTGATGCCCCTTCAGGGTATTATTGAGCTTCAAGGTACCTTTTCACTTCATGAAACCAAGGTTTTCTTCTACTCTGTCGGTATCAATTTCATAGCACTGTACCGGTTCGTCGAATCTTTCAATGTTAATTATGGGAGCCTCATTGTCCAATTTGGCCTTAAACATGAATGACATGGTAGCTAATGCGTCCACCAATTGATTCTCTTCTCTTGGGATATGCTTAAAAGTAATCTCTTCGAAGTACAGAATCAAAGTTAGCACATGCTCTCGGTATGGAATGAGATTTGGGTGTTTCATATCCCATTCTCCCTTAACCTGCCTGATTACTAGAGCTGAATCCCCATATACTCTCAAGAACTTGATTCTCAGGTCGATAGCAGCTTTAATACCCATGATACACGCTTCGTACTCATCCATATTATTGGTGCAGTCAAAGCAAAGTCTGGAAGTGAAGGGTGTATGGAAACCCTGAGGGGAGATAACTACTACACTAATTCTGTTACCAAGTGCGTTGGAAGCTCCATTAAAAACCGTAATCCATCGAGATCCTAGCTCAGGTCCCTCATACAGTCCAGGTTCTTTACAATCTGTAATTAGCATGATATTCTCATCTGGGAATTCAAAGTTCATATATTGGTAGTCGTCTACAGCTTGATGCGCCAAATGATCTGCGATTACACCCCCTTTGATTTCTTTTTGAGTTGTGTATTGAATGTCATATTTCGTTAAGACTATTTGCCACCCGGATATTCTTCCGGAGAGAGCTGGCTTCTCAAATATGTATTTGATGGGATCCATTTTAGAGATTAATAGAGTAGTGTGATACGGTGGCATAACCGACTGTTTTTACTAGTTTGCGTTTTGTATTCGCAAATGTCGCGGTAAGCAAGAGTCGCCACCAGATTTTATTTCATCCAACAAAGGAAAAGGAAAAAGAACAGAAAAAACCTTTTTTCGAGATGTTTCTGAGTACGGGGGGTAGATTATAGAAAGGGAAGGTGTTAGCACCCTTTCTATCTGTGGTTTTCCACGGGCTCTTAGGTACTTGCTCATTTTTTAATTGCTTGTGTGTGCTTGTTTTGAAAAGGTTTTACTTCGTGATGACTCTTGTATCAATCCTCAAGAGTGTGGAAATCAGGAAGCTAAGTAGGTGGTATGAAAAGGCGATACAAGACAAAATGGATATGGAAGAGAACTTGAGGGCTCAAATTCAAAGTTTGGCACAAGCTTCTTTAGATCAAGAAGAGAAAATTCAGTATCTTACTACGATACTCCAAGATAGCCAAGAATCGGATGTGGGAGAATTTCTCAAGAGGATATAGGCAGAAAGACTTCTCGCCTAAAAGACCGATGAATATGAGCAAGTTTGTCACGAGTTAGACGACCTCTAAAAGAATTTCCTTATACAGAGGAAACTATATACGGAGATGAGGTCTCAGAAATTATATTGGGAAGAGCAGTATGACAAGATCGCCAAAGCTGGAGACGATAACCATAAGATAATGCCGGACCTCTACCAGGAATATCGGTTCTATAAAGACAAGCATGCACGACTCGCCTTCTTATCCAACAATATTATTGGTGAAATCCCTAGAAGTTTGAGAGATGCAGAAAATTTGATGGTTCCGCTTCCAAAAGATGTTGAAGACTTCCTCAAGCTTTGTAGGAAGATGGTGGATGCTTTCAGAGCAGATTTGGTTTCCCTTTGTTATTATAGCAATTAAATTTTGATGTTTTGGATAGAATATTTTTCAATATCTGAATTGTATTCCCATTTTAAGGATACTTGTTTTTTTTAGTAAATTTTTTTTTGTTTTCATATCTTATTTGTGTATTTATTTTTTGAGATGCTCACCAATAAAAATAAAAACCTAGGAAATATATGAAAGAGAATCCAAGTGAATAAGACATTCAAAAACGAAACTCTTAGCATATTTGTGATACGGTGGGAGAAATGACTTGGGTGTTTTGCGTTTGATCTCAAACGTTGCAGTTAACAAGAGTTGCCACCGACTTTTCTTTTATCCAAAAGGAAAGGTGAAAAAGCACAGGAAAGACCTTTGAGATTGTTTATTGAGTTCGGGGGGTAGATTATGAAAAGGGAAGGTATTAGCACCCTTTTCATCCATGGTTTTCCATGGTCTCTTAGTTACATGCTAGATCACTTGCTTTTGTTTGAAAATGTGCTTTGTGTGGTTTTTGAAAGTATTTTGTAAATAGGCCATTGTTTAGGAAAACTTTGTAATGATTCTCGTTCGTAAGAATGTATACAAAGGTGTAGATCTTTTGAAAATGTTTTCAATTTTTGAAAGATATTTTGGAAGTGTTGGTGTTTGTTTTGAAAAATAGCAAGGATGTTTTGTTTTGAAATGGAGCAAGTAACTAGGATCATTCTACCTACTCAAAAGTATTTCATGTTCATTTCCTTTTCCCTTTGACATTGTTATCTTACCATTGATTTGGTAAGTAACCCTATCTTTGGATGTAAAAGCGACGGGTGTGGGTCATCGTATAACCATGATTAGAAATGTTGCAAGATATATTAGCATTTTTATTTAGGGACTAAGATCATTTTGAAAGGCAACTTTTGATAGCGTCATCGAGGGACTATGATCTTGTATTTTGCTTGTCTTTGCTAAGATACCTCACATGCTCAATATGGCCATTTTTGTAAGGCAGCCAAGTGGATTTACCCTAGGGGTGTTTGTGTGTAAGTTATGATACGGTGGTAGAACCGACTGTTAAATACTGGTTTGCGTTTTGCGTATTTTGTTCGCAAAGTGTCGCGGTAAGCAAGAGTCACCACCAACTTTTATTTTATCCAATCGGAAAGGAAAAAAGCACAGAAAAATTCCTTTTTCGAGATTTTGAGTACGGGGAGTAGATTATGGAAAGGGAAGGTATTAGCACCCTTTCTATCCGTGGTTTTCCACGGGCTCTTAGGTACTTGCTCGTCATTTTAAAATTGCTTCCATGTTTGTGTGTTTTGAAAAGTTTTGTTTGACTTTGTTTTAACTCTTGCTTCTGTCTTCAAGAGTGTTACAAAGTGTTTTTGAAAACTTTGTTTGGAAAAGTGTAAGTGTGAAAAAGTTTGTTTCTGAGCAAGTACCTACTAGCATCTACCTACTCGAAAAAAAGAATGTTTATGTTTTTGTTTCCTTTAGACAACTCTATCCCACTATTAATGAGTGAGTAGCACCGTCATTGGAGTTATAAGGGTCAACTCAAAAGGGACGTACGATCACTAAAGCAATGGTAGGACGTCTTAGTAATAACCCTAGTGTCTTAAGATCATATTCGAGGCAACATTTTTGAGGCAACCTTTCCGAGGCAACATTTCCAAGGTAACATTTGATCTTTGTTTAGACAAGAGGGAATACACTAATACACCCTATAGTTAATGATCGTTTACCGAAGGCAACCTAAGTGAGAGTATACCCTAGGAGTGCGCATGTGCGAGTGATTTGATTTCAGTTATCATCTTTGCACATTTAGGGTTTGCTAACCATTTTAAAATTAACATACATTCTTGTCATGCAATCATATTATCATACATCTAACAGTTAATATTTGCGAAAATTAAAATGCGAGAAATAAAACTACGCTATTACGAGGCTTCGGGGAGGGGGATTAATTACATAGCCAAAAACCCGTAAAACAATAAATTAAAGAAAAATCCTAATTAAATTATTACATCCCATGAGCAGTTACATTAATATCGTAAAAATAAATAAAGGCGCGCGATGAAACGAGAACGAGAAAAAAATTAGGGTTTTGACCCCGTCTAAACCTAATTAAGAGAAAACTCACTTTTTGTTGTTTTTGATTATTTTTGAGAAAAATAAGGTTTTAATTAAATAAATACAAACCTAGTTACTAATTAATTTAAATTAAGAAAAATAATTAATTTGACCTATTTTTGCATTTTGGTTATTTTAAGAAAAGAAAATAAAAATTAAATCAAACAAACCCTAATTTCTAATTTATTTTAAGTTATTTACAAAAAAAGGTTAAGATTACCCTAAAATTAAATTAAACTAATTATTAAATTAAATTTGATAAAAGTAAAACCTAAATCTAAATTGTTGAAAATTGATTTTATGAGTTTTTGTAAAAAGAATTAATTTTATGTTAGAAAATAATTAATCAAAATAAATTAAATAAAGAAACAGAAAAGAAAAATAAAGAAATGGGCCTGATGTTAGTAGAAAACAGGGGGGTGTCAATTGCATTTCTGAGCCCAATAAGCCTTGGTCCATGTTTGACTTTTCAGATCCCATGCATTGGCTTGACAAGGGTGCATTATGAACCTCCAAAGGATGGCCCTTGGATCCAGCTTGTTGGAGATCTGGTGGTTGAACATTCGTATGGTGGTCACCTTGTATCCACATGTGCCTGATTATGCAAGAAACAAACTCATGAAATAATATGGGGGACCTGGGGATCAAACCCAGGCCCTTTGGCTTCTGACCATGGCGCGCTTGGCAGCTGGGCTGGCTGGTTCTTTTGTATCTGAAATAACCAATAATTATTATAATGGAAAACGAAATAACAATTATCAAACGTGCGAATTTTTGAATGAGCAAATCACACCACGCCATCATCTTCTACCTCCTTCCGTTGCTAAAAGTTTGGAATCTTTTACCTACGGACAAAAGGGCGTAGGTACAGCCCTGTAATCTTCCAAAATTCACTGCACGCATCATAAATCAATTCCAGTGGTAGCAATTAACTCGTGGCAACCTCACGAGCATCATGGTACCACTCTCCATGGCTAATTGTTCCTGCAAGCAAAATCCCTAAAAACGAAACCTAAACCCAAATCATGGCAACTTTTTGTATGGTTTACAAAAATGCAATTAATTATTATCATTAGTTTGCAAACGTTTCAAGGATGCAGAATATATAAACAAATCATGCTAAGAGTGCCAGATTTATGAGATTCAATTTCAAGAAAACATGGAGTTCGTGGGATACTTACAGTGCGTATCTAGGCACGAAAATGCTTGCTAATGATTGGGATAGAGTCCTTAGATGTCCACCAAGCGAATGGTGTGCTTGGAAGGGCTTGGAGAAGCCTGGAAATTGGAATTTGATTCACCACTTTTGTTGAATTTGCAAGTTTTCTTTCAGCTTCTCACGCCTTCAATCCCCTCGTTTTTTATCTACAAATACTCTATATGTACTCTAGAATGAATTAGGTTGCAATTTGGCTTCAAATCTTTTCCAATAATGGTCATTGATTAAAGATTTGATCCTTTATGCAAATCTTTCCAAATTGAGAAAATCCAATATTTTGCGTCCATTTGAAGTTTGCAAGATTTGAATCTTCTTCCAGCTGTATAAGAGGCCTAAACATGCACAAAATCTCAAGCTTTGATTAGTTTTGATATTTTTCATGATTTTATTTTGATTTTATTTGATTTAATTGAAATAAAATTCAAATAAATGACTAAAATAAAATAAAGACAAGTGGAAAGGATCATGGGTCGTGGATCATGTTAAAAACTCAATGCAAGCACAAAAAATTGGGCCCATTTGACAAAAATTGCAATTTGAGACATATTTGACTTTTGGCAATTTTGTAAGAAAGGTCAACTTTTCCAATGCATAAATCCTTCAATTTTGACCCTAGAGATGTGTTATTGGACTTTTTAGAAAGCTTGAGATGTCCTATAAGCAACCCTTTTGGTCTCATCTTAATTGAGTCTTCCATGTTCATGTATGAAGCTTTGACAAAAAATGTGTTTTTGTTGACTTTTCAAAATGACCTATAATGTCCAAATTTATATCTTCTTATGAGTGCATATTTTGAACTTGGGAGCTGAAGATTAAATGTAGGGGATTGCATCCTCTTAAAAATGAGCTTTGGATGGGTCGTTCTTGATAAAGTATGGAAAAGTTATTCTTGGTCAAAGTTGAGTTGACTTTTCCTACAAAACCCTAATTTAGCAACTTTTGAGTTTTGATGAATTGTGAGCAATCCTTGAGGAATCATGATCAAACCTTGATCAAATGATGAATAATACTTCAAAATGAGGATGTTGACCAAAAATATTGAAGTTTGACTGTATGTAGGCCACAGTTGACTTTTTCCTCTGCAAGGCTTGAAACTTGACATGGATGATCTTGAGAACATATTAGGACAATAGTGGGAATTTGGGACCCTTTTTATCCAAATATCTTGATGCAAACTGAAACCCTAATTTGAGATAGACTACCTTAGGAGAGAGTTTTTCTGGTCAACCCTTGGACTTCCTTGAGCAATTTGAAGACCTTACTTGAAATGTATTGAGAAATATGGGAGGGAAAATTTTGGGGTACAACAGCTGCCCCTGTTCAATCTTCTTAAACCTGAGGATGTAGATTGGCTTGCTTGCCTTTCGTGATTCGAAGGTGGAAGACAATTGAACATTAGAGTGCCCAGAAATTTACACCCGCATGAAGTGGTACTTGTCTTGTGATGTCGGGAATGGGCTTATAGATGCCATTTGGAGATTGATGACGGAGGATGGGCTTAAAGATGCCATCCGAAGGAGTGTCGATCGCATAAGAGATTCCTTTACGAGAGCTTATATACCTATTGTTGAGGAAGACTACGCTGGGGAATGTTATTCTTTGCTTTGAGAGAAATAGAATTTTAGGAGCTTCAGTCGTCTGTTATTCTTCTAGGGAATCGTCTCTTGGTCGAAGAGGTGAAAATGAACTACTATTTGGTCGTAATCCAGGCTTCATAGTGATAAGATCGACTGCTATCTGGTCGTGCTCCAGGCTTTACAGTGACTTAACGGGGAGATGAGATTAAACTTGCTATCTGGTTGTTCTCCAGACTTTGCAATTTCTCACTTCTTATATGGTCGTTCTCCAGGCTTCAGAAGGAATTAAGTTGTTATCTGGTCGCATACGGGCTTCAACTTGAATTTAGGGCACACCAATATCCGGTCGGTTCTGGGCTTCTTAGTAATTGTCCAGGTAAACTGCTATTTGGTCGAAATCCAAGCTTCGCAGTGTCTTATACTGTTATCTGGTCGACTCCAGGCTTCAGTCCTTTGCCGCTATCTAGTCGTAATCCAGGCTTCGCAACTTCTTACTTCTTATTTGGTCGTGTTCCAAGCTTCAAAAGAAATCAAGTGGTTATCCAGTCGCATTCGGGCTTCCATTTGATTTTAAGGCCTACTAATATCCAGTCGATTTCCGGGCTTCATAGTAATTGGCCGGGTAGACTGCTATTTGGTTGAAATCCAAGCTTCACAGTGTCCCTTACTGTTATCTAGTCGTAGTTCCAGGCTTCAGTGTCTTTTGCCGCTATCTGGTCGTAATCCAGGCTTCACGATGTCTTATACCATTATCTGGTTGAATACAGGCTTCATGGTGTCCTGTACTGCTATCTGGTCGATTTCCAAGCTTCACAGTAACTTGCATTGCTATCTGGTCAATTTCCAGGCTTCACAATATCTTGTTAAGCTATTTTCCAGTCGATTTCTGGGCTTCACCACTTGCGTTTATGATATACCACTATCTGGTTGATTCCAGGCTTCATGGTGTCTTTGTACTGCTATCTGGTCGATTTCCAGGCTTCACAGTAACTTGCATTACTATCTGGTCGTTCTCCAGGCTTCACAATAACTTGTTGGGGATTAAACTATTTTTCGGTCGAATCTGGGCTTCATAGCTTGAATTTAAGATAAACCATTATCTGGTTGATTCCAGGCTTCGCGGTATTTTGGTACTGTTATCCGGTCGTTCTTCGGGCTTCACAGTATGATGGAGAAATCAAGATATTATCCGGTCGGATCCGGGCATCATAGCTTGAATTGGAATAGAAATCTTAGCATCGCTTTGACTGAACCAGAGAAACTTGTGAGAATTTGACTGTATCTTTCCCTGAAAGGTAAAGAGTTAGTCGTATGTAATGTCATGATGCATGACATGTATCGAATAATGATGTTCTCAAAATAAATGAGATTGTGTTGTATGATGCTTATGCATGTGCCATGATGTATGAATATGCAATGTTCTTGTGATGTTCTTTAGCTGGGGAAAATAAATCTTGGACTGCTGTTGGAGAATATAAAGAGTTCAGTTCTTCGTTCTCGCTGAGGATAACGACCGAAGATGATTTGAGAATAAATTGGCGGGAGAATAACTCTGCTGGAGAATAAACTGGCGAGAGAATGACTCTATGGGGAAGAGAGATACTCTGCCAGAAGATCTGCTGATTTGGAGAAATAACCTCGGTTGAGGATCAACTACTGTTGCTGGCGATAATGAACCCTGTCGGGGGTTGAATTTCTGTCTGTGGAAGAAATAAACTCCACTGGTGATAATCCTCTAGTGTTGGTGATAGATAAACTCTGCTTGGGGAGAATTAACACCACTGTCTTTGGGTGCTTCTTACTCGGCGGGGAGTGTATGTGCCTTTAGTCATATTCTCAAGGTGGGTCTATCCCCGTACCTGGTGGGTAGAGAAACTATCAGGTTTGGGCACTTCTGTTTGCCCCTGTTCCTGAAATTACCAGTAATCGTCTTTTGTTTTGCATGTAAATATTTATGAGCAACAATTATTTTCAAATGCATATATCAAAAATGAATCGTTGGACGTTCTTGCAAAACAAAACAGAAAAAGAAAAACAATTTTTGAAATTTATTTTAAAATGAATTGTATTGATTCTGAAGTTGGCCTGTAATAGGCGTTTTGTACAAGAGGCTGACGTCCTAGTAAGAGAACACCTCCGAAAGATAGAACTTATACAATTTGTGAAAAACAAAGAAAAACAGCTATGTGAACAATCCCACTGGGTTCCAACTCTGCTATTGCCTTTATATCTTTGAGCGTCTTATCACTTTGCTACTTGGTTGAAGGTAAATCAGATTTATCGGCGTCGTCCGAGCTTGATAGTCGATACTGAATTCTGGATGAAAGATGATCCATAGAGACATAGTGTTATGCTTTGATCCCTAATTTTTGCCTGGACCGCCCTTTCAGGTTTTCAGTCCACCGGGATACCCTTTTTTGCCGAAGCCACCTTTTCAGGTTTTTGACTTGCCGGGTGTACAGATTTTTTCATTTTCATCCCTTATTTTTGCCCGAACCCTTTTGGTTCGCCGAGAAGCCCTTATTTTTTTCCTAGGCCAGTCAACCTAGCGGGTCTTAAATTATGCGTAGTATTTTTTCACTATGTCTGCATTGACGGGGTGAGGAAGGTCGTCACCATCCATGGTGGTTAGAATTATAGCTCCTCCCGAGAAAATGTTCTTAACCACAAATGGCCCTTCGTGCGTAGGGGTCCATTTTCCCCTGGGATCACCTTGCAGTAATATGATGCGTTTGATCACCAGATCCTCGATTTGATACTCTTATCGTCTGACTTTCTTGTTAAATGCCTTGATTCGCTTTTGGTACGTCTGACCATGACAAATAGCAGTAAGTCTTTTCTCGTCGATTAAATTTAGCTGATCAAGCCGGGTCTGGATCCAATCGTCCTCTCTTAAACCTGCATCCATCATAATCTGAAGAGAGGGTATCTGGACTTCAATGGGTAAGACTACCTCCATGCCATACACCAAAGAGTAGGGTGTTGCCCCTGTCGATGTCTGTGCTGAGGTACGGTACCCATGAAGAGCGAATGGTAACATCTCATGCCAGTCTTTGTATGTCACCGTCATCTTCTGCACAATCTTCTTGATATTCTTATTAGCCGCTTCAACAGCCCCATTCATCTTCGGCCGGTAAGGAGAAGAGTTGTGATGTTGTATCTTAAACTGTTTGCAGAGCTCGGTGATCATCGTATTGTTGAGATTTGTACCATTGCCCGTAATGATCCTCTCTAGTACACCGTATTGACAGATCAAGTTGTGTCGGATGAACCGCGCCACGACGTTCTTGGTTACTATAGCAAAGGAAGCTGCTTCAACCCATTTCGTGAAATAATCAATAACCACCAGAATGAAACGATGCCCGTTGGATGCATTAGGTCTGATCTCGCCACTCATATTCATGCCCCACATTGCAAAAGGCCAAGAAGTTGTTAAGACGTTCAGAGGAACTGGAGGTACATGCACCTTATCAGCATAGACTTGGCATTTATGACAGGTCCGAGAATGCTGATAACAATCGGCTTCCATAGTAGCCAATAATATTCCGCCCGTAGGATTTTCTTTGCCATGGTATATCCACTGGAATGAGTTCCGAAGGTACCTTCATGTAATTCTGCCATGATCCTTTCTGCCTCGCTCTTGTCCACACATCACAGTGAGGTCGAATCATGATTACGCTTATAAAGAATCCCATTACTGATGAAGAACTTTGTAGCGAACCTTCTCAAGAACTTCTTATCATTAAAAGATGCACCCTCGGGGTACTCTTGAGCCTTAAGATACCTCTTTACCTCGTGGAACCAGAGTTTATCTGCCACTTCTTCAGTCTCAATATCATAGCAATGTGCGGGTTTTCCCAACCTCTCGATGGTAATCTGGGGAGCTTCATTATCCCACCTGACTTTGAACATAGAAGACATGGTAGCTAGCGCGTCCGCTAACTGATTCTCCTCTCTTGGAAAGTGTTCAAAGGTTATCTCCTCAAAGTGTGAGAGCAACGTCAATACATACTCTTTGTAAGGAATAAGATTTGGGTGCCTCGTATCCCACTCGCCTTTGATATGACTGATCACTAGAGCGGAATCTCCGAATACACTCAAGAACTTAATCCTCAGGTCAATAGCAGCTCGAAGGCCCATGATGCATGCTTCATACTCCGCCATATTGTTGGTGGAGTTAAAACATAATCAGGCGGTGAATGGAGTATGACAGCCCTTTGGAGATATGATCACAGCACCAATGCATTACCCAATGTGTTTGAAGCTCCATCAAAATACATGGATCATCGGGATCCCTCCTCGGGTCCTTCATCCGATCCAGGTTCTTCACAGTCGGTCACCAACCTGATGTTCTCATCCGGGAACTCGAAATTCATGGATTGGTAATCATCCACGGCCTGATGCGCCAAATGATCCGCCAACACACTCCCCTTGATTGCCTTTTGGGTTGTGTATTGGATGTCATACCCAATTAAGATCATCTGCCATCTTACTATTCTTCCGGACAAGGCAGGCTTTTCGAAGATATACTTGATTGGGTCCATCTTTGATATCAATAGGGTAGTGTGAGTTAACATATACTATCTCAGCCGGCGAGCAGCCCATGCCAAAGCGCAGCAAGTTTTCTCGAGCAACGAGTATCAGATCTCGCAGTCGGTAAAATTTTTGCTAAGGTAGTAAATAGCGTGTTCTTTTCGGCCAGACTCGTCATGCTGCCCCAGCACGCATCCCATTAAATTATCCAGCACTGTCAAGTATAAGATCAAAGGTCTTCCTTCAACTGGAGGCATCAGAATAGGTGGCTCTTGGAGGTATTCCTTGATCCTTTCAAAAGCAGTCTGACATTCATCATTCCATTTTACCACTTGATCTTTCTTCAGCAGCTTGAAGATCGGCTCACAAGTAGAAGTCAGATGTGAAATGAATCGGGAGATGTAATTAAGACGTCCCAAAAATCCTCTGACTTCCTTTTCCGTTCGGGGAGCTGGCATCTCCGGTATAGCCTTAACCTTTTCAGGATCCACTTGAATACCTTTATCACTAACGACGAAACCCAGCAGCTTACCAGACCTTACCCCGAAGGTGCACTTGTTCGGGTTTAACCTCAGCTTGTACATCTTCAACCTGTCAAACAGTTTTTGGAGATGGTCAAGGTGTTCTTCTTCAGTCTGGGATCTTGCAATCATGTCATCAACGTAAGCCTCAATCTCATGGTGAATCATGTCGTGGAACAAAGCGACCATGGCGCGCTGATACGTTTCCCCAACATTCTTCAACCCGAAAGGCATTACCTTGTAACAGAAGGTGCCCCACTGTGTAACGAAAGTTGTCTTCTCCATGTCCTCGGGAGCCATCTTAATCTGATTGTAACCAGAAAAGCCATCCATAAAGGAGAAGACCTTATGTTGCGCGGTGTTATCGACTAGAACATCGATGTGAGGAAGTGGGAAATCATCTTTGGGGCTCACCCTATTCAGATCTATATAGTCCACACACATCTGTACCTTACCATCCTTCTTCGGCACCGGAACAACATTGGCAACCCACTGCGGGTAAGAAGTGACAGCTAGAAATCCGGTGTCGAACTGTTTCATGACCTCAGCTTTAATTTTCTCAAACATCTCAGGACACATACGAAAAACATTCTGCTTTACCAGAGGACAGTCTTCTTTAGTCGGCAGGCGGTGTACCACAATGTCAGTGTCCAAACCAGGTTTATCTTCATAAGACCAGGCGAAGATCTCAACATAGTCGCGTAGCATCTGTATCAACCGCTGCTTGACACTAGGTTCCAGATTCGCACCTATCTTGACCTCTTTCCTGTCTTCCTTGGTACCTAAATTCACTGATTCCACTGGCTCTTCATGAGGCTGTATGGCCCTCTCTTCCTGTAGTAACAGTCTAGCAAGTTCCCCAGGCACTTCACAATCATCGTCACATTTATCCTCGGCTTGGTTGATCGGATTTTCGAAGTCATAACTGGTAGTAGCAGAGTCGTTATCAATGGGATCCAGAGTGGATGTGGATATGCATTATGATATGTGAGTGTGTGTAAGACAATAGCTGTTTTGATAAAGTGCGAGATAGAAAGGAAAACCAAGGAGCACAAAATTTGTAATGCAAGAAAACGTCCAATGCTTTATTGATGATATATGAAAATGACAAATAATAAGCCCTCACAAACAAAGCCAAGGTGCCTCGGGCAAGGCACCGGGCCGTAAATTATCAAACTGTCTGTTACAAATCTCAAAACAAAAGTCAATTACTGTGTAATAAAATAAACAGGTATGAAGTTCTTCGTCGTCCAGTTGTTCAATCCACCATTGGTTGTCGGGTATATCCAGCTGTCGACATCCGGGTTCTCATCATCAGCATCTTCTGTGGCGGAGACAACCTCAATAGCATTGATTCCTGAGTCATGCTTAGGCATGGGTGCAGTTATGACGTTGGGTTTCTCCGGAGCGTCAAACTCAATCTCTTTAGCTTCAATCAAGTCTTGCACCATATTCTTCAAGGCCAAACAGTTGTTTGTATCATGACCTAGGCCATCGGAGTGATGGGTGCAGCAGGCATTCGGGTTATACAGCGGAGATGTGGTGTTGGGATTCTTCGGGGCTTCCCTCAGAGTTACCAGGTTGGTCTTCAACAATTGTGGTAGAATTTGAGACAAGGTCATATTGATCCGAGTGAACTGTCTTTATGGTCTCTCCATCCTTTGTTGATTGTTGCATTGTAGAGAAACGGTAGGTCTTGATATTACCACCGCATTCACTGCTTAACGGTGTTCAGGTCTGCTTTGGCCCCTCGGGCCGTAAACTGCACTAGCTTCTTTCTTACCGGTGAAAGGCTTCTTTGCTGCACTTAACGACGTATCTTTTTGTATCTTACCACTTCAGATACCAGCTTCTACTCTCTCCCCTAGTCAAGATCAACTCAGTAAACCCAGACGACGAACTACCGATCAGATGATTGAAAAATGGTCCCAACAACGTCCCTAGAAACATGTCAACCAACTCCCTATCAGACAAATGGGGTTGGACTCTTCCAGCCAAATCTCTCCACTTTTGAGCATAGTCCTTAAAACTTTCACTTGCACCCATAGACATACCCTAAAGCTGAGTACGAGTGGGAGCAAGGTCGGCATTATACTGATACTTCCTGTAGAAAGCAGCAGCAAGGTCCTCCCAGTTTCGGACATTAGCTCCTTCGAATTGATAAAACCATTCAAGCTGAGTCCCTGACAGACTATCTTGAAAGAAATGCACCCACAAATTTCTATCAGCAGTGTAAGGTTGGATTTTACTGACGTACGAGCGAAGATGGAGTTTTGGACAGGATACTCCATCGTACTTGGCGAAAACTAGAGCTTTGAACTTATGAGGGATCACCACCCCAGATGCCAGTCCCCAATCCAGGGATCTTCTGAATCTTCATAGCGCTCAGACGGTCTTCAAGTTGTTTGTACCTATCCTCAGCAGGAGGATACTGTTCCTCATCATAATCTGTATCGTTATCAAAAACTGCAGGACTGGGGCCCTTTTCTTCTTCTTGGTCCTCCCCTCCCTTGGATGAAAAGGATATATCATCTTGTTGTTTCAACCTATCCCCAAACCTTTTGCCCATACTCAGCAGAACAACCTTCTTCTTCTTCTTCTCTTTCTCTTTCAGAATGAGAGCTCTCAAGTCCTCTTGTCCTTTAGCCAAGCTTAAGAACATCTCCTGGAATTGGGAATTTTGTGCCTGAAGATCTTTGATAGCTTGATTGGAGGAGATTTCTGCTGAAATAAACAGTGAAGAAGATGAGAAACCTGTAATGGTACCTGTAATGGTGTGCTTGATAATGGGATGTGTATGTAATGATTTCAAAGACTTTGGGAGATTTAAAATTTCAAAACAAAAATAAAATAAACTTTATTAGATTAAACTTGTAAAAAGGTTCAACAATGCCTTTAAGGCGTTTACAAAGAAGTAAATGAAAAACAAATCTAAACTAGAAAAAGCAAAAAATCATAAATCCCATGGACGCTTCCCCTTCGTGCTGACGTAGTCATTGATCGTTCTTTCATTCTCAAGTTGCCTCGTAAGCTTCAGGATCTTCCTTTCTTGCTCATGATACTTTTCCCGGTAGGTATCCCTCTCTTCTTTCAACTGAATCCAGGATCTCTTCAATTCCCCAAGATCAGTGGGCATGTAGGGATAAAGGACCGTATAAGGAATGCCCTCTTCATTGGTGGGCTCTACAATCACTGGCAACGCGGCTTCATAAGGCATCCCAAGCTTCTGAGCACGATAGCCCTTAAGTTTAAGGCTTGCATGGGGTCTAGGTATTACCCTCTTGAAGTTCAGTTGGTTTCAACCTGTCCTAATAATAGTAACTGGGTTCTAGAGGTTCTCAATATCACTGACCATCCTCCATCGGTCATGGTTTCAGCTCACGCAATCTTTTCTTGCGACCGGAACTATCTCGAGAGTATGGTCTCAATGAGTGTAGTATCGAGTATCAACTAGTTCTCAGCTTTACACCGAGGCCGGCTATCTCACTACTTCCTAATGGCCAAGTTGGTCAATTATAGGTTCTAAGGTCAGTTGATGCTTAACGACACACATAACAGCCCCGTATTCTCCTCGTTTCTCCACAAGGGATACCGGTGTTAGAACAAAGTTTGAATCTACTACCCTAAGTTAAAGTTTTGATGATAACAAAATGCAAGATTAAATAAATTCTATAATTCATATGAGACATATATGCTACCTAAAAATTATATTATGCATTTACAGAAACTCTGATGGATATCAGCATAAGAATGTCAACATCAGCATCAGAAGATGAAATATCATATGCCAGTATCAGAAGATCAAAGCATGTGCTTACGTTGAAGCTTGATGAACAGATCTGCGCTTAACATACTCTAAACTCTGATCAAGACCAAAACAATATCATCAGCACCTAGAAGCCTCAGAATAAGCCAAAGCCAATAACACGCTGAATTGACAACGGTACTGTGCATTCAAGACACTTTATTACCAACGGCTTTATTCTGAGACAAAGATCTTCTCAATATGGAAAGAACGTAATGGGCATTGAAATGGAATAATTGACTACAACGTATCTTTTCCAAGGCTATAAAAAAAGTCAGTGAGAAATGAATTGGCTAATGCTCTACAACTCTTTACACGCATAAAGAAAATCATCTTCATCCTCACTCATACAGCTTGCTATATCTTTCAAATTGCTTACTCTATAGTTATAGCATCCTAGTTTCACATAAGCTAAATTTGTGTATTATCACAGTTGTGATATAAAGTTTTTGTAGAAAACATTCAACACACATAGTATTCATTTATCTGTAAGAAAGAATTTCCTTGAGAAACCGGTTTGTGGTTTAGACTCAAGAAGGCTTTAGCAGTTGTTAAAGAAGTTGTAATATTCAGTTGAATATAGTGGATTAAGACCTCGTTGGAGAGAGGCGAAATCACCTTGACGGGTGGACTGGAGTAGTTTGAGATCAAACGAACCAGGATAAAATAACGTGTTATCTGCATTTGATTTCAAGTTTTACAATTCAACCCCCCTTCTTGTGTTTTTCACTTCTTCAATTGGCATCAGAGCTCCTGGTTTTGAGCTAAAACACTTAACCGTGTCAGTACAAGATCCAGTGTCAGAAAAACACAATGGCAGGAACATATCAACACACCAACAATGACAACAATGAAGATAGAGACAGATTCAGTGGCAAACCTCCATTCTTTGATGGAGAGAATTTTGATTACTGGAAAGACAGAATTGAAAGCTTCTTTCTGGCACATGATGCTGATCTGTAGGACATGGTGACAGATGGATACACGCACCCAATGAATGCAAGTGGTCAGAAGATTGATAGGAAGGCAATGTCTGATCAACAAAAGCGTGACTTCAAAAATCACCACAAGGCCAGAACTATTCTTCTCAGCGCCATCTCTTACGCTGAATATGAAAAGATATCTAACAGAGACACTGCAAAGAGTATGTTTGACTCTCTCAGAATGACGCATGAAGGCAACATTCAGGTCAAAGAAACTAAAGCTCTTGCGCTCATTCAGAAGTATGAGGCATTCAAAATGGAAGAAAGTGAATCAATTGAAACGATGTTCTCAAGATTTCAAATTCTGGTGGCTGGTCTCAAAGTTCTGGACAAAGGGTATTCTATTGTTGATCATGTCAAGAAGATCATCAGAAGCTTGCCAAAACAGTGGAGGTCAATGGTTACAGCGCTGAAGCTAGCTAAAGATCTCAACAAAATCTCTCTGGAGGAACTTATCAGCTCCCTCAGAAGTCACGAGATAGAGCTAGAAGCTGATGAACCTCAGAAGCAAGGTAAGCCTTTAGCTTTAAAATCTAATAGAAAATCTGACTCCAAAGTTTTGCAGGCTGTTGAAGAAACCTCTGATGGGTCCTCATCAGAAGAAGACGAAATTTCCCTCCTCTCCAGAAGAGTGAACCAACTATGGAAGCAGAGGCAAAGAAAGTTCAGGAATAACAGAAGATCCGATCAGAATGAGTCCTCCTCCAGACACAGAAGGTCAGACTCCTCCTCTGGATACAGAAGATCTGAAGGCTCTTCAGGAAGCAGAAAGCCAAACACCAAGGACATCATCTGCTATGAATGCAACAAGCAAGGACACTACAAGAGTGACTGTCCAAAGCTTCAGAGGGAAAAGCCCAAAAAGAAGTTTGGAAGGGAAAAGAAGAAGAGTCTCATGGCTACATGGGATGACTCAGACTCGTCTGAAGGTGACTCAGAATCAGATGATGAGAGAGCAAACATAGCTCTCATGGCTAACATATCAGAAGACAGTGAAGCTTCTGAATCAGACTCTGAATCAGACACCGAAGAGGTATTCCCTGACTTTGCAATTAATTTTACTAAGGTTGAACTTGTTGAAATCCTTAACAAAATTCTGGAAAGATATCAGCAGATCAGAGTTAAATTCAGAAACCTGAAAAGGAATCTTGATTCTGACTCTGATAAAACTGAGAGTCTCAAATTGGAAAATTCTGAGTTGAAAAATAAAATTTCAAAATTAGAAAATCTTTTACAAAACTCTCAGAAGGAAACAATTTCTGAAACTCCCAGCAGCGCTGATGAGATCATCAAGGAGTATGATCACAGCTTTTAGAAGTTCCTTGCTAAAAGCATAGATAGAAGCAAAATGGCTTCAATGATCTATGGAGTTAGCAGAAACGGCATAAAGGGAATAGGATACCAAGGTAAGGTACCTACACCAAAGAATGCCATGGATCTAATTATTAAACGCACTCCTCTGAATTCACACTTTGTGTATGGTCACACACATGACATTAAATATACTAGTAGTAATTATTCTGTGAAACCAAAATTCAACCAGAGTTTTGGTAAAGCTAACAAATCAGGACCCAAGAAAATATGGGTACCTAAGGATAGAATAATACATGTTGCAGATATCTTTAGCAGCAAATCAGAAACACCAGTCATGGTACCTGGACTCTGGCTGCTCACGACACATGACGGGAAGAAGGCATATGTTCCAAAGCCTGGAACTTAAGCTTGGAGGCCACGTAGGCTTTGGAGGCAATCAGAGGGGAAAGATAATTGGCTCTGGAACAGTAGGTAATGGAAATCTTCCCTCTATAAATAATGTTCTATTAGTAGATGGATTAATGTATAATCTGTTATCCATAAGTCAATTAAGTGATAACGGTTATGATATAATCTTTAATCAAAAATCATGTAAAGCTGTTAGTCAGAAAGATGGGACTATCCTATTTAATGGAAAGAGGAAAAACAACATTTATAAAATCAAACTTTCTGAACTGAAAAGTCAGAATGTAAAGTGTCTTCTGTCTGTTAACAACGAGAAATGGATCTGGCACAGAAGATTGGGGCATGTTAGTATGAGAAGAATATCTCAGATTAACAAACTCAATCTGGTCAGAGGACTTCCTAATCTGAAGTTTAATTCAGATGCTCTGTGTGAAGCATGTCAGAAAGTCAAGTTTGCAAAACCTGCTTTCAAATCTAAAAACGTTGTTTCCACCTCTAAGCCATTAGAACTTCTGCACATTGACCTATTTGGACCAGTTAAAACTGCTTCAGTCAGTGGCAAGAAGTACGGGTTAGTAATTGTAGATGACTATAGAAGATGGACATGGGTAAAGTTCTTAAGACATAAGGACGAGTCACACTCTGTGTTTGTCACCTTCTGTAACCAAGTTCAGAATGAAAAGGATCTTAGAATCGTTAAAGTCAGAAGTGATCATGGTGGAGAATTTGAAAACAAAGATTTTGAGTAATTCTTTAATGACAGAGGCATTCTGCATGATTTCTCTTGTCCTAGAACTCCCTAGCAAAATGGAGTTGTAGAACGAAAGAACAGAACATTGCAAGAAATGGCCAGAACCATGATCAATGAGACAAACGTTGCTAAGATCTTATGGGCAGAGGCAATAAACACAGTGTGCTACATTCAGAATAGAATCTCCATAACACCTATTCTGGAAAAGACTCCATATGAATTGTGGAAGAACAGAAAGCCCAACATTTCATATTTTCATCCATTCGGATGTACTTGTTTTATGTTAAATACAAAAAATTATTTGAACAAGTTTGACTATAAAGCACAAAAGTGTATTGTGTTAGGATACTCTGAATGCTTAAGAGGGTACAGAGTATACAATACAGAAACACAAATTGTGGAAGAATCAATCAGTGTTCGTTTTGATGATAAGCTTGACTCTGAAAAGTCAAAGCAGAATGAAGTCTTTGCAGGTATGGAAGTTGAATTCACAGGTTCTGAAGACAAGTCATCACAAGCTCTCAACAAAGACACTCCTTCAACATCAGAAAGAGGCATTGCGAGCAATCCAGCAACATCTGCTGATCAACCTCAGAAAAGACTACCCAGAAGCAGCATGGATCACCCAGAAGAAACAATCTTAGGAAGAAAGGAAGATTCAATCAGAACAAGAGCCAGCTTCAGAAACTCTGAAGAATCCCTCATGGGACTTGTTTCTCTGATTGAACCTTCTTCAATTGATGAAGCACTTCTGGACAATGACTGGATTCTAGCAATGCAAGAAGAGCTGAATCAATTCACCAGAAATGACGTGTGGGATCTAGTTCCCGGACCAAAAGGATTCAACGTCATTGGAACAAAATGGGTGTTCAGAAACAAACTGAATGAACAAGGTGAAGTCATCAGAAACAAAGCACGACTGATAGCACAAGGTTATAGTCAGCAAGAGGGGATAGACTATACAGAAACCTTTGCTCCAGTCGCCAGGTTAGAATCTATCATACTTTTAATTTCTTTTGCTGTTAATAAAGGCATCACTCTATATCAGATGGATGTCAAGAGTGCATTCTTAAATGGCTATATAGAAGAAGAGGTTTATATGCACCAACCCCCTGGTTTTGAAAGTACAAAAAATCCAGAGTATGTTTTCAAACTAAAGAAGTCACTGTATGGTCTGAAACAAGCTCCCAGAGCTTGGTATGAAAGACTAAGTAACTTTCTGTTAGAAAAGGAATTCACCAGAGGGAAAGTGGACACAACCTTATTCTGTAAGACAGTTAAGAATGACATATTAGTGTGTCAGATTTATGTTGACGATATTATATTTGGATCTACTAATCCTTCTCTTGGAAGAAAATTTGCTAAGTGTATGCAGGCAGAATTTGAGATGAGCCTCATGGGGGAACTGAAATTCTTTCTGGGAATTCAGATCAATCAAACTCCAGAGGGAACTTACATTCATCAAAGCAAATATATCAGAGAACTTCTGAAGAAATTTGATCTCTCAGAATGTAAGTCATCAAAGATTCCAATGCATCCCACGTGCATTCTGGAAAGAGAAGAGGTAAGCAAAAAGGTAGAACAAAAGGTCTACCGAGGTATGATTGGTTCTCTTCTTTATCTTACGGCTTCAAGGCCTGATATTTTATTCAGTGTATGCATTTGTGCAAGATTCCAATCAGATCCTAGAGAATCTCACTTAATAGCTGTTAAGCGAATTTTCAAGTATCTGAAAGGTACTACTAATCTGGGTTTATTTTATAGAAAATCTAGTAATTACAGCTTAGTAGGTTACTGTGATGCTGACTTTGCTGGAGACAGAGTAGAGCGTAAAAGTACTTCTGGAAGCTGCCAGTTTCTGGGAGAAAATCTGATCTTTTGGTCCAGCAAAAGGCAATCCACAATTGCGCTATCAACAGCAGAAGCTGAATACATAGCAGCAGCAGGATGCAGCACACAAATGCTCTGGATGAAAAGTCAGCTTGAAGACTTCCAGATATTTGAGAGTAACATTCATATACTCTGTGACAACACTTCTGCCATTTGCCTAAGTAAAAATCCAATTTTGCATTCTAGGGCTAAGCATATAGAAATAAAACATCATTTCATTAGGGACTATATTCAGAAAGGCATTTTAAACTTAAAATTTATTGATACAGACCATCAATGGGCTGATATTTTCACAAAACCACTTTCTGAAGATAGGTTCAACTTCATTCTGAAACATCTCAGCATGAAGCTCTGCCCAGAGTGAAAATGTTTTAATTTTATATATTAACCTTCAGAATTTGTTTTATTTTACTGTGAACTTCTGATCAATCTTCTTTCAGAAATTTAGACATGCATATTGTATCAGATTCTATCCATAAAGATCTGAGCGTTTCATCTCAAGGATAGATGTGTTGTTCACTAAATCAAACAAGTGTCATCTAGTCATCAGCTAATTCCTGAGGCAGAACACGCGTGCACGCTTCTGAGAAGGTGAAGCGCTGATTGGATGCATTGAGACACATGTCATGGGTAACCGTTCCAAATATCTTTCTAAATCCCCTAAAATCAGCCAACATTAAATGCGAATAATCATGATTTAATTCTCTCTCTTAAAACGTTTATGTTTTCAAAACATTTTCTGAAACCTATTTAAACGCCTTAACATCATTCATTCACTTTTTACCGTCACTTACAATCTTCAAAATATTTATGTGTTCTTACTGTGTGTTCATCTTTTTTCTCAAAGAAACCCTTTTCAAGCTTTTTCTCAAAAACCCTTGTGTGAACATGGCATCCTCTAGCACTCCTTCTGCAGGTTCCCAGCAATATGCTTCTTCTGAACAGTATCAGATTCCTTTCAGAACACTCCTCACTCCGGTCAAGAATTTGGAAGTTCTGTCAGAATTGATAGTAGATTTCAACAGTTTGAAGGAAAATGGCTTTGATTTGTCTGAAGAAATTAAGGCACAAGGTTGGGAAAGGTACTTTGATAGGTTGGTGGGTCCAACGTTCCCCATTTTGGTTAAAGAATTCTGGATACATGCGTCTTCCTCAACTCATCAGGTTACTTCGTATATCATGGGAAAGAAGATTGTGATTACTGAAGATCACATTGCAAGGTTGATTGGATACAATGGTGGTGGTATCCGCTGTATTGACATGGCAGATAGATGTGTAAACTCTGCCCTAGTTGCAAGAGAGATTTTGACTCATGGGGTTCCCTCCAGCAAAATAAGAGATTTGAAAGATCAGCACAGAATTTAGGCAAAGATTATTCTGGGCTGCTTCAACCACAGGAAGCCTACAAGCTCTCCTGACTATATAAACATAGATCAGCAATATCTGATTTATTTTATTGCAAAGAAGTCTAAGATCAACCTAGCTCATCTTCTGTTCAATCATCTGAAGACAAGCGTCAAGGAAACGAGAGAAGAAGAAAGGACTAAAAGGGATTGGATACCCTTCGGCAGATTGATATCAGATATTCTAACGGAGAATAGGCTGATTGAACACTTGACAGAGGCACAGGAAATAAGCTCTCTAGAACCTTTTGTTGGCAAGCAGCTGAATGCCAAGAATCTGAAGAAGATGAAGCCGATAGAGAACATAAGAAAGGAGCCTAGCATCACTCCTCATGCTGAAATCACCATCAGAAGAGTCCCTCTGGACAACTTTCCTATATTCTCTGAGATTGACTCTAAACCAGTCATTGTTCTCAGATACTTGGATGCTTGTAAAGCTGATGGCACGGATCCTGATCTGAACATTAAAGATCTGCACCAGCAAACACCAGAGGTTACTCTAAAGAAGACTAAGAAGAGAAAGGTTGTATCAGAAGGATCGTCTCAGCAGACCCCGAAGAAGAGAGGTAATTTGTCTTCTGTTAATGTTTTAAATTCATCTATTGTTCCAACATTTATTCCAACCCCAGCTTCATTTGAAATCCCAATTCCCATTCCAACCATTGATGATGCTAAACCTGAGTTTGACCCTTCTGAGTCATTAACCCTCAGAAGATCCCGCGCCAAACCTCATAATCCAAAACCTACAACCTCAACAGAACCAGAACTTGAAAAAGTTCTTTCTGAAATAGATCAACACTCTTCCGCTCCCCATACAAAAAATCCAAATCCTCAACCAGAAACTCCCCATTCACCACAACCAGAAATTACACACTCATCAGAACCAGAAATTCCACAACCTCCATCTCCGCAACCAGAACTTAATCCACCTTCACCTCAACACGAATCATCTCCACAACCTGAGTTTCAGCACTCTGAGGCTCAAAACCCTGAACCTCAATCATCTGAATCCTCTGAACCACAACCCTTAGCCATGCAATTTCCTGGTGGTACCACTGTTAATATCCCTCAACTACCATCCTCACCATAAATTACTCCACCTAATACCCCATCCAGTCCAATAATCATTTCTGATTCTCCTACTCCCTCACCCAAGCAAAATCCACATGACCACAGCAAGACCTTCATTGATCTAACAGTCCTTGAACGCCTTGCTGCCATTAGCAATAAAACTGCCATTCCCAAACCCAAACAACCAGATGTTGGTTCTAGCACCTTGAATTTTGAAACAGATATGCAGAAGTGGATTTCTTCTCTAAAACAGGCTAGTCTGGAAGTGATTGATCCCGCTATTTCATACCACCTCTGGACACTCTTCAGAAGATGGGTATGCGCTGAAACCTTTAAGTTGCAGGACCAAAGCTATGGACAGGCTCAACAGAACTTCAGTAATCTGCTGAAAGAAATTGAAGGTCCAGTTTTGAGTCAGCTGCTGAAGGATGAAGTTCTTCATCTGGACAGTGAGCCTTGGTCTAAAAAGCGTCCAGCTTCAACAGTTCAACCAGCAGAAGAACAGAAGATTACAGCTGAAGATTTAAGTCAAGAAGAAGTTATTGTAGAAAGCTCTCAGAAGCATCCTGACTCTGACACCTCTCAAGCTGCATTGGACAGGCAGACTCTTGAAGAGCTGAAGCAAAATGATCTTCGACTGCAAGAGAGAATGGATGAGAATGATCAACGAATGAAGGAAAGGATGGATGTTCAGGATAGTAAGATTGACTCAGTATCCAGCATGGTGCATCAGCAGAAGGAAACCATTGATCAGATTAAGAACATGCTAGAAGCTCTGTTCACACGCCTTCCACCCCATCCTTAGATTTTGTTTCTTGATGTTTTCATTGTTTTCTTTACATGTTATCTGTAATATTTTCTAAGCTCTGAACTGAATACAATCGTTTTTCTGCACTGATTGTTCTTAACTTCAATTATTTGCACTTTTTGATTGCTGACAAAAAGGGGGAGAAAGAATGATATTTTTCAATAACGGATTACTGAGACAAAAGTCTCAAACATTCTAACACTCTGATATACTTGAATGTTTCTTTGTTCTGCATAAGCTTACAGGTACAAGAATCTGATGAACTCCAATACACTGAAGCTTTGCTCTAGAAAAGGAAAGATCTGATGCTAAAGGACTCATAGAATTAAAGGGAAGTAATAAACTCAGGGGGAGTTTTTCTGATCATAACTTTGATACCTTTTTATTTCCTATCTTCTTATCTTTGATATCCTTCTGTTTATCTCTGGTAAAATTTATTATTTGGTTATCTCTGATACTTTTGTCTTTAAATTTCAATTGAAAAAAAATTCGGTTTTTATCATCATCAAAAAGGGGGAGATTGTTAGAACAAAGTTTGAATCTACTACCCTAAGTTAAAGTTTTGATGATAAAAAAATGCAAGATTAAATAAATTGTATAATTCATAAGAGACATATATGCTACCTAAAAATTATATTATGCATTTACAGAAACTCTGATGGATATCAGCATAAGAATGTCAACATCAGCATCAGAAGATGAAATATCATATGCCAGCATCAGAAGGTGAAATATCATATGCCAGCATCAAAAGATCAAAGCATGTGCTTACGCTGAAGCTTGATGAACAGATTTGCGCTTAACATACTCTAAACTCTGATCAAGACTAAAACAATATCATCAGCACCTAGAAGCGTCAGAATAAGCCAAAGCCAATAACACGCTGAATTGACAACGGTACTGTGAATTCAAGACACTTTATTACCAACAGCTTTATTCTGAGACAAAGATCTTCTCAATATGGAAAGAACGTAATGGGCATTGAAATGGAATAATTGACTACAACGTATCTTTTCCAAGGCTATATAAACAAGTCAGTGAGAAATGAATTGGCTAATGCTCTACAACTCTTTACACGCATAAAGAAAATCATCTTCATCCTCACTCATACAGCTTGCTATATATCTCAAATTGCTTACTCTATAGTTATAGCATCCTAGTTTCACATAAGCTTAATTTGTGTATTATCACAGTTGTGATATAAAGTTTTTGTAGAAAACATTCAACACACATAGTATTCATTTATCTGTAAGAAAGAATTTCCTTGAGAAACCGGTTTATGGTTTAGACTCAAGAATGCTTTAGCAGTTGTTAAAGCAGTTGTAATATTCAGTTGAATATAGTGGATTAAGACCTCGTTGGAGAGAGGTGAAATCACCTTGACGGGTGGACTGGAGTAGTTTGAGATCAAACGAACCAGGATAAAATAACGTGTTATCTGCATTTGATTTCAAGTTTTACAATTCAACCCCCCTTCTTGTGTTTTTCACTTCTTCAACCAGTACCAACTAATGTTCCACATCAACGTAGCTACTGCTTCAATTATATCGGCCTACGCCGTACAGTTCCCTCACAGTTTATTGCTACTTACCTAAATGGTGTCTCCCAGATCCGGGTTAGGATCTATAGTAACTCCCAATACAAAACCCTTAAAAGTAAAGCAATCAAATCAAACAAGAGAAGCAATTTATGATGAACTAATCCTAAGGTATACCCCACTTATTAATTTCCTCAGCAGAGTCGCAAGTTCTGTGATGCGGTGGCAGAACCGACTGTTAAATACTGGTTTGCATTTTGCGTTTTTGTTTCGCAAAGTGTCGCGATAAGCAAGAGTCACCACCGACTTTTATTTTATCCAATCGGAAAGGAAAAAGCATAGAAAAATTCCTTTTTCGAGATTTTGAGTACGGGGGGTAGTTTATAGAAAGGGAAGGTATTAGCACCCTTTCTATCTGTGGTTTTCCACGAGCTCTTAGGTACTTGCTCATCATTTTAAAATTGCTTCCATGTTTGTGTGTTTTGAAAAGTTTTGTTTGACTTTGTTTTAACTCTTGCTTCTGTCTTCAAGAGTGTTACAAAGTGTTTTTGAAAACTTTGTTTGGAAAAGTGTAAGTGTGAAAAAGTTTGTTTCTGAGCAAGTACCTACTAGCATCTACCTACTTGAAAAAAAGAATGTTTTTGTTTTTGTTTCCTTTAGACAATGTTATACCATTATTAATGAGTGAGTAGCATCGTCGTTGGAGTTATAAGGGTCAATTCGAAAGGGACGTATGATCACTAAAGAAATGGTAGGACGTCTTAGTAATAACCCTAGTGTCTTAAGATCATATTTTGAGGCAACATTTCTGAGGCAACCTTTTCGAGGCACCATTTCCGAGGCAATATTTCCGAGGCAACATTTGATCTTTATTTAGACAAGAGGGTAACCACTAAGACACTCTATACTTCATGATCGTTTACCGAAGGCAACCGAAGTGAGAGTATACCCTAGGAGTGCGTATGTGCGAGTGATTTGATTTCAGTTATTATCTTTGCACATTTAGGGTTTGCTAACCATTTTAAAATAACATACATTCTTGTCATGCAATCCTATTATCATACATCTAACAGTTAATATTTGCGAAAATTAAAATGCGAGAAATAAAACTACGCTATTACGAGGCTTCGGGGAGGGGGATTAATTACATAGCCAAAAACCCGTAAAATGATAAATAAAAGAAAAATCCTAATTAAATTATTACATCCCATGAGCAGTTACATTAATATCGTAAAAATAAATAAACGCGCGCGATGAAACGAGAACGAGAAAAAATTAGGGTTTTGACCCCGTTTAAACCTAATTAAGAGAAAAATAACTTTTTGTTGTTTTTAATTATTTTTGAGAAAAATAAGGTTTTAATTAAATAAATACAAACCTAGTTACTAATTAATTTAAATTAATAAAAATAATTAATTTGACCTATTTTTGCATTTTGGTTATTTCAAGAAAATAAAATAAAAATTAAATCAAACAAACCCTAATTTCTAATTTATTTTAAGTTATTTACAAAAAAAGGTTAAGATTACCCTAAAATTAAATTAAACTAATTATTAAATTAAATTTGATAAATATAAAACCTAAATCTAAATTGTTGAAAATTGATTTTATGAGTTTTTGTAAAAAGAATTAATTTTATGTTAGAAAATAATTAATCAAAATAAATTAAATAAAGAAATAGAAAAGACAAATAAAGAAATGGGCCCGATGTTAGTAGCAAACAGGGGGTGTCAATTGCATTTCTGAGCCCAATAAGCCTTGGTCCATGTTTGACTTTTCAGATCCCATGCATTGGCTTGATTAGGGTGCATTGTGAACCTCCAAAGGATGGCCTTTGGATCCAGCTTGTTGGGGATCTGATGGTTGAACATTGAGGCATATGGTGGTTACCTTGTATGCACATGTGCCTGATTATGCAAGAAACAAAATCATGAAATAATATGGGGGACCTTGGTATCGAACCCAGGCCCTTTGGCTTCTTACCATGGCGCGCTTGCCAGCTGGGCTGGCTGGTTCTTTTGTATCTGAAATAACCAATAATTATTATAATGGAAAACGAAATAACAATTATCAAACGCGCGAATTTTTTAATGGGAAAATCACACCACGCCACGCCATCATCTTCTACCTCCTTCCATTGCTAAAAGTTTGGAAACTTTTACCTACGGACAAAAGGGCGTAGGTACAGCCCTGTAATCTTCCAAAATTCACTGCACGCATCATAAATCAATTCCAGTGGTACCAATCAACTCATGGAAACCTCACGAGAATCATGGTACCACTCTCCATGGCTAATTGTTCATGCAAGAAAAATACCTAAAAACGAAACCTAAACCCTAATCAAAGGAACTTTTTGTATGGTTGACAAAAATGCAATTAATTATTATCATCAGCTTGAAAATGTTTCAAGGATGCAGAATATATAAATAAATCATGCTAAGAGTGCCAGATTTATGAGATTCGATTTCAAGAAAACATGGAGTTCGTGGGATACTTACAGTGTGTATCTGGGCACAAAAATGCTTGCTAATGATTGGGATAGAGTCCTTAGATGTCCAGTAAGCGAATGGTATGCTTGGAAGGACTTGGAGAAGCCTGGAAATTGGAATTTGATTCACCACTTTTGTTGAGTTTTTGCAAGTTTTCTTTCAGCTTCTCACGCCTCCAATCCCCTCGTTTTTTATCTGCAAATGCTTTATATGTACTCTAGAACGAATTAGGGTTGCAATTTGGCTTTAAATCTTTTCCAATAATGGTCATTAATTAAAGATTTGATCCTTTATGCAAATATTTCCAA
The DNA here is from genome assembly GCA_948472305.1 of Vicia faba. NCBI lineage: Eukaryota > Viridiplantae > Streptophyta > Magnoliopsida > Fabales > Fabaceae > Vicia > Vicia faba. Next base: position 318,743,869 of record OX451736.1, on the reverse strand, counting down.
ATTAAGAAAATCCAATCTTTTTGTGTCCATTTGAAGTTTTTACGATTTGAATCTTCTTCCAGTTGTATAAGAGGCCTAAACATGCACAAAATCTCAAGCTTTGATTAGTTTTGATGTTTTTCATGATTTTATTTTTTATTTGATTTAATTGAAATAAAATTCAAATAAATGAAAAAAATAAAATAAAGAGAAGTGGGAAGGATCATGGGTCGTGGATCATGTTACAAACTCAATGCAAGCACAAAAAGTTGGGCCCATTTGACAAAAATTGCAATTTGAAACATATTTGACATTTGGCAATTTTGCAAAAAAGGTCAACTTTGCCAATGCATAACTACTTCAATTTTGACCCTAGAGATGTGTTCTTTGACTTTTTAGAAAGCTTGAGGTGTCTTATAAGAAACCCTGTTGGTCTCATATCAATTGAGTCTTTCGTGTTCATGTATGAAGCTTTGACAAAAAAGGTGTTTTTGTTGACTTTTCAAAATGACCTATAATGTCCAAATTTATATATTCTTGTGAGTGCATATTTTGTACTTGGGAGATGAAGATGAAATGTAGGGGATTGCATCCTCTTAAAAATGAGCTTTGGATGGGTCGTTCTTGATAAAGTATGAAAAAGTTATGCTTGGTCAAAGTTGAGTTGACTTTTCCTACAAAACCCTAATTTAGCAACTTTTGGGTTTTGATGAATTGTGAGCAATCCTTGAGGAATCATAATCAAACCTTGATAAAATGATGAATAATACTTCAAAATGAGGATGTTGACCAAAAATCTTGAAGTTTGACTGTATGTAGGCCACAGTTGACTTTTGCCCTAGCATAGTCGATTTTCAGGCATTTGAGCAATTGACTGAGCAAACTTCCTCCGCAAGGCTTGAAACTTGACATGGATGATCTTGAAAACTTATTAGGACAATAGTGAGCATTTGGGACCCTTTTTATCCAAATATCTTGATGCAAAATGAAACCCTAATTTGAGATAGACTGCCTTAGGAGAGAGTTTGTCTGGTCAACCCTTGGACTTCCTTGAGCAATTTAAAGACCTTACTTGAAATATATTGAGAAATATGGGAGGGCAAATTTTGGGGTACAACACAAGTGTATTGATTTTCATGCTTGATTTATCTTTGATTAGGATTTGCTATTGATTGGTTTTAGTCTTTCCATACAAAACCCTAATTACTAGCATTTGTATATAAAGCGATAAATTGCGGAATTTTAAAATTATTATGCTATTACATCATTTAAAGGAGGGGGTATACAAATTTCCAAATGGGGAATATTTCAAGAATTTAAATCTAAATAAATATTACAACCATATTGAATTTTGAATAAATGTACAAAATAAATAAATAAAGTGCAAGAATGCAAATGTAAAAAAGAAAATGTAATTTTTCTTTGGTTTTTTATGAAAAGGGATTTCTAACCTAATTTAAAGAAGATGATTAATTAAAAATAAACAAAATTAAGTTTAAACTAATTAAGGAAGAAATTAAGTTAAAAATGTTTTTTTAGGGTTTTAATGAAAAAAGGTTTTAAGTTAAATAATAATAAAAATGAAAATTAAATAATTAAAAGAAACCTAAATTCTAAGTTGATTTTAATTAAGAAAATAAAATGATAATTAAACCTAAGTCTAAATATTAATTATTTAAAAGATAAATTAATTTGTTAAAAGAAAAATGTTTTTTTAGTCTTTTTTGTTTTTATAATGAAAATAAAATAAATAAGTGTAAATAATAATAAAAATATTTTTGGATTTTTTACTAATGAAAATAAAAATAATATTAATAATAATAATAACATAAAAAATAGTGAAAGAAAATTGAAATGAAATAAAAAAAGAAAAATAAAATAATATGAAATAATAAAAGAAATAGGTCACTAGCAATAATGAAACAGGGGTTAGAAAAAGAAAAAAATAACTAGGCTCAATGTTGGAGGCCCAGCGCTGGCTGCAAACAAAAAAAAGGAACATAAATTGTGAAAAATAACAAAACGGACGTTGGGGCTCGAACCTAGGTCCTAAAGGTGAAAGGTGTGTGCTTTAACCACTGAGGTGGTGATGCATCCGTTGATATATACAAAATAATAAATATGTAATCTAAGTTACGCCATGAATACAACTTCATCTTCAACCTCCATCCAGAAGCCCTGCAACTTGTTCATTTCTCAACCATTTGCAAAAATGTAAACAAGAAAATTGCTCCATTTTTTTCATACGAATCCAACCATATAAATATCATGAACTATAAATCAAATATGAATGAGAATTTTTGAAAGTACCAAATTCTGACCTAATTATTTTCAGATATTCAATCCTAAAATTCTCCTAGCTCGATCAATATAAATGAAATCTATGGACATGTATAACTTCAGGGCAATGATGTCTACATTTTATCTTCACAAATGCAAGCCTAACAATGCCTAAGTAATGAGATAGAAGTTCAAGAAAAATACCTCAAAATGGAAATCGTGAAATGCAAATGAGCTTGATTCAGGGTGCTGCTATGATCAGGTTAGCTTCCTCGAGTTCCCAGGAAACTAATGCAATGGTTTGCTTGAGCAATGGATGGCTGGAATGGCTTGGAGAAGTCAATGTGCAATGCTCTGTTTTTGCTTATGGAGGATATGGTAAATGATGTTACAGTGATGAAACAGGGACAGGGATAGGTTACACTTGATGTAAGGAAGCTTTAGGAACTAAAAGGCCAATAAATGCACGAGGGAAATATGAGTTTGATGTTCAAGGTCAGAAACTGTGAAACAATGGTATTTTTGGGCAATTTCTGATTTGAGAGAGTTTTGGTGTATTTCACGGTGCTTAAGCTCGTGTTCTAGCTCACAAATAGTGACTCTATTTATAAGCAACAACTTTGGAGACTTGTCCTTGATCAGAATTCATAAATCACATGTTATGGCTCTTTTTCTTGTTTTTGAAGCAAGCTTGACACACATTGTCCCAATGCATAGTACAAGGCTGTCTAGAGTGGTTGCAAAATTTAAACATGTTTATATGACTTTGTATATTGAGTGTGTGCTGAAAAAACAAGTTTGAGGCTCAAGAAGAGTGGACTTTATGCATAAAGCCACTTTTCCAAAATGGCAATATTGCCTTTCTTCCTAAAATGGTATTAAGCATGGGCAATGCATTAAATGCTTGGATTAAAGCTTCTAGCAGCTGCGCAAAACATTAACTATGGAGTTACAAACAAGTTTGAGGCCTGCAAAGCAAAGATTATGCAGCCTAGCATGGATTTGGTTCATGTGTTCATCAAAAATGACTTGTAATTCAAGTTTGAAAACCCAAACTTCCTCTCTTCGATTCTCCATGCTCAAGAAAGATCTCAAGGATTTCTTGGACATTTTGGAAAGCTTGTAATGTTCTCTACAACCCCTCTTTGAATCACTTTTGAAAATTTCCCTTGGAACTATATGAAAAAGTGTCATGAAGTTAGGTCAAAATCCTGCCTAAACTAGGGCAAAATTTCACTAAGTGTTTAGTTTCAAGACTATGACTTCATGAATTAATAACTTGAGATCCAACCACTTTTAGAAGAAGTTGTGTGAAGAACTGTTGTAGATCTCATGGAGATCTAAAACTTTCATGTTGAAAGTTTCTTCTGAATCATCTTGCATCATGGTGAAAAATTTGCTTAAAGTTGTGAAAAAACATGAAGTTTTCAACACTTAGGAAAATTTCTAAGTTTGAAAACTTTGACTTTTCAAAATGAAATCTTGACTTTTTTGATTTCTTGATGAATAAATTTCATATTTTGACATGTTTTGATGAATTGTGATCTTTGACATTTGATTTTGAGCAAAAAGTCAAACTTTGACTTTTTAGTGTACAGTTGACTTTTGATCAGTTGACTGAAAATTCACTATCAATCCAATTGATCTTGAGCAATGTTTAGGGTCATGCCATTAGGTAAAAATGATTCAATTGAACTCTTGAGATCATGCCTCAAACCAATTAACCATTTGCTAGGTCAAAAATCAGAAATTGCCCTTTCTCAGTCAAAACCCTAATTATGACTATTTTGCCCTTTTGATGATTTGATCAAATTTCTTAAGGAATTATGGTCCAAACTTGATCAAATGATACATATGAGTTTATAATGTTTATGTGGATCAAAAATTATGAAGTTTGGCTGTAAATTGGCCATAGTTTACTTTTTCCCAATACAGCTGATTTTTAGGTCAACTGCTCAATTGACTGAGCAAAAATGTTATTCAAGGCTTGAAACTTGACATGAGTGATCTTGGGGGTCCGTAATGATCCATGAAAGTCATATGAGGCATTGAAAGTTAAATTATCCTTGTGCAATCTCAAACCCTAATTTGAGTCATCAGTGATTAAGGAGGTGTCTTGAGTTGATCAACCCTAGTGTAGTTTTGAACCAAAGGAGATCTTTTGGGAAAATACTTTATAAATGAGAGAGAAAATTTTAGGGTACAACAGCTGCACCTATTCAATCTTCTTAAACCTAAAGAGTTATATTGGCGGATCCACCATTCATGACTTGAAGGTGGAAGATGATTGGACACTAGAGTGCCCAGAAATTTGCACTCGAAGATGTGATGGTTGATGGTATAAGGAATGGGCTTAAAGATGCCATTTGGAGCGGTGATGGAGAGTTGTTGGAGATGGGCTTTTAGATGCCATCCAAAATGATTGCTGAATTGTATCTGAAAGAGAATCTGAATGAGTATCAGAATGGCATCCGTGTCTGGAGCATATCTGAATTGTATCTGAAGGTGAATCTGAATGAGTATCAGGATGGCATCCGTATCTGGAGCGTATCTGAACTGTATCTAAAGGTGAATCTGAATGAGTATCAGGATGGCATTCGTATCTGGAGCGTATCTGAATTGTATCTAAAAGCTGAATCTGAATGAGTATCAGGATGGCATCCGTATCTCGAGCGTATATGAATTGTATCTAAAGTTGAATCTGAATGAGTATCAGGATGGGATCCGTATCTGGAGTGTATCTGAACTGTATCTGAAAGCTAAATCTAAATGAGTATCAGGATGGAATCCGTATCTGGAGCGTATCTGAACTGTATCTGAAAGTTGAATCTCAATGAGTATCAGAATGGCATCCGTGTCTGGAGCGTATATGAACTGTATCTGAAAGCTAAATGAAGAAATCCATACAGGATTGCTTCAGTTGGTCATGTAGATAATTTTCCTAGCTTGTTTCAGGTATCAATCTCTAACCTTTTGTAAATTGTTGATGATAGCCATCTGCTGACTGATCTTTCCTTAAGAGATGAAATATTAGTTGTATGCAATGTCATGATGTATGAAATGCTATAATGATGTTCTCAATAAAATGAATGAGATTATGTTGTATGCGTTCGTGTTGTCAATGTTATGACGTATGGATGTGATGTATGGGCATGTAAGCTATGCTACTGTAACATTGTTGGATTTAGGGAAAATAAATCCCTGACTGTTGTTGGGGACGTGGAGTGTAAGTATTCATGTTTTAAAGTGCTGATGAGTTGATGGGCTTCTATTTGTTAGATAAATAAACTTTGTTGTAAGGGAAGCGTCGTGTATTTCCTGTGAAATCCTGTTGGGGAATCTTGAGAAATTGGGAGACTTTTACTGGGGAGTGATAACTGGAAGTTTTGTTCCGCCGGGGATGTAAGAGAGCTCGACATCATTAAGCTGCACACTGTGGAGGATTTTATAGTCTAAAGATATTATCCTATTTCCTAAAGCCATTAGTGAATGTCTTTCTATTTTTGTTCATTTGTAAACAGTAGTTACGTTCAAATGCATATGTTCAAAAATAAATCATTGGAAGCTTTTGTAAATAAAACACAGGAATAAAGAAAAAATGGATAGTTTTGCACTTTCAAAGGGGTATCTTTGTATTAACTTGAACAAGTATTTTTGTATAATGAGACGAACATTCTATTAAGGTAATGTCGTCGTAAAAAATGAAAATTTGATACAAAGAAAAGATATCTATGTGCAATAATCCCATGGGGTTCCCATTCTTCTATACCCTTCGTGTCTCTGAGCGTCTTGTCCACTTGCTGCCTTGTCTGAAGTTGATTGAATTGATTAGACCCGTTGAGTTTGTTAGTTGAAGCCAAAGGTTGTCTATAAGGTGATCCAACGAGACATAGTCATACGCTTTAATTCCCTAACTTTTGCCTAGACCGCCCTTTCGGGTTTTCAGTCCACCGGGATACCCTTTTTGCCCAAGTCGCCCTTTTGGGTTTTTAACTTACCGGGTGTACAGATTTTTTTGTTTCATCCCTAATTTTTGCCCGAACCTTTTTGGTTCGGCGGGATGCCCTTGTTTTTCCTAGGTGTGTCAACCTAGCGGGTCTCTTATGCGTAGTATCTTTTGACTATGTCTGCGTTCACAGGGTGCGGCAGGTCATCGCCATCCATAGTGGTTAAGATCATTGCTCCACCAGAGAATATGCTTTTGATCACAAACGGTCATTCATAGGTAGGAGTCCATTTGCCCCTTGGATCACCCTGCGGCAGTATTATACGCTTGATCACCAGGTCTCCGACTTGATACACTTGGCATCTGACCTTTTTGTTGAAAGCCTTGATCGACCATTTTTGATACATTTGACCATGACAGACAGCAGTAAGCCTTTTCTCATCAATCAAGTTCAGCTGATCAAGACGAGTTTGGATCCAATCTTCTTCATTCAGCCCTGCATCCTTCATAATTCTCAGAGGGGGGATCTGGACCTCAATAGGCAAGACAACTTCCATGTTGTATACCAGAGAGTAAGGTGTTTCCCTGGTTGATGTGTGCGCCATGGTACGGTAATCATAGAGAGCGAATGGTAGCATCTCATGCCAGTCTTTGTAGGTTAATGTCATTTTCTGTATGATATTTTTGATGTTCTTATTTGCGGCTTCGACGGTGCCATTCATCTTTGGCCGGTAAGGAGAAGAATTATGGTGGTGGATCTTGAATTACGCACATAGTGCGGTGATCATAGTATTGTTGAGATTTGTACCATTGTCTATGATGATCCTCTCCGGGATACTGTACCGACAGATGAGATTCTGCTTGATGAACCGAGCGATAACATTCTTGGTAATGGAAGCGAAAGAAGCTGCCTCAACCCACTTCATGAAATAGTCAATGGCCACCAAGATGATGTGGTGTCCATTAGAGGTTGTAGGCTTGATTTCTCCAATCATATCGATGCCCTACATAGCAAAGGGCCAAGGAGTAGTCAGGACATTCAGTGGAACTGGAGGTACATACACTTTGTCAGCATAGATATGACACTTATGACAAGTTCGAGAGTGTTGATAGTAATCTACTTCCATGGTAGACCAGTAATAACCTGCCCGTAGGATCTTCTTTGCCATCGTATGCCCACTGGAATGGGTGCCAAAAGTGCCTTCATGTATATCAGCCATGATCTTTTCTGCCTCAACCTTGTCTACGCAACAAAGTAATACAGAGTCGTGGTTGCGTTTGTAGAGAATTCCATTACTAAGGAAGAACTTAGAAGAGAATCCCCTTAAGAACTTCTTATCATTGACTGAAGCTCCTTCTGGATACTCTTGAGCCTCGAGATACCTCTTGACTTTGTGGAACCAAGGCCGGTCCACTACTTCTTCAGTATTGATCTCGTGACAGTGAGTTGGTTCATCCATTCGTTCAATGGTGATATGGGGAGCCTCGTTATCCCATTTGAGTTTAAACATGGATGACATTGTGGCTAGCGCGTCTGCTAGCTGATTTTCTTCTCGTGGGAAATGCTCAAAGGTAATCTTCTCAAAATGTGGGATTAATGTCAACACATGTTCTTTGTAGGGGATGAGGTTTGGGTGCTTCGTGTCCCATTCTCCTTTGATCTGACTGATTACTAAGGCTGAATCTCCGAATACACTTAAGGACTTGATCCCCAAATCTATGGCAGCTTTGAGACCAAAAATGCACGCTTCGTATTTTGCCGTGTTATTTGTACAGTTGAAGCAGAGTCTTGCAGTGAAGGGAGTGTGACATCCTTCAGGGGATATGAGTATAACACCAATGCCATTGTCGAGTGCATTGGACGCCCTATCAAAAAATAAGGTCCATCAGGATCCTTGTTCAGGTCCGTCATATGGTCTGAATTCTTCACAGTTGTTTACCATCATGATATCTTCATCTGGGAATTTAAAATTCATGGAGTGGTAGTCATCCACAGCTTGATGAGCAAGGTGATCGGCTAGTACACTGTCCTTTATTGCCTTCTGGGTAGTATACTGAATGTCATATTCCGTCAGGATCATCTACCATCTCGCTATTCTCCCAGAGAGGGCAAGCTTCTCGAATATGTATTTTATTGGATCCATCTTGGATATCAATAAGGTAGTATGGGTCAGCATATACTGTCTTAGCCGGCGAGCAGCCCATGCCAGAGCGCAGCAAGTTTTCTCGAGCAGTGAATATCTTGTTTCATTGTCGGTAAACTTTTTGCCCAGGTAATAAATAGCATGCTTTTTTCAGCCTGACTCGTCATGCTGCCCCAGCACACACCCCATTGAATTTTCCAAAACAATTAGATACATGATCAAGGGTCTTCCCTCGACTGGTGGCATTAAAACAGGAGGCTCTTGTAGGTACTCTTTGATCTTGTCGAAAGCAGTTTGGCATTCATCATTTCATTTGACTACTTGATCTTTCTTCAATAATTTGAAGATTGGTTCACAAGTAGCGGTCAGGTGAGAAATGAATCTGGCAATGTAGTTTAGTCATCCCAAGAATCCTATGACTTCCTTCTCAGTACGAGGGGCAGGCATTTATTGTATTGCTTTCACCTTGGCAGGGTCTACTTCGACACCTTTACCACTGATGACAAAGCCTATGAGTTTACCGGACCTCACCCCAAATATGCATTTATTCAGGTTTAACCTCAGCTTGTACTTCTTTAACCTCTCAAACAGTTTCTGTAAATGGTCAAGATGTTCCTCTTCTGTTTGAGATCTGGCTATCATGTCGTCCATATAGACCTTTATTTCTTGATGTATCATGTCATGAAATAGAGCTACCATGGCACGTTGATAGGTTACCCCAACACTCTTCAACCCGAATGGCATAACCTTGTAACAGAATGTGCCCCATTGTGTAACAAATGTTGTTTTCTCCATGTCCTCAGGCGCCATTTTGATTTGATTATAGCCCGAGAAACCATCCATGAAGGAAAACACCTTATGTTGTGCTGTATTGTCAACCAGAATATCGATGTGGGGAAGTGGGAAATCATCTTTAGGGCTTGCCCTATTCAAATCTCTGTAGTCCATGCACATACGTACTTTGCCGTCCTTTTTAGGCACGGGACAACATTGGCTACCCATTGTGGATAAGAGGTAACGGCTAAGAATCCAGAATTGAATTGTTTCATGACTTCCGCTTTGATCTTCTTTGACATGTCTGGTCGCATGCAATGGACTTTCTGCTTTACCGGAGGGCAGTCTTCTTTTGTTGGTAGACGATGGACCACAATATCAGCATCCAATCATGGAATGTCTTCATACGACCAGGCAAAGACCTTAACATAATCATGTCGCAACTGAATCAGACACTTCTTGACACTGAGTTCCAGGTTGGCACCCACCTTGACTTCTTTCTTATCCTCTTCGGTACCTAGGTTAATTGTGTCCACTGATTCTTCGTGGGGCTGTATGGTCCTTTCTTCTTGTTGTAGTAACCTGGCAAGTTCCCTTGGCACTTCACAATCTTCCTCACTTTCGTCTTCGGCTTGGTAGATTAGATTTTCAGAGTCACAAAAAGCCATAGCAGAATCATTACCCATGGGATCCCGAATGGATGTAGATCTGCATTTTGAATGTGAGTGTGTATAAGAGTATAGCTATCTTTGAAAGAAATAAAAATGTAAAAAGAAAGAGAAATAGCACAAAGTTTGTATGCAAAAATGTCCATGATTCATTGATGACATATGAAAATGAGGTAACAACCCTTACAAATGGACCGTTGTGCCTCGGATAAGACACAAGGTTTTAAAAGTCTGAATTGTTTAATTATTACAGGTCCGACAAAATATTTAAAGACAATTACTGTTGGATAAAAGTAATTGGGAAAAAATCCTTAGCTTCCCAGTTGCTGAGTCCTCCACTGACAGTTGGGAAAATCCAATCCTCCAGGTCGTAGTTGTCCTCATCATCCTCCACTGCGTTGATTTCGTGATTTCTGATCTTCAAGGGTGCTCCCCCGACACGAGCATGGCGTACAGTTTTTTGGGCTCCTGAAGTAAAACCCAAACCAAATTTGTCAAATTTGTATGGGATATCTGGGAGTTGGCCCCAAATAGTGCACCCACCTTCTTCGATCATTGCCTTGGCATCTTTCAAAGAAGACATCTTTAGCGGAGGTCTTGTAATCTTCGAGACTTGGGAAACAGCCTTGGTTACTGCCACGGTTTGTGGGACATCCTCGAAGTGCTGAAATGGAGTTTCAATGAATTCACCATCCAATTCCACGTATCTTAAGGAGTTCAAGTGACTGACCATATATTCCTCTTCTCCATGGACAATAATGATTTTCCCCTCGGTTGGATATTTCAGCATCTGATGTAATGTAGAGGTAACGGCTCCAGCATTGTAAATCCATGGTCGGCTCAATAAGAAGGAATAGGAAGGGCAAATGTCCATCATGTAAAAATTTGAATCAAAGGTTTGAGTTCCAACTTTTATGGGGATGTCTACCTCCCCATGCACCATTCTCTTTGAACCGTCGAAGGCCCTTACTACTATGTTGCTGGGTTTTAAGGTATAACCTTCACAGTCAAGTCTATCAAGAGCCTTCTTAGGCAGCACATTCAAAGACGAACCAGTATCAACCAAGACATGGGCCAAAGTTGTGCCCCTGCATTCGATAGAGACATGCAATGTCTCGTTGTGCTTCCTCCCCCTAGGTGTCAAGTCAGCATCAGAAAAGCATAAACCATTATCCGCAGTCAAGTTGGCCACAAGTCTTGGAACTAATCAGCAGAGGTTTCTTGTGGTACATGGGCAGTTTTAAGAAATTTCACCAAGGCCTTCGCATGAGCCTCGGAGCATAACAATAAAGCCAGCATGGAAATCTTTGACAGTGTCTACCCTAGCAGTTCGACTATGTTGTAGTCGCTTCTCTTTATAATTTTAAGAATTTCTTCCATCTCCTTTTGGGATTCCTCAGGGATAGATACTGATTGCGCCTTCATCCGGACAGGCTCAACCAGAATGCCTTTTCCTCGAGTCTCGGTCGACTTGGTGGTAGGAGTATCAGTAGGTGTAACTATAGGAATTGTAATAGTAGTAGTGTCAACATGAACAGAAACATGGATGATTACAGGACCGGTAATAGTCTTCGGAGGAGCAATCTCGGGAGAGAATACTCTGCCACTTCGGGTTATCTTGCTGGTTCCCGCGATGTTGCTGATGTCGGGGTCAGCCTTCTCAAAAATAGAGTCTTCATCATCCAGCCAATCTTGTTTGACGCCATGATAGTAGATATCGCCCCCATAATTCCATGGGACAGTTTTATCTGATGACTACGGGACTGGTCCAGGCATAGTAATTATCAGTGGAGCTACTTTGGGAACTGATGTAATCCTAACGGGTCTTTTGGTGGAGACCCTGGAAGGATTGGAGGAAATGGTTACTATTGAAACATCATTGTAAGAAATGGTTGGAACGAGAGTCTTTTCAAACAAAATCTCTTTGTCATCCATTAGGTGTTGAACACCTACTTTCAATAAATGACATCCAGTTGGTAGGGATAAATAGAGGTGGCAATTTTTGTCACAGCCCGGAAATAAATCAACATTCAAGAGGTTCTTCTTTATAGTTAGGAGAGGAGTAACAAGTTCGTCTATAGCAGTAACAAACATATCATCTTCAACAGCGTTAATATCACGGCCATGCTTGGGCATAGGAGCAGTGATAACATTTGGGATCTCAGGAGCATCGAATTCAATTTCTTTTGCTTCAAGAAGATCTTGCACCTTGTTTTTCAAAGCTCAACAGTTGTTAGTATCATGGCCTGGACTTTCTGAATGGTATGCACAGCGAGCGTTAGGATGGTAATGAGGAGAGGTTGTGTTAGGATTCTTCATAGCTTCTTTCAAAGTTACCAGATTAGTTCTCAATAAATGTGGCAGGACTTGAGATAGTGTCATATTAATCCGGGTAAATTGTCTTACTGGTCTTTCTGCTCTAGGTTGATTGCTTCTTTGTTGAGTAGGTGCAGGTTTTGGGATCATGACAACCCTCACCATTGGATGGCGTTCAGTTCTTTCTTGATTCCTTTGAGGATAGACAACAACAACTTCTTTCTTCCCAATAAATGGTTTTCTTACAGCTGCAGAAGATGCGTCTTTTTGAATCTTCCCACTCTTAATCCCAGCTTCCACTATTTCTCCGGCCAAGATTAATTTAGTGAAGCCTGCTGAAGAGCTACCAATTAAGTGATTAAACAAAGGACAGGACAGGGTTCCCAGAAACATGTCTACTATTTCTCTTTCAGAAATGGGAGGCTGGACTCTTCCTGCTAAGTCCCTCCATTTCTGAGCGTAGTCTTTGAAACCTTCACTTGAAACCATAGCCATACTCTAGAGTTGAGTATGGGTGGCAGCAAGATTTGCGTTGTACTGATATTGTTTATAAAAGGCAGCGACAAGGTCTTCCTAATTATGGAAATTGGCTCTTTCTAGTTAATAGAACCAATCTAGTTGAGTCTCGGATAGACTATCTTGAAAGAAGTGGATCCATAAATCTCTGTTAGCAGTGTGAGGCTGTATCTTCCTCACATAAGATCGGAGATGCATCTTGCGACACGAAACTCCATCGTACTTAGAAAATACTGGTGCCTTGAATTTTGGTGGAATAATAATCCCAGACACTAAACCCAGCTCCTCAAAGTCCATCCCGGGAACTTTCTGAATTTCCATTGCACTTAGATGTTTTTCTAGATGTTTGTATTTGTCGTCGGCCGGAGGATATTGCTCTCAGAGTAGTCTTCTTCTTCTTCCTCTTCAGATTATGGCTGGGCAACCGCTTCCTTTCCTTTCACTTCTTGATTATCCTTTTCACCAGATGATGTTGCAAAGTCTAGGGTCCGTCTGGCTTGTCCTTGGAACCTTCTTCCCATATTCAGAACTTCGGCTATTTTCTTTGCTTTCTTCTTATTTTCTTCAATCGGCAATATTTTCAAATCCTCTTGTCCTTTGGCTAGAGTTAAGAACATCTGTTGAAACTGAACATTCTGCGCCAGGAGGTCTTTTACTGTCTGCTCGAGATCCATCTTACTGAAATAAATGGTAGAAAGATGAGGAGACTTGTTGTAAGAAACCTGTTGATGTTATGATGAATGGTAAATGCATATGCAATAATTTCAAGGAAATTAGAGATTTAAATTTGCTTTAGACCAAAAAGGAACACGCATTATATTAATAAGTCAAAGTTTGAGTACATCATGCCTCTTTTGGGCTTACAAAGAAATAGAAAAACTCTAAGATAGAAAAGTTGTACGCATCCTCTTTGGTGCGGTGTAGGCGTTCAGGCTCCTCTCCTCATGAAGTTGATTATTAAGTTCCAAAACCTTCTTCTCGCTGGCGTAGAATTGGGCCTCGAAAGTGTCCCGCTCCCCCTTAAGCTGTATCTAATCCCTTTGTAAGTCTTCAAGAGAGGTGGGCATGTCAGGATGTAGGATAGTGTAAGGAACATCTCCTTCCACAACAGGCTTTATGATCACCGGGAGACTGGAGGGGTGAGGAATTATAAGACTTTGAGCACGAGCTCGTACCTATTTGAGGTAAGGCTCAAGAGGGGTGGAATTATTATGCCCCAATGTCTTGCTATCTACCTTGTTCAACATCCTCCAAGCTCGGATAAATCTCTGGCGGTGACCTTGACCGTTGTTCTCGTAGTCAAATATCAAACCTTGAATGAGCATCTCATGTGGGCCATCCCTTCAGGCGTAACCAAACAGTCTTAAGGCTAAGCAAGGGTTATAGGTGATACCTCCCCTAATTCTAAGTAAAGGGACATTAGGGAATTCTCCACAACGGTCGACAATAGTAATATTCTCTATAGATCGGGAACACCAATGAATGTATGAATGTTTGAGTCTCATCAACCTATATGACCACCTTGAACCTTGCTCGTTCTTCAATACAGATTGGGGAAGATGCGAAATAAACCATCTTTCTAAGAGAGGAGTACAACACATAATGATACCTCTTTTCCTCATAGTGCGAGTGTGAAAAGAATGTAGGATGTCTCCTAGCAAAGTAGGCATCGGGTTACGAGACATGAAGATTTTGACGGTGTTCATATCTATGAGTTGGTTAGGATTTGGAAACAAAACCATCCCATAGATGAGGAGAGCCACAATTTCCTCAAAAGCTTGCAAATCCAAAGAGTTCCAACAGTTTTGGGCTTTCTCAAACAAGAACTTTGCTAGGAAACCTTTGACACCACTCCTTGTTTCCCAATTAGTTGTGATGTCATATGATTGCAAGTGTAGGGCTTGAGCAATCTCTTCTGGCTTTAGATATCTTTCCGTACCGTTGAAAGGTAGTTGATTGAGAATGGGAATCCTCAAGATTTGGGAGAATTCCTCCAAAGTTGGTACAAGTTGATAATCGGGAAATGTGAAGCAATGGTGTAAAGGATCAAAGAACTGGAAGAGAACCTTCATCATGTCTCCATCAGTGTTAGAGGTAACCAAGTTTAGTAGGCGACCATGTCTCTCAGTAAATGGAGTGTTTTCAGGAATCCTTGATGCTAGCTCTTTAAGTTGAGGAGTAATCCTTACAAGATTGACTTGAATGGTTTTCCTGCAAATAGAATCCATGTCCTATGAAATAGAACAAAGATAAATCCCCAGATCCTTGAAATGGTTAGTGAATATGAGTATGATGTTATGATGTTTATGATGTTATGTACAAGTATATATATACAAACAAAGCAAACAAGTCCTTAGGTTTTAGGCTTGCATGGAGTCTCATAGGTAAGTACCTTCTTGAAGTTTAGTTGGCTCAAACCTGTCCTAGTAATAGTAATTGGGTTCTAAGGAGCTCAATATCACTGGTTTGTTTCCTTGGGCATTTTTTCAGCGCAAGCCTCTTTAATGGAGACCTAAATATCCCAAGAAATCAAACCTCAATGAGTGTAGTATCGAGTATCTACCAACTTCGGACTGCACCAAAGTTGGTCATCTCACTACGTCCTAATGGCCAAGTAAAGGTTCTAAAAGTTCATTAGTGCTTCATGACATCACTCAGCGGCCCCGTATTCTCCTTGACTACTCAAGGGCTACCGGTACCCACAAATATGTCGCACTAACATAGTTATTGCTTGGACCATGTCGGTATACCCCGCACAGTTTCCATAATGTATTACTACTTACCTATAAGGTATCCCAAATCTGGGTAGAGGATTCAAACCCAAACAAAGAACCATAATGTAAAGCATACAATTCAAATAATGAAAGCAAGTAAATATGATCTAGCCCTATGGTAACCCCATTTTAAGAATTTTCCCCAGCAGAGTCGCCAGTTCTGTGATACGGTGGGAGAACTGACTTGGGTGTTTTGCGTTTGATCATAAATATTATGGTTAGCAAGAGTCGTCACTGACTTTTCTTTTATCCAAAAGGAAAGGTGAAAAAGCACAGGAAAGACCTTTGAGATTGTTTCTTGAGTTCGGGGGGTAGATTATGAAAAGGGAAGGTATTATCACCCTTTTCATCCACGGTTTTCCATGGGCTCTTAGTTACTTGATAGATCACTTGCTTTTGTTTGAAAATGTTCTTTGTGTGGTTTTTGAAAGTATTTTGTAAAGAGGCCATTGTTTAGGCAAACTTTGTAATGATTCTCGTTCGTAAGAATGTATACAAAGGTGTTGATCTTTTGAAAATGTTTTCAAGTTTTGAAAGATATTTTGGAAGTGTTGGTGTTTGTTTTAAAAAATAGTAAGGATGTTTTGTTTTGAAATGGAGCAAGTAACTAGGAACATTCTACCTACTCAAAAGTATTTCATATTCATTTCCTTTTTCCTTTGACATTGTTATCTTACCATTAATTTGGTAAGTAACCCTATCTTTGGATGTAAAAGCGATGGGCGTGGGTCATCGTATAACCATGATTAGCAATGTCGCAAGATATCTTAGCATTTTTCTTTAGGGACTAAGATCATTTTGAAAGGCAACTTTTGATAGCGTCATCGAGGGACTATGATCTTGTATTTTGCTTGTCTTTGCTAAGATACCTCACACGCGTAATATGACCATTTTTGTAAGGCAACCAAGTGGATTTACCCTAGGGGTGTTTGTGTGCAAGTGTATTGATTTTAATGCTTGATTTATCTTTGATTAGGGTTTGTTATGGATTGGTTTTAGTCTTTCCATACAAAACCCTAATTACTAGTGTTGTACCCCAAAATTTGCCCTCGCATTTTTCCTCAAGAAATCACAGCTTCAGGCGTTTCCTGATTTTTCAAACTGGCTCAAGAATCGGTCAAACAGACTTTTATCGTCAGTCAGACAAAATTAGGGTTTTCTTTAGTTTTGAGGGGTTTAGAACAGTTCACACAGTTTGCTTAGGGTTTTGGTTGATTTTGGCTCAACTTTGATCAGGTGAACGTTCTTTGGCATTTAATCAGGAATTAGGGTTTTTATGCGCGGTTCCTCAGAAAGATTTGATTCTACGGTGCTTTGCAAGTTATTCCGAGATTTGGATTGAATTCGCCTTGTGTGACTAAATCAGTGAAAGGATGCATTGGGTTTGAATTTGCAGTGTTTGATTAAAGTCAGTAAAAGGAAAATACGTCTGGGCAGTTGTTGTGATTGACTGTGCTTTGCTTTGGATTTGTGAAGCACCAGATTTATTAGTTGATCGATGCTGAAACATTGTTTATTTAATTGTTTATTATTCTGAGTTTAGATAATTGGAATTTATTTCCATTTATTATAATTTTATAATTATAAATAATAAAATAAATAATCGAAAAGGATAAAAAGAATTAATTGGATAAAAAGAATTTTTATTTCATCTTTAAATATTTGTTACAAATTATTATGTAAATACAAGTATTCATTTACACGGTATTTATAATAATAATAGTTACAATAATTAAATTTAAAATAAGACTATCCTAATTTTTTCTAAATCTTCAATTCTTCATTCTTCATTTGGTGCTACCCCTCTCCATTTAATTTTCATCTGCAAAGAAAAGAAAAAGAAGTCAGAAGCAGGTAAATATTTAAAAAGCAGACAATTAATTTGGGCCCATCATTAAAGGCAACTGACTGGAATCAGTTATCCCTTTCTGCAAATCACGGGATTTCTCCCGGTTCACAAAAAGGGATGAGTGATGCTTGCTAAAAAATGAATGCACAAAGTCAAAAATTGCACATTTCAAAATTGCCAAGACTGCATAGTTCAAAGCAAGACAGCACTACAAAGTCCAAATCCAAATTGAACCACAAAGTCCCAAACTGAGTTCATATTCAAACTAGGCCAAAAGCTGTCAAAATGTCCAAAAGTATGGAAACATAAAAGATATCAAAGTATCAAAAGGTACAAGATGCAGCACAAAGTATGGAAAAGAGAAAGAAAATATGCAGGCTAAAACTAGTTTTGCAAGCAAGCACAGTCAAATCATCATTTTCCAGTGTCACCTTTTCAGTAAAAGTACAAGCATAAACATTTTAAAATGCTTAAAGCTGTACTGGAGAGAGAAGAAAGAGAGAAAAGAAAGCAGGCTTACAGGGCTTAGGCTGGAAGAAACAAATGATATAAAACTAACTGCAATAGAACAGTAGAAAGAGGGCAGGAATATCACAAAAGAAAAATACAAAAACTGCACCAGTCTCCAAACCTTCAACCCGTTTTACCTGCCTAAGCATTAGAAAAATCACAAACCAAAAGAGAACCCAAAAACACAAAGCCTTGGTTCAAAAACCTGTAATGGCCTAAAAGCTCAAAACCAGCAAAAACAAATAAAAGCCATAAACCTGCTAGTCAAAATCACAAAGCATTAAGACTATGCAACACAAACAGAAGCACCAAGCTTAACCATACCAACCTGCAAGGCCATAACCAGTCAACAACAACAAACCTGCTGAGGCCTCAACCAAAGCCTCACAAGCCTAAACTGATAAACCAATAACCTGTAAACCTTTCAAGGCCTCAATAACCATTCAAAGCCAAACTTGTGATGTCCAAAACCTGTTGAAACAAAATCCCAAACAGCACAAATAACCTGTTAAGGCCCCTCAAGCCATCAAACATGTCCAGCCTTAACCATCAAACAACATAAAGCCTTAACCACCAAACCAGTAAAGCCATAACATAACCAGCAAAACCCAACCAGTAAGGCCATAAACCAGTAAATCCTGTCAAGACCTCATATGCCCAAAACCAAATTTCAAACCAACACAAGCCCTCAGAGTTTTCTCATCATTGGGCTATCATTATCACATTCCAGCATAAGCATAGCAACCAGCAAGAAGTAAACAGAAGCAAAGCATCAAGGCAACGAAGAAGAACGAAATGATATCAAAAAGGTTCTCATGTCGTAATCATCATCAAACCTAAGGGGCAAAAATACACAAACCAGGAAGCAGAAGCTTCATCATCATCATCCCCCCGCCGGCAAGCCTCCGGAGCGCCTCCACGTTCTCCTCCTCCTTCGACAAGGTAGTATTTCTCCCTTCTTTTTCCTTCCATAACCTCAACAATAGCAATATAAAACTAAAGCACTTAATCAAAAAACAATAAACCAGAACATGCAAGAAAGGGGAGTGAAACCCTAAACGCGTTTAAAAAGACAACAAAAGGCAATTACCTTTTAATTTTGCTTCACTGAACCAAGGAAGAAAGAAGGCGAAGGAGGCAGCTGGTGGCTCTAGGCGGGGGTTGCATCTCAGTGACCTTCACATTGAAGAAGAGAAGATGAAGAACGAATTGAATGCAAACGGCGCGCCTCTGTCAAACCCTAGCGCGTTCCAAAATGAAAACAAATTTTGACAACCCTCACAAACCTTTGTGAAGCAAGTGGGCCTCAATCCCTTTCAAGCGCCTAAGGCCCAAGCGTTTTAAATTGGCACCCCCCCTTTTTGAACTCTAATTCTGATTAAGCCCTTTAGGCCCATTCCCTCTTTTTATACTTAAGCTAACCTTTTTTTTACTTATCCTTTTTCCTACATTTTTAAACTAACCTAATCTTATTTGTAAATAAAATTACCTTAATTCTTTTTATTTATTTCATATAGAATTTTCTTTACATGAACTTTAGGGTTAATTAGATTAATAGATTTTTACTTTAATTTTCTTTTGCATATATAAATCCCTTTATACACAAATCACTAATTAAAATATATTAATACATAAGAAATACTTTGTCTTAAAACATTTTCTTGTTTCTAATTAAAATAATTTTATTTGTACATAAATATATAATTTTTCTTTAAGGTTAATATTTTTCTTTCCTTAAGATTAATACTTAATTTGTACATACTTTACAAAAAAAATACAAAAACACATTTTAAATCACACATACTTAATAATACACTTAAAATCACATCTTACAACTTGTAAATAAAATACATGTACACGTACACTTACACAATACATTTTACATTTGATACACATACAATTACTATTCTTATCCATTGATATACGTTACATTTACACTTTGGTCGCAATTCGATTTGGTTGTAATTTATTGACACTACATTCCTAAAGTCTCATCCCCATTTGTAAATTTGTACCCCCACTCCCGGATACTATTTGTAATAGCGTAGACTTTAAATTCTTGCAATTTACCGCTTTCAAATTATACCATGGTTAGACCTAGGGTTTGTATGTACATAAAATCGAACGCTAGATAACCTAATACAAAGACAAATGCATGAAATCAATACACAATCACACTTGCACCCCCTAGGGTAATCCCACATGTTGCCTTCCAAAATGGGCCATGCTTGCACGTCGAGTTTCTTTGGCAAAACAAATTCAAATGATCATAAGTCCCTCGATGACACTTTCGAAAGTCGCCTATCAAAATGATCAAGTCCCTTCAAGCAAATTGCCAAAGACACTTGGCACCATTGCATTCATGGTCCATACGATGACCCGCGCCCGTCCCGTTAAACATCCTAAACGCAAGATTGTCCACCAAATTCAATGGTGGAACAAAATTGTTAAAAAGGGTTGAAAACATAGAGAAAACCTTTGAGTATAAAAGGGGTAGACAAAACTCTTAGTTACTTGAGATCAACTTGCAAAAACACTTGCCTCCTTTTCAAAAACCACACTTCACAAACACTTTCAAACAAACTTTCAAAAAACATTTTGAAACATCTTTTTGAAAAGATACACACCGTTGTATATACTCAAACACGAGTCATTACAATGGTTGCCTAAGACAAGGCATCTCTTCAAAAACATTTTCAAAACACACACACACACCACAATTTCAAAGCAATCGAAAATCAAGGCAAGTGATCTAAAAAACCAAGTAACTAAGAGCCCATGGATAACCATGGATGGAAAGGGTGCTAATACCTTCCCTTTTCATAATCTACCCCCCGGACCCACGAAATATCTTAAAAGGTTTTTGCTGTGCTTTTTAACCTTTCCTTTAGGATAAAATAAAAAGTCGGTGGCGACTCTTGCTCAACCGAACAAGTGCGAATACAAACGCAAAACTCAAGTCAGTTCTCCCACCGTATCACAGAACTGGCGACTCTGCTGGGGAATTAGTTAAAAGTGGGGTTACCTTAGGGTTTAGATCACCTTTGTTTTCAATTGATTGCTTTGTTTGCTTTTACATTTGTGGGCTTTGCATCGGAGTTTCATAGATCCTAACCCGGATCTGGGGAATACCTTTTTTAGGTAGCATAATTTGTGAGGGACCTGTCCGGGGTATACCGACATGGGTGAAGCAGTGGCTACATTGGTGTGGCACCTTGGTCTGTACTGATATCCCTTGTGTTGAAACGGGGAGAATATGGGTCTTCCAAGGAGTCATTAAGCACCAACCGACCTTAGAACCCTAAATTGACCCAACTTGGCCATTAGAACAGTAGCAGTATGCTACACTCATTGAGGCTAAACTCTCGCGATGGTTCCGGCCGCAAGAAAAGATAGCGATGCTGGAGTTATGACCGATTGAGGGTAGTCAGTGATATTGAGATCCTCTAGAACCCGGTTACTTTTGATAGGACAGGTTTTAACCAACAAAACTGAAAGAGGGTAGTACCTGAACCTCATGCAAGCCTAAACCTAAGGACTTGTTTGCTTTGTGTGAATATGTTTGTCTGTATATACACTCACTTGCTTTTTGCATACATGTACATAACATCATGACATCATACCATAACATTTTCAATAACCTTTTCAAGGATCTTGAGGGTCTGTTGATGCAGGGATACGTTGAACCAGACGTCTACCAAGGGGAAAGAGGTTTCTCCTCTAACCAATGCCAATCAAAGTTCAAGTGCAACAACTTGAATCAGGGGCTATGACCCACTCGACATGGTGAGCTTGGTTCTCGTGGAAAGACATCCACCGGTGCAAAAGTTCACCAACCAAAGAGCAAAGTTCAACCTCTAACATTTTCTTGTGTTTACCCCAAGAGATCCTTGAAAACATTGCATATATATCACACATATCATTGCATAACAGGTTTCTCCCATACGGGTCTCCTTATTCTTCCTACTGTTTATTTCAGTAAGATGGATATAGAACAAACAGTGAAAGATCTTCAAGCTCAAAACGCTCAATTCCAACAAATGTTGCTGGCTATGGGTAAAGGGCAAGAGGATCTGACAGCTCTTCTTCTCGAAGACAAGAAGAAGAAGTCCAAGAAGGCAGTCTGCATCCTGAACTTGAGGAGAAGACCTAAGACCCAAGACCTTGCAACTCCATCCAACACAGGAGGTAGTCTTGAAGAAGACCACAATGTGGAGATTGTTGAAGAAGAAGCTGACTACTCCGAGGGGCAATATCCTCTCGTTGATGACAAAATACAAAGAGTTGGAGGATCGCCTCAGTGCTATGGAGATCCAACAAATACCTGGCTTGGATCTAGGAGACATGGGCCTAGTTCCTGGATTGGTCATCCCTTCAAAGTTCAAAGTTCCTACCTTTGCTCTGTACGACGGAGTCTCTTGCCCTAAGATGCATCTAAAGTCTTATGTCCGCAAGATTCAACCATACACAGCTGATAAGAGGCTTTGGATCCATTTCTTCCAAGAAAGTCTAGTAGGGGCTCAACTCGAGTGGTTCTATCAATTGGAGAGTTCTCACATCCACACCTGGGAAGATCTAGCCAGGGCTTTTTACGAACAGTATCAGTACAATGCTGATCTCACACCAACTCGAGTGCAATTGCAGAGCATGACCATGGGTTCTGACGAGAGCTTCAAGGGATACGCCCAAAAGTGGAGAGATCTGGCTGGTAGGGTGCAACCCCCTTTAACTGACAGAGAGCTGATTGACATCTTCATGGGAACTTTGACAGGGCCTTTCTTCAAGCACTTGATTGGAAGCTCCTCAGCTGGGTTCACCGAGCTAATACTGACCGGCGAGAGGGTCGAAGCTGGCATCAAAAGTGGAAAGATCCAAGGAGCAACATCCTCGGATACTCGGATAATTCCCTACAATGGAAAGAAGGAGTCCAATGCCGCGAGCAGTCAAAAAGGTCGTCTTGACCAACATGTAGGGGCAGTCGTGATCTCTAACCCTACACTTGCTCAGCAAAGACAGGGGCATCAACATAAGGAGGTCGCACCTAAGAGGCAATTCACCAAGATCAACATGTCACTGTCTCAAGCACTGCAACACTTGTTGAAGAGGGATCTGATTACATTGAGGGCTCCTCTCTGGAACCCAAACACTTCTGCTCCTACCTATCACCCCAATGAAAGATGTGAATACCACTCTGATAGCCGGGGGCATGATACCAACAACTGTTGGCCTCTGAAGAACAAGATCCAGGACATGATCGATGCCAAGGAGATTGAGTTTGGTTCCCCAGAGACCCCAGCATGATCACTCCTCCTATGCCAAATCCTTGAGTTTGTTTTTGTTTCGTTCGAATTTTCAAGTTGTAACTTCTTGTATTATTCAAACAATTATCTTTTAATGTCAAACTCTGTTTCATTAATGCATTGCATATGTTTGTCTTGAATTCATTCATTCGCTTTCATTACTCTTATGCTTTCTTTTTGACATTTAACTCTTGATAAAAGGCTACAAGCCTTTAGAGGGAGGATGACGAAACAATACCATAATCTCATACAGTATGCTTTTGGACAGACCTCGCTGATGATGTACAGGCATTTCTTTCAATTCCCAAACACTGGAGTTATAAGGAAGTTAATCCCTAGTCAACCCCTTCGAGCCAAAGAAGTAGGAGTTTTCTGTTCTAAAACGATCAAAACCTTTGATATAAACCTGGGGAAGGGTAGTATCTCAGTTAATTCAAGAGAAAATACGCATTGAAGTCGCAAACTCTCAGTTCGTAACACAACGAACAACGTCAAAAAAAAAAGCATTCCTTTGGAATCAAAAGACAAGGGTGGTTCCCTATCACATAGGCAGTCAATCTCTCAAAAGAAAAGCCCGCTATGTCAAAACCTGAAAAGGAGGCTTAAGAAAGCTGGGGCATCCCGCTGACTGTAATCTCGAAAATGGGAGCAGTCAGGCAAAAGTTAGGGATAACAAATCAAAATCAAAATAGTGAGGTCATTACAAATCCTCAACAAAAAATGTTGAAAAAGAAAAACGCGATGATGACTGTCTCCCAAATTCAACTGGTGAACCGTCGCCCAAAGGTCGTTCCAAACTCAAAACAGAGTGCGACGCGCAATTAACTGAGCTTAGGGTTGAAGAACATCATGAAGAGCGGGTGGGTACAAACACACTTTGAGCCTTTATCCTTTGTTTCTTAAACCGTGAACCAAGCCACGTTACAACCCTTCAAAAGTCCTAATTGAAGCATGGGTTAGTTCGAAAGCATACTGTTTCAAAAGGTATCCTGACTCCTGTAAGGCTTTGCTCTAAAATCTTGTGTTGACTTGTCTTATGAAAAGTTTTCTGCTAAAAAACGCATTTTTCAAAACTTCGAGACAAACATAAACTTTGCATTGCTTGAATATCACTGTTCGCATTTGATTTTTTGTTTGACAGCGAAGAATTTCATACAGCGAATGTTCCGAGGAACGAAAACTCTCACAGTGAACAAAATCACTTCAACAGGATGACACCTCCAACGACAAATCTCCTATCAATAAGGGGCATGACATGGCACCATCCGGTTAACCTGGGGCAGTCCAGTCAAGGTTTAAACAGATCTTTCAAAGTTCAGTTAACCTGGGGCAGTCCAGTCAAGGTTTCGACAGATCTTTCAAAGTCCAGTTAACCTGGGGCAGTCCAGTCAAGATTTCAAGAAATCTCTCAATCCGCAGAGTAATCTGATTCAAGACTCCTTCATCACCACTCGGGGCATTCGAATGTCAAAAGTACTCAACAATTCCCTCATCACCTCAGAAGATTGATATAGTTCAAGATGTGACCCAGAGATGGCGACATTCTATAACTCATTCAGATTTTCTTCCAGATATAGTTCAAGATGTGACCCAGAGATGGCAACATTCTATAACTCATTCAGATTTTCTTCCAGATATAGTTCAAGATGTGACCCAGAGATGGCGACATTCTATAACTCATTCAGATTTTATTCCAGATATAGTTCAAGATGTGACCCAGAGATGGCGACATTCTATAACTCATTCAGATTTTCTTCTAGATATAGTTAAGATGTGACCCAGAGATGGCGACATTCTATAACTCATTCAGATTTTCTTCTAGATATAGTTAAGATGTGACCCAGAGATGGCGACATTCTATAACTCATTCAGATTTTCTTCCAGATATAGTTCAAGATGTGACCCAGAGATGGCGACATTCAATAACTCATTCAGATTTTCTTCCAGATATAGTTCAAGATGTGACCCAGAGATGGCGACATTCTATAACTCATTCAGATTTTCTTCCAGATATAGTTCAAGATGTGACCCAGAGATGGCTACATTCTATAACTCATTCAGATTTTCTTCTAGATATAGTTAAGATGTGACCCAGAGATGGCGACATTCTATAACTCATTCAGATTTTCTTCCAGATATAGTTCAAGATGTGACCCAGAGATGGCGACATTCTATAACTCATTCAGATTTTCTTCCAGATATAGTTCAAGATGTGACCCAGAGATGGCGACATTCTATAACTCATTCAGATTTTCTTCCAGATATAGTTCAAGATGTGACCCAGAGATGGCGACATTCTATAACTCATTCAAATTTCTTCCAGATATAGTTCCAGATGTGACCCAAGACCTGGCGACATTCTATAACTCATTCCGAGATTCCTTCTAGATATAGTTCAGATGTGACCCTGATTCGGCGACATTCCGTAACTTATTCAAGATTTCCTTCTAGATATAGTTCAGATGTGACCCTGATTCGGCGACATTCCGCAACTTATTCAGATTTTCATTCATGATATAGTTCAAGATGTGACCCAAGATTTGGCGACATTCTATAACTTATCCAAGCCTGCTTCCAGAAATAGTTCAGATGTGACCCAGATTTGGCGACATTCTATAACTTATTCAGATTTGTTTCTAGAGATAGTTCAAGATGTGACCCAGAGATGGCGACGTTCAGTAACTTATTCCAGACCAACACCTGCAGCAATCAAAGGACTCTCGCAATCCCCAGCCAGAGAACCTTCCAGAAGCTAACTCCACTCAGAGTCAAGTTTCATTATCCCCAGCAAAGCTAAAACTTCCAACTATCAATCCCCAAGCAGATTGAAGACTCTCATTCTCAGTTTCCCACAGAATATTCAAATGTTCTCCAGTGAAGATCTCCTCAAGACAGGAATTCCCCAGTAGATTGGCATACAACCCAAGCTTCTGCTTTCCCCAACAGTGGTCCCAAGACTTCTCATTTTTAACAATCAAAGATTCTTGCCCTCCACAGCAGCAGCCAAGGAATTGTTCTCCCCGACGGCAGTCAAGATTCTTTTATCTTCAGTCATCCAGGATTCATCTATCCTCAGCAAGACAGCTCATTATCTTACATGTGCATTCATCACATTCATGTCATAAACATTAATGTCGCATACATTGCATCACGCATCATGACATTGCATACAACTAACTCTTTACCTTTTCAGGAAAGACCAGTCAACAAACTAAGACCATCATCTTCCGAGATTCTTTTCTAGAAATAGTTCAGATGTGATCCAGACATGGCGACATTCTGATACTTATTCCAGATTCACTCAGAGACAGTTCAGATGTGACCCCGACACGGCGACATTCTGATACTTGTTCCAGATTCATCCAGATGCAGTTTTACACTGACTCATCATCAGGAAACCCTACACTGGTTCCTTCTTCAGACTTCTGAAAATAGTTTACGGATTCTTCCCAACACCGGATGTTAATCTATCACTTGTTCAGATGCAACTTCTTCACGGATGCTTCCCAACAACGGATGTTTTTTCAACTCCTGAAAACAGTTTACGGATTCTCCAAACACGGATGTCAATCTATTGTTGTCTCAGACCCCCAGTTTAGAGATGTTCCAAAACATGGATACCTCTCTGATAATCGTCCATTCACCAGTGACATACAGTTCAACAATCATTTCTAGATGGCATCTTTAAGCCTATTTCCAGATGGCATCTATAAGCCCATCCTCCTACCAGCAGTCACTAGATGGCATCGTTAAGCCCATCACCAAATGGCATCTGTAAGCCCATTCCCTCTACCATCACATCGCTGAGTGCAAATTTTCGGGCACTCTAGTGTCCAATCTCCTTTTACCCTCGAGTCGCGAAAGGCAAATTTTCCAATCTAACTCTTCAGGTTCAAGAAGATTGAACAGGGGCAACTGTTGTACCCCAAAATTTGCCCTCGCATTTTTCCTCAAGAAATCACAGCTTCAGGCGTTTCCTGATTTTTCAAACTGGCTCAAGAATCGGTCAAACAGACTTTTCTCGTCAGTCAGACAAAATTAGGGTTTTCTTTAGTTTTGAGGGGTTTAGAACAGTTCACAAAGTTTGCTTAGGGTTTTGGTTGATTTTGGCTCAACTTTGATCAGGCGAACGTTCTTTGGCATTTAATCAGGAATTAGGGTTTTTATGCGTGGTTCCTCAGAAAGATTTGATTCTATGGTGCTTTGCAAGTTATTCCGAGATTTGGATTGAATTCGCCTTGTGTGACTAAATCAGTGAAAGGATGCATTGGGTTTGAATTTGCAGTGTTTGATTAAAGTCAGTAAAAGGAAAATACGTCTGGGCAGTTGTTGTGATTGACTGTGCTTTACTTTAAATTTGTGAAGCACCAGATTTATTAGTTGATCGATGCTGAAACATTGTTTATTTAATTGTTTATTATTCTGAGTTTAGATAATTGGAATTTATTTCCATTTATTATAATTTTAGAATTATAAATAATAAAATAAATAATTGAAAAGGATAAAAAAAATTAATTGGATAAAAAGAATTTTTATTTCATCTTTAAATATTTGTTACAAATTATTATGTAAATACAAGTATTCATTTACACGGTATTTATAATAATAATAGTTACAATAATTAAATTTAAAATAAGACTATCCTAATTTTTTTTAAATCTTCAATTCTTCATTCTTCATTTGGTGTTACCCCTCTCCATTTAATTTTCATCTGCAAAGAAAAGAAAAAGAAGTCAGAAGCAGGTAAATATTTAAAAAGCAGACAATTAATTTGGGCCCATCATTAAAGGCAACTGACTGGAATCAGTTAGCCCTTTCTGCAAATCACGGGATTTCTCCCGGTTCACAAAAAGGGATGAGTGATGCTTGCTAAAAAATGAATGCACAAAGTCAAAAATTGCACATTTCAAAATTGTCAAGACTGCATAGTTCAAAGCAAGACAGCACTACAAAGTCCAAATCCAAATTGAACCACAAAGTCCCAAACTGAGTTCATATTCTAACTAGGCCAAAAGCTGTCAAAATGTCCAAAAGTATGGAAAGATAAAAGATATCAAAGTATCAAAAGGTACAAGATGCAGCACAAAGTATGGAAAAGAGAAAGAAAATATGCAGGCTAAAACTAGTTTTGCAAGCAAGCACAGTCAAATCATCATTTTCCAGTGTCACCTTTTCAGTAAAAGTACAAGCATAAACATTTTAAAATGCTTAAAGCTGTACTGGAGAGAGAAGAAAGAGAGAAAAGAAAGCAGGCTTACAGGGCTTAGGCTGGAAGAAACAAATGATATAAAACTAACTGCAATAGAACAGTAGAAAGAGGGCAGGAATATCACAAAAGAAAAATACAAAAACTACACCAGTCTCCAAACCTTCAACCCGTTTTACCTGCCTAAGCATTAGAAAAATCACAAACCAAAAGAGAACCCAAAAACACAAAGCCTTGGTTCAAAAACCTGTAATGGCCTAAAAGCTCAAAACCAGCATAAACAAATAAAAGCCATAAACCTGCTAGTCAAAATCACAAAGCATCAAGACTATGCAACACAAACAGAAGCACCAAGCTTAACCATACCAACCTGCAAGGCCATAACCAGTCAACAACAACAAACCTGCTAAGGCCTCAACCAAAGCCTCACAAGCCTAAACTGATAAACCAATAACCTGTAAACCTTTCAAGGCCTCAATAACCATTCAAAGCCAAACCTGTGATGTCCAAAACCTGCTGAAACAAAATCCCAAATAGCACAAATAACCTGTTAAGGCCCCTCAAGCCATCAAACATGTCCAGCCTTAACCATCAAACAACATAAAGCCTTAACCACCAAACCAGTAAAGCCATAACATAACCAGCAAAACCCAACCAGTAAGGCCATAAACCAGTAAATCCTGTCAAGACCTCATATGCCCAAAACCAAATTTCAAACCAACACAAGCCCTCAGAGTTTTCTCATCATTGGGCTATCATTATCACATTCCAGCACAAGCATAGCAACCAGCAAGAAGTAAACAGAAGCAAAGCATCAAGGCAACGAAGAAGAACGAAATGATATCAAAAAGGTTCTCAGGTCGTAATCATCATCAAACCTAAGGGGCAAAAATACACAAACCAGGAAGCAGAAGCTTCATCATCATCATCCCCCCGCCGGCAAGCCTCCGGAGCGCCTCCACGTTCGCCTCCTCCTTCGACAAGGTAGTATTTATCCCTTCTTTTTCCTTCCATAACCTCAACAATAGCAATATAAAACTAAAGCACTTAATCAAAAAACAATAAACCAGAACATGCAAGAAAGGGGAGTGAAACCCTAAACGCGTTTAAAAAGACAACAAAAGGCAATTACCTTTTAATTTTGCTTCACTGAACCAAGGAAGAAAGAAGGTGAAGGAGGCAGCTGGTGGCTCTAGGCGGGGGTTGCATCTCAGTGACCTTCACATTGAAGAAGAGAAGATGAAGAACGAATTGAATGCAAACGGCGCGCCTCTGTCAAACCCTAACGCGTTCCAAAATGAAAACAAATTTTGACAACCCTCACAAACCTTTGTGAAGCAAGTGGGCCTCAATCCCTCTCAAGCGCCTAAGGCCCAAGCGTTTTAAATTGGCACCCCCCTTTTTGAACTCTAATTCCGATTAAGCCCTTTAGGCCCATTCCCTCTTTTTATACTTAAGCTAACCTTTTTTTTACTTATCCTTTTTCCTACATTTTTAAACTAACCTAATCTTATTTGTAAATAAAATTACCTTAATTCTTTTTATTTATTTCATATAGAATTTTCTTTACATGAACTTTAGGGTTAATTAGATTAATAGATTTTTACTTTAATTTTCTTTTGCATATATAAATCCCTTTATACACAAATCACTAATTAAAATATATTAATACATAAGAAATACTTTGTCTTAAAACATTTTCTTGTTTCTAATTAAAATAATTTTATTTGTACATAAATATATAATTTTTCTTTAAGGTTAATATTTTTCTTTCCTTAAGATTAATACTTAATTTGTACATACTTTACAAAAAAAATACAAAAACATATTTTAAATCACACATACTTAATAATACACTTAAAATCACATCTTACAACTTGTAAATAAAATACATGTACACGTACACTTACACAATACATTTTACATTTGATACACATACAATTACTATTCTTATCCATTGATATACGTTACATTTACACTTTGGTCGCAATTCGATTTGGTTGTAATTTATTGACACTACATTCCTAAAGTCTCATCCCCATTTGTAAATTTGTACCCCCACTCCCGGATACTATTTGTAATAGCGTAGACTTTAAATTCTTGCAATTTACCGCTTTCAAATTATACCATGGTTAGACCTAGGGTTTGTATGTACATAAAATCAAACGCTAGATAACCTAATACAAAGACAAATGCATGAAATTAATACACAATCACTCTTGCACCCCCTAGGGTAATCCCACATGTTGCCTTCCAAAATGGGCCATGCTTGCACGTCGAGTTTCTTTGGCAAAACAAATTCAAATGATCATAAGTCCCTCGATGACGCTTTCGAAAGTCGCCTATCAAAATGATCAAGTCCCTTCAAGCAAATTGCCAAAGACACTTGGCACCATTGCATTCATGGTCCATACGATGACCCGCGCTCGTCCCGTTAAACATCCTAAACGCAAGATTGTCCAGCAAATTCAATGGTGGAACAAAATTGTTAAAAAGGGTTGAAAACATAGAGAAAACCTTTGAGTACAAAAGGGGTAGACAAAACTCTTAGTTACTTGAGATCAACTTGCAAAAACACTTGCCTCCTTTTCAAAAACCACACTTCATAGACACTTTCAAACAAACTTCTAAAAAACATTTTGAAACATCTTTTCGAAAAGATACACACCGTTGTATATACTCAAACACGAGTCATTACAATGGTTGCCTAAGACAAGGCATCTCTTCAAAAACATTTTCAAAACACACACACACACCACAATTTCAAAGCAATCGAAAATCAAGGCAAGTGATCTAAAAAACCAAGTAACTAAGAGCCCATGGATAACCATGGATGGAAAGGGTGCTAATACCTTCCCTTTTCATAATCTACCCCCCGGACCCACGAAATATCTCAAAAGGTTTTTGCTGTGCTTTTTAACCTTTCCTTTAGGATAAAATAAAAAGTCGGTGGCGACTCTTGCTCAACCGAACAAGTGCGAATACAAACGCAAAACTCAAGTCAGTTCTCCCACCGTATCACAACTAGCATTTGTATATAAAGCGATAAATTGCGGAATTTTAAAAATACTATGCTATTACATCATTTAGGGGAGGGGGTATATAAATTTACAAATGGGGAATATTGCAAGAATTTAAATCTAAATAAATATTACAACCATATTGAATTTTGAATAAATGTACAAAATAAATAAATAAAGTGCTAGAATGCAAATGTAAAAAAGAAAATGTAATTTTTGTTTGGTTTTTTATGAAAATGGATTTCTAACCTAATTTAAAGAATATGATTAAATAAAAATAAACAAAAATAAGTTTAAACTAATTAAGGAAGAAACTAAGTTTAAAATGTTTTTTAGGGTTTTTATGAAAAAAGGTTTTAAGTTAAATAATAATAAAAATGAAAATTAACTAATTAAAAGAAACCTAAATTCTAAGTTAATTTTAATTAAGAAAATAAAATAATAATTAAACCTAAGTCTAAATATTAATTATTTAAAAGAGAAATTAATTTGTTAAAAGAAAAATGTTTTTTAGTCTTTTTTTTTATAAAGAAAATAAAATAAATAAGTGTAAATAATAATAAAAATATTTTTGGATTTTTTACTAATGAAAATAAAAATAATATTAATAATAATAAAAAAATAGTGAAAGAAAATTGAAATGAAATAAAAAAAGAAAAATAAAATAATATGAAATAATAAAAGAAATAGGTCAGGTGCAATAATGAAACAGGGGTTAGAAAAAGCAAAAAATAACTAGGCCCAATGTTGGAGGCCCAACGCTGGCTGCAAACAAAAAAAAGGAACATAAATTGTGAAAAATAACAAAACAGACGCTGGGGCTCGAACTCAGGTCCTAAAGGTGAAAGACGCGCGCTTTAATCACTGGGGTGGTGATACATCCATTGATATAAACAAAACAATAAATATATAATCTAAGTTATGCCCTGAATACAACTTCATCTTCAACCTCCAGCCAGAAGCCCTGTAACTTGTTCATTTCTAAACCATTTGCAAAAATGTAAACATGAAAATTGCTCCATTTTTTCATACGAATCCAACCATATAAATATCATGAACTATAAATCAAAGATGAATGAGAATTTTTTAAATTACCAAATTCTGACCTAATTATTTTCAGATTCAATCCTAAAATTCTCCTAGCTCAATCAATATAAATGAAATCTATGGACATGTACAACTTCAGGGCAATGATGTCTACATTTTATCTTCACAAATGCAAGCCTAACAATGCCTAAGTAATGAGATAGAAGTTCAAGAAAAATACCTCAAAAATGGAAATCGTGAAATGCAAATGAGCTTGATTCAGGGTGCTGCTATGATCAGGTTAGCTTCCTCAAGTTCCCAGGAAGCTAATGCAATGGTTTGCTTGAGCAATGGATGGCTGGAATGGCTTGGAGAAGTCAATGTGCAATGCTCTATTTTTGGTTATGGAGGATATGGTAAATGGTGTTACAGTGATGAAACAGGGACAGGGATAGGTTACACTTGATGTAAGGAAGCTTTAGGAACCAAAAGGCCAAGAAATGCACGAGGGAAATATGAGTTTGATGTTCAAGGTCAGAAACTGTGTAACAATGGTGTTTTTGGGAAATTTCTTATTTGAGAGAGTTTTGGTGTATTTCAGGGTGCTTAAGCTCGTGTTCTAGCTAAAAAATGGTGACTTTATTTATAAGCAACAAGTTTGGAGACTTGTCCTTGATCAGAATTCAAAAATCACATGTTATGGCTCTTTTTCTTGTTTTTGAAGCAAGCTTGACACACATTGTCCCAATGCATAGTACAAGGCTGTCTAGAGTGATTGCAAACTTTAAACATGTTTATCTGACTTTGTATGTTGAGTGTTTGCTGAACAAACAAGTTAGAGGCTCAAGAAGAGTGGACTTTATGCATAGCCACTTTTCCAAAATGGCAATGTTGTCTTTCTTCCTAAAATGGTATTAAGCATGGGCAATGAATTGAATGCTTGGATTAAAGCTTCTAGCAGCTGTGAAAAAACATTAATTATAGAGTGACAAACAAGTTTGAGGCCTGGAAAGCAAATATTATGTATCCTAGCATGGATTTGGTTCATGTGTTCATTAAAAATGACTTGTAATTCAAGTTTGAAAACCCAAACTTCCTCTCTTCGATTCTCCCTGCTCAAGAAAGATCTCAAGGAGTTCTTGGACATTTTGGAAAGCTTGTAATGTTCTCTACAACCCCTCTTTGAATCAGTTTTGAAAATTTCAATTGGAACTATATGAAAAAGTGTCATGAAGTTAGGTCAAAATCCTGCCTAAACTAGGGCAAAATTTCACTAAGTGTTTAGTTTCAAGACTATGACTTCATGAATTAATAACTTGAGATCCAAGAACTTTTAGAAGAAGTTGTGTAAAGAAATGTTGTAGATATCATGTATATCTAAAACTTTCATGTTTAAAGTTTCTTCTGAATCATCTTGCATCATGGTGAAAAATTTGCTCAAAGTTGTGAAAAAACATGAAGTTTTCAACACTTAGAAAAATTTCAAAGTTTGAAAACTTTAACTTTTCAAAATGAAATCTTGACTTTTTGATTTCTTGATGAATAAATTTCATATTTTGACATGTTTTGATGAATTGTGATCTTTGACATTTGATTTTGACCAAAAAGTCAAAGTTTGACTTTTCATTGTACAGTTGACTTTTGATCAGTTGATTGAAAATTCACTATCAATCCAATTGATCTTGAGCAATGTTTTAGGTCATGCCATTAGGTCAAAATGATGCAATTGAACTCTTTATATCATGCCTCAAACCAATTAACCATTTTCTAGGTCAAAAATCAGAAATTTCCCTTTCTCAGTCAAAACCCTAATTTTGACTATTTTGCCCTTTTGATGGTTTGATCAAATTGCTTGAGGAATTATGGTCCAAACTTGATAAAATGATACATATGAGTTTATAATGTTTATGTGGATCAAAAATTATGAAGTTTGACTGTAAATTGGCCATAGTTGACTTTTTCCCAATACAGTTGATTTTTAGGTCAACTGCTCAATTGACTGAGCAAAAATGTGATTCAAGGCTTGAAAATTGACATGGGTGATATTGGGGGTCCATAATTATCCATGAAAGTCATATGAGGCATTGAAAGTTCAATTATACTTATGCAATCTCAAACCCTAATTTGTGTCATCAGTGCTTAAGGAGGTGTCTTGAGTTGATCAACCCTAGTGTAGTCTTGAACCAAAGGAGATCTTATGGGAAAATACTTGATAAATGAGAGGGAAAATTTTGGGGTATAACAATATTCATACGCATCCATGCATTAACAAGCATCAAATTTCACATTTCATTAAAAACTCAGTATTTTTCAAAATCTTCTCCAATTAAACCATTGGTAAAAAAGCACCACCTCTCTGACCGTCATATCAAACAAGAGCCCATCAAAAGAAAGTGATGGAACGGATCAAAGAGAACCAAGATGCCTTCAAGTAATACTTGGAGAAAGTGAAGGGTAATATTGACTCAATGAAAGGATACATGAGCCAGGTTCTTCTAGCCTTGAAGAACATCATTGAGAGGCAAGAACAAATTCATAGGGCAGCCTTTGAAGAAATAACCCAAACTATTCTACATCAAGCGGTCACCAACCAAGAAGAGAGCCAGAATCAGGACCTATAAAGTCAATTGTAGCTCAATAAGAGGTTAGACAAGCTGATACTGAAGGGTTTGTCCCACCTCCTCTGAAGGTAAGGGCATCCCATACTTTGCAAATTTCAATCAACAATCCGGATAATTACATAGACCTACAGTATGGAGACCTCGATTTGGAAGGTGCTACTCAGTCACACCAACCTAAGATTGTTGAGAATCCATTGGCGCTCAATCAGTATAAAGCTCTTGAAGAAAGGTTGAAGGCTGTGGAGGGTTACAATTCTTCTGATGTCGATTCTCTCAAAATGGGTTTAGTTCCATATGTGGTGATCCCTCCAAAATTCAAAGTACCTGAATTTAGAAAATATAAGGGACTCACATGCCCAAGGAACCACCTACGTATGTATTGTAGAAAAATGCATGTCTATGCTCAAGATCAGAAGCTGATGATCCATTGTTTCCAAGACAGTTTGAATGGGGCATCTCTAGATTGGTACATGCAATTAGAGTGAGTTCATATCCAAACATGGGCAGATCTTGCCAACACTTTCCTGAGACAGTACAAACAATTTGGACATGGCACTTAACCGCATGCAGCTCCAAAACGTATCTCAGAAGGAGGATGAGTCCTTCAAAGAATATGCTCAAAGGTGGAGGGAAATGGCAGCCCGTGTACAACCAGTACTTCTGGAGAAAGAATTGGTCGATATGTTCATGGGTACTTTACAAAGGTTGTACTATGAAAAGATGGTAGGAAGCTTCTCTTCGGGATTTTTTGATTTGGTAACTATTGGTGAAAGGATTGAAACAGGTATAAAGATTGGAAAGATACAAGGGGCGTCATCCAGTACTCCTTATAATTCAAAAAGACATGTCCCTAACTTCTCGAAAAAGAAGGAAGGAGAAATTAATGTTGTGGCATCACAACCAAGAACACATCAACCATTGGTAATTCCCCCGGAACAACAACAACATAACATGTTTGAAAGACCTCCAAGAATATTTAATCCTCTCCCCATGCCGCATAGTCAATTATTGCAACATTTAATCAAAGCATCTTTGGTATAGTTGAAGCCTCTAGCTCCTCCAATTGGGGCACTCCCGCCGAAGTATAATGTAAATGCCAGGTGTGAATATCATGTCAATTCTCCGGGGCATACCATAGAAAAGTGTTGGGCCTTCAGACATAAGGTTCAAGATTTGTTGGATTCCTAAGATATCACTTTTGACAAGCCAAACATCAAGACAAATCACATGCCTCCGCATGGCGGGCCAACTGTGAATGAAATTGAAGTGGTGACTGACTTTTGGGAAGTCGGATGAGTAAAGGCTCTGATAAACCTTTTAAAAGAATATTTTTTTGAATGTGGGTTCCTCTTGGAACACAATGAAGCTTTTGAGAAGACATTACAGAAATTGGTGGATCAGGGGATAGTCCAATTTGGGCAATACCCTAGAGAAGAATACGTAGCTGCGATAGATGGAAGTACAAAGAAGCCATTGGTAATTCCCTGCCAAGGGCCAAGTACTAATAAGAAAACTCTTGTGATTCCATGGGGAGAATCAACATAAGCATCAGTGATGACACCATGCCAGACTATGAGAATACCAATAATTCCAAAGACTACAATGGTGATTAAATGGCCATCTCCCACTCCTTACAAAAGTAAAAAGCGATACCATGGAGTTATGATTCTAATGTCTATGTTGATGGTTTAAAGCAAGAATTTGAGCCATTGGCAAGTCAAGGACCTGCAATCACAAATATAGCATGAATAGGGGGCATGACTCGCAGTGGTCGAATCTATGGTCCCTAACCATAAAAGAAGAATGATGTTATGGTTAAGGACAAACGGAAAGTTGTGATAGAGGCGAGTCAAGAACAAGAATCTTCAAGAAAGAATTTTACTGACCAAGAGGCGGGGGAGTTCTTAAAGATAATTAAGAGAAGTGATTATAGGGTGGTGGATCAACTATACCAAACCCCGACCAAGATTCCAATACTCTTGTTGCTCCTCAATTTTGAAGCGCACTGAGACTCTCTAATGAAGGTTCTAAGTTATACTCGTGTTGCAAAAGAGATTATAGTGAATCAGTTTGACAATGTCGTAGCAAACCTAACATCTGGATCATATCTAGGTTTTAATAACAATGAGTTGCCT
Source organism: Vicia faba (assembly GCA_948472305.1). NCBI lineage: Eukaryota > Viridiplantae > Streptophyta > Magnoliopsida > Fabales > Fabaceae > Vicia > Vicia faba. Next base: position 318,706,805 of record OX451736.1, on the reverse strand, counting down.
CCACAAGGTAGAGCTCACAACAAGGCATTGCATATTTCCATTCAGATAGGTACAACTAACCTGTCCATGGTACTCATCGATACTGGTTCTGCCCTCAATGTGCTACCAAAATCCAGCTTGATGAAGTTAACACTAGATGGTGTTGTTATAAGGCTAAGTTCTACGATAGTCAAAGCTTTCTATGGTTCTCAAAGTATAGTGTTTAGAGAAGTGGATCTTCCTGTCAAGATCGGTCCACATATGTTTTATATTACTTTTCAAGTAATGGATATAGAGCCAACATATACATGTTTGCTCGGACGACCTTGGATTCATGCAGCAGGGGCTGTTACTTCAACTCTATATCAGAAATTGAAGTTCCTTGTAGAAGGAAGGTTGGCTATAATCAACGGTGAATAGGACCTCTTTGTAAGTAACATAGAGTCCTAGAGATATATCAGTGCGGATGAAGACTGTATAGAACACCATTCCAAGTCTTAGAGGTTGCTTCAAGGGTAACCCTGCCAGTGGAGAAAATCAAGAAACCTATTGTGACTTCGTCGAGAGATTTACAAACAGTTGTGGAAGATGGCACCTCAAAAGGTTGGGGTAAGCTTGTGGAGATACCTGAGAATAAAAATCATTATGGTTTAGGCTACAAATCATCAAAGGCTACCCTAAAAGGCAAGGCGTAGTTTCCTCATATCCAGGAAATCTTCATCAATAGAGGAACAGAGCATGATGGACAAGTGGAGATGATATCCAACAAGAGCAGCACCAAGAGAGCATTTGACTTCATCTGTGAATGTGCTCTAGGCAAAAAAACTCAAGAATTAGACAGCCGTGGAGATTCCAGAGATCTTTTTCTTTCCAAAGTAATTTTTCTTTTTTTTTGAAAGAACCTATGTCAAGCCCGAGGCATAGGGGTAGCTTGTAAAGGTTCCCCAATTTGTTTCAAATAGTGTTTTCAATTAATAAGAATTATATTTCACATTCAATTGAGATCCTTGTCTTTCTCTTGCATCTATCTCTTATGTTTTAAAATGGAAGTACTTTTTCTTCATATGCAAATTCGCATACTAAAATTGCACCAAAACATGATAAATGTGCATATCCATGCCTAAAACCACTGATAATGTTACTGCTCCTATCCGATATAATTTAGATGCACCCATCAACCAAGCGGAAGAGGGAGATGATAAAGATCTTAAACTCTCCGAAGAATTGGAAAATGAATTAGAGCAAAAAGCTTACAATATACAACCATACAAGGAATCTATTGAGACCATCAACCTTGGCACAGAGGAAGATCCGAAAGAGATTAAGCTAAGGGCAGTATTGGAGGAAAGCGTCAAAGAAAGACTGATCAAGTTGTTACATGAATATGTGGATATATTTGTCTGGTATTACAGAGATATGTCAGGATTAGATATGGATATTGTGGAACATAGACTACTCCTCAAGGAAGGTTGTTCTCCAGTTAGACAGAAGCTAAAAAGAGCTCGCCTAGACATGTCTAACAAGATTCGAGAGGAATTCCTTAAACAATTTGATGAAGGGCTCTTACTCGTGGTAAATTATCCACCTTGGATAGCTAACATCGTGCCAGTGCCCAAGAAGGATGACAAAGTACGCATGTGTGTGGATTATCGGGATCTGAACAAAGCAAGTCCCAAAGACGATTTCCTATTACCTCACATAGATGTTTTGGTGGATAATACAACTCAAACTTCGGTATTCTCATTCATGGATGGTTTCTTAGGTTATAATCAGATCAAAATGGCACCCGAAGATATGGAAAATACTAGTTTGATGACTCCTTTGGGAACTTTCTGTAACAAGGTAATGCCTTTCGGTCTAAAGAATGCATGAGCAACTTATCAACGAGCTATGGTCACACTATTTCACAATATGATCCACAAAGAAGTTGATGTATACGTAGATGATATGATTTCCAAATCTCATATAGAGGAGGATCACATCGTACATTTACAACAGTTATTCGAGCATCTGCGAAAGTTCAAACTGAGGTTGAATCCGAACAAATGTACATTTGGTGTTAGGACGGGAAAGTTATTGAGTTTTATTGTAAGTCGGTGTGATATTAAGGTAGATCCCGACAAGATGAAGGCCATACAAGAAATGTCAGCTCGAAAAACAAAAAAAGAGGTTATTGGTTTCTTAGGACGATGAAACTACATTTTGAGGTTCATATCGCACCTAACTGCTACATGCTAGCCTATATTCAAATTACTTCGAAAAGATCAGACAGTGGTATGGAATGGTGATTGTCAGATAGCCTTCGAGACAATAAAGAAATATTTGCAAGAGCCACCAATCTTGATGCCACCAGTTCCTGGAAGACTGATCATCATGTACTTAACAGTGCTTTAAGGGTCAATGGGATGTGTATTAGGACAACATGATGAAACGGGTAAAAAAGAGTGTGAAATTTACTACCTCAACAAGAAACTCAACGAAACCAGGTACTCACTTATCGAGAAGACTTTATGTGCATTAGCTTGGGCTATTAAACGGTTAAGACAGTATATATTAACTCACACCACTTGGTTAATAGCAAGAATGGATCCTTTGAAGTATGTGTTTGAAAAACCAGCTCTTACAGGAAGAATTTCCCGATGACAAATGTTAGTATCCGAGTACAACATCCAATATGTTACTCAAAAGGCTATCAAGGGTAGTGTACTAGCTAATCACCTGGTTCATCATCCACTTCCAGAATATCAACCAATGAAGTTCGACTTTCCAGACGAAGATGTCATAGTTATAGGTGACTACGAAATACCAGGACCTGACGAAGGACCTGAATCAGGAGCACGCTGGACACTCATGTTTGACGGTGCTTCAAATGCAATAAGGCATGGTATTGGGGCAGTGTTGACTTCTCCGAAGAATTTTCACAAGCCTTATACTACAAGGTTATGTTTTGACTGCACCAATAATATCGCTGAATACGAAGCTTGTATCTTGGGACTAGAAGCTGCTACTGATCTAAGAATTAAACACCTCGAAGTGTATGGAGACTCAGCATTAGTCATATACCAAGTCAATGGTGAATGGGACACTAAACATTCCAAATTGATTCCATATTGGGATCATGTTTTGAATATATCTACGGAATTTACCAAGATTACATTCAGTCATATTCTTCGAGAAGAAAATCAGATGGAAGATGCCTTGGCAACTTTATCTGCCATGTTCAAAGTAGCCTGGCCAAATCACGAACTGCGCATTACAATTAGACATTTTGAAGAACCTGCACATTGCCTTGCCATTGAAGAAGGACCAGATAACAAACCTTGGTTTTATGACATCAAAAGCTATCTCGAGAAGAAAGAATGTCTAGAAAGTTCCACTGTTATTGACGATCAAACTCTGCGGAAGCTAGCTTCAAAGTTCTTTTTGAATGGTGATGTATTATACAAAAGAAACTATGATATGGTGTTACTCAGGTGCATCGAGAAACATGAATCAGATACACTTATGAGAGAAATCCATGAAGGCACTTTTGAAACTCATACAAATGGACATGCCATGGCTAGAAAAATCTTGCGAGCAGGTTATTATTGGTTGACAATGGAAACCGATTGCTACCATTATACGAAAACATGTCACAAATGCCAAATCTACAATGATAAAATGCATGTGCCACCAACTCCTCTGAATATCCTGAGTTCTCCTTGGCCATTTTCAATATGGAGAATTGATATGATAGGAATGATCGAATAGAAAGCCTCTAATAGACACCGGTTCATACTAGTTGCCATCGATTACTTCACCAAGTGGGTCAAAGATGCTTCTTACACAAATGTGACAAGACAAGTGGTTACTCGGTTCATCAAGCAAAATCTTATATGTAGATATGTGGTTCCTAGCAGAATCATTACAGAAAACTGGTCCAATTTGAACAACAAAATGATGAAGGAGTTATGCGATGACTTCAAGATTGAGCATCATAATTCCTCACCATATTGGACCAAGATGAACAGGGCCGTTGAAGTTGCAATAAGAATATCAAGAAAATCATTCAGAAAATGGTGAAAACATACAAAGATTGGCACAAAATGCTCACATACGCTCTACATGGCTACCACACTTTTGTACGTACCTCAACAGGTGCATCTCCTTTCTCTCTAGTATACAACATGGAGGCATTACCCACTGTTGAAGTAGAGATTCCATCGCTACGAGTTCTAATGGAAACAAAGCTTGAAGAGTTAGAATGAGTTCATACGTGACTTTATCAGTTTAACCTCATTGAAGAAAAACGATTTACAGCTCTTTGCCACGGTCAATTATACCAAAAGCGAATGAAGAAAGCATTTGACAAGAAGGTTTATCCTCGAGTGTTCAAAGAAGGAGATTTGGTGCTCAAGAAGATTCTACTACCTCGCCTTGATTCACGTGGTAAATGGACACCCAACTACGAAGGTCAATATGTGGTAAAAACAATATTTCCGGGTGGTGGTCTTATCCTCACAACAATGGATGGGGAGAACTGCCACATCCGATGCAATCAAAAATACTATGTATAAAAAGCTCACTAAGTTCGAACCCTAAATGGGAAACTTAGGCAAAAAGGAGCATCGCGGTGGATCCAAAACCCCAAAGGAAGATCCAGGCAAAAATTAGGGACATAAACAAAAAAAAAATATCCTGGAGGATTAAAAACCCGAAAGGATGGTCTGGGAAAAAGTTAGGAATCTTAGAAATAAAAAAAAGATTGTAATCTAAGAACCACGACTACGAATGAGAAGGATTAATTCAAATCATTTGACTCAGAAGCAAAGGAGATTGGAGTTATCAAAATGAAATTGGAGAAACAGTAGTAGCAATTATCATTTTCATTTCCATTTTCATTTTCATTAAAACTTTCTGTAATTACCTCTTTCTAGGAATTGCATCTTGTACTCTCGCCTGTTCAGAGGCATGTTTATCAATAAAACATTTAGTCTTTCAATCTTTCAATTGTGTTTTTTCTTTTTCCGACTTGTTTGCAAAATACTACAAATATTTCTTGTAAATACTGCATTGAAGTTATTTAGGGGATTTGACAAACAAAACGAAGCTTTTGATAAAACATCAAAAAGAATTTTAGTTAGAAAAAACATCGAAAGAAAATCTGTGCCTACATCTAAGCATGCATCCATGTCTATGTCCATGCCTGCATTCATGTCTATGTACATGCCTACGCATGCGCTTCCGATAAAAATATCAAAATCTTGCTAACACCATTCATCTTGTTTAAATCAACTCAAATACACCACGACGATGCAACATACACCGCTGGAAAGTCGATGACACAAAGAAAAATCAATGGTTTAAAAGGAGAGAATATTAAAACATTTACAACAAGCATTTGGGGCATATACAAACATTTGGGGGCATGTACAAACATGTGGTGCATATACAGACAATTGGGGCATATACAGAAAAATTCAATGCATATACATTTGGGTTCCATGTCAATCTAGGGCATTATGCATATACATCATGCCCGACATTTTTCAAATCCATTTTGGTTAAACTACGAACTTTTCTTAGGCCCATTGTTTATTTATCTTATCCGCAAAACAAATAAACACCTTGGTTGAGAACAGACACAACCAGTAAACTTCAATCTTATCTTTGGTTTAGTTTTCTAGAGATTTGATTATCAAAACACTGTTCAAATATCTATCCTCTAGGTTGTGATAGATAGGCGGATTATTTGGATTACATTATTTATCCTCTAGGTCATGATAAATACGTAAGCCTACCCTCTTGTCATTTATCCTCTAGGTCATGATAAATGCACAAGTTCATCCTCGTATTATTTATGCTCTAGGTTGTGGTAGATATGCGATTTATCGAGTTTATGTTATTCATCCTCTAGGTCGTGATGAGTACATAAATCTAACCTCGTGTCGTTTATCTTCTAGATCATGATAAATCCATAATTTTTTCCTCGTTCTATCTATCCTCTAGGTTGTGGTAGATATGCTAATTATCAGGTTATGTTATTTATTCTCTAGATCGTGGTAAATACATAAGCCTATCCTCGTATTATTTACTCTCTAGGTTGTAGTAAATATATAAGGTATGCGATATAACTCCTTGCGTTAGTGTCAAAGGAGCAATATGTTATATGTTTTTCTCCGATATAATTCATGGTGTTAGTCTTCATGTGGAAATGGATTATCAAACTTCATTTTATGCATCACCTGGGTTGCGATGAGTATACGAAATCTGCGTTATAAGTTTACTATATTAGTCTCGAAGCATTAGTAGGTCCATTTTCACACTTGTGTTATTTACCTCCTAGGTTATGGTAAGTACATGAAAAAATTACAATCTCTTTTAGGCATTGACGAATTATCCAAGCCGTCGTATCTAAGTCGAATCAAAACTTTTTGTTCAAACTCTGGTAAGATGATACATCATCATTTGTGCCTATTTTTTTCGCACTCTTGGGAACATTGTACATTGTATCCTTATAATATTTTGGTCAAATTTTGGGGTCTTCCATTATTTAATAAACCTCTGATTCGAATGTGCGAGACCTACATATTCTCGCACTCCTCAATCCAAGGGTGATTAAATAGGGGAAGCTGTCATACCCTAAAATTTTCCCATCTAATGGAAAATGGTCGTGTTATTTTAATCTTGGTATTATAATTTCTAGTCCTTAATTGCTTATTTGTTATTCTAATGGGGGTTTAAATTCATAAGAGGGGGTGTTGCTCCAAAATGGACCATCAAAATCTGATGGCCCATTAAGTTATAAAGCCCATTTCAAAGGTCAAAATAAGAGGTGCATTGTTTATAAAAGGGGTATGGTGTTGCAAGTGAGCCATCAAAATCTGATCATAACTTTTTGTTTCTATTGGGCCCATTCTGCTGATGGCCCATTAAGATTTTTACTCATATTTTATAACAAAGTAGGGGTGTATTTTTTCTCATTTTTGTAGAATGGCCCATGTGAAGATCTGCTGGCCCATTGGGGTATAAGAAGACAATGCGTTTTTTGAACAATTGCAGGCCCATATCAGTTTATTTTTTCGAAGCCCATCATAACAGTTTTTTTGTTGACCACAGTCAACATTCATTTAAATTTTTTTATTACAAAATATTCAATTATTATATTTTATTATTCTTAATTTTATTATTAACGTTTATTTTGTTATTTTTATTATTACTATTTCATTGACCGAGTCAACTGCAAGGAAACGAAACCCTAATCTCATTTGCGGTGTCCCTGTTCTTCCTCTTCGCCACTAAGCAACCCACAGAGCCCAGAAACATTTTTTTTCAACTGAATCAGATGAAATCAATTTGAATATTGCGGGGAAAATGATTTTATATTTACATTGATTGATGAATATACAAACAGAAATGAGGCTAAATGCATACAAATCAAAACCTAATTCTAATTTCAAACAAAATCATAATCAAATCTTCAAAAATCTAATAAAATCAATTACAATCAAAAATCAATTTGAAATCTTCAATTAGACTAATTGTAACTGCAAATCATATACAATTTTCCTAACATGTCAATCTCTAAAAGCCTATAAATACCTAATTCTAAAACTAACTAAGAGATGGAAAAATTTGCGAACAAAAGAAGAAATTGAGGAGAAGAAGAAGAGGGATCTAGGTTTCAATTTCTGAAACCCTAGATATGAGTTACGCCATCATCGCCATCTTCGATCTTGTACCTACGAATTAAAGAAATAAGAGGAGATTCGAAAGGAGGAAACAGAAACATAGCAAAAAGAATCACTGCAAATTCAAGTAAGCCTAAGAACTCTTAGCTTTAGGGTTTGATTATGGTGTTTGATACTTGATTTGGTTCTGGATTCATGGGAATTTGGGGATTTAGGGTACAGTTAGGTTTAGGTTAGAACATTTAAGATTAGGTTTCTTCATACTTAGGGTTAGGGTTCTTCAAGACTTAGGGTTAGGGTTCACCTCAGAACCTTGGGGTTCTTGGGGTTCGTGGGGTTTGGATGAATATAGGGTTAGGGTTCTTGGGTTGGATGAAGATTTTCAAGGATCTGGGTTTCTCACGGTGGTGATGGGTGAAGGTGGTGGTACCTTGGAGCAGCCACCGGCGGAAGCAATTTCCAGCTGTTTACCGTGGAAAATGGTAAGCAACCCCTAGTCTTCCCAAAGCCTAAAACTAAGGGCTACTTGCAGGATCAGTTAGTTGATCCTAAGACATATCCTAATGTATCCAAGTATAACTTGCTTGACATAAAACTTTTCCTTTTGAGAAATGGTTTTCTCTGAAGGAAAGAACTAGTATGAGTTTTCATAATGTGATGTCTTGACCGACTGAAGGTAACTCGAGGCCGACAGTAGGATACAACTTGTTCAAATGAAATAAATGTTGAATAATCTTTAGTAAATTCTAGTATAAAGATAGAATTGGTTTCACAAGCGTAGAAGATAATATAAAAGGATTGTTCAAAAGTAAATAAAATCAAGGCAAAAGATTCAAAAGGAACAACTAAAAAGAAAGGAATTTGCATTGATATAAAGATGGTGATTCACGTACATTCACACCTTTGAAACCCTCTGCTTCCTTACGCTTGAAACATTGAGTTTGTTAAGTGATTCTAGTACAAAGTGAACATCATGAATCCTACATTGGACCCTTTTATTTATAGTAGTTACAAATCTAACTGCATATGCACTAGAACACGTTATACACTTGACACGTATTTTGCCTAAGGTAACTGCTTATCTATGCTTTCACCACGTGCTTGGCACTTGATTTAGAAAAATGCCTTGCAACTATTGGTATTTTTAAATTTCAAATTTATCCCGCTTCAATGCTTTAGTTTGACGCTATTCCTTAGTATAGATAGATGATCCAAATTTCTCTAAGTCCCAGACTCCAATTTGGTTGAAAAGGCCAATCTTTGACTAGCTCGTTTGTCACTTGTGTCGACCCTATGTTTCCACTATCGACCCTCTATTTCCACTGTCGACTTTTCTGGTATCTCCCATTCTTGAGTTTGATTTCCCTACAACCTTTATTTGTAGGGTATCTCCTTCTTAACTCGTGAGACTACCCTTATTATTTACGTAATTTTATACCTTAACGATTTTTAAGGTAACAAAATTCCCCCCAGAGATGCCATTTTCGACTTTGGCCAACATGAGATAATGGCATCTTTGAAATGTTGACCATTTTTATAACAACTCATTTGTTTCCACTTCTCCCTTAGTTGCCGTAATTGTTTCCCCTTTACTCATGACGTTATGCCATCATGGTAACGTATCACACTTTCTCCTCGAGACGTGCAACTATCAATTCGCCATTATTTCTTTTTCTTAGTGGGAGACGTGGCCCACCAACTATGTACCTCTTCTCACCACATGTCCCAGCTCACGTGACACGAATTTGAGGAGTTAGGAAAGGAAATTTTAATCGTTTTTTCTTGATTATTTCTTTTCCTTTTTTCTTAGGGTTTTTCTTTCTATAAAACCTCTTTCCTCTCTTTTTGACGCTTCTTTTCAACCTACCTCTTTTGTCTTCCGAAAACAAAAAACTTTTCAGTCTTCTTCTTCTTCAAGCTTCTCTGTTTTCTCTAATGACAAGCTCTAGTAAAAATATTCCTTATTTTGCAACACTTCCACATCCACTCCTTATTTATGGGAAGGAGTATGTTCCTGGGCCACCTTTTTCAGAAGAAAAAACAAAGATTTGTCAATCACAAGTATTAATTCCTTTCTCTATAGATGACAAACCTCTGGCATTTCTAGGTCCTCTTCCTGAAGAGCGTAAACTAAATATTTCCATGAACGAACATGCATGGTTTCCAACCAGCTACCTCACAAAACCACTTATTTCTCTTGAAAACCTTTGTCACTACACTACATAGATAGAAACTTCAGGACTGCTCCTCCCAGAAATTGTCCTAAGTTTCGTGCCTGGATGACACGTTTAGAGGCGGAAAAACTTGATCAATGGCAAGATTTAGGTATTTACACTCTTTTACAAATATCTTGTTGTGGTCCTCCTTATTTTTGTGGTATGTTGCTGGCTGCGATCCAGATTTGGGAGGGTTCGACTAACACCTTTCATACGAAGTATGGCATGATTACTCCCACACTTTTAGATATTATTGTTATTAATGGGAAGAAACTGAATGGTCGAGTGTTCAATCATGGGGATGCATACCCCATATCTTTAAAGTTTGATGTAGGTGATTCTGGCAAGCCGACGTATAATAACTTCATCTACTATCATGCCAAGACCTCAGGCCCTGTGACTCCTGAAGAGCACATAGTGTTTCTAACCTTATGGTTGTCTCGTTTTGTTTTTTGTTCAAGGTCTATGCAGATAGCCAAACAATTTTCATATTTGGATACTCAGTTTCATCAAGGTCGCGACATTTCCTTAGGCCAGCTGATACTGGCTTCTCCTTATGAGTCATTATCTGATGTGGTTGCTCAAATCAAAAGTTTCGACCCAGCCAACTCCAAGAAGAAAAACATTTTGGCCCATGGCCCTTTTTGGTTCTTACAATTGTGGCTCAATGCCACTTTCTCTAAAGATATTAATCCATATGGGATGAGAAGAGTGGCGTGTCCTCCAGCTGAACGTCACATTGTTTGGAAACGCCTAATCCCTATGACCCCTAGCAATAAAACTTCACCTAGCGTCGAGGTATTTCGACTCTTGTTCAACATCATGTTAATTCGTGTCAATTTTGAACCTTTAATGGCTCCTTTATGTCATAGACCTGATGGCCCTGAGTGGTTTACTATAGCTTTTCCTCCTCCACAAAATGAAGACAGGAGTAACTCTTTAGCCATCTGGAGGCGCTTTTTATTTCCTCGGTTTTTATTGGCTGTGATCATTGGCGCCACTCCAGGCTTGGTTTCTTACCAACCAAATTTGGTGGCTCGACAATTTGGGCTCTGTCAGTTTATTCCCAAATCTCTATTTCCATCTTTTGAGTTACTCTTTAACATCACCAATGATCAACCATATGATGTCTTCAGAGCAGACGTCGAGAATTTTTGGGAAAAAAGGCCCAAGCTTGGTTCTATCCCTTTTTAACCTGTATTTTACTGTACCAAGGAATTTGAAACTTGGTGGAAGTTATATCTTACTGCATATGTTGGCGCCCCTGAGGCAAAGCTAGTTGAACTAACCGAAGCTTTTACCAATTTGTAGGCGAAGGAAACTAAATGTAAGACTATTCATGCCAAACAAATTCAAGCTTTTCAGCATTACTTCCAAGTTGTGTATCGACCTAATGATCTTCGTCGGACCATTTTTTAGGCAGCCAAATAATTAAAGAAGAAGGTAACCGACAGGATCCCAAAACTTAAAATTCCTGGTTATGTGAAAGACAAGTATCTTTACGCCCTTCATTTTGGAAAAATTAAATTTCCTCCTTTGCCATTTAGCCCCTTGGCTTTGGACTTTGACCCACCTATTCCTGACTAGTGGTATAGCCCTTGGTCAGATATTGAAAATTCTTATAAGAAAAAGACTGGGAGGGTGGTACCGACGAAGCATTATCTACCCAACTACTCAAGGCCTCTTCATATTGATCCTCAATATGTTAGAGTACACTCTACCATGCAAGTTGGTAACCATTTTTTTTGGAAGGCTTTCCCCTTACTCTTTTGGCACTTGTTACTGATTTGATTGTTTCTTTTCTACATCCATTCAAATAGGCCAAGGGGGTGCTCCTGTCGACCAGACTGGCCCTTCAACAGAAAAGGTTCAGGTTTGAAATTTACTGGTTTCTTGTTCTTCATTTAGGATCATACACTTAACAAATTTTCAAACCTTGTAGGTTATTCCTGATAAATCCCCCTCTGATGATGACACCATTTCAACTGCTCTTAAGAAAACTGGTTCTCTGGTACGTATATTTGTCTTCAACTTTTCTTGTGGTACAAACGGTTGCTAACACTTTGTCTATCTGCGGAGTCAAAACCGTTCGATGAATTTGACTACTCCCTCCACCAAATCCAAAAATTCTAAGAAGGATAAGCATCATCTTACTGCGGGGACAGAGGTATTTTTGTCGGTGTAACTACCTATGTTTTTTTTCTCAAAAGGAACTCATATTTCCTTCCACAAATCCAAAGGCCATAAAAGGAAGAAAGATTCCGCTCCCAAGGGTGGAGAAGTGAAAAAGAAAAAGAAAACCAAGTTGCTTTGAGCCAATGACGTTGAGGATAGCCCTGACCCAACTACTGATACCATAGTGGTGGACACAACAATTGTCGACCCACTTCTTTCCCCCAAGATCGCTGAAGCTTCATGGCCAACTAGGACCACTGTTTCTGTCCCTATTGAAGAAAATTTGAACATCAATCTTGACTTGTCGGTAGGGGTAGTCACCTATTCTTCTCTTATTCAAATTGTTGGATTCATCTTACTAATATACTTTCTCTTTTTAGGCTGAGATTTCCGATCGACAGCCCCAAAGTGTGGCCGAATACAGTCCACTGTCAATGGGTTCTTCTCCTCATAATCAAGGGACTCATGTCTTTGAAGTTGGTGAGTTCATTGATCTGACTATTCAGACTACTAATAGTGATTCTGAATCAATCACTACTCCTGCCATGCATAAGGATTCTAGCTCGACTAGTTCTGATTCTAGTCTTTTAGATTTCTTGCAGGGTTCAGGGGCGAAAAAAGATGCCACCACCTCTGAAATTGTGCTCCCAAAAAATATGGACTCGCCTAAATTGTCAAAAAAGGTTGCAATAAAACCCTCTGCTCCTCTGGAGGCAATGGCTAGACTACGTAGCTTAATAAGCTCTCGTGAACTTTCTTCTGACTCTGACCAATCTCAACTTCAGAGGCAAACTGGGACCTGAGCCAACAAAATCTAAGATCTTGATGGATAAGATTCGTACTTATGCATTGAATCTAGATTTGCCTCACTTGCTTTTCACGGAGCCAACTGTTGGTCCAGAGATTCTAGGTGCGCTTGCTCAGTTAAAAGAGATTGACATTTCAGAAGTTGATCGAACCATGATGACTGCGTTTGAGAAATTGCTTGTTCATATGCTCCATAATATTGAGAATATCAAAAAGAACAAGCAATTGGTCGAGTCGAAGGAGAATTTTGTAAAAGAGAGTTGGGCGGTGGTGGTACAAGCCAACAAAGAGGTCACCAAGATGTTGGCAATGATCGAGGAGAAGAAAGCAGAGTTGATTCCAAATAGCAAAGGGCTGCTGAAATACGCCTTCATATTTCTCCTTTACATGAAGAATTGGAATCTATTGTTGAGCAGGAGGGAGAAATCATTGACAAAATTATCAACCCGACTCAAGACCAAGCCGACCAGACTTCCTTGGATGATGTGTCCGTAGGTGAGGAGATCTCTTATGTCGAGACAGAGATAAAGAGTCTTAAAGATCAAGCAACGGATTTTGAATCTCGGGCCGTACACTTCAATGTTGAACTGCAAGCACTCCAGGCCAAATTTCGGCATTTCTAATCATTGTACCAGTCTTAGGATTTTATGTAATATTTGAACAATGGCCTTAAGCCACCTTTTATTGTAACGCTCCCTTTTTTACTGCAAGCATTATTTATGCCTTTTAGTTGGTTCCAGATGCAGTTTTCTTCAACTTATTTACTTGGCATATGTTTACTCTGTCGAAATTTTGACCTCTTGAAGAATAGGCTTATACTTCTTCAAGTATTTCCCGTTCACCCTTAAGACTCGTCGATCTAAGGCAAATCCTTCAATTTTATAAGCGTTGTTGGAAAAAACGTGCACTACCTTAAAAGGTCCTTCCCAATTTGGAGACCATTTTCCCAAAACCCTATCATTTCTATCCATAGGTAATATGACTTTCCAAACTAAATCATCGACAAAAAATACCTTGTCCTTTACCTTTTTATTGTAATCTTTGAAAACTCTTTCCTTATGTCTTCTTAACGAGTCTAGGGCCAACATTCTTTCTTCATCTAAATCAGCTAGTTCATCTGCCATCATACTCCAATAATCTTCAGATGGTATTTCGTGTTGTCTTTGAATCCTCACTAACTGAACATGGATCTCTACTGGTAGCACTGTGTCATGTCCATAAGTTAGTCAAAACGGTGTAGTCCTTGTTGCATCCTTTGGCGACATCCCACACGCCCATAAAGCTTGATTTAGAGTTTTGTGCCAATTTTTTGGTTTCTTCCTGTTGTACCCCAAAATTTTCCCTCCCATTTCATCAATATTTTCTCACCACAAGACCCTTGAAGCTCAAGATCCAGTTAGGGTTTGCTCTGCTCAAGACTCCTCCTTGCACTATTGACCCAAATTAGGGTTTGTGTTTGCACAAAGATGTTTTGACCTAAAATGCCCAAGATAACTTTCATGCTTCATGTTGGACTCACAAGTTTATCCATACCAAGTTTCAAGCCTTGATTCCAATCTTTGCCCAGTCAATTGGACAGTTGACCTAGAAATCAGTTGTATTGGGGAAAAAGTCAACTGTGGTCAATTGACAGTCAAACCTCATGATTTTTGACCCACATCAACATTATGAACTCATATGAACCATTTGGTCAAGTTTGGATCACAATTCCACAAGAAATTTGATCAGATCACCAAAAGGGCAAAATGGTCATTTTTAGGGTTTTGACTGCACAAAGGCAATTTTTGACTGTTTGACCTAACCAATGGCAATTAAAGCTCACATATGGACTCAAGGACTCAATGACATGGTCTTGACACAGTCAACAAGTCTAAAAGATCCCAAATGCACAAGATTGACAGATGAATTTTCCAGTCAACTGAGCAAAATTTGATTGTATACTGAAAAGTCAAACTTTGACTTTTTGGTCAAACTCAAGTGTCAAGATTCATTTTTCATCAAGACATGTAAAATTATGAAACTTGTTCATCAAGAAACCAAGAATTACAAATTAGGGTTTGAAATGAAGAAATTTCATAACTTAGAAATTTTCTAAGTTATGAAATTTCCTAATTTTTTCCTAACTTTGTCCCATCTTTTCATCAAGATACATTTGGATTCAAACAAAACTAAAAACATGAAAGTTATAGTACATTGCAAAATATACAACTTTGATTCACAAAGTTTCCTCAAAAGAAGCTTGTAGCTCAAGTTATGATTTTTGGAATAGGGGTGCAAAACATTCTTAACTTAGAAATTTTTTGACCTATTCTAGGCAAGATTTTTGCCTAACTTCATGGCCACTTTTCACATGCTTCCACTTGGAATTTCAACTTGCATTACAAAGATGGATTGTAGTACACATTCCAAGCTTTCCAAATTGTCCAAGAACTTCTCAAAAACCCTTGTGGTTAGGGAGAATCGAATTTGTCAATATGGGCAAAAGTCACTTTGTTCATGAGCCAATTCCATGTTCATACACTATGTATTTTCAAACTCAGCATGCACAAGCTAGGTTACAGGCCTCTAATCCCTTTCTTACTCAATAATTCAATGCTAAACCATTGTGTCAAGTTGTTATTTCATTCATTTGGGCAATACATGTTAGATTAATCCATAATTAGAAAAAGCATTTTATCCATTCTTGTAATGAAGCACTTTATGTCAAATACAAATCCAAGAGGCATGGGCAAGATCTTGAGAGCTAGCATTTTGTACACAAATCACTCTGATCAAGAACAAGAAGTGCAGCATAGTTTAGGGCTTTGGACAGGCTTGTATAGAAACTGACATTTCCTTGCTTCACATAGAAGAAATCTTGCAAACACATACCAACTGCCATCTCCTGTCAACACAAGCCTAAACAAACTTCTTGAACACTTTCCAAATATCAAACCAAGTCTGAAACACGACCAAACCATCTCTCAAACCTCCATATACAGAAAAACACAGTTTTGTGGCAAAACAGGGCATAGGCTGCAGTTTGAATCCCACAGTCCATTCCTATCGTGCATTTTGGCTGAAACCTCTTCAAACACATTCCCTA
The DNA here is from genome assembly GCA_948472305.1 of Vicia faba. Classification (NCBI taxonomy): domain Eukaryota; kingdom Viridiplantae; phylum Streptophyta; class Magnoliopsida; order Fabales; family Fabaceae; genus Vicia; species Vicia faba. The sequence goes on along the minus strand of OX451736.1, from coordinate 318,690,873 downwards.
TCATCCATTGAAGCTATTACAAGCATTGAACTGGAACTATAACAGCCATAGCCAAGTGTGCCATTTTCATTTTTCATCTGTGCAGGTTGACTTCTGTAGCTCGATTCAGTAAGATTCAAAGCAAGTCAAGCATAGAGGAAGCATCCCTGGACCTCAAGCAAGTTGTACAAGTCCTCAAAGTCCATTGAAAGCACCTCCATTGTTGTACACGATTCAAGCTGAACAGGTAAAAGTTTGAACTTCTATCTCTCTATCCAGGCATATCTAGACTTAGGTTTGTGAAGAAGTTATGTCCTACTCATGGCCCTGAAGCTACCCATATCCTCACTTTTCATTTATTTTGTGTGTGCTGAGAGAATTTAAGACATGAACATTGGAAAAAACTTAGGTCAGGAATTGGGGGAGAAGAAATTCTCTCTCATTTCTGAGAGTTAGATCAAGTTCTTTATATGTATGAATTCGTGGTTTGATGCTTTACATTTTTTGTGTTATAAGTTTCTGTTAAAAATCAAAGAATCAGGATGTTTGAACAAGGTAGGAATGGCGCGCGTTTTTGAGACAGAAGTGGCTGGAGGATGAAGAAGCTTGCCTTGGGCTGGGCCTAACTTGTTTTTTTCTGTTTGCACCTTCATTTTTCACATACACCCCCTTGGCCCATTGTGTGTTTTTTTAATTATTTTTGAATTTTTATTTTTTCTTTTGACTTGTTATTTTTTGACAAAACATAAAAAATATTAAAAATATTTTTCCATACATTTTTGCATTTATTTTGAATTTATTTGCTTTGTTTACATTTGTACATATAAATAAATATAATGCTTTTATTTAAAACCTTAGAAATAATGTGAAAATATATACTTTTAGTTATTATTTTTATTTGCATTTTCTGAAAACATTTTCTAAAAAATATACTTTTTTTGTAAATAATAAATATTTTTATTTTTGTGTATATTTAATATATTTAATATATAATATAATTATTTACATATTTATTAGAATATTTAGGATAAAAATATAAAAAATAATACATTTTTATTTTTTATTAATATTTAACCTCAAAAATACCTTTTTTACAAATATACTTCTCTTTTTTTATTTATTTTTGTATATAATTAATAAATATTGTATATAATACATAATAAATACTTTTTTTTATTTACAAAATTAGGGTTTTGCCCTAATCATGAAAATATCCAAAATTAACATTTTTTCATTATTTTTATTTCACTTGTAAATAAATCATACACTTACACAAATACATTTACACATACACATTTACTTATTCCTATACATTTGATACATTTTACATTTGCGATTTGATTCGATTTGGTTGTAAATATTGGGATACCATTATCCTATTTAAGTCTCATCCCCATTTGAACATTTGTACCCCCATCCCCATGATTACTTTGTAATAATTTAGGATTTTAAATTCCGCATTTTAAAGCTTTCTAAATATGCCATGATAGACTTAGGGTTTGTATGCAAAAATCAACCAAACAAATAGCTTGAATAAACAAAAGACAAAAAGCATGAAAATGGACAACACCAATCACACTTGCACCCCTAGGGTTACTCCACTTGTTGCCTTCAATAATGGGCCATGTTGCATGTTGAGTATCTTTGGCAAAACAAAACAATTCAAAATGATCATAGTCCCTCGATGACGCTTTCGAAAGTTGCCTAAAAATGATCAAGTCCCTTAAAGGAAAAGTTGCCAAAGACACTTGGCACTATTGGAATCATGGTCTAAACGATGACCCGCGCCTGTCCTGTTAACATCCTAACACAAGATTGTCCACCAAATACAATGGTGGAACAAAATTGTTAAAAGGGTTAAAACATAAAAAAAACCTTTGAGTAAATTTAGGGGTAGACAAAACTCTTAGTTACTTGATCATAACTTGCAAAACACACTTGCCTACTTTTCAAAACCAAACTCCACAACACTTTCAAAACAACTTTCAAAAACATTGAAAACTTTTCAAAAGACATACACCTTTGTATACATTCAAACATGAATCATTACAAAGGTTGCCACCACAAATGGCCTCTTTTCAAAACATTTTCAAACCCACACACAAAGCACCATTTCAAACAATTGAAAACACAAGGCAAGAGATCTAAGCAAGTAACTAAGAGCCCATGGATAACCATGGATAGAAAGGGTGCTAATACCTTCCCTTTCTATAATCTACCCCCCGAACCCAAGAAAATATCTCAAAGGTTTTTGCTGTGCTTTTTAACCTTTCCTTAGGATAAAATAAAAAGTCGGTGGCGACTCTTGCTCAACCGAAACATTTGCGAAAACAAACGCAAAACCTCAAGTTAGTTCTCCCACTGTATCACAGAACTGGCGACTCTGCTGAGGAATAACTTAAAAGTGGGGTTACCTTAGGATTTAGATCACATTTGTTTTCAATTGCTTGCTTTGTTTGCTTTTATATTTGTGGGCTTTGCATCGGAGTTTCATAGATTCTAACCCGGATCTGGGGAATACCCTTTTAGGTAGCATAAGCTGTGAGGGACCTGTCCGGCATAGACCGACATGGGTGAAGCAGTGGCTACGTTGGTGTGACACCTTGGTCTGTACCGATATCCCTTGTGTTGCAACAAGGATAATATGGGTCTTCTAAGGAGTCATTAAACACCAACCGACCTTAGAACCCTAAATTGACCCAACTTGGCCATAGAACAGTAGCAGTATGCTACACTCATTGAGGCTAAACTCTCGCGATGGTTCTGGCTGCAAGAAAAGATTACGATGCTGGAGTTATGACCGATTGAGGGTAGTCAATGATATTGAGATCCTCTAGAACCCGGTTACTTTTGATAGGACAGGTCTTAACCAACGAAAATAAAAGAGGGTAATACCTAAACTTCATGCTGGCCTAAACTCTAAGGGTTGTCTTGTGTGACTTGTGTGCCTTATCATGTGTGCTCTTGTGAATACTTGTGGTGTGCTTTATCATAACACCATACCATCATACCATCGCATGCATCCTGCATAAGGACTGACCCATTTCAAAGACAAGAGGGTTTCATCTTTGCTCTGTTTTGTAGGACATCATGATGCCCGTACGTAGGAATACTATCTGGCTCAACTTTGTTCAAACACCTACTTTGCTCAAGGAATTGGTTGATAGGATTCCAAACACTACTTCCTTCATCAAGAGGCGTGGTTCTCTTCTCGGTTTAGTCACTTCAAAGTGGGACCGACAGTTGATGAGTGTCCTGACTCAGTTCTATGATCCCTGTACCATTGCTTCACCTTTCAAGACTTCCAGCTGGTCCCTACCCTGGAAGAGTTCTTTGAGTTACTTGGTATCCCTGTTTTGGAGAAGACTCCATTCACCGGTTGGGAGAAGACTCTTAGGCCTGAAGAGATTGATGCAGCCCTTCCCTTGACCAAAGAAGAGGTAATGGCTAACTGGGAGACTAGAAGTGGAGTTAAGGGCTTTTTAGCTAAGTTTCTGGTGGGCAAAGCTAATAGTTTCTGGAATGACTTAGACTTCAAGGCGTACGAAGACATTCTGGCTCTCCTAATCTATGGTCTAGTATTGTTTCCAAATCCTGATAACTTTGTCAATATCAATGCCATAAGGATCTTCATGTCTCGGAACCCTGTACCCACTCTCTTGGGTGATATCCTGCAACAACTCTATGCTCGTACTGCCTGAAGACGGGGAACTCTGTGGTGTTGTGCTCCTTTGTTAGTGAGGTGGTTTATTTCGCACCTCCCTAAGTTCGTGCTGAAGAATGAAGAAGGAAAGGGCTGGGCTCATAGGTTAATGTCTCTCACTGATAGTGACATCATTTGGACTCTCAGAGGTTTGGATGAAGTAGCCGTTATTGATCGTTGCGGAGAATATCCTAATGTTCCATTGATTGGTACCCAGGGAGGAATCTCTTATAATCCATGTCTAGCTCTCCGTCAGTTTGGAAGAGCCAGAAGAGCAGGGCCTCATGAGATGTTGGTGCCTCACATCAGTTTTGAGTTTCAGGTAGATAGTGACGAGCTGCACCGTAGATTCATCAAGGCTTGGGACAGAATTCACAAAGCTGACCCACATGAGTTGGGACCGAAGACTTCTCTACCAATGGAATCCTACTGCAGATGGGTCCGCATCCGTACTCAGAAGTTAGGTATGCCATACGAAGCTGTCAGGCCTATCATTCTTGAATTTCCTGATGAAGACGGAGTTCCTCCAACTGTCCTCCCTCCTCAGATACCCACTGATGTTGATACACTAAAGAGATCTTGGGCACAGCTACAGGAGGAACGGGATTATTATCGGGAAAAGTTCAACAAACAGGAATGAAAGATCCAGAAGCTGACTAAGCAATTGGAGGAGGAGCGGATCCTGAACGACTATATCCGTACTGAGAAGAGGAGGCCATGGGAGCACTGATGGGATTTGGATGTTTCTTTTACAGCTTTTATTTTCTTTTCAGTATTTTCATTCTTGTAATGCCTAAGGGCAAATTGTTGAACAATTTAAAGTTTGAATCTAATGAAGTGTGTTTCCTTTTTGTCTACAAAGTTGAATCCCGATTGTCTTTGAAAACATAAATCATACTCATCTCATTGCATCATATGCATAACAGGTACCCTTCTTCTACAGGTTGCTTAATCTTCTTCGTTGTTTATTTCAGCACTCAATCATCATGTCTTCCGAGCCTACTACCGAACAAGCTATCAAGGCCCTCCAGGTCCAGAACGCCTAGTTTCAGGAGCTGGTCATGAGCTTAGCCCAGGGTCAACAGGAGTTGAAGACTTTGCTCTTGAAAAAGAAGAAGAAGAAGAGGACTGCGTTGTTTAACACTGGACGAAGGTTTGGGAATACACTGCAGAATGAGGCTGACCAAGCTACTTCCTCTGTAGAGAAAGACAGTCCCCGAGGGGGAAGGGCTCCTAGTCCTGTGGTCTCCGACAACGAGACGGATTACAATGATGAGCAGTACCCTCCTGCTGAAGACAGGTACAAGCAACTAGAGGACCGTTTAAGTGCCATGGGGATCCAACATGTGCCGGGGTTGGATTTTGGAGATCTAGGTTTATCTTCTGGGGTGGTGATCCCACACAAGTTCAAGGCACCTGCCTTTGCGAAGTACGACGGGGCTTCCTGTCCTAAGCTGCATCTCAGATCATATGTAAGGAAGATCCAACCCTACACTACAGACAAGAACCTATGGATCTATTTCTTCTAGGATAGCCTTTCAGGGGGTCTCAACTCGAATGGTTCTATCAGCTGGATGGAGCCAGTATTCGAAACTGGGAGGACTTGGCTACCGCATTTTATAAACAGTATCAGTACAATTCCGACCTCGCTCCCACGCGTACCCAACTCCAGGGTATGTCACTGGGGACGGGCGAAGGATTCAAGGAGTATGCGCAAAAGTGGAGGGACCTGGCTGGAAGGGTGCAACCACCTTTGACTGACCGTGAACTTGTTGACATGTTCCTGGGGACACTTTCCGGTCCATTCTTCAACCATCTGATTGGTAATTCTTCTGCTGGGTTTACAGATTTGATCTTGACCGGTGAGAGAATAGAAGCTGGTATCAAGTCAGGGAAGATACAGAAAGGTGCCTCCTCGAGTACTGAAAAGAAGCCCTTCAAGAAGGAAGCCAGTGCTGTTTATGGTCCCAGAAGACAAATTAAACCGGAACTCCGCCAAGCTGTCAACGCGTTGGTAATTTCAAAGCCTACTACTTCTCCTCAGTAGTATAACCAACCAAGAGGTGAGAGACCCAAAAGGCAGTACACTCGGCTCAGTATGACCCTGTCTCAGATTTTGCCGCAACTACTGTCGACCAATCTGGTAACTGTCAAGGAAGCTCCGAAGGTGGTAAACACAACATCTCCGAAGTACAACCCCAACGCCCGTTGCGCTTATCACTCTGATAGCCCGGGGCATACTACGGATGATTGCTGGGCTCTGAGGAATAAGGTTCAGGACCTTATTGATGCCAAAGAAATACAGTTTGAGGCGCCCGAAAGGCCCAATGTTGTGACTGCTCCCATGCCCTAGCATGGAGTGAATGCCGTGGAAGAAGACTTGTATGTAGCCTCTGTGGATGATATTGTTACTCCATTATTGACCGTCAAAAGGAATCTGTTGCTAGTCGGTTTGTTTCTGGGATGTAGTAAAGACTGCCATTTATGTGCTGTTTCACCTGCTGGTTGTCCCTTGCTGAAGTCAGGCGTCCAAAACCTGATGGATAGCAAAGAGATCTTGTTCGAGAAGAATGTTGTTCCTGCTGTCCATGCTGAAGAAGTGTCCATTGTTACTATTTTCAACAACCCTCCTAAGGCTCCTTCAAAAAAGCCTGTCAAAATCATGTCCACTCAGAAGATTGCTCCTATCATCATCACTGTTCCGGGGCCTCTCCCTTATACATCAGACAAAGCTATCCCATGGCACTATGGGGCAGATGTTTATGTTCTTGGAGTAAAGCAAGAGTTTGATACTAGTACCGGCGTCAGTAACATCACCGGGCCTGCCAAGGTTACTCGCAGTGGTAGGCTGTTCTCACCAGATATTGCACCACCAGCTATTCAGAAACCTCTTGTCATCACACCTGCAAGTGTGCCTGCTTCCCTTCCTGATCAAGTTCCTGTTTCTACCCCTGCTGCCGAGCCATCTGATGCTCGAGGCAAAGGGATTGCTACTGATTTGCCTGCCCGGACGGAGGCACCAAAGACAACCAATGTTGAAGCTTCCCAGCAAGAGATGGAAGAGATTCTCAAGATTATCAAGAAGAGTGATTTCAATGTAGTTGAGCAGCTGGGGCACACCCCCTCTAAAATTTCTATGCTATCACTGTTGTTGTGTTTAGAGGCCCATGCCAAGGCCCTGATTTCCTTCCTGAAAACGGCCCATGTGCCACAAGAGACGTCTGCTGATCAATTTACCGATTGTGTGGCCAACTTGACTGCCGATAATGGGTTGGGTTTCTCTGACGCCGATCTGACTGCCAAAGGAAAGAACCATAACGACGCCCTGCATGTCTCCATTGAATGCAGGGGAATTACTCTTGCCCATGTGTTGGTAGACATCGATTCTTCGTTGAATGTATTACCCAAGAAGGCCCTAGACAGGTTAGATTGTGAGGGTTTAGAGCTCAAGCCTAGTAACATTGTTGTCTGGGCCTTTGACGGTTCGAAAAGGATGGTACATGGGGAAGTTGACATTCCAATCAGGGTTGGTTCTCAAGTCTTTGATTCTACTTTCTATGTGATGGACATCCGACCATCCTATTCTTGTTTGCTGGGTCGTCCATGGATCCACAAGGCTGGGGCTGTGACCTCCACACTACATCAGAAGCTTAAGTACCCGGTCAGAGGGAAAATTGTGACAGTTCAGGGGGAGGAAGAATACATGGTCAGCCACCTCAACTCGTTCCGGTACATAGAAATGGATGGGGAATTCATTGAGACTCCATTCCAGCACTTTGAAGAAGTTCCTCAGACACTGGCATCAGCTGAAACTGTGATTGAAGACCCTCCTTTGAAGATGGCTTCCTTAAAGGATGCTCGGGCTGTGATTGAGAAGGGTGAATGCGCAAACTGGGGCCGAATTCCTGATTTCACTCCAAAGACTGACAAGTTTGGATTGGGTTTCACTGCAGAAGCTCAGAGGGCTGTTCGTAAGGAAAGGATTGGAAGACCTCCTGTGTTCATCACCAACCCGGGAGTAAATGCTATTGAAGACGACGTGGAGGAATCTGAATTTGACAGCTGGATCTACCCAACAACCGACGGTGGACCAAGCAACTGGACTGCCAAAGACTTCACACCTATTACTTTTGTCACTCAGTAATGAACTCTTTTGTTTTGAATTTGTAACAGACAATGTTTTGAAACTTTTATGGCTCGGTGTCTTACCCGGGGCACCGTGGCTTCATTTGTGAGGGCTTTTGTGTGTCATTTTCATATATCATTAATAAAAACATTGGACGTTTGTTGCATTTCAAAATCTTGCGCTCCTTTTCTTTCTTTATTATATATTGCAAAACAACTATATTTACACACACTCACCTATACAGGTTCCGATCCACTCTGGATCTCACTGGTAACGACTCTTCTACTGCCAGTTATGACTTCGAAAATCCGATCAATTTAGCCGAAGATGAAGGTGAAGATGATTGCGAAGTGCCTGGTGAGCTTGCAAGACTACTACTCCAGGAAGAGAGGGCCATTCAGCCACATGAAGAGCCAGTGGAAACGGTAAATCTGGGTACTGAGACAGACAGAAAGGAAGTCAAGATTGGTGCCAATCTAGAGCTCAGTGTGAAACAACGGTTGATTCAGATGCTGCATGACTATGTGGAAATCTTTGCCTGGTCTTACGAAGACATGCCTGGGTTGGATACCGACATTGTGGTTCATCACCTGCCTACCAAGGAAGATTTCCCTCCGGTAAAACAGAAGGTTCGCCGTATGCGTCCAGAAATGTCTGAGAAAATCAAAGCTGAGGTTATGAAACAATTTGATGTCGGGTTTCTAGCAGTGACTTCTTACCCTCAGTGGGTTGCCAACGTGGTTCCAGTGCCGAAGAAGGATGGTAAGGTCCGAATGTGTGTTGATTATAGGGATTTGAACAGGGCGAGCCCTAAGGATGATTTCCCTCTGCCTCATATCGACGTTCTGGTTGACAACACTGCTCAGCATAAAGTTTTCTCCTTCATGGACGGCTTCTCCGGTTATAATTAAATCAAGATGGCTCCTGAAGACATGGAGAAGACCACTTTTGTCACTCAGTGGGGGACCTTTTGCTATAAGGTCGTGCCTTTTGAGTTGAAAAATGCTGGGGCAACCTACCAACGTGCCATGGTTTCTTTGTTCCATGACATGATCCATCACGAGATAGAAGTATACGTCGACGATATGATTGCAAGGTCTCAAACTATGGAGGAACACCTTGACCATCTACGGAAGCTGTTTGACCGTCTGAAGTTGTACAAGCTGAGGTTGAACCCAAACAAGTGCACCTTTGGGTGAGATCTGGAAAATTGCTAGACTTCGTCGTAAGCGACAAAGGTATTCAAGTGGACCCTGCCAAGGTAAAAGCCATACAAGAGATGCCAACTCCCAAGACAGAGAAAGAAGTCAGAGGCTTTCTAGGACGGTTGAACTACATTGCCTGATTCATCTCGCATCTAACTGCTACCTGTGAACCAATCTTCAAGCTGCTGAAGAAAGATCAAGTAATACGTTGGAACGATGAATGTCAGGCCGCTTTTGAAAGAATCAAAGAGTACCTCCAAGAACCACCCATTCTTATGCCGCCGGTTGAAGGGAGACCTCTAATCTTATACTTGACTGTACTGGACAACTCGATGAGGTGTGTGCTGGGGCAGCATGACGAGTCTGGCCGAAAAGAACACGCCATTTATTGCCTTAGCAAAAAGTTTACCGACTGTGAGACCCGATACTCACTGCTCGAGAAGACTTGCTGCGCTTTGGTATGGGTTGCTCGTCGGCTGAGACAGTATATGTTGACTCACACTACTCTGTTGATTTCAAAAATGGATCCAATAAAGTACATATTCGAAAAGCCTGCCTTGTCTGGAAGAATAGCGAGATGGCAGATGATCTTGACGGAATACGACATCCAGTACACGACTCAGAAAGCAATCAAGGGAAGTGTATTGGCAGACCATTTGGCACACCAGGCAGTGGATGATTACCAGTCGATGAACTTTGAATTTCCAGACGAGGATATCATGGTAGTGACTGATTGTGAAGTACCTGGACCGGATGAAGGACCTGAGGAAGGATCCCGATGGTCTATGCACTTTGACGGAGCCTCGAACGCTTTGGGTAATGGTATTGGCGCTGTGATCATATCCCCTAAAGGCACTCATACTCCACTCATCGCCCGGCTATATTTCAACTGCACCAACAACATGGCAGAGTATGAGGCATGTATCATGGGTCTTCAAGCTGCAATTGACCTAAGGATCAAGTTTCTAAGTGTCTTCGGAGATTCCGCTCTCGTGATCAATCAGGTCAAAGGCGAGTGGGATACGAAACACCCAAATCTTATTCCTTACAAAGAGTATGTGTTGACATTGATTCCCCACTTCGAGGAGATAACTTTTGAACACTTCCCAAGAGAGGAGAATCAGTTGGCGGACGCGTTGGCTACGATGTCTTCTATGTTCAAAGTCAAATGGGACAACGAGGCGCCCCGGATCATTATTTGGAAGTTGGATGAACCTGCGCATTGCTGCGATCTCGAGACCGAAGAGGTAACAGAAAAACCCTGGTATCATGAAGTGAAGAGGTACCTTGAAGCTCAAGAATACCCCGAAGGCGCATCTGTTAATGAGAAGAAGTTCCTGAGAAGGTTTGCGGCAAAGTTCTTCCTCAGCAATGGCATTCTCTACAAGTGAAACTATGATTCAACCTTACTGCGTTGTGTAGATAAGACTGAAGCAGAAAGGATCATGGCAGAGCTACATGAAGGTACCTTCGGAACACATTCCAGTGGACATACCATGGCAAAGAAAATCCTTCGGGCAGGATATTTCTGGTCCACAATGGAAGCCGACTGTTATCAGCATTCTCGAACTTGTCATAAATGCCAGATCTATGCTGATAAGGTGCACATTCCTCCGGTTCCTCTGAACGTCTTGAAAGCACCTTGGCCTTTTGCAATGTGGGGTATTGATATGATCGGCGAAATCAGACCTACGGCATCCAACGGGCATCGCTTCATCCTAGTAGCGATTGATTACTTCACAAAGTGGGTTGAAGCAGCTTCCTATGCTACCGTAACCAAGAACGTCGTGGCACGGTTCATTCGGCACAACCTGATCTGTCGATACGGTGTACCTGAGAGGATCATTACGGACAATGGTACCAATCTTAACAACAAGATGATCACTGAGCTCTGCGAGCAATTCAAGATACAGCACCACAACTCTTATCCTTACAGACCGAAAATGAATGGGGCTGTAGAAGCGGCGAATAAGAACATCAAGAAGATTGTGCAGAAGATGACAGTGACCTACAAAGATTGGCACGAAATGTTACCATTTGCTCTTCATGGGTACCGTACCTCAGCACGAACGTCAACAGGGGCAACTCCTTTTTCCTTGGTCTATGGCATGGAGGTAGTCTTGCCTATTGAAGTCCAGATACCCTCTCTCTGGATAATGAAGGATGCAGGTTTGAGCGAAGATGACTGGATCCAGACTCGGCTTGATCAGTTAAACCTGATTGACGAAAAGAGACTCACTGCTATTTGTCATGGTCAGACGTATCAAAAACGGATGATCAGGGCATTTAACAAGAAGGTCAGACGACATGAGTATCAAGTCGGAGACCTGGTAATCAAGCGCATCATTCTTCCTCAAAGTGATCCCAGGGGCAAATGGACCCCTACGTACGAAGGGCCATTTGTGGTTAAACATATCTTCTCAGGAGGAGCTATGATTCTAACCACCATGGATGGTGACGACCTTCCTCACCCTGCCAATGCAGACATAGTAAAAAGATACTACGCATGAATTAAAGACCCGCTAGGTTGACACACCTAGGCAAAAATAAGGGCTTCCCGGCGAACCAAAAGGGTTCGGGCAAAAATAAGGGACGAAATGAAAAAATCTGTACACCCGGCAAGTCGAAAACCTGAAAAGGCGGCTTGGGCAAAAATGGGTATCCCGGTGGACTGAAAACCCGAAAGGGTGGTCCAGGCAAAAGTTAGAGATAAAGCGTAATACTATGTCTCATTGGATCACCTTGCATCCGGACTTCGGCATCAATCAATCAGCTTCATCTCCAACTAAGCAGCAAAGTGATAAGACGTTTGAAGACATAAAGGCGATAGCAGAGTTGGAACCCAGTGGGATTATTTTTCACATAGCTGTTTTGTTTCCTTTTCACAAAATTGTATAAACTCTATTTTGCTCGGCGGCGTTCTCTTACTAGGACGTCAGCCTCCTGTACATAAAACGCCTATTTACAGGCAAATTTCAAATCAATACAAGTTCAATTTTTCAGACAAATTGCCAATTGTTTTTCCTTTATCTGTTTTTATTTTGCAAAGAACGTCCAATGTTCATTTTTGATATATGCATTTGACATTAATTGCTAATCATGAATATTTGCATGCGAAACAAAAGTCTAATTACAGATGACATCAGAAACAGGGGCAATTTAGAATTGTCTAAGCGATCTAGTTGCTCTGTCCACCAAGGTACCAAGGTAGGCTCGGCTGAAGAATGTAACTAGGATACCTCCACTCCCCGTTGAGTAATACAAGATTCAACAATACTCTCCCCAGGAAGAGTTAGTCTCCCATCAGCCCTAAAAAGGCACAGTATCTCCAGCAAGTCAGCGATACTCTCCCCAAGCCGAGTTAGTCTACTGTCAACCTTAAGGAAGTTGGGTATCCCCAGAAGATCTCAACATTCCCCAGCGGAGTATAGACATTCCTCAACAAGCATCCCCGGAAGTCTTAATCTAAGATTGTTCCCCGACGGAATACCAGACACCCCAGTGGAATCCATATCCCCAGTAGATTTTAGAAGCTTATCCCCAGTAGATTCTAGAAGCTTATCACCGACAGAGTACATACGTCTCTCCCCGACTTTATTCAAAGGTTATTTCCCCACCAGGGTATAACTGGGTTATCCTCAGCTAATTACCACGGAAAGATCGTCCTCGGCGAAGTTCTTCCTATTCCCCAGCGGAGCTCGTCAAATTCCCTAACATAACATATCAGTGGAATCCCCAGCGGAGCTCTCATCAAAACCTCAGCGAAGTATCTCTTCCCACAGAGTAATTCCCCGTAGAGTAATCTCTCCAACAAGTTTATTCCCCAACGGAGTCATCTTCTCCTACCGGTTTATTCTTGCAACCATCATCCCCGGCGGAAACAAAGAACTCTACTCTTTAAAACATCAGCCCAGGATTCCATAAGTTCCCGGCACTCGTCGAGGATTTATTTTCCTAGACGAAAATACATTCATAGACATTTTGCATTTCATACATCCTGCTTACATACATGATAAAGTGCATACAACACTATCTCATTTTGAGCATCATGACATCATGCATCTCATACATCACGACATTGCATACAACTAATGTTTTGCCTTTTCAGGAAAAGGTCAATCCAAAGATGTTTACTATCAACTGTCACAATTCCAGATTCGATACCTGTACCCAGCCAGGGCATATCTGAAGACGACTAATTCCAGATTCGATACCTGTACCCAGCCAGGGCATATCTGAAGACGACTAAATCCAGATTTGATACCTGTATCCAGCTAGGGCATATCTGTAGGCGGAAAATCCCAGATTCGATACCTGTATCTAGCCAGGGCATATCTGTAGATGACAAATTCCAGATTCGATACATGTACCCAGCCAGGGCATATCTGAAGATGACTAATTCCAGATTCGATACCTGTACCCAGCCAGGGCATATCTGAAGACGACTAAATCCAGATTCGACACCTGTATCCAGCCAGGGCATATCTGTAGGCGGCAAATTCCAGATCCGATACCTGTATCCAGCCAGGGCACGTCTGAGAGCAACCTTTTGAAGTTCCGGATTCGATTCCTGTATCTAGCCAGAGCATATCTGTGAGCGTTTGATTATGGATTCGACACCTGTACCTAGCCAAGGCATATCTGCATGAAGAGTTTGAAGATCAACACCTATAACAGGCCAGGAAACCATCTTCCTTTCTCAAAATACGCAAGTTCTCGCTAAGGAATATCTTACGCGATCAACACTTCCAAATGGCATCTATAAGCTCATTCCCGACAAGGTTCTGTCACGTCTCCAGATGGAATCTATAAGCCCATCCTCCTATCCACCATCTCTCCAAATGGCATCTATAAGCCCATTCCCGACATCACATTGCTGATACTCCACTATGCGAGTGCAAATTTCTGGGCACTTTAGTGTTCAATCATCTTCCACCTTCGGATCACGAAAGGCACGCAAGCCAATCTACATCCTCAGGTCTAAGAAGATTGAACAGGGGCAACTGTTGTACCCAAAAATTTTCCCTCCCATTTCATCAATATTTTCTCACCACAAGACCCTTGAAGCTCAAGATCCAGTTAGGGTTTGCTCTGCTCAAGACTCCTTCTTGCACTGTTGACCCAAATTAGGGTTTGTGTTTGCACAAAGATGTTTTGATCTAAAATGCCCAAGATAACTTTCATGCTTCATGTTGGACTCACAAGTTTATCCATACCAAGTTTCAAGCCTTGATTCCAATCTTTGCCCAGTCAATTGGACAATTGACCTAGAAATCAGCTGTATTGGGGAAAAAGTCAATTGTGGTCAATTGACAGTCAAACCTCATGATTTTTGACCCACATCAACATTATGAACTCATATGAACCATTTGGTCAAGTTTGGATCACAATTTCACAAGAAATTTGATCAGATCACCAAAAGGGCAAAATGGTCATTTTTAGGGTTTTGACTGTACAAAGACAATTTTTGACTGCTTGACCTAACCAATGGCAATTCAAGCTCACATATGGACTCAAGGACTCAATGACATGGTCTTGACACAGTCAACAAGTCCAAAAGATCCCAAATGCACAAGATTGACAGATGAATTTTCCAGTCAACTGAGCAAAATTTGACTGTATACTGAAAAGTCAAACTTTGACTTTTTGGTCAAAATCAAGTGTCAAGATTCATTTTTCATCAAGACATGTCAAATTATGAAACTTGTTCATCAAGAAACCAAGAATTACAAATTAGGGTTTGAAATGAAGAAATTTCATAACTTAGAAATTTTCTAAGTTATGAAATTTCCTAATTTTTTCCTAACTTTGTCCCATCTTTTCATCAAGATACATTTGGATTCAAACTAAACTCAAAACATGAAAGTTATAGTTCATTGCAAAATCTACAACTTTTATTCACAAAGTTTCCTCAAAAGAAGCTTGTAGCTCAAGTTATGATTTTTGGAATAGGGGTGCAAAACATTCTTAACTTAGAAATTTTTTGACCTATTCTAGGCAAGATTTTTGCCTAACTTCATGGCCACTTTTCACATGCTTCCACTTGGAATTTCAACTTGAATTACAATGATGGATTGTAGTACACATTCCAAGCTTTCCAAATTGTCCAAGAACTTCTCAAACACCCTTGTGGTTAGGGAGAATCGAATTTGTCAATATGGGCAAAAGTCACTTTGTTCATGAGCCAATTCCATGTTCATACACTATGCATTTTCAAACTCAGCATGCACAAGCTAGGTTACAGGCCTCTAATCCCTTTCTTACTCAATAATTCAATTCTAAACCATTGTGCCAAGTTGTTATTTCATTCATTTGGGCAATACATGTTAGATTAATCCATAATTGGAAAAAGCATTTTATCCATTCTTGTAAAGAAGCACTTTATGTCAAATACAAATCCAAGAGGCATGGGCAAGATCTTGAGAGCTAGAATTTTGTACACAAATCACTCTGATCAAGAACAAGAAGTGCAGCATAGTTTAGGGCTTTGGACAGGCTTGTATAGAAACTGACATTTCCTTGCTTCACATAGAAGAAATCTTGCAAACACATACCAACTGCCATCTCCTGTCAACACAAGCCTAAACAAACTTCTTAAACACTTTCCAAACATCAAACCAAGTCTGAAACACGACCAAACCATCTCTCAAACCTCCATATACAGAAAAACACAGTTTTGTGGCAAAACAGGGCATAGGCTGCAGTTTGAATCCCACAGTCCATTCCTATCGTGCGTTTTGGCTGAAACCTCTTCAAACACACTCCCTATCATCCATTGAAGCTATTCCAAGCATTGAACTGGAACTGTAACAGCCATAGCCAAGTGTGCCATTTTCATTTTTTATCTGTGCAGGTTGACTTCTGTAGCTCGATTCAGTAAGATTCAAAGCAAGCCAATCATAGAGGAAGCATCCCTGGACCTCAAGCAAGCTGTACAAGTCCTCAAAATCCATTGAAAGCACCTCCATTGTTGTACACGATTCAAGCTGAACAGGTAAAAGTTTGAACTTTTATCTCTCTATCCAGGCATATTTAGGCTTAGGTTTGTGAAGAAGTTATGTCCTACTCATGGCCCTGAAGCTACCCATATCCTCACTTTCCATTTATTTTGTGTGTGCTGAGAGAATTTAAGACATGAACATTGGAAAAAACTTAGGTCAGGAATTAGGGGAGAAGAAATTCTCTCTCATTTCTGAGAGTTAGATCAAGTTCTTTATATGTATGAATTCGTGGTTTGATGCTTTACATTTTTTGTGTTATAAGTTTCTGTTAAAAATCAAAGAATCAGGATATTTGAACAAGGTAGGAATGGCGCGCGTTTTTGAGACAGAAGTGGTTGGAGGTTGAAGAAGCTTGCCTTGGGCTGGGCCTAACTTGTTTTTTTCTGTTTGCACCTTCATTTTTCACATACACCCCCTTGGCCCATTGTGTGTTTTTTTAATTATTTTTGACTTTTTATTTTTTCTTTTGACTTGTTATTTTTTGACAAAACATAAAAAATATTAAAAATATTTTTCCATACATTTTTGCATTTATTTTGAATTTATTTGCTTTGTTTACATTTGTACATATAAATAAATATAATGCTTTTATTTAAAACCTTAGAAATAATGTGAAAATATATACTTTTAGTTATTATTTTTATTTGCATTTTCTGAAAACATTTTCTAAAAAATATACTTTTTTTGTAAATAATAAATATTTTTATTTTTGTGTATATTTAATATATTTAATATATAATATAAATATTTACATATTTATTAGAATATTTAGGATAAAAATATAAAAAATAATACATTTTTATTTTTTATTAATATTTAACCTCAAAAATACCTTTTTTACAAATATACTTCTCTTTTTTTTATTTATTTTTGTATATAATTAATAAATATTGTATATAATACATAATAAATACTTTTTTTTATTTACAAAATTAGGGTTTTGCCCTAATCATGAAAATATCCAAAATTAACATTTTTTTTATTATTTTTATTTCACTTGTAAATAAATCATACACTTACACAAATACATTTACACATACACATTTACTTATTCCTATACATTTGATACATTTTACATTTGCGATTTGATTCGATTTGGTTGTAAATATTGGGATACCATTCTCCTATTTAAGTCTCATCCCCATTTGAAAATTTGTACCCCCATCCCCATGATTACTTTGTAATAATTTAGGACTTTAAATTCCGCATTTTAAAGCTTTCTAAATATGCCATGATAGACTTAGGGTTTGTATGCAAAAATCAACCAAACAAATAGCTTGAATAAACAAAAGACAAAAAGCATGAAAATGAACAACACCAATCACACTTGCACCACTAGGGTTACTCCACTTGTTGCCTTCAATAATGGGCCATGTTGCATGTTGAGTATCTTTGGCAAAACAAAACAATTCAAAATGATCATAGTCCCTCGATGACGCTTTCGAAAGTTGCCTAAAATGATCAAGTCCCTTAAAGGAAAAGTTGCCAAAGACACTTGGCACTATTGCAATCATGGTCTAAACGATGACCCGCGCCTGTCCCGTTAACATCCTAACACAAGATTGTCCACCAAATACAATGGTGGAACAAAATTGTTAAAAGGGTTAAAACATTAAAAAAAAACCTTTGAGTAAATTTAGGGGTAGACAAAACTCTTAGTTACTTGATCATAACTTGCAAAACACACTTGCCTACTTTTCAAAACCACACTCCACAACACTTTCAAAAACATTGAAAACTTTTCAAAAGACATACACCTCTGTATACATTCAAACATGAATCATTACAAAGGTTGCCACCACAAATGGCCTCTTTTCAAAACATTTTCAAACCCACACACAAAGCACCATTTCAAACAATTGAAAACACAAGGCAAGAGATCTAAGCAAGTAACTAAGAGCCCATGGATAACCATGGATAGAAAGGGTGCTAATACCTTCCCTTTCTATAATCTACCCCCCGAACCCAAGAAAACATCTCAAAGGTTTTTGCTGTGCTTTTTAACCTTTCCTTAGGATAAAATAAAAAGTCGGTGGTGACTCTTGCTCAACTGAAACATTTGCGAAAACAAATGCAAAACCTCAAGTCAGTTCTCCCACCGTATCACACTTCCCTACACGCTTCTTGGTCAGGTTAATTATGACTTTATTGGTTGCTTCGACCTGACCATTTGCTTGGGCATAGTATGGAGTAAATGTTAGCAGTTTAATCCCAACTTCTTTTGTGAAATCTTTCATTTTTCGTCCAGTAAAGACTGACCCTTGGTCGGTTGTAATTGTCTTTGGAATCCCAAACCGACACATGATGTGATTTTGGATGAAGTCTATAACAGCTTCTTGGTCGACATTCACTAAAGTTATGGCTTAGACCCATTTCGTAAAATAATCAATTCCAACTAGATGTAATTTTGTTGCTTTGATGAAGCTGGTCTTATTTCTCCAATTACATCCAATGCCCATCCTCTAAAAGGCCAAGGTTTTACCACTGCGTTCAATTCACTTGCAGGAACATGTTGTATGCCCCCATGCAATTGGCATTCTTAGAAACCTTTAGCGAACTCAATGCAATCTTTCAACATTGATGGCCAATAGAAACCCATACGCACTAAGATCCACTTCATTTTTTTTCCAGCCTGATGTGCACCACAAGCTCCACTATACACATTTGACACAGCTATATATGCCTCACTTTCTCCAAGGCCTTTAAGCAATACTCCTTCAGCTGTCTTTTTGAATAACTCATCCTCTATCAAAACGTAACTGAGGGAATGATATTTGATTTTACAATCTGTCGAACCCATAGGAGATCGTAGATAGTCGACTAGTGGCCTTCGCCAATCGTTTCCTGACAAATTATCGATAGTCAGGATCTCAAAATTTTCGGCATCCAAGGCCCCTAATTTTATGATTGACAGATCTGAAGGTGACAACAAAGTTGCTCGCACCTTCTCCCTTACTTGAACTAGTTCTTCATTTTGGTCTTTCAAAACCTTATATCCTGAAGCTTCTTGCGCTAGATCATTAGCTTCTTGATTCTCCTGTCGGGGTATGTGTTGAATAATCACTTATTCAAACTATTTAAGCAGTCTGATGGTGATCACGAAATACATGATTAAGTTTTCCTTAACACATATATATTCTTTTGACACTTGTTTAATTACCAGTTCAGAATCTCCAATAATTACGACATTCCTTGCCCCTAATTCTAGCATAAGTTCAAGTCCTAGTATCAAAGACTCATATTTTGCTTCATTATTTGTACACATGTCGTTGATTCTATACTTGAATTCTGCTGGATATCCACTTGGAGAAATTATAATCCCTCCTATGCCAACTCCATTTTTATGGCTAGAACCGTCAGAATATAATTCCCATGGCCTTACTTCTGAATAATTATGGGGCATTCCAACCATTGAATGGTCGACAAGGAAATCAACCACTATTTTCCCTTTCATTGCTTTCAAAGGCATATATGTCAGAGAGTATTCAGTTAATGCTAGAGCTCATTTACCAATTCGACTATGCATAATTGGTTTGGATAACATATGTTTAATAATATCAAAATGAGAAGACACGTACACATCTACTGGTTTGATATATTGCTTTAATTTAATACAAGAGAAGTACAAGCATAGGCGTAGTTTTCTATATCACTATACCTAGTTTTAGGGTCATTAAGCACTCGACTAAGATAATATATAGGTTTTTCGACACTTTCTTCGTCCTCTTGGACTAACATGCTTCTTATAGTCGATTATGACGCTGATATGTATAGCCTCATTAGCCTATCTCTAGTAGGAGGTGCTAATACTGGAGGCCTCATCAAGTACTCTTTGATTTTGTCGAAAGCATCTTGATGTTCTTCCTGCCAAACAAACTCCTCATTCTTCAGTCGAACCAGTGGCGAAAACGCTTTAATTTTATCACTTAAGTTGGATATGAATCTCCTAAGGAAATTTATTTTGCCCAACAACGATTGGAGATCCTTTTTGGTCGATGGAGGCTTTACGTCCATAATGGCTTTAGTTTTACTTTGATTCACTTCAATTCCCTTTTTATGCACCACAAATCCAAGGAAGTCACCTGCTTGCACACAAAAAGCACATTTTAATGGATTCATTTTTAACCCATATTTCCTCATTCTCTCAAAGGCCTTTCGAAGATGGTTTACATGACTAGGCCTACTATTGGATTTTATTACAATGTCATCAATGTATACTTGCATAAAATCTTCAATAAAATCATGAAACATTGAATTCATTACCCTTTGGTACGTTGCCCCAGCATTCTTCAGGATGAATGGCATGACAACCCATTCATAGGTACCCAAGGCTCCTGGACAGTGAAATGCTGTTTTTGGCACATCTTCGTCTGCAATAAAAATTTGGTTATACCCAGAATAACCATCAAGCATACTTAAATATTCAAAACCAGTAGCAGAGTCGACTAACATTTCTGCTATAGGCATGGCATATACATCTTTAGGAGTAGCAGCATTTAAATCTCTAAAACCAATGCATACTCTTAAAGTTCCATTTTTCTTAATTACGGGCACTATATTTGTTAACCAGTCGACGTACCTTGCAGTTCTTATGAACTTGCTTTTGAGGAGTCTTTATATCTCCTCTTTGATTTTTGACATTATGGTCGGGGAAAAACGCCTAGGAGTTTGCTTTACTGGCTTTTTTCTAATTGTTATTGGTAGTTTCAACTCTACCAAGTCCCTGCTCAAACCAGACATTTCATTATAGTCCTAGGCAAAACAATCCTTAAATTATTTAAGTAAGATATTACCTCAAATTTTAGATCTTTGTCGATATTGGCGCTGATATATGTTGGTCTTTTATCACCCTCTTCTCCAAGATTCACTTCTTCTAAAGGGTCATGTGGCTGCATCTTTTCTGGCGCCATTGGTTCTTTCTCGAAACCCATGGGTTAGTCGTCATAAATGCAGTCCAGATGCTGCTTTTCGACGCTATCTTCAGCCATTTTTGGCTTGTCTGGTGGCTTTGGCTCAATAGTCAAAATTATTCCTTCTCTTGGCATCTGAGATTTATTGGCTTCAATGGCCATATCTTCTTCAGCTTCTAAAGCCGATTTTGACTTGTTTTCGGCAATATATGCCGAAATCTTATTTAGAGCTTATAACTCAGACATCATCATTTGTGATGTCTTCCAGCCTATCGGTCGGATTCCTCCATAGTATGTTTCTTCTAAGGGCTCTACATCCAAAATGAAACTGTGAGTTTCATGTAACTTCAAAGAAATAAATGCCTCATCCAAATTTGAATAGACATCTTCAGCTGGATTGCAAGGAGAGATGTTAGCTAACTTCCTCTCAAATTACCTTTTGCCAACATTATTCACATCAACCATGAAATACCCTTGATCCACTTCGATATTTTATACTATCTCGTCTTCCCTCCAGATCACCAGACACTGGTGCATAGAAGATGGCACAGCCCTTACTCCATGCAATCATTCTCTTCCCACCAGAAGGTTGTAGCTAGGTTTGGCGTTGATTACCATGAATATAGTCGGCCTAGTAATGGTGCCAACAGTTATGTCCACTTGGATGACACCCATGGTGCTTCCATATTTTCCATCATAGTCTGATAAAACCATGTTGTGGGATCTCATATCGGTGTCATACTTTTCGATTTTCTTCAGTAGGTGGTGTTGCATAATATTTACCGTAGCACCACAATCTATCAACACATTATTGATAGCTACCCTTTCAACCTTAGCTCGGATTGAAAGAGGTTTTAGATGGCTTTTCATATCCATACTTGGTTTTTCAAAAAACGCATCTTGGTTCTCCACATAACCATTATTCATCACAAAATAACATGTAGGCTTGTGTAAAGCCATTTCCTCAGTGTCGGCATCTGTCAAATCTTTTACTTCAGTGAGACAATCATATTTAGCTGGCGAGATTGATACCACATTGACCAAAATGTTCAGACTTTCCTCAGAATCTGACTTGAAGTCATCAGTGACTTCCTCAAAGCATTTGACATTTGGTCAGCTAATGAACTCCCTTATCCGTTCCTTTGCAGTGGTATCTACTTTAAGCATGTATTTCTTTCCAGCATCTGTTTTGTTTGCAGCACTCTGCCCAGCAGCTTCCTCCACAACTTTTCTTTCAACCTGCCTTCGATGCTGAAAATGTCTCCATTGAGTTCTAGTCATGAGATTATTACCAATGTAGTTCTCAGAGACATGACTCTTTTTCTCCAGCCTGAATTCACGCCTATAATGGACAGCCAATTTTCCTTTATCTCTAGCAGTAGCAGCACTTCTCTGTGCCTACATTTGTCTTTAAGGCTTAATCCATGTGCCTCTAGGGGCACTAATAGATAGAATGAAACTCCTTGGTTTGGATTCTAAGTTTCTCACATCACTTCTTAAAGTTCCCTCTTTCTTCTGATGGAACCTCTCGTTGGAGAATTTGTTTTTGGTTTTTTCTAGTTGTAGCCTCTGGAAGTTTTCAGCTGCAATTTTGTCAGTAAGAGCACCGCATCTAGGGCACAAGCAAGCTTGTGAACCCTTGTTCTTGCAACGGTACAAAAAATCCAGCAAATCTTCTTCAGGCTTGGGGTACACTTCAGCCAAGTTAGGACTTTCATCGGTTCCTTCGACCATATATGCATCCGCGAATTCAGCGATTTCTACCATATGGATGTCGACAGGATCCACAAATAATGCCTCTTCTTGTTGGAGAGGATCAACATCAATTTTCATTTTTCTGCCAGCAAACCTCAATCTTCCCTCCTATAGTGATTTCTGCACAAGATCCCTGAAAAGAAAACATTGAGAGGTTGTATGACCCAGATAATTATGATATTTGCAAAAACCTCTTTTTTGACATTGTTCTAATGGTGGTAAATTAGCACCTGGAGGTACTAAAATATGACCATCTTTGACCAGCAAATCAAAAATTTCTTCACATTTAGTGACGTCAAAAGTATAAGTTTTCGCAAGAAATTTTGGATTATTCTCGACATGATTTTTTCCTTTAGAATGGATTAATAATTTACATTTATAAGAAGGCCCTGGCTTCATCTCAGCCACATCGACCTCTACTTCAGTCGGTGAGGTATAATCAGCTTCATAAATAGGATATGTATCATCAAAGTTTATAAAGGCCACTTTTTCTTTTTTAGCCTTGGTATGTCTGACTTTTTCTAATCTCGGATGTTCAAGATGTCGAAGTCTATCGGCTAACTGCGACATACTTTTCACAAAGGCTGGGTCTATTTTCTTTCTAGTGGAATAGTCCAAACCCCCAGCTTCCATTTGAACAAGTTCATGTTCAGACACCTGCGTAAAGCACCCTGCCTTTAATGCGTGAAACCTATTTAAATAGTCGTCAATACTTTCTGCAAACCTTCTTTTTATGTTTGATGATTCTACCAAACTAATTTTTGAATGCCCCTCATAAAATTGTTCATGATTTTTTTTTTTCAATTTAGTCCATGACTCACTTGAATTTGGGGATAAGGTAATAAACCATGTGAATGTTGCCTTCGTAAGGGATGAAGGAAAATTCTTTACCCTTAAGTTTTCATTGTTTGTTATATCTCCTGACTCAGTTAGATATCTAGCAACGTGTTCCACTGTTGACTCACCTGATTCACCCCCAAACTTTGTGTATTTAGGGATTTTCCATCCTCTAGGTAATTCAGTCTACAAAATATATTCAGACAAAAGGGAAGAATATGTTGGCCTCCGCAGTGTGGTATTCATACCATTCCTAGCCATAATTCTTTCAACAATATTTGTTAGGTTATTTTCTACTGCTAAATCCTCTTGTCGGTATTGATCAACAATTTAATCAACATCTTGTTATCGATAAACCAATATCATCGGATGGCATTCTACCACTCTTGGTTCGACAACTTGATTTTGCTGCACTTGTGGTCTAGGCACTTGCCCCTGGTAAATTGTTTCATCTTCTACTGCCCTCATTTCCACTTGGGTGGGGACTATTGGTCTAACAGCAGGTAGTACATGTCGAACAGGCACTTGGGGTGCCCCCAGGAAATTACACAAGCGTGTCAATTGAGCGACTACCTGCCTGTTTGTTTCGGCGGACTGTCTATTTGTCTCAACCGACTCTTGCATTACAGGGTTAATCATAGAACCCATTTGATTGTTTAATAGATTTACCAACTCGTGGTTACTATCGTCCATTTGCCGCCTCAAAACCGCCACCGATGTATTAGTTAAAGGCGGCACTAGAGGAGGCTCGACTCTATTTTGGTTATTCCAATTTAAGGTGTATCTTCCTGGTGCATACCCTTGCAACGGGGAATTCATATTTTGAGCGTTATCGGCCAATAATGATGGGTTTGATGTTGAATGATATCCTGGCATTAAGGAATACGACATTCCATAAAGAGGGTCTTTGACTAGCTCGTTTGTCACTTGTGTCGACCCTTTGTTTCCACTTTCAACTTTCCCGGTATCTCCCACTCTTGAGTTTGATTTCCCTACAACCTTTTACAACCTTTATTTGTAGGGTACCTCCTTCTTAACTCGTGAGACTACCCTTATTATTTACGCAATTGTATACCTTAAAGATTTTTAAGGTAACACCGGTCGACGGCGCCCAGGACAGGGAGATTTCCGGTGATCGCCTCTCTAGAGAGAGGCGAGAGCATCTCTTTGTAGAATGCTTGAAGGGTTTTGGGTTGTTTGGGGTAGAGAGAGAAAGAAAAGAAGAAAATGTGCCTCAAGCCCTGATATCTATTTTTGTAAACCCACTCCTGGATCCCATGCACCCTCAATCTCCGCCCTTTGATCTTAATCATTAGCTCTAGACTGCGCAAGACCATCTCAATACCATGGATCCCTCGCACCAGGTCCAAACAGACCTCTCCTAAATTTCGTTATGGGCCTAAGCCCGTTCCTATTAGCACCCCAGCATTTTTTCTTTTGCTAATTCATAACTGCAGCTACACCCCCACCCGCGTTTTGGACCCAATTCAATATCTGAACTTGGACCCTTACTTTTCAGATCCCCCTACTTTACTACTCATGTACAAGATTACACCCCCCAGCGAGTATTGGGCCAAGTTCAAATTCTGAACTTGGACCCTTATTATTCACACCACTGGTTTTACTACCCAACGCCAATTTGCACCCCCTGCTATTTGGGCTCAGATTTTCTTTTGGGCCTAAATATTTTTCCAATATACCCTAAATTCAAATATTTACACCCCTGCACTTAAATTAATTAATTTTATTTATTAATTTTCTTAACCTTATTTTTTTCTTATTTTGTTTAATTTGTTTAATTACCATTTTTTTAAATATTTGTTTTGAATATATTTTTGTATAATTAATAAATAATTATAATATTTTTTCTATTAAAAATACTTAATATATTTTAATAGTTACTTATTAATCAAAACTTTTCTCAAATACTAACTCTCTTTATATATTTGCATTAAATATTTTTCTCATGCATTAAAATCTATTTTTCTCAAATTGCATTATATATTCGAAAATATCTAATCAAACAAATACTAACCTTTTCTACTAACCTAATTCAAACTTATATATTTTCAAAAAAAAAATTATGGAAACTTCTTTTATCGACTGCGAACTTCGTCTACAATTCCGCTATTCACATATCCAGACTTGGTTCAAGGAGAATCTGAGATATTTTCATAATCCATAAAAAAAATTAACCAAACAACTACAAACTATGAATTGGAACTTTGATTCTTCATAAGAGAATACGTAGGCATACGACTTAAAAATCGTGGCGAGATTCCCTAATAAAAAACTAAAACCCTATTTCTAAATCTTTAACCTAAACCTTAGTATCCTTGTGAACAAGGTAGATGGGGGGTGTCTAACACCTTTCTTTCGTCTAAAATGAGTCAACAACTTAGAATCTATGATCCAAATTAGGGTTATCCGTTATATTCCCGTTTTAGAATAAAAATTAATGGCGACGACTCTATTTTTTGTCAGTTATTACATAGGGCTGACAATGAACTGAATCTACTCAAAAATAGTTCAGAACTCGATTCGACAATTAAATCATTGAACTAAGTTCATGAACCAAAATGAGTTGAATATGAGCTATGAACTAAGTTCATTAACTAAATGAGTTGAACTTGAACTATACATAGTTCAACTCGTTAAGTTCATGAGTCAATTCGGTTATATATGAGATGAATTGTATTGTTTTTAAGAGTAGATTTAAAGATTTGCTCCAAATTTTATTTCTATGTTTTCTTTTAATCAGTTTTAATTGATGATTAATATTTTCAAGTGAGCAAAAATATTTATAAAAATAATTATACAAATAAAATCAACATCGGATATATTTCAATCTTATAGCTATTATTATTTTATTTCTATATTTTTTTTTAATTTTAAAAAATATTAATTTAAAATATTAAATATATAAAAATCGGATATATTTCAATCTTATAGCTATTATTATTTTATTTCTATATTTTTTTTTAATTTTAAAAAATATTAATTTAAAATGTTAAATATATAAAAAAAAAATAGATTTTAAAAAATAACTTTTAAGACCATGAAACAAAAGAATTCAACCTCACACGATATTTAAAGTGAAACACTCATTTCCAACCTTACACTTAAAACTGCTCATACTTGCCTAAAATTGATTCGATTAATTTTTTTAAGGCAAATTCTTAAAAACTTAGTTGGATATCAATACTTTTAGTATAAATTGTGTTATAATGTTAATTTATTTTAAAATTAAATAAAATAAAAAAGTGACATGACTCAATTGAGTGATATCAGTTAAGGATACCGATATTCAATTAAATTTAAAGATATCGAAGTATTTTTTTTAATTAAATTGAATTATATAGTTAATCTAATTAATATTTTATTCTATCCATTAATCATAATATTTTACATTTATTTCAATTATACAGTATAAAACTTAATTTCAAATGGCCAGAGCCAATATATGCCCTTTCTTTTTCGGACAATATAGGAGTATTCCATAATTGACACCAATAGTTTCTACTTGCTACTAATCTAAATGTTCAAATATCTTCCTTTATCATTTCCCAAAAGATACAACTTTAACCCTCCATTTAATCAAAACACTAAACTGCTAAAATCACATGGAATCATCAGAAAAATCTTAAGGCCCCACCATTTCCATTTTTATCAATAAAAAAATCTCACGAATCAATCACAGGTGTCCAGACACAGTACACATCATAAGTTTTGGTCGGTTATTAACAATAATTTTTCTTCCTGTTCCATTAATTAATAATCACTATTATTATTTGTTATTGTTGACGTTGATGTCTCCTCAAATCAACAACCACCACGCTAACATTGTCCGAACTATGCCTCGCCAAAGCCAACTTCGTCAACAAAATTGAAGCATCAGAACACGCCTTATCGGAACCATCTCCCACCACATCACTCCCCGGAGACCCCGGTGGCGACGCCGTCTTCTCCGCCTTGAGACACATCTGCACCACCCTACACGCAGTCTCGTTTTGCACCACATCCCATAACCCATCACTTGCTAAAATCAGACATTCATCCTCGTCCATCCTCTCTGTTACCGTTACCTCAGGTTCCGAAATAACATACGGCTTCAAATAATTGTCCCCTACATAAATAAAAACCTTAAAAATTCAGAACATGTTTCTATAATAAAAAATAAAATAGGACAACCAAATTTGAATTAATTAATTAAAAGATAATGCTAATAAATAAGAAAAATTAGTTATCGTGCGCACTTGCACTCACTCACCAATGGCTCTTGACATGGCCAACACTCCAAGCACTCTTGCACCATCCCAATAGATCACACGTCCTCCAGCAGAATTGATCCGATCCAATTCATCGGGTCGATCCGGCTACACAAAAACGGATACGGATCGGGTCAATTATGTCTAATTACTTAATAAATATTTGAAAAATATGTAAGAAAAATAAAATTAAACTAACCTTGTGATCGGTGGAAAGAGGAATAGCTACACCGTTCCGGCAAAGTACGGCACGAGAATCGCCGCAATTGGAGACGATAATTTTCTCCGGCGTGACAACAGCGACGACGGCGGTGGAACCAACGGCGTCACAGTGAGGAGTTTGAAGCTCACACTTGCATGTAAAGCTCTGAGTAGTTTTGCTAGATTTCAAAACCTCTTCATCCATGCGAATGAAACTCTTCTCCATCGTTGACTTCCAGTCAACTTTCTCTTTCTCTTTGTTTACCTCATCGTCAACGATTTCATGTAACCTTTGTTTACACATAGTTGCAACCTATAGAAACAAAAACAAAAAACACAATTAACAAATAGATCCAATACAAGAAAGAAAGAAAAAACTGTTATGAGAATTTGGAGTATTTATTTACATGTGAGCAACCGTGACCATCGTAGACACCAAAGAAATGAAACGGTTTTTGATTCTGTTCACTCTTTTCTTTACAAAAAGATGGATGCACCGAAACAGCGTCTTCCATGTCTCTTCTCCTTCCACAAACCGATGTTATTCCATACTTAGGACACTCTTCAACAACAACAACCTCCTTTTCCATCTCAGAAACATTCAAACAATTCACAACAGGAACAACTTCGTTTTTGTTTGATTCCTCCTGTGGCGGAGGAAGAGAAACAAGTAGATCTACCTTCTGACGTTTCCGGCTAACATTCTCAGCCGGAATCGCCACGTCTATGTATTTCAACGGAAGAAAATCCAAACTCCGGCGACGGGAAGGCCGCGAGTTTGGTTCGATATTTGGAGCAGGAGTTTCTCCTCCTCCAACAACACCACAACAAATCTCAGCCATAAATTGTTGATTGAAATTGAGTTACAAATAGCGGAAGCAAAGAAAACAAGATAAGAAAAATGAGAAAATGAGACACAATCAATTGAACTGGTGTTTGAGGGAGAAGCTTTTCTAGAGGTAAAAGAAAGGAAGAACCTGGTCAGGTGGGGTCCACAGTTATTCACGGGCAGACTACCCGTCACCGTCACGGGCAACACCCGACACATACAGTTGGTATGACGTTGAACGATTTAAGGACAAACCATAATCTCAACCGTCGATTGAATTTCCATCGTTTCATGATTCCACCACGTGTTTGTGTCGTTTATGAGTTCTCTACGTGGTCGAATTATAACATTCCACGGTAGGTTGAAAGTTGTTCTTTTCTGACACGCATGAGCAACACCAACACCTTTTCGTTTCCTCTCTCTTTCTCTTTCTCCAGCATATTATTTTATTTTTTCTGTTTTTTTCCTTTCTTTTTTAACTAACCACGTGGCGACATCGTAGAATACGAGATTCTTGTTCGATTCTTTTCGACACGTATGATCCCATAATTAACTGCACAGTCCCGATCTGTTCCATTGTTTCTTACTTTATTTTATTGTATTTTTTTCTCTTCAAATTCCTGGTTACCTATAATTTTGTTAGGTATCTAGTAATGAGCATGTTCAAAGAAAAATCTAAAGTTGTGATATTTCAGCAACCTATTTTTGACACTATAAGTTTATTCAAAAATCAATTCAAATTGAATTTGTTTTTGCTAAAGACTATTTAATAGATCTGGTAGGTGATGTATTGTGATTAAGGTGAGTACTTCATAATTTTTCTTTTGTAAATAATAGGTAAGTCTTTAGTTCTTCTTATTGGAATTTTTTTTTTAAATAATCATTTTAAAAAAAAAAAAAATTTGAATAACCACTTTTTCAAATTTTTTGCTAAAATGATTATTTTTCAAACAAAAAAATTTCGTCACACAGAGGAGTAGCCACTCTGTGTGGCGTATGCATTCATTTTTAAGAGGAGGCGCCACCCTGTATGGCTTGTCATCCTCTGTAAAGTCATGTAGTGTGGCGCATGTATATGTTTTTAGAGAGGAGGCGCCACCCTCTTTGGCTTGACAGTGATATTATATTTTCTATAAATGCAACCACCCATCCTCTTCATATTTCCACACCATTTGTTACATAACTCTTAGAAAATATCTTCAACTCCCTTGCCAAAGTTTTCACTGATCAAAAGAGATGCGCATGTTATTTTTTCGGCGACAAAGTCTCTGATGAAGATCAAACTCTAGAGCACGCAGACGTTCGAGCATTTTCAGAGGCACTTAATTCGCTGGTTGGAAGGAGACATTCCTGAAGGTGAACAAATCAGAAAAATAGAAAGGCATATCACAGTGAGGAATGAAAATGGAGTAAGCCGATCATAGAAAAAGGTGTGATG
Organism: Vicia faba; assembly: GCA_948472305.1. Lineage (NCBI taxonomy): Eukaryota > Viridiplantae > Streptophyta > Magnoliopsida > Fabales > Fabaceae > Vicia > Vicia faba. The sequence continues at coordinate 318,660,621 of OX451736.1, read as the reverse complement.
CGACGCTGATGTCATGATGATGGTGCTTGGATTAGAGGACATTGTGTTGATGGTCTTTATCTCTTAGATATTATGATTTGTTTAGTTGTTTTATCTGTTTATCATGTTGTTGTATTGTTGTCCTGAGTATGTGGTGTTGTAATTTTTTGTGCCATGATGTGAAAGTTGTTGTAATTGAATGATAAATTGAACACGAAATGGGCTTTATAAAGGAGGACAAGTCATGCAATATGGTGTCTCCTCTTAAAAATGAATGCATACGCCACACAGTGGCTACTCCTCTGTGTGACAAATTTTTTTTGTTTGAAATATGATCATTTTGGTAAATTTTTTGAAAAAGTGATTATTTGATAAAAAAAAATTTGAAAAAAGTGGTTATTTGAAAAAAAATCTCTTATTGGTTCTTTACATAGAGAATTTTAAGATCTCACTAGTTTTATCGTTGAATAATGTATAGTACGTGGGTTTAATAGAAAATTATGAAATATCTGACGGAAATATCATTGAGATAAAATCAATGAAATAGTCATTGAACGTTTTTTATTCCACAAAAAAGGAAATGTGAATATCGAGTAAACTTGAGAAATGTGAAATCAAGATCTTACGACCGAGAGATATGGATAAGGGAGTCGATTATACGAGGGGAAGGTATTATCACCCCTCACGTCCGTGGTACTCCACGTGATCCACTCTTGTTGTTTTAATCAAAGGGTGTGTTCAAATCTAAAGCTTACAATTTAAGAAAAATAATGCAAAAAGAGAATGCATGCAAAAGAAAATACGGGGAAAAGAAGAAATATTTACAAAGTTTTGCTCGCTTGGACCCCGTGACCAAATGCCTACATATCCTTTTTAAGGAATCAGAGCGTCGTAGTTCAACTCAAAAGTTTCAGTTTTTTTATGTTTTTATGAATATTAATTTCGCTTTCTGCCGCAGCTCGATCTTTGGAGATTCACGCGTTGGCACATAAATAAATTAACATGTTCTACTTGAAAAGGTATTTTCAAAAGAAAAATGTTCGAAGGCGGATAATGCTACGTTCGTACTCTAGCAATTTAGACATGGTGCCACCCGATCTTTGGGGATTTACGCATCGTGTTGCGTATAGTAGAATTAACACATCCTTTTGAGAGTTTCGAAGAAAGGCCCAAAGGCAGAAATGTTTTGGATTGGTTTATGTCTTTTAATCTTGAATCAATACACCGCCAGAGAAGGCCTTCTTGACAACATACGGGCCTTCATAATTGGGAGTCCACTTTCCCCTAGAATCAGCGTTAAAAGATATGATATTTCTGAGCACGAGGTCGCCTTCTCTGAATTCACGAGGCTTGACCTTCTTATCAAAATCTTTCTTCATTTTTTTTTATATAACTGACCATGGCACAAAACCGTCATTCTCTTTTATTCTATTAAATTTGATCTTACTGGTTGACCAGGATCCGCAAGTGGCCGAATGAAGATCTTCAGATGGGTTAGAAAGTCGAAGAGCGAAAATGGAGGTTGTACCTGTAACGACCCAGACTACTTTCAAGATTATCGACTGACCTCACAAACCAACACGGGTCTTCTCAGCGTGTTTTATCCTCACTCACACGCTTTTCGGGAAACTTCCTAGAAGGTCACCCATCCCATAATTGCTCCAAATTAAGCACACTTAACTATGGAGTTCTTATAAATGAGCTACCGAAAAGAATATGCATCTTGTTGGTATAGGTAGTACTAATTAATCCTTATAAGTCTTTCTTCGACCATACAGTCCCATACCTGCATAGCCTCAGGATCCCTCTCATTCCGATGCGGTGACCACCTTTGCCCTCTTAGGCCTTGGGTGTTACATGCGGTGCAACCACCCTCTTCCTTCTTCGGCCTCAGGTGTTACATACCCATCAGCTTCCGCATGGTTCATCCTCGAACCACGTCGTACTGGGAGAGGTCTGGCTCTGATACCATTTGTAACGACCCAGACTACTTTCAGGATTATTGACTGACCCCACAAACCAACATAAGTCTTCTCAACGTGTTTTATCCCCACTCACACGCTTTCTGGGAAACTTCCCAGAAGGTCACCCACCCTAGAATTGCTCAAAATTAAGCACGCTTAACTATGGAGTTCTTATGAATGAGCTATCGAAAAGAAGATGCATCTTGTTAGTATAGGTAGTACCAATTAATCCTTATAAGTCTTCTTTCGACCATGCAGTCCCATACCTGCATAGCCTCGGGATCCCTCTCATTCCGATGTGGTAACCACCTTTGCCCTCTTAGGCCTCGGGTGTTACATGTGGTGCAACCACCCTCTTCCTTCTTCGGCCTCGGGTGTTACAGTACTACAAGGCACTCCAACAATAAAGTAAGTGTAGGAGCAAAAGAGATACAAACAAAGTGTTAGGGTTTTAGTGATGAATAATGGATATTCGATACCTGACCCTCACATGTCTGAGGGTTTAGATAATGCATCTAGCGCTTGGCCATTGGTCCCTATTTTTGGGCCTAGATATGCGGGTCTGAAAAAATAGGTAACTGCCAAGACTTGGTCAAACCGGGTAGGTGTGCCCGCAACTAGCCGTTAGTTCCGAGGAGGAGGTAGGTTACGGGTAGTGGTCTGGTCGATTCCTGGTTGTTTGTCTAACTTGAGGTCGGGCAGACTGAGAGGCGCTCGTCGATTGTCGTAGGCCAATGTTGGTCTAGGAGGGAAAACGATCGATGGTTCCCGATAGAGGGCAAGGGAGTCCAGGCTGTGGTCATACGGACCGTGCCGAAGGAAAAGGTCAGGCTGGGCCTACTCTAGCTATTGGGCCAGTCTAGAACAGTAGCCCTCTAAGTCTTTGCTTTTAGATACAATAGTGATGACTTTAACGCCTGCTCGTGGAACGAGGTGCTCCTTACGGGGAATGTGAGTGGCACCTGTTGTGCCTTTCTTTATGGGGAGATGGTTAGTTGGTCGTCTGAGCTTCCAAAATTGAAGAGGTAGCGTGTTTCGGGTGGCATGCTGATGCAACAGTGCAATGATGGCTTAGGGCCTAAGGTGCAATGATGATGATCCTACAGTTCCCTATGCATAGGTCTCTTACACGCAGGTGAGTTTAGCTATAAATACAAGAGGAGTAGGGCATTCTATATTTTTCGTTCTCCTCTCGCATTGCTCGTTATTGCTCGCCCGTCGACCGCTGTCGTTTCTTGAAGATTAATTGTTTGCTGCTGCTCATTTCAGCTCCCTGCCTTCTTTGATTGGTAATATTCCAGATATTTGTTGTTATTTAGCCATTGTAGCCTAGATTTTCACGATTTTCTTCTTAGAGATGCATGCAGTTAGGCTTAGGATCCTGTCTGTTAGGGTGTTCTCGGGGAGTGTTGGTGGCAGATGGTGATTCTATAGTTTAGAATCTCCGGAGCCGCTGTGAGTTCTCCCTGGATTTTCACGACGTGCCAAAGATGATCCTTGAGGGTTTAGGTTGTTTTTGTTAACTGGAGTTTACCTTGTTGGGAAAAGCGTTTGTTCGTTCAGATGCCTTAGTGAGGGTTCTTGTCGGGGACATGGTCGTCGTTTATCAGCGCCCTTTCACTTGATTAGTGGTGGAAGGGTGGTTTTGGCATTGATGTCGAACTCACCTCTATCCTCTGCTTTTCAGGTACTATGGCTGACAATGTCGGAGACGATCTTTTGGATGGACAAACCAGATCTTCCCAGAGCTCTACGGATGAGACTTGTTGCTCGTCGATCATTTTGGAGATATTCGGGGATGAGCCGAACTGATCTGATCAACATGTAGGGATAAAGGATATGAAGATGGTCCTTGCTGATCAGAGTGTTCTATTTCCGCCAAAGGATGATGAGGACCCGCGAGCCTGGGTCGCAGATGATCCTTGGGATTGGGTCTCCTATTTCTTCGAGCACTATGATGAGGTTTATATTGAAGTGTATGCGTACGACGATAGGGGTTGGGGGGAGTGGTCACTTCGAATCCCCGGGAAAGATAGTGGGATTTGCTTGAAATATGATAAACGGCAGATCCCCATGTATAACATTGTATTCCAGGAGATGGGCCTTCGACTTCCCTTCTTGGATTTCCAGGTGGCCATTTTCAGGCACCTTCGACTGACTCCTTCTCAGCTGCATCTGAATGTGGTCGCCTTTGTGCGAGTGTTCGAGATTGTCTGATTATCTAAAGATATGGTCCATCATTCCTTTGTTCTTCTATTGTTTCCATCTCTAGAGGGGGAAGGTTGACGGAAAGTGGGGATGGGTCGCTTTGACGAAGGGCAATGGGAAGTTGTTTAAAGCTTACCTGGAATTTGCCCGGCACTTCAAGGACAAGTATATTCTCGTGCAGCCTCTTTCGAGCAGGGCGTTGCTGAATGTTTTTCGGGCTACTCTAGAATATGATGAGAATTAGGCCCCCGTCTTGAACGAGCTTGGGGAACATATGAGTAAGTTGGTCTACAAGTTCCCCTTCTAGTGGACGAAGAAGCATTTTGATAACAAGTTGGGTTCCTACATGTGGAAGGACGGGGAGCTTGGTGACGAGGACCAGACAAGCTTTGTCATTTTAACCGCTTTTGTCGCACGGATTCCTTGCTTTCAGTGCACAGGGCGGAGAGGAAAGCCGATCACGAATAATAACCGGGAGATCGTGTACGATCCCAATTTGATAGTTGTTAAGTAGCTCCTCGAGAGTGAGGACCCCGTTAGATACTTGTATATTTACTTTATGTTTTGAATAATTATATATGGCCGACATTTTTAAGTCCTCATTTTCTAAATCTAATTTTGTTGTTTGTTCTACAGATAGCATGAATCCTGCTCAGGAACGCATAGCTTGGAACTTTTCCGTGAAGGCGAAGAAGGCATTAAAAGATGCCCAGGCCGGTCCAGGGACTGCTCCCATGCTAGGTCGAGAAATTCGTCCTCGGGTCAAGCAATTGTCGCCCTCTCTCCTGCTCCTGTATCCTCGAAGTAGAAGAGACCACGCGTCAAGAGGAGCATTAATTTGACTAGGGAAAAGGGAAGAATTATCTGCCCCCTTGTTTACCGTGGAAATTGGTAAACAACCGTTGATCTTCCAAAAGGTTACTTATTTGGTGACTAGCAGGATCGATCAGATTGATCCTAAGACATGGTTGATTTTCTGGAGTTTGACTAATCCTAATGATGATTAATGCCAGTAAAGTAAAGACACTTTAAGTAAACTGCATGAATAAAAGCTTGATAGAATAAATAAAAGCGTTAAGTAAAAGGTTTCGACGGAGATAAGTAAATGAAACGCGATAAATTGCTTGAATATAAAAGACTTTGATTAATTTAAATGGTGTTTCACACATACACTCTCAATGATTCGTTCTCTCACGCTGGGTACTTGAATCTAAATGAGTGACTTGTATAAAATGATGAACACACGCGAAAACTACGTGAACAACTAGTATTTATACTAAAACAAATCCTAAGTAACCGCTGGGCAGTTACGCTGCTTCGAGATGACGCCACATGGCACGCTCACAGCCTTCGACGCTTCTGTTCTCGGCACGTTACACTTGGTAACTGCTGGGAACCGTTTTCCCTCCAACAATTCAAATCTCAAACCGTTAGACCTTGGGCATCAGGGACCCTTGTCGAGAGGTTCCTTCGACGTCGAAGACAACAAGATTCCAACTTAAAGGAATTTCTCTAAGTATCTTGTCATTCTTTGATGACCCTTCGACATGATCAGTTGGTCGAAGCCTCCTTATGTAGGAAACCTTCTGACTCATAATCAATGGTCTATATGATAACAAACAAGGGTGTCGAATTTAGGAGCCAACAAATTACCCCCCAAGAATGTCTTATTTCGACGCTGAAAAGAAAAAGGCATTCTTTGAGATTCCATTCGACACCTGTCCTTCACTCTCAGCCACAAATTAGTTTGTGTGCTTTTCGTCTCCTACCAACCAACTGACAATCTCAAAAAGTCATCATTTCACTTGTTCCCAAGACGTCACTTCAGTAAGGCGTTTGGCACGCCCGATGTCCTTTCACATATTGTCATCATGACTATTTCCCGAAATCAAGGACGCACGCTGCACCGTTTCCGTTCTTCAGAACGGCTACATCACCAAATGAGCGCCACGTGCCCCACTCTTGTCTGAGACATTAAATGACCTCGAGTCTTGTGATTTTTCAATCACTATAAATAGCACTAAGTGCCCCTTGTTGGACTCTTTACGCTTTCCTTCATCCAAGCCTTAAGTCGAACAAAACTTCCTGCAAGCAAACCTTTGCTTCTTCCTCTCCAAACCCAGAAACCTTTGTTCTTCATCCATCTTCAATCTCAAACCAAAAGATGGCTTCATGTTCTCGTTCTTCCAATTTCCCCAGATCTAGCACTCCCTCTAAAACTACTCAACCGGAAATCTTTTCAACCGCTCCGATAGTTAACTCCATGGGAATGCCAAGGGTTCCTGAACCCATGGGAGACGCTGAGCGTGGAACTTATTCTTCTCAACTGCTGATTCCTGTTGGATATTACAACCAGGTTTTCGCCATGTCCGGTCCTCTATCTGCATGCATTGCTGACCCAACGAAAATCGAGGGTTTCTTCCCCGTGCATGAGGCACTCAAGCCCATTGGGTGCTCCAAGAAGGCGACAGACGATACCGAAGATCCTGCAAAAGAAAAAATAGATCTTCGGTTCTTCAACAGGGGGGTTAGGGCTTTTAGGTCTAGCCCTAACCTTACACCAGAATACAACGCTTGGCTCGACAAGATGGAGAAGTGCCAGGCTTCGATTTGGAAGGGCATGGGGATTTATGACCTAGTTATGCTGTCCAAAACTGGTCTCAACTATTGTCCTGAAATGCTGGTAGCTTCTCTGCTATTTTGGGACTATACTCACTTCACCTTCCACCTGCCTTGTGGAATGGTAACACCCACTCTCTTCGACGTGGCTGCTATTACTGGTCTTCGACCCAGAGGAAATGTATGAAGACCAGATTGGGTTTTCAGCTACCAAACCCACTTATACCACCTACACCAACCACTACCATGACAAATCGACGGCTGTGGTGACGGATGTGGAGCACATTGCATTTCTAGCCCTTTGGCTGTCACGCTTCGTGTTCTGCACGAAATCCCTACAGGTGACGAAGAAAATTGTCACCCTTGCTACTCAGCTTCATTATGGTCAAAACATCTGTTTGGACGAATTAATACTGGCAAACCTGTATGAGTCAATAAGCAGTGGAGCGACTCAATTAAAAATAATAGAAAATAGAGCCAGCTTGCTGCTTGCTGGACCCTTCTGGCTACTTCAACTCTGGCTAAACGCCACTTTTGAGTCTTTTCTACCCCAGAAGACTCAAATAAATGAAAAGGCTCCTGAGATAGCCAGAAGGCGTGTCGAAGGCACCAGGCTTGCCTTATTGACTCCCACTGAGGATGGGCTGGAACTCCAAAAGACCTTTGCAAACTTCGTTCAGATGTTTGCAGGGAGGAAGGAATTTACCTCGACCATGGCTCCTTTCGCCAGTCGAAAGTTTGGTCCAGGGTGGTTCACCAGGCCCCATGCTAAGTCATCAGAGGATCCTCACCTCGAGGAGCACACAACGATGTGGGAAGCGTTTCTCACTCCAAGGATAATGCCATTGCGCTTCAAGAGTTCAAAGAATCATTTGAGCCTGATTGCTTACCAGCCGAATCTTGTCTCTCGACAGTTTGGCATTATCCAATCACTTCCTTCTCCAATTTATCCTCGGGAGAAATCGTTGTTGTACTTTTGTAATGGCTACTCTGAGGATGCTGCTGCTAAGCATATTAGCAGGTACGTTGGTCGGACCGTACTATCATTGTTCGACTACCAACTCAACTTCCTCTGTTCACCATCTTTTGAAGACTGGTGGAAGAGATATTATGTCGAAGAGTTCTTCGATGAAAAGGATTTTGCAGACGAACTCCAGAAGTCCTTCGTCTTGGTTCTCGATAAAATAAAGAAATGTACGTTCCCTCTTCAAATTATATTTGTCTTTCTATTTCGACCTATAACTGTCAATTATAACTTGTGAACGTGTCTTCTTTCAGTTGTTCGAAAACCTGTGGCAAAGAAAGCCACAGACAACCATCAGGGTGGAGGTCCCTCTACAAAACCTCCAGCGCAGGTAACAAAATTTTTTCTTGTTTCCTGCTGGTTTTAAACATCCTGATTTTCAATGCTGCGTTCTAAACCAACTCCATTTGGGGCTTTCAGGAACCTGCGCCTAAGAAGCGACCTGCATTAACGGTCGAATCTTCGAGTGGCGACGAGGATGAATCTCCCCCTGTTCCTCTCAAATGGAGAAAGGTGAAGAAGGCCGCCCCTGCTCCTGAGCCTCGACCTGCGATAAGAATCAAGGTCGCAGGGAATAAACTCAGGCCACCTCCTGTGATTATCGAAGAGCCCACGGAGGAGGAGCTAAACATCTTGCTCAGCAAACCCGTTGAGAGTGACAACTCTAGCCCTGGGGCTGAAGTTCCTCTACAGGTAGTTCCTTCGACCACTTTTAACTTAGGTGTCGACGATCACATTCGATTGTGTATCTCTCTAAATCAGAATATTTTTTCCTCTTCTATTTTCAGGAGACCGCTGGAACTTCAGCACCAACTGGGCATCCTGTCGAAGGTTCTGATTCCTTTGTAAACAGCGCAGGGGAACCCATTCACCATCCTTCTTCTTTCGTCGGTTCTGCTAACGAAGTAAATCAAACTTCAGAGCCACAAGACTCTGCTGACCATAGTAGACAACGAGAGGAGGAACTGGTGGATGATGAAGTCCTTGCTGAAACAGAGGAACACCACCAGGAGGAAGCTCAAGTGGTCAACGAGACAGAAGAGCAACATGATGAAGAGGGTCATATTGATGCTGATGCTGCTGAACATACTCAGCCCTAAGCCACCACTGCTGCAGAAACGATCACCTCGACAAAGCCGAGGTCTAAAGAAGACTTGGCCCTTTTGAAGCAAAATGATCCAATTGGCTACCTGAATGCCATCATTGAGAGCAGGGAAAATTCATCTGACCCTAGCCATGATGCTTCTACTGCATCAGGGAAGTCTACTTCGACTTCTCCTCTCGATGAGGTCTTGAAGAAAGTCAAGGCTCAGTTCTTCAAGAAGGATCTAATGAAGGCTTTGGAGGGGGATCCTACTGCCCAGTCTTGTTTGGGAGCTATCTTGGGTGCAGTTGATTTGCTTGTTGTTTCTCTAGAGATTTCCAGCTTCATCTTGGAGTTATACTCCATTATTGACCAAGTCTCTGCGGACTATAATCGTCGAAGGGGGTTCAACAGCCAACTCGAAACCCTGCATGGCAAGAGTTCTTCTGCTTGGACTGAAGTAGCTGAATCGACTTCTCGAATTGCAGAATTATCGAAACAGAAGACGTCCAAGCAGCAGGAAATCGAAGCCATAGATCAAGATAACGCCTCTATAAGGGCGCAGATCGAGGAGTTGGAGGCCAGGTTAAATGCTAACACTAAGCGTAAAGAGGAACTCCTTTCGACCGTTTCGAACGCAGAGAGACAAGATGAAGTTACTCGAGGCCTAGAGTTCGCTGAAAGGGCCCAAGCCCTAGATGACCAGATTGCCAAACTTTCTCAGGTGAATGCCTTGTGTAACAAACGACTGGAGTTGCAGCGAGCCAAATATCTTCGACTTAAAGCTTCCATCCCTTTTTAATTTGCTCAGTACCTCATTGACCATGTACTGTAATTTTTGTAATACAATGCAACCATTTTGGTTAATCAATATATCAATTTCCATTTTGGCTCTTATGGTTAACTTAGTCATTAACTGTTATTTATTTTGATCTCTTGGAGCATAGGTTTATATATTTTTTAAATATTTGTCGTTTACCCTCAAGAGTCTTTTATCTTCGCTTAACTCTTCGACCTCATAAGCTCCACCAGAAAAAATTTGAATAATTCTGAACGGTCCTTCCCACTTGGGTGACCATTTTCCCATGCTTCGATCTCTTCGATCCATGGGGAGAATCACCTTCCAAACTAATTCTCCAGGCAAGAATGCCTTAGGTTTTACTTTCTTATTGTAAGAGTCTTCCACTCTTTTCTTCTGAATTCTCAGTAGGTCGAGAGCTCGTAGTCTTTCTTCGTCTAAATCTACTAGTTCGTCTAACATCATATCCCAATAAACCTCAGAGGGAATATCTTGATGTCTCTGAACCCTTGCTGATTGAAGACAAATTTCTGCTGGCAGTACTGCGTCATGACCGAAAGTTAGCCGATATGGTGTTGTACCTGTGGCTTCTTTTAGGGACGTTCGACAGGCCCACAAGACCTGGTCTAATGTTTTATGCCAATTTTTTGGCTTCTTTCCTACATGATTTTTTATCAGGCCAATCACTATTTTATTCGCTGCTTCGACTTGACCATTTGTCTGTGCATAATAAGGTGTTGATGTTAGGAGTCTAAAGCTTGTTTCTTGAGCGAATTCCTACATCTTTCGACTAGTAAACACTGACCCTTGATCAGTTGTTATAGTCTTAGGGATTCCAAATTTGTATATAATGTTCTTTTGAATAAATTCAATGACATTTTCTTAGTCTGCATTGACTAAAGGGATAACTTCGATCCATTTGGTGAAATAATCAACGCCTACCAGTATATACTTCTGGCTCTTTGATGATGCTGGTCGAATCTCTCCAATAAGATCCAACGCCCATCCTCTAAAAGGCCGAGGTTTCACTATTGAGTGAAGTTCGCTTGCTGGTACATGTTGGATGCCCGTATAGACTTGACATTCCTGGGAACCTTTCGCGAACTCAACACAATCTTTCAAGATAGTGGGCCAGTATAGTCCTTGTCGAAACAACAACCATTTCATCTTATGGCCTACTTGGTGAGCCCCACATGCTCCAGCATGCGTAGTCGAAAGGGCTATGTATGCTTCAGTTTCGCTTAAGCATTTTAGCAATACCCCTTCAGGCGTCTTTTTGAACAACTCGTTACCCATGAGTACGTAACTCAACGCCCTATATTTTATTTTTCGTTCTGTCAAAGCTGCTGGATTTTGTAGATAATCTACAATGGGTTTCCTCCAATCCTGCTCTGACAAATTGTCTATGAATGAAATTTCAAAGTTCCTTTGATCAGCATACCCTAGTCTTGTCGATTCCAAATCTGTTGGAGACAGGCCGGTTGCTTTTATTTTTTCTCGAACTTCGATTGCTCTTTGTAATCTCGTTTTTTGAAATTTTGTACCCAGATGCAATTTGTGCCAAATCATTGGCTACTTGGTTTTCCAATCTAGGTATGTGTCGAATGTTAACCACTTCGAATTTTTTCAATAAACGATTTGCTATCACAAAGTACATAATAAGATTTTCTCTTATGCATTTGTACTCTTTTGTGACTTGCTTGATGACTAACTCTGAGTCTCCCATTATTTCGACTCGAGTTGCCCCCAATTCCAACAATATCTCAAGGCCAGTAATTAGAGCTTCGTACTCAGCCTCATTGTTCGAACAAGTACCTTCTATCTTGTACTTGAATGTTGTTGGAATTTTTTCTGGAGAAATAATTAAGACCCCTACTCCTGTTCCATCTTTATGGCTGGAACCATCGAAGTATAATTTCCAGGGTTCTATCTCCACGTAATTTATATTTTCAACCTGAATCGAGTGGTCGACTATAAAGTCTGCTACCACTTGCCCTTTTACTGCCTTAAGAGGCATAAAGGTCAATGAATACTCAGTTAATGCTAGCGCCCACTTGCCAATTCGGCTGTGCAAGATGGGTTTCGACAACATGTATTTGAAAACATCAAAATGAGACAAAACATACACATCAACTGGTTTTATATATTGTTTGAGCTTTGTACAAGAGAAATAAAGACATAGACATAATCTTTCAACTTCGCTATATCTAGTTTCTGCATCGTTCAAAACTTTGCTAAGGTAGTAAATGGGTCTTTCGACTCCATTTTCATCTTCTTGGGCTAACATGCTTCCCAAAGTTTTGTCGGATGCAGCTATGTACAATCTCATACTCCTATTGCTACAAGGAGGCACCAAAATAGGCGGCTTGGTGAGGTACCCTTTGATCTTGTCGAAGGCTTCTTGTTGCTCTTGCCCCCACTCGAATCCTTCCTTATTCAATCGAAGTAAGGGTGAGAAGGCTTGAGCTTTTCCACTTAGGTTAGATATGAATCTCCTTAAGAAATTTATCTTGCCCAGCAGGGATTGCAATTCCTTCTTGTTCGTTGGCGTTTTCGCTTCCAAGATTGCCTTTGTCTTGTTCTGGTTGATTTCGATTCCTTTCTTGTGGACGAAGAAGCCCAAGAAATCTCCAGCTTTCACACAAAAAGCACACTTCAAAGGGTTCATTTTCAGACCATGTTCTCTCATTCTTTCAAATGATTGTCGAAGGTGGTCTATATGGTTCTTCCTGGAAACAGATTTTACAACAATATCATCAATATATACTTGCATAAAAGTGTCAATAAAATCATGGAAGATAGAGTTCATCGCTCGCTGATATGTTGCCCCAGCGTTTTTTAGGCCAAAAGGCATCACTACCCATTCGTAAGTGGCTAAAGCCCGGGGGCATCGAAAAGCTGTTTTCGACACATCTTCTTCAGCAATGAAAATTTGATTGTATCCTGAGTAACCATCGAGCATGCTCAGGTACTCATGGCCAGCGGCAGAATCGACTAGCATTTCCGCCACAGGCATAGGATATTCATCTTTGGGTGTTGCAGCATTCAAATCTCTGAAATCTATGCACACCCTCAACGTACCATTTTTCTTAATTACTGGCACAATGTTTGCAATCCATTCGACATACCTCGTAGCTCGTATGAATTTGCACTTCAGCAGTCTTTCGACTTCCGTTTTGATCTTCGACAGTATTTCTGGAGCGAAGCGTCTTGGACATTGCTTGACTGGCTTCTTTCCAGGTTTGAATGGCAACTGAAGTTCTACCAATCCTCTGTCGAGACCAGGCATCTCGTCGTAATCCCATGCAAAGCAGTCCTTGAACTCCTTTAGTAACTGGATCACTTCAACCCTGAGCTCTGGGTCTATTTTGGCGCTGATGTAAGTTGGCCTTTTCTCTAACCCTTCGCCCAAGTTGATTTCTTCTAAAGGATCCTGTGCTAACATTTTGATGTTGTTCGCCAGGGGGTCCTTTTCGAATCCCAAAGGCTCATCGTCATAGATGGCGTCGAGCCTTTGCTCCTGCATTCCTTCTGTCATGATATCAAGAGGTTTTGGGTCGAAATCTTTTCCAGGACCTGCAGAAGGTAGCTCTTGGTCGTTGGCCTGGGTGGCCATATATTTTACTTCGGCTTCGAGAGCCGCTATCATCCTTGTTTCGGCTATGTAAGCCGAAATTCACTGCAGTGCTTGTGACTCAGTCATTATCACTGAATTCACTTCCCCAACCAGTTGGCTGGGTGTCAGTTAGCCCACTGAAATCAATGTGGGACAAGTCTTCTTTGTCCCATTGAAACCCATGATCAGGGTGCAGGTACAAGGAACAAAAAGCATTTGGTGTTGGCGCCATGTCGAAGTCAGGTGTTGGGCATGGCCCAATGTGAGCCAAATTTTTGTCGAAGTCAGCTCTCCCTAGGTGATTTACTTCGCCCAAGTAGTAGCTCTGATCTGCTTCTATATTCTCGACAATTCCATCAGGACGCCATAATATTAACCTTTGGTGCATTGATGATGGTACTGCTCCAACACCATGTATCCATTCTCGGCCCAACAATAGATTATAATTTGGTTTAGCTGATATGACCATAAACATAGTTGGTCGAAGGATGGATCCTACTTTGAGGTCTAGTTGGATCACACCCATGGTGGTCCCTATTCCTCCTTCGTAGTTCGATAAGACCATGTTATGAGGCTTAATGTTTTCATCACTCTTGCCTATTTTTCTTAGCATGAAGTGGGGGATTATGTTGATGGTTGCCCCACAGTCCACCAAGATCTTGTTTACAGTGGCTTCTTCGAGTTTTGCCCTTATGAATAAAGGCTTGAGGTGACTCTTCATCGCCTCAGTAGGTGGTTCGAAGAACCTATTTTGCTCTTCAGTGCAGCCATTATCCATGACAAAGTAGCATACTGGCCTATGCTTGGCCATTTCTTGTTCGACTTCCCAATCGTTCGATTCGACCTCCATCTGGCGGTTGGGTTCTCTTGGCAAAACTGAGACTATATTCACCATGATATCTAAGGTGTCATCTGACTCAGAGCCATCTTCGTCACCAACTTCGCCTTGGTTAGGCCATACCAGCCTAGTGGTCATTGGTTCCCTCTCCAAAGGCTTTCTTTGCTTTCGTTGTGGGACATTTGAACTTGACTCTGACTTTGGTTCGTTGACAGCTTCCCTCTCAGCCTTGCGCTGCCTTTGTTATCTTCTCCATTGGGATCGAGACATTAGATTCTTTCCCTTGTAGTTACTCGATACTTGGGTCACTTTGGAGGCAACAACATGAGGTTCTTTCTTGAGTGTCAAAGATGACCCTCTTGGCACTTCGAAGGAATGCCACCTTTATTCGCTAGGTCTCTTTCGACTCGATGTTTTGAGCCACGTATCAACTGGCACATTGGTTGGAGGCTTGAAAGTTAGTGGCCTCTTTTCCTGATTTAAACCCTTTTGGTAGGTTCTTCTGGGATCATGTCGAACATCAGAACCTTCCCTTCTTTTATTTGCTGCTCTCACCCCTTCGATGTGTTCAGCAGCTTTCTTGTCAAAGATAGAGCTGCATCGAGGACACAACATTACTTCTGATTTTTCTTCTGGCATCGTTGCAATAATTCTGCCAGGTTTTCGTTTTCCCGAGGGAAAGCCGTTTTGTTTGCTTGCTCTTTCCTAATGGCCTCCTCTGAAACTTTTGATTGAGAGATTTCGACCATGTTGACATTCATGTTGTCTTTAGTAGCAAGATTCATCTGCTTCATTTGGGCCTCCAGGTCTTCTGTCTGGCCTTGCGCTGCAGCCAAGTAGGAAATGGGGTTTAGCTCCAGATTTTGAGGCTCCACCTGTCTCCAGTTTTGGGCCTTCAACAGCTTTTTGGACTGCTTCGATTGTCTTTCTAGAAAGATTCCCAGAAAAACTGCCAAAGATTGGCATGTTGATATGATCTTTGGTGACTTCGACCATAGTTATTCCTGGCCTTTTAACCTGACTCCTGGAAGCCTCGATCACATTCACCTCTGAAGGTTCAGCATAGTGGGCTTCAGCCTGCAAAGGGTTAGAATCCACAGTCATGGGGGTCTTATCAGCGGACTTCAACCTCCCTTCTTCGATAGCATTTTGCACGAGATCCCTGAAAAGAAAACATTGAGATGTTTTATGGCCCAGAAAGTTATGATATTTACAATAGCCTCTTTTCTTTCTTTGATCAAGAGGAGGCACTTTTACCCCTGGGGGTATTATCATTTGGCCATCTTTTACAAGTAAGTCAAAAATTTCATCACATTTTGTAATATCAAAATTGTAAGTCTTTTTAGGGAACCTATCATTGGTCCTTTCAGGACCAGTGGGTTTTTTTCCACTTGAGGGGACTAGTAGTTTGCAAGAGTATGGTGGCCCTTGTTTTAACTCAGCTAAATCGACCTCACTTTCTATGACGGTTATAGGTTCGTCGAATGTTTCTAGATCTTCATCGTCCATTTCGACATATGCTATCCTTTCTCTTTTATGAGTTTTTGTCGCCCTGGCTTTTTCAGCTTTAAGGCGTTCTACCTGTCAAACCCTATCGGCCAATTGGGCCATGTCTCTCAGGTATTGAGTGTCTAGTTTCTTCCTAATGGAGTAATCTAGACCTCCTGCGGCTATTTCGACTAACTCATGTTCTGGCACTTGCGTAAAGCATCTTGCCTTGAGCAACCTAAACCTATTTAGATATTCGTCTATAGGTTCAGTGAATCGCCTCTTTACACTGGCCAACTCTTTCAGGCTTATCTTGGTTTGTCCCATGTAGAATTGCTCATGGAATAGTCTCTCCAACTGGGTCCAATGGTGGATCGAATTGGGGGGGAGAGTTGTGAACCAAGTAAACGCATTCTTTGTTAGGGAACTTGGGAAATACTTAATCCTCAGGTTCTCATTGTTTGAAATTTCTCCTGCTTCGATCAAGTATCTTGCCACATGTTCGACAGTGGATTCTGTCGTGTCCCCTGAAAACTTAGTAAACTTAGGGACTTTGCATCTAGGACGCAAGTCCGTTTGTAACACATATTCCGACAGTGGGGATGTGAAGTTGGGCCTACAGAGGCCCGTATTCATCCCATTTTGCATCATGATTCTTTCAATCATGGCTGTCAAGTTATTTTCCAAACCCATATTCTGGTATTGGATCTGCTGAACTACTTCGTCAGTGTTTTGGTTTCTATTAACCATCCTTACTTCTGGGGCTATGACTCTAGGCTCTTCAACCCCGAGTTGTTCCATTCGTACCCTAAGGTTTTCTTCGATAGGCTGCTGAACTTGGTTAATAGTGGTTTCTTCCTCTAGAAGTATACCTTGGTTTCCCCTTATCTGTGCCCTTTGGGGCTGTCGAATAGGTTGGGGTACCCCAAAAAAGTCAGCCAGACGCGACATTTGCATTGTCATTTGCTGATTCGACTGGGTGGTATTCTGTATTAGAGGATTTAGCATTGTGCTTAAAGTTTACGCCAACATTTGAACCATGTCGTGGTTGCTTTCGTCCATTTGCTGCCTCAAGACTGCTGTCGAGGCATTCGTAAGGCCATACATTACTTGGGATGTTCCTCCTAAGAGTTGGGTCCTACCCCTGTTCGCCATACCAACCCCAGAGCCTTGGAGTGGTAAAGAGGCGCTCACTAAAGGGTCTGAAAAAGTGGACGTAGCATTCGTCAGGCTAGCCAATTCAGAAGTTGGCATGCCATAGAGTGGTTCTCGATTTAAACCGACTGTCGAAAAACCTGGGGGAACATATGGCCTAGTTCCTTGGTTTCCCCTTGGTGGGGGAGTTCCCAAAGGAATTCTGGGGCCTGTAAATGGAGGTAATGGCCCCGTTTGTGTAACCGTTACTGCTGGCGTTGAACCAGCGGTTACCGCTTCGCTTACGGTTGGGATAACCGTTGCTCCCACATTTGTTTGTGGGATTTCTCCATTGTTTGGCGGATTTGCCATCTCTTCACTTCTTCTCCTAGTATTGGTTTCGTTGGTGTATATTCTACCACTCCTTAATAACATGCAATACTCTCGAAAAAGGAGGATATTTTATATAAAATGGTTAATCATAAAAATCAACACAAGGTCCCACTAGATGTGCCAATTTGTTTACCGTGGAAATTGGTAAACAACCGCTGATCTTCCAAAAGGTTACTTATTTGGTGACTAGCAGGATCGATCAGATTGATCCTAAGACATGGTTGATTTTTTGGAGTTTGACTAATCCTAATGATGATTAATGCCAGTAAAGTAAAGACACTTTAAGTAAATTGCATGAAGAAAAGCTTGATAGAATAAATAAAAGTGTTAAGTAAAAGGCTTCGACGGAGATAAGTAAATGAAAAGCGATAAATTGCTTGAATATAAAAGACTTGGATTAATTTAAATGGTGTTTCACACATACATTCTCAATGATTCGTTCTCTCACGCTGGGTACTTGAATCTAAATGAGTGACTTGTATAAAATGATGAACACACGCGAAAACTACGTGAACAACTAGTATTTATACTAAAAAAAATCCTAAGTAACCGCTGGGCAGTTACGCTGCTTCGAGATGACGTCACATGGCACGCTCACAGCCTTCGACGCTTCTGTTCTCGACACGTTGCACTTGGTAACTGCTGGGAACCGTTTTCCCTCCAAAAAATCAAATCTCAAACCGTTCGACCTTGGGCATCAGGGACCCTTGTCGAGAGGTTCCTTCGACGTCGAAGACAACAAGATTCCAACTTAAAGGGATTTCTCTAAGTATCTTGTCATTCTTTGATGACCCTTCGACATGATCAGTTGGTCGAAGCCTCCTTATGTAGGAAACCTTCTGACTCATAATCAATGGTCTATATGATAACAAACAAGGGTGTCGAATTTAGGAGCCAACACCCCTGCTAGCTGGAAAAGGGCTTTCTTTGAGGGTGTCACTCTACAACTTCCCTGAGTTGAGTCTCTTCACCTTGTGGGGCTGGATCGCCCGAAAAAAGGCAGTGTTGGCGCAAGATGCTGGTGGCCTGATGAGGATATTGGAGATGGCGGTAGCCTTCACCGAGGGGGAGTTCTTCTCAAGAAGTCGAGCTGAAGAAGCTAAGGGAAAAACTGGCCGCGGTTGAGAAGGGGTGGAGCAATAAGGAGCAAGCTCAGAACCTAGCCGGGGAAGATCTGGGGAAGCTATCCGAAGAGCACAAGGTCTGGTTGCTCTAAAAGAAGGCTATAGAGGAAAATCTGGTGATTCTGATTATCAAGGTTGCGCCTGCTGAAGACGAGCTGGAGGATACAAAGGGACTGAAGACCCGAGTTGAGATGGTCGCTCATTTTCAATTGACGATGGATGAAGCTCAGGCTACCTCCGAGGGTAGCTTCGAAAATGCGCTGAAGCAACTTCGTGTCTTGAATCCTGGGGTCGATCTTAACACCTCCAAGATGAGGGTTAATTATTATGTGGCTGTCGGAAAGATCCTGGTCCTCGACTACCTTGAGGAGCTCGCTGCCCAGCCCGCGGCGAGACCTTCTCAGTTATTACCCGTTGTCGAGGAAGGGAATGAAAAATGATGTTTGATAGTCTGGTTTTCCGAGATTTTGCTCATTTATGTAAGTTCCGAACAAGTGTGGTTTTTGTGGCCACAAAATTGTTCTTTTGGATGGGGGGCTAAAGGCTTCCCTTGTTGTAATATTTGTACAATAGCGGCTCTAGCTGTCGTTTCTTTAGTTTTCTGGCCATGGTGGTCGTTTTTTCTAAATATTTGACTTGTTTTTGCATGTTTATTGTCATGCTCGTCTTCTTGAGACATTATATATTTTGCTAAGAGTTTATAGCGGGGATTTTCTCGTTTGATTTGTATGTTCTCCAATGTGGGGAAACTTGACAAACAACCAAGGTGAATATCGGGCATGGGCCGGAACTCAGGTCTCGTTTCGAGGACCTGAGCTCAGCGGCGTGAACTTCCCGTCGCGAGCCAGGTTTTCTACCGTCATGGTACGAGGACGATGGACTCGGTCGAGTTATCCATGTCGGGATGAGGACACGCTTGTTAAAAGAGCGGGTCTTGCCCCTTCAAAATATTTTGGGTGCTATGCTTGTACCTAAGCATGCACGCGTGGTCGGGCCTGGATAAGTTTGTCTTGTTGACTAAGCTCACTGATGACTCAGTGTTTTAACTGTAATATTGTTTTAGCTTTTCAGCGTTCCACGGTCGAGCAAGTTGTTCCCCTTGGAGATTTTCTAAGTAGTACGCCCCGATCCCTGTTTTTGCGTAGACACGATAAGGGCCTTCCCTGTTCGCTGCGAGCTTGCCTTCGCAAGATTCTTTATGGTTTATCTTTAAGACAAGGATGCCGACCTATAACTCTTGTTGTTTGACTTTTTCGTTGTAGCGCATGGCTATTTTTTGTTTGAGAGAGTCCTCTCGTAGGGCCTCTTATGTTCGGATCTCTTCGACTAGGTCTAGTTCTTCCTGTAGGGAGACGTTCTACATCTCCTCGTCTGGGGGAACTCCGGTTCTTCTGGAGGGTTCTTTGATCTCTATGGGAATAACGGCCTCCATCCCATAAGTTAGTCAGAAAGGAGTCTCTCTAGTTGACGAGTGCACTGTTATTCGATATCCCTAGAGTACATTGTGTAGCTCCTCAACCCATCTTTTCTTGGTTTTGTCTAACCTTCGTTTGAGGCCCCTGAGTATCACCCTGTTTGTGGGCTCGACCTGGCTGTTCATCTGGGGATGTTCGACAGAGGCGAAGTGTTGGCTGGGGTCCAACTTGGTGACGAATTCCTGAAAAGTATGATCTGTGAACTGGGT
The DNA here is from genome assembly GCA_948472305.1 of Vicia faba. Taxonomy (NCBI): domain Eukaryota; kingdom Viridiplantae; phylum Streptophyta; class Magnoliopsida; order Fabales; family Fabaceae; genus Vicia; species Vicia faba. The sequence continues at coordinate 318,640,667 of OX451736.1, read as the reverse complement.
CCCGTTGTTGGTGACTATTTCTTGTGGGATGCTGAACCAAGCAAGGATGTTTCTTTTGTAGAAGCGAAGGACGTTTTAGGCGGTAATTTTGGTTAATGCTTCTGCCTCTATCCATCTGGTGAAGTAGTTGACGGCTACTATCAAATATTTTTTTGATTGGTCCCTACCACGAACGGACATAGAGGTCTAATCCCCACCAGGCGAAGGACCATGGAGAAGAGAGGGACCTGAACTTGTTTGGGGGAGCTAAGTGCATGTACCCGTGCCCCTGGCATTTGTCGCATTTTTTCACGTGCTCTTTTGCGTCGTGCTGCATGGTGGGCCAATAATACCCAACTCATAGAACTTTCCTGGAAATGGATCTTTCACCCAGATGCTGGCTGTTTAAACCCTTCATGGATTTTGAGCAGGATACGATCCTCTTTGCTTTGGTCAATGCATTTGAGGAGGGGAAGGGAAAACCCTCTCCTGTATAATTTTCCTTTGACCGGGACGTACGAGCATGCTCTTCGTCTGACCACGAACGATTCTTTCGAGTCAGCGGGAAACTCCCCTTTTGCGAGGTAGTCGCGCACGGGGGGTCATCCAGCAGTCATTGTCCCCTATGGCGAATACTCCCAAAGTCGAGGGGGTCTCTGGGTGCTCGGTCGAGGAAGGATTTCCTGTATCACTGACTTGTTCTCCCATTTCCTCTTTGTGTTTTCTAGTTTTGACAGGATGTCTTCCCGGGCGTTATGTTCACGGGGAACATGTTGTACGTCCACTGATTTGAATTTCTTTTTTATCTCTTGGACCAGGGACAAATATTCAGCGAGGTGATCATTTTTCACCTAATATTCTCCCTGGATCTAGGATGCAATGATCTGAGAGTTGGTGAAGAACTTCACTTCCTCGGCTCCTAGGTCTTCGGCTAGGCATAAACCTGCTAGGAATGCCTCGTATTTGGCCTGGTTGTTCGAGGTCGGGAAGGATAATGCAAGGGAGACATAGATTAGGGTTCCTTCTTCGTTTTCTAATATAATGCTCATGTCGCTTCTCGTCGAACTGGAGGTACCATCGACGAAAATTATCCATTAGCGCTCTCTACCGGGGGTGCGGGCGAGGTCATTTCGGCCACAAAGTAGGCAAATGCTTGAGCTTTGAGGGCTTTCCTACCTTCGTACTGGATGTCAAACTCAGAGAGTGTTGATGACCATTTCAACATTCTGCCCACCATGTCAGGCCTATTGAGCAGCTGCTTTATTGGTTGATCTGTTCAGACGACTATGGTATGTGTGATACGGTGGGAGAACTGACTTGGGATTTTGCGTTTTGTGTTCACAAATGTTTCGGTTTAGCAAGAGTCACCACCGACTTTTTATTTTATACTAAGGAAAGGTCAAAAAGCACAGGAAAGACCTTTGAGATGTTTTCTTGGGTTCGGGGAGTAGATTATAGAAAGGGAAGGTATTAGCACCCTTTCTATCCATGGTTATCCATGGGCTCTTAGTTACTTGCTTAGATCACTTGCTTTGCTTTTCAATTGTTTGAAATGGTGCTCTTCAATTGTTTGAAATGGTGCTTTGTGTGTGATTTTGAAAGATATTTTGAAAATAGGCCATCGTTGTGGCAATCTTTGTAATGATTCTTGTTTGAATGTATACAAAGGTGTTTTTGTCCTTTGAAAAGTTTTCAATGTTTGAAAGTAGGGTTTTGAAATTATGTTGTGAAGTGTGTTTTGAAAATAGCAAGGATGTTTTTTGCAAGCTTTTGATCAAGTAACTAAGAGTTGTCTACCCTATTTCACTCAAAGATATTTCCTTATGTTTTTAACCCTTTTAACTGTGTTGTTTCACCATTGTATTTGGTGAACAACCTTGTGTTAGGATGTTAACGGGACAGGCGCGGGTCATCGTATAGACCATGATAGCAATAGTGTCAAGTGTCTTTGACAATTTTTTTGAGGGACTTGATCATTTTGTTTAGACAACTCAGATAGCGTCATCGAGGGACTATGATCTTTTTGATTGTTTTTATTTTGCCAAAGTACTCAACATGCAACCATGGCCCATTTTTAAAGGCAACAAGTGGATGAAACCCTAGGGGTGCAAGTGTGTATTGTGTTTGTTTTTCATGCATGTTATCTTGGATTAGGTCAAACGAATTGTTGGTTTTATTTGCATACAAACCCTAGGTCTAAGCATGGCATAATTGAAAGCTTTTAAATGTGCGGGAATTTAAATGCTACACTATTACAACATGATATAGGGAGGGGGGTACACATTTGAATTGGGGATATTTGACAAGAAATTAAACCCTAGATTACTATTACAACAAAATTGAATGTATAAGATACAATATTTAAATGTACAATAATTGAAATAAATATAATAAATAAATGTAAATAAAATGTATTATGCCAAAATGTTTTTAGTATTTAAAAAGTATTTTTTCAATATGAAATGTAAAAAAGGATCAATTTTAACTATTCTCCTATTTAGGGCAAGAAACCCTAATTCCTAATAAATAATATTATTTATTAATTATGTGCAATAATATACTAATTTATACAAAAAATAAAAGTATATTATAAAAATGATATTTTTGGTCCAAATAATAATAAAAATGAAAATGTAATATTTTTTGTATTTTTGACCTAATTATTTAACAAGATAATATATATATATATATATATATATATATATATATATATATATATATATATATATATATATATATATATATATATATATATATATTAAATATATTAAGTGTGCAAAAAATTAAAATAAATTATTTACAAAAATGAATATTTTCAAGAAGATGTTTTTAAATATAAATAAATGAAATAAATGAAAATAAGTATATTTTTTGTATTATTTTTGAGTTTTGTTTTTAAAAAGAAAATAGTTTATTTACATATGTATATTTAATAAAATAAAATATATATCAAATAAATATGAAAAAAAATGGAAAATTATTTTTGAAATTTTTTATATTTATACAAAAAATAATAAAGTCAGGATAAAAAAATAAAATGTCAAAATGATAAATATTAAACAAATGGGCCAGGAGGTGTAAACAGAAAATAGGGGTGTTATAAGTGAAAACACAACAGGCCCAGCCCACCAGACTTCTTCTTCTTCCTCTTGTTCACAAAACACGCGCTTCTGTGTATCAATGGCCAACTCCTGATTCTTTGATTTTTTGACAAAACTTATAACATGAACATTGTAGAGAATTAAACAACGAATTCAACCATATAAAAAACTTGGATTAACTCTCAAAGACCAGAGAGAATTTCTCTGGCCCTAATTAACCTAGTTTTTTCAGAAAGTTCATGAGTGAAATTCTCTCAGCACGATTAATGTAAATGAAAACTAAGCATATGTATGGCTTCAGGGCTATGAGTACAACACATTTCATTCACAAACCTAAGCCTAACCATTCCTAAATAGAGAGATAGAAGTCCATGAAATACCTGTTTCAGTTGACTTTGAGCTGGACAATGTAGCAACCTTCAATGGTGTTTGAGCTTCTGTTGAGCTTGCCCGAGGTCCAAGGAAGCTTCTCCAATGCTTGGCTTACTTTGAAACAACTTGAATCGTGCTGTAGAACTCAACCTGCAGAGCTTTGAAATGAAAATGGCAAAGTGTGTTAGAGGTGTTACAGCTTGCAATGAGGGCTTGGGATAGTTCAGGTGAGTTGATTGGAAGGTGTTGGAACTATCTTGGGACAAAACGCACGATGGAAATTGGTTGTGGCTTGCAAGATGCAGAACATGCTCTGTTTTTGCAGAAAAACAGTGATTCTTAGTATGAGGAGTTTTTAGTGATGAAAGGGTCGTGCTTTAGGCTTGTTGGGATGTATGGAACTTGTTCACAAAGTTCTTGTAAGCTTCTGTTAACAGATATGAGAGATTCCTTATGTTTTGCCACCTTTCTTCTACTTGAAGCAAGAGAATGGAAATGATGTTATAGCCCTGTAAAATCCCTCCTATCATGCTGCAACTTTTGTTCTTGGTTACTAGAATTAGTGGACTTGATCTTGCCTCAAAGATCTGGCCCCCATGCCTCAAGGATTTGGTTTTGACATAAAGTGAAATTAGGCAAAAAATGACATTGTTGCTTTTTTCCTTTTAAGGCTTAAACTAAAGTATAATGCCCTAATGACCAAGACAATACCTTAATACAATGGATATGAATTAAATTAAGGAGTAAAAATTTATTTTGAGGCCTGTAATGTTGAACCAAGCTAGCTAGATCAGAATTGCAAGTTGTTATGAACATGTATTGGCCATGGACAAAAGTGAGTTTTTTGCCAACTTCAAGCATTCGATTCTCTCTAACCACAAGGGTGTTTGAGGAATTCTTGGACAATTTTTAAAGATTGGAACATGTACTAAAATCCCTCTTTGTAATGCAACTTGAAACTCCAAGTGGAACTATGTAAAAAATGGCCAAGAAGATGGGTCAAAATCCTGCCTAGATTAGGGCAAAATTTCTCTAAGTTAAAAGTTTTAGGTACCCTTGTTCCAAAAATAATAACTTGAGGTACAAGCTTCTTTTGAGAAATTTTTTTGCATCAAAGTTGTAGACTTTGTTATGGACTACAACTTTCATGTTGCAAGTTTTGTTTGAATCCATTTGCATCTTGGTGAAAAAGTGGGACAAAGTTAGGAAAAAATAAGAAAATTTCATAACTTAGAAAATTTCTAAGTTATGAAATTTTTCCATTTTAAACCCTAATTTGCATTTTTGGGTTCCTTGATGAACAAGTTTCATAATTTGACATGTCTTGATGAAAAATGACCCTTGGCACTTGATTTTGACCAAAAAGTCAAAGTTTTACTTTTCAGTATATAGTCAGATTTTGATCAGTTGACTGAAAAATTCATCTGTCAATCCTATGCATTTGAGATCTTTTGAACTTATTGAATGGGTCAAGACAATGTAATTGAGTCCTTGAGTCCATATGTGAGCTTGGTTTGCCATTGGTTAGGTCAAACAGTCAAAAATTGCCTTTGTACAATCAAAACCTTAAAAATGACCATTTTGCCCTTTTGGTGATCTGATCAAGTTTCTTGTGGAATTGTGATCCAAACTTGATCAAATGACATATGTGAGTTAATTATGTTTATGTGGGTCAAAAATCATCAAGTTTGACTGTCAATTGGCCACTGTTGACTTTTCCCCCAATACAGTTGATTTCTAGGTCAACTGTCCAATTGACTGGGCAAAAATTTGAATCAAGGCTTGAAACTTGGTATGGATAAACTTGTGAGTCCAACATGAAGTATGAAAGTCACTTTGGGCATTGTGGGTCAAAATATCCCTGTGCAAACTCAAACCCTAATTTAGGTCAACAGTGCAAGAGGTGTCTTGAGCTGAGCAAACCCTAGCTTGATCTTGAGTTCCAAGGGCTTTGTGATGAGAAATGTTGATAAAAGGAGAGGGAAAATTTTGGGTTACAACAGTTTCCCCTGTTCAATATTCTTGGACCTGAAGAGTTAGATTTGCAAGTTTTTCCTTTCGCGACTCGAAGGTAAAGGAAGATTGGACACTAGAGTGCCCGTAAATTTGCACTCGCCAAAATATTGTTGAGGGAATGGGCTTAAAGATGCCATTTGGAGATGGTAGAATCTTGCTGGAGATGGGCTTAAAGATGCCATCTAAGAGTATTTGTTGAACTGTAATGTTGTAGATTAGGAGAATGAGCATCAAAATGGTATCCGCGTCTGGAATGCATTTGAACTGTATATGGAGACTGGGTCCGTATGAGCAAAGGAATGACATCCATGTCTGGAGCGTATCCAAGCTGTAACTGTATTTGAACTTTGAATGAACATCAGAATGACTGCCGTGTCTGGAGTGTATCTGGGTAACAGGAAAACTTCTGTGTATGGAGCAACTGTGTGCTGGGGTTAAACTCTGAATGAGTGACAGAATGGCAACAGTGTCTGGAGCGTATCTGGAATGTATCTGAAGTTGAGACCTGTATGAGTAGTAGAATGACCGTCGTGTCTTGGGTGTATCCGTACTGTATCTGGGATCTGAATAAGTGATAAAATGATTTCCGTGGCGACTGCATTGGGAGAGTCAAACTGCTGATGTAGGAGCCAGAATGGCATCCGTTTCTAGAGCGTATCTGAACCTGTAGTTGATAGTCGAATCTGAATGAGAGATAGAATGGCTGCCGTGTCTGGAGCATATCTAGTCTGTATCTGATTACTGAAGTCTGAATGAGTAATAGAATGACCGCCGTGTCTGGGGTGTATCCATACTGTATCTGAATAATTGTTAACAATAGCCTTTTAATCTTATCCTGAAAAGGGTAAAGTGTTAGCTAAAACACGAAGTTATATTGCATGATATGTATGATGCAAGGAATTGTAACCCATGTTTATGATATATGGAGGTAATGTTTATGCATGTAAGCTGAATAGTTGTCTTGCTGAGGAAGATAAATCCTGGATAGCTGGAGATAATGACATCTTTGACTGCTGTCGGGGAAAATAAATCTTCGACCGAAGCTGGGGATTACAACACTTTGATTGTTGAAGATGAGAAATCCTTGTTGACTTTCCTGGGATATTGGGGAAACTCTGAAAATCTCTTCTGGGGAATTGAAGCCTTGGAGAAATGGGACCAAGAATCTTCGATCTTGCTGGGAGATAAATCTATGGGGGAAATACTCACCATTATGGCTCCGCTGGGGATAAGGTTTAGATTAAACTGGCTTTACTGGGGATCTTGAAGTTTAACTCCGCTGGGGAAATACTCCAAGGTTTCAGCTTTGTTGAGGATCTGAATGATGTATCGTAGGGGATTCCTTCTGGAATGGCACAAAGATATCTTCCTACACCTTCAACCTATCAGTAATTACCCTTTTTCAATTTCGTTCTATTTGCAGGCAGTGATTATATTCGAATGCATATGCCTATTTTAACGAAACATTGGACGTTTTCAAATAAAACATAAGTGTAAAAAGAAAAGAACGGCAAGCAAATTTCTGCACTTTGAAGTATCTTTGTATTTAACTTTCATGAGTATCTTTGTACAAAAGAGACAGACACCCTAGTAAGAGAATGTTGTCGTAAAAATTGAAAAAATTTTATACAAAAGAAAGATGGCTATGTGTAACAATTCCATGGGATTCCCATTCTGCTATAGCCTTCACAACTCTGAATATCTTGTCCATTCACTGCTTCGTCCGTTGATGACTGGATTGATCAGAGGCTTGGAGCTTGTCTGGTGAAGAGACTGTCCTTAAAGTGATCCGACGAGACATAGTCATACGCTTTAATTCCCTAACTTTTGCCTGGACCGCCCTTTCGGGTTTTCGATCCACCGGGAAACCCTTTTTTACCCAAGTCTCCCTTTCGGGTTTTCAACTTGCCGAGTGTACAAATTTTTTGTTTTATCCCTAATTTTTTCCTGAACCGCCCTTTCGGGTTTTCGGTTCACCAGGATGCCCATTTTTTCCCAAGTCGCCCTTTCGGGTTTTCAACTTGCCGGGTCGTTTTATGCGTAGTATCTTTTGACTATGTCTGTGTTTGCAGGGTGCGGAAAATCGTCGCCGTCCATGGTGGTCAGAATCATTGCCCCACCAGAAAAGATGCTCTTAATCTCAAATGGTCCTTCGTAAGTAGGAGTCCACTTGCCCCTGAGATCACTTTGCGGTAAGATGATCCGCTTGATTACAAGATCTCCGACTTGATATACCTGACGTCTGACTTTCTTGTTGAAAGCCTTGATCATCCGTTTTTGATACGTCTGACCATGACAAACAGCAGTAAGTCGCTTCTCGTCGATCAAATTAAGTTGATCAAGCCGGGTCTGAATCCAATCGTCTTCACTCAAACCAGTGTCCTTCATAATCCTTAAAGAAGGAATCTGAACTTCCATAGGCAAAACAACCTCCATGCCATATACTAAAGAAAATGGGGTTGCCCCTGTTGAAGTACATGCCGTGGTACGATATCCATGCAGAGCAAATGGTAACATCTCATGCCAGTCATTGTAGGTGACTTCCATCTTTTGAATGATCTTCTTGATATTTTTGTTCGCGGCTTCAACAACACCGTTCATCTTCGTCCGATAGGGAGATGAATTGTGATGATAAATCTTGAACTGTTCGCATAGAGCGGTGATCATAGTATTGTTCAAATTTGTACCGTTGTCTATGATGATCCTGTCGGGGATACCATACCGGCATATGAGATTCTGCTTGATGAAACGGGCGACCACATTCTTTGTAACTGAGGCATAGGAAGCTGCCTCGACCCACTTGGTGAAATAATCAATAGCCACAAGGATGAAGCGATGTCTATTGGATGCCGTGGGCTTGATCTCTCCAATCATGTCAATGCCCCACATTACGAATGGCCAAGGAGATGTCAGAACATTGAGAGGAACATGAGGAATATGTACCTTGTCGACGTAGACTTGGCATTTATGGCAAATACGGTAATGTTGGTGACAATCAGCTTCCATGGTAGACCAGTAGTAGCCTGCCCTTAGAATCTTCTTAGCCATCGTATGTCCGCTCAAGTGGGTGCCAAATGTGCCACTGTGTACCTCATTCATGATCAACTCTGCTTCGGCTTTGTCCATGCATCGGAGTAAAATATAATCATGGTTGCGCTTATAATGGATGCCATTGCTTAGGAAGAACTTGGCAGCAAATCTCCTTAAGAACTTTTTGTCATTGACGGAAGCTCCTTCAGGGTATTCTCTAGTATGGAGATACCTTTTGATTTCATGAAACCAGGGTTGTTCCACTACTTCTTCGGTATTAATCTCATGACAGTGCGCAGGTTCGTCCATTCGCTCGATGGTAATTTGGGGAGCCTCATTATCCCAGTTGAGTTTAAACATGGAAGACATTGTAGCCAGAGCACCTGCTAGCTGATTTTCTTCTCGCGGGAAGTGCTCGAAAGTAATCTGTTCGAAATGAGGCAACAATGTCAGGACATGTTCTTTGTATGGGATAAGATTAGGATGTTTGGTGTCCCACTCTCCTTTGACTTGACCGATAACCAAATCCGAGTCCCTAAATACGATCAAAGATTTGATCCCCAGGTCTATAGCAGCCTTGAGACCAAAGATGCAAGCTTCATATTCGGCCATGTTGTTGGTACAGCTGAAACAAAGTCGGGCAGTGAAGGGTGTATGGCAACCCTCTGGAGAAATGAGTACCGCACCGATATCGTTGCCAAGTGCATTTGAGGCACCATCAAAGTACAGGGTCCATCAGGATCTTTGTTCAGGTCCGTCATACGGTCCGTTACCTTCGATGTTGTCCAAAGTCATGATGTCCTCGTCAGGGAAGTCGAATCTCATAGATTGATAATCTTCGACGGCTTGATGAGCTAGATGGTCAGCTAGTACACTCCCTTTTATAGCTTTTTGGGTAGTATACTGGATGTCATACTCAGTCAGGATCATCTGCCATCTAGCGATTCTTCCAGATAAAGCAGGCTTCTCAAAGATATACTTGATCGGATCCATCTTGGAAATCACCAAAGTGGTATGAGTCAACATATACTGCCTTAGCCGGCGAGCAGCCCATACCAAAGCGCAACAAGTTTTCTCGAGCAATGAGTGGCGAGTCTCACAGTCGGTAAACTTTTTGCTAAGGTAATAAATGGCATGCTCTTTTCGACCAGACTCGTCATGTTGACCCAACACACACCCCATTGAGTTATCCAAAATAGTCAGATACATGATGAATGGCCTTCCTTCAGCGGGTGGCATTAGAATAGGAGGTTCCAGTAAGTACTCCTTGATTTTATCAAAGGCAACTTGACAATCATCGTTCCATTCAACGACCTGATCTTTCTTCAACAGTTTGAAAATTGGCTCGCAGGTAGATGTCAGGTGAGAGATGAACCTCGTAATATAGTTCAAGCGTCCCAAGAATCCTCTAACCTCCTTTTCAGTACGGGGGGGCAGACATTTCTTGTATAGCTTTTACTTTAGCTGGATCAACCTCAATGCCCTTGTTGCTGACAATAAATCCCAGAAGTTTACTAGACCTAACTCCAAAAGTGCACTTGCTTGGATTCAGTATGAACTTATACTCCTTCAACCTGGCAAACAACTTTTGCAAATGTTCTAGGTGTTCTTCTTCTGTCTGTGATCGATCTATCATGTCGTCCACGTAAACTTCGATCTCATGATGTATCATATCATGAAACAAAGCTACCATGGCGCGTTGGTAAGTTTCCCTTGCATTCTTCAGTCCGAACGACATCACTTTGTAGCAGAAGGTACCCCATTGCATGACAAAGGTAGTTTTCTCCATGTCTTCGGGGGCCATTTTGATCTGGTTGTATCCCGAGAACCCATCCATGAAGGAAAACACCTTGTGCTGAGCTGTGTTGTCAACCAAGATGTCGATATGTGGCAGCGGAAAATCATCTTTAGGGCTAGCCCTGTTCAAATCTCGATAGTCCACACACATTCTGACCTTGCCGTCCTTTTTGGGTACGAGCATAATATTAGCAACCCATTGTGGATAGGTTGTAACAGCCAGAAAGCCAGTGTTGAATTGCTTCATTACTTCAGCCTTAATCTTCTCATACATGTCAGGCCTCATTCGGCGAACCTTTTGCTTGATCAGTGGACAATACTCTCTTGTAGGGAGACGGTGAACAACGATGTCGGTGTCTAGCCCTGGCATGTCTTCATAAGACCAAGCGAAGATTTCAACGTATTCATTCAACAACTGCACTAAGCGCTCCTTGACACTCGGTTTCAGGTTGGCACCCACTTTTACTTCCTTCCTGTCCTCCTTTGTCCCTAAGTTGATGGTTTCTAGCAACTCTTCATGAGGCAGAATGGCCCTCTCTTCTTGTTGTAGAAGTCTGGCTAACTCTCCTGGCACCTCACAATCTTCGTCAACTTCGTACTCAACATGATTGACCAAATCTTAAGAGTTATCGAAGGCTGAAACAGAATAATTTCCCATGGAATCCGGAATGGATGGGTACCTGCATTTGTGAGTGTGGGTGTGTGTAAGGGATAACCATCCTTAAACAAAACAAAAAATGCAAAAGGAAAAAAAATGAACACAGCAGTTTATAGATGAAAAACGTCCAATGATTCACTAAAACATGGCATATGATTATGAAGAAAATCAAGCCCTTACAAATGGACCTACATGCCCTGGGCAAGGCATGAGGTGAAAATAGTGTGCGAATTTTTTTAGTTATTACAGACCATAAAAAATGGGAAATTGTTCAAAGATAAAATTACTGGTTGATAAAGGTGATAGGAACAAAATCCTTTGCTTCCCAATTGCTCAAACCCCCTTCGACAGTCGGAAAGATCCAATATTCAAAGTGGCTTTCCTCATCTTCATCTTCTACATCATTGATTCCATGGTGTGAGATCCTTACGGGTGGCCCTCCAGTCTTGGAACGACGCATAGCCTTTTGTCCTGCAGCTGTAAACCCTAGCCCAAATTTGTCCGCCTTATGGGGAAAATTAGGCAATTTCCCCCATGCTGTACTCTTCCCTTCTTTGATCACTGCCTCTGTGTCCTTGAGAGATGCCATCCTAGATACATGCTTGGGAATAATAGGCACCTCAACCATTATCTTCGCAGCTGCTACCTCGGGAGAAACTTTCTCAAAATGTTGAAAAGGCGTTTCGATGAACTCGCCATCTAACTCCACATATCGAAAGGGATTGAGATGACTGATCATGTACTCTTCCTCGCCATGCACAGTTATGATTTTACCCTTAACAGGATATTTCAGCATCTGGTGCAAAGAGGATGTAACTGCCCCGACATAATGGATCCGCGATCTTCCTAGCAAACATGAGTATGATGAACGGATGTCCATCACGTAGAAGGTGGAATTGAACACTTCGGTGCCTACCTTGATAGGAATATCAACCTCTCCATGAACCATTCTTTTGGAACCATCGAAAGCCCTAACGACGATGTTACTAGGTTTGAGGGTCAAACCTTCGCAATCCAAACGGTCTAAGGCTTTCTTTGGCAGCACATTTAGGGAAGAACCAGTATCAACCAAGACATGGGCGAGAGTAGTTCCACGACATTCAACTGAAACATGTAATGCATCGTTATGTTTCCTTCCTTTGGGAGTTAAGTCAGCATCGGAAAAGCCCAGGCCATTGTCAGCAGTAAGACTGGCCACACAATCCTGAAACTGGTCAGCCGAGGTCTCTTGGGGAACATGTGCCGCCTTCAAGAATTTGATTAGGGCCTTGGCATGGGCCTCAGAACAGAGCAAAAGAGCCAACATTGGAATTTTAGAAGGGGTTTGCCCTAATTGTTCCACAACATCGTAGTCACTTTTTCTGATTATTTTTAGGATTTCATCCATTTCCTTCTAAGTGGTTTCGGGGATAACCACAGCATGAGCCTTCGTCCTGACAGGCATTTCCAGTATCCCCTTACCCTTGTCGGTATTATCAGCATATGGTCTTTCTTCAGGAGTATTTAATTCTTCAATCACTGGGCCTTGCACAGAAGGCCCAACAGGTGTAGAAGCTTTTAAGGGTCCGAAAACTGCTCGAGGGGGAGCAATCTCCGGAGAAAAGATTCGGTCACTGCGGGTTATCTTGCTTGTACCCGCGATGTTCCCTATATCAGGGTCTTCTTCAGAAATCTCTTGGACTGTTTCGATTTGTTTGATGCCGTGGTAGAAGATTTCTCCCCCATAGTTCCACGGTATCATTTTCCTTGATTGGTACGGGACAGGTCCCGGCATGGTGATCTTTAAAGGTACACATTCAGAGTTGGGTGTAATCCTGACAGGCCTTTTGCAAGCCTTGGGAGGATTGTCGGAAATGGTTATGATAGCTATATTGTTGGTTGAAGTATCACAAGTATCAGGAGTAATTGGATTGAAAGTGTTAACAGGGGTTTTCTGGAAAAGTATCTCTTGCGTATCCATCAGGCGTTGGACACCCGACTTTAACATTAGACAATCACCTTGAATGTTCAAACAAAAATAACAGTCCTTACCACAACCAGGAAAGATCCCGGCTCTCAACAAATTTCTTTTAATCACTAACAATGGAGTCAACAGATCGGCAACATCAGTAACATGGAGGTTTTCCAAAACCGCATGCACATTATGGCCGTGCTTGGGCATCAGAGCGGATATAAAATTGGGCTTCTCAAGAGCGTCAAATTCAACCTCTTTGGCGTCAATTAAATCCTGAATTTTGTTCTTAAGTGCCCAGCAATTATTGGTATCGTGTCCAGCACTGTCGGAATGGTAAGCACACTTAGCATTAGAGTGGTAGTACGGAGAGGAGGTGTTAGGGTTTTTTGGCGCCTCCTTCAAACTGGTCAGATTCAGTTTCAACAAATGGGGAAGGACCTGAACGGGCATCATGTTGATGCGGGTGAACTTCCGTTGTGGCCGTTCTACCCGTTGCTGATTAGGTCTCGATTGATTATTACGAGGTTGATCATTTGACGAATTTTGAATCATCACGGCCCCTACAGTCGGACGGTGCTCAGTTCTTCCCAATCCCTTTTGAGAATACACAACAAACGCTTCTTTCTTGGCTGGGAAAGGTTTTTTAACAGCTGTGGATGCGGAAGCATCCTTTTTAATCTTTCCACTTTTAATACCGGCCTCCACCCTTTCGCCGATCAAAATCAGTTCAGTAAATCCCGCAGAAGAGCTTCCGATTAGATGGTTGAAGAAAGGGCCAGATAGGGTCCCCAAAAACATGTCAACTAATTCTCTGTCTGATAGCGGTGGCTGCACCCTTCCCGCCAGATCACGCCATTTCTGCGTGTACTCTTTAAACCCTTCATTGGAAGCCATCCCCATACTTTGTAACTGAGTATGCGTGGGTGCCAAATCAGCATTGTATTGATACTGACGATAAAAAGAAGCTGCTAAGTCTTACCAATTATGAACCTCTGATCTCTCGAGCTGATAAAACCAGTCTAACTGAGTTCCAGACAAGCTGTCTTGGAAAAAGTGTACCCAGAGATCTTTATCGGATAAATGAGGTTGAATCTTTCTAACATACGACCTCAGGTGCATCTTAGGGCAAGACAGACCGTCGTACTTGGCAAATGTTGGCACCTTGAACTTGGGAGGGATAACAATCCCAACTACCAATCCCAGTTCCTCAAAATCCAATCCGGGTACCCTTTGCAACTCCATAGCTGCCAATCTGTCTTAAAGGTTCTTATATTTGTCATCTGCTGGTGGATACTGTTGTTCGGAATAGTCCTCATCTTCTTCCTCTTCCTCCTCTTCTACCTCAGACTCAGAAGGTACAGTAACTCCTTTCCCCTTGCCAGCCCCTTTGTCAGACGTCGAAGGGAACTCCAGAGTCCTCCTAGAATCACTCTCAAACCTTATTCCGAAAGTGGCTACCCCCGGTCTCTTTTTCTTTTTCTTCTCTTTATTCTTCTCTAGCAGAACTTTTAGATCCTCTTGACCCTTTGCCAAGGTCATGAGGAGTTGCTGAAATTGTGAATTTTGTGCTTGTAGGTCCTTTACTGTTTGCTCCAAATCCATCTTGCTGAAATAAACAGCAGAAAGATAAGGAAACCTGGCTTAAAGACCTGTTTATGCATATGATGAATGGTATGTTATTCATGTAATGCTTTCAAGGGTTCAAAAATTCAAATTTGTTGCAAACAAAAAGAACGCACGTCATATTAAGAAAAGATTTGTTAGTACATAAATGCCCCATGGGTGAAATATTACAAAATTCTTAATGTAAAAAGACATTGCACATCCTTTTTGGTGAGATGTAGGTGTTGAGAGTTTCCTCCTCGTGAAGTCGGCGGGTGAGCTCTAAAACCTTCTTCTCACTGGCATAAAAGTTGGCTTCAAAAGTATCCCATTCTTCTTTGAGTTGGATCCAACTCTTTTGCATTTCCTCCCATGATGTTGGCATGTCAGGATGTAGGATGGTGTATGGAACCTCTCCTTCCATAGCAGGCTCTTTGATCAAGGGGAGAATGTGTGGATATGGCGTCATAAGATTCTGGGAGCGGGTACGTACCCACTTGAGGTAAGGCTCAAGGGGGATGGAATTCTTGTGCCCAATGTCTTACTATCCACTTTGTTAGGCATCCTCCAAGCTCTGATGAACCTTTGTCGAAGTCCTTGTGCATCGTTGTCAAAGTCAAAAACTAGGTCAGGAATCAGCATGTCATGAGGATCATCCCTCCGAGCATATCCAAATTGTCTCAAAGCTAGTCAGGGGTTGTAGGTAATGCCTCCCCTAATACCAAGTAGTGGGACATTAGGGAATTCCCCACAACGATCAATGATGATGACATTTTCTCTGGACCGATAACACCAATGTACATCAGAATGTGTGAGGGTCATCAATCGTTGTGACCACCTTAAACCCTGCTCATTCTTCAGAACTGATTGTGGAAGGTGAGAAATAAACCACCTTGCTAGGAGGGGAGTACATCACATGAGAACACCTCTTTTCCTCATTGTTCGTGTGTAAAATGAGTGTAGGATGTCCCCAAGCAATGTAGGTATAGGATTCCTGGATATGAAAATCTTGACAGCATTCAAATCTATAAGCTGATCAGGGTTTGGGAACAAGACCAACCCATAGATGAGGAGGGCCACAATCTCTTCAAAGGCTTGTAGATCAAGAGAATTCCAGCAGTCTTGTGCCTTCTCGAATAGAAACTTTGCCAAGAAGCCCTTGACACCACTTTTGGAATCCCAATGCCCCTTGATGTCAGATGGTTGCAAGTGTAATGCTTGAGCAACATCTTCAGGCTTTGGTTCTTTTTCCGTACCTTTGTAGGGTAGTTGATGAATAATAGGAATTCTCAGGAGTTGAGAAAATTCCTCCAAAGTTGGTACCAGTTGGTAATCAGGGAATGTAAAACAGTGGTGTAGGGGGTCAAAGAACTGGAAAAGTACTTTCACCATGTCTTCTTCAATACTGGTGTTGACTAAGTTGAGGAGTCTACCATGTCTTTCACTGAAGAGAGAAATCTCTGGAATCCTAGAAGTGAGCTCCTTGAGTTGAGGAGGTATTCTCACTGGATTGACTTGAATTGTTTTCATGCGAAGAGATTCCATGACCTACAAAATAAGAACAAAGATGAAGATCCAAACCCTTGAAATGGTTAGTGGATGCATATGATGCTTTATGATGTTCATGATGTATGCACAAACACATGTACAGGCAAGTCACACAAAACCCTAGTTTTAGGCTTGCA
Organism: Vicia faba; assembly: GCA_948472305.1. Lineage (NCBI taxonomy): Eukaryota > Viridiplantae > Streptophyta > Magnoliopsida > Fabales > Fabaceae > Vicia > Vicia faba. The sequence continues at coordinate 318,624,473 of OX451736.1, read as the reverse complement.
TGAGGTTTCATAGGTAAGTACCCTCTTGAGTTTAGTTGGTTCAAAACTTGTCCTATATATAGTAACCGGGTTCTAAAGAGCTCAATATCATTGGATTGTTTTCTATGTTCATTGTCTTGGTTTAGCCACTTAACTAGCGACCAAAATATTCCAAGAAAATAACCCTCAATGAGTGTAGTATCGAGTATCTACCAACTTCGGACTGCACCAAAGCCGGTCATCTCACTACCCCTAATGAAAAGGCCAAGATGGTCAAGTAAGGTTCTAGTTCATTAATGCTTAATGACATCACTCAGCGGCCCTGTATTCTCTTTGATTGACTCAAAGGCTACCGGTACTCACAAATATGTCGCACTAATATAGCTATTGCTTCAACCATGTCGGTATACCCCGCACAATTTCCACAATGTATTGCTATCTATGAATGTTTCCCAAATCCGGGTGGAGGGTTTCAAGCCCAAACAAGAGAACAAAGATGTAAAGCAATCAAAACAAACAATAGTCATGCCAAGGGTGGTCTAAGCCTTAAGGTTACTCCACTTTTAAAGATATCCCCAGCAGAGTCGCCAGTTCTGTGATACGGTGGGAGAACTGACTTGGGATTTTGCGTTTTGTGTTCACAAATGTTTCGGTTTAGCAAGAGTCGCCACCGACTTTTTATTTTATCCTAAGGAAAGGTCAAAAAGCACAGGAAAGACCTTTGAGATGTTTTCTTGGGTTCGGGGAGTAGATTATAGAAAGGGAAGGTATTAACACCCTTTCTATCCATGGTTATCCATGGGATCTTAGTTACTTGCTTAGATCACTTGCTTTGCTTTTCAATTGTTTGAAATGGTGCTCTTCAATTGTTTAAAATGGTGCTTTGTGTGTGATTTTGAAAGATATTTTGAAAAGAGGCCATCGTTGTGGCAACCTTTGTAATGATTCTTGTTTGAATGTATACAAAGGTGTTTTTGTCCTTTGAAAAGTTTTCAATGTTTGAAAGTAGGGTTTTGAAATTGTGTTTTGAAGTGTGTTTTGAAAATAGCAAGGATGTTTTTTGCAAGCTTTTGATCAAGTAACTAAGAGTTGTCTACCCTATTTCACTCAAAGATCTTTCCTTATATTTTTAACCCTTTTAACAGTGTTGTTTCACCATTGTATTTGGTGAACAACCTTGTGTTAGGATGTTAACAGGACAAGAGCGGGTCATCGTATAGACCATGTTGTACCCCAAAATTTGCCCTCTCATTTCCTCAACATTTCCTCATCACTAGACCCTTTGGAGCTCAAGATCAAGTTAGGGTTTACTCTGCTCAAGGCCCCTCCTTGCACTGTTGACCCAATTTAGGGTTTGAGTTTGCACAAAGATGTTTTGACCTAAAATGCCCAAGATGACTTTCATGCTTCATGTTGGACTCACAAGTTTATCCATACCAAGTTTCAAGTCTTGATTCCAATCTTTGCCCAGTCAATTGGACAGTTGACCTAGAAATCAGCTGTATTGGGGAAAAATGTCAACTGTGGTCAATTGACAGTCAAACCTCATGAAATTTGACCCTCATCAACATTATGAACTCATATGAACCATTTGGTCAAGTTTGGATCACAATTCCACAGGAAATTTGATCAGATCACCAAAAGGGCAAAATGGTTATTTTTAGGGTTTTGACTGCACAAAGGCAATTTTTGACTGTTTGACCTAGCCAATGGCAAATCAAGCTCACATATGGACTCAAGGACTCAATGGAATGGTCTTGACATATTCAACAAGTTCAAAAGATCCCAAATGCACAAGATTGACAGATGAATTTTCCAGTCAACTGATCAAAATCTGACTGTATACTGAAAAGTCAAACTTTGACTTTTTGGTCAAAATCAAGTGTCAAGATCCATTTTTCATCAAGACATGTCAAATTATGAAACTTATTCATCAAGAAACAAAAAAAATTACAAATTAGGGTTTGAAATGAAGAAATTTCATAACTTAGAAATTTTCTAAGTTATGAAATTTCCTAATTTTTTCCTAACTTTGTCCCATTTTTTCATCAAGATGTATTTGGATTCAAACAAAAATCAAAACATGAAAGTTATAGTCCATTGCAAAATATACAACTTTTATTCACAAAGTTTCCTCAAAAGAAGCTTGTAGCTCAATTTATGATTTTTGAAATAAGGGTGCAAAACATTTTTAACTTAGAGAATTTTTGACCTATTTTAGGCAGGATTTTTGCCCAACTTCATGACCACTTTTCACATGCTTCCACTTGGAATTTCAACTTGCATTACAAAGATGGATTGTAGTACACATTCCAAGCTTTCCAAATTGTCTAAGAACTCATCAAACACCCTTGTGGTTAGGGAGATTCAAATTTGTCAAGATGGGCAAAAGTCACTTTGTTCATGGCCAATTTCATGCACATAACATTGGCATTTTGAACTCAGCTTGCACAAGCTAGATTACATGCCTCTAATCCCATTCTTACTCAATAATTTAATTCATATCCTTTGTGTTCATGTCTTGTTTTGTGTATTTAACCATTACATACAAGATTAAGCCATAAATGGAAAAAGCATTTTAGCCATTTTTTAAAAGATCCACTTTATGTCAAAGTCCATATCTTTGAAGTACAAGTAAATCTCTGAGGCACAAATGTGTGGACATATCCCACTGATCAAGAACAAACTTTGCAGCATGTTTAAGTAGCCTGCATGAGCCTGTAACTGAACTTTACAACTTTTGCTTAAGAAGGAAGAAAACTTGCATTTTGAACAAGAACTCACATTCCTGCAAGAACCAACTCAAGCAAACTTTGTGAACACATTTGATACTCTATAACTGACCTAGAACACGGGCCCTTGACCCTCAATACCTCCTCATCCATCAAAGCACCTTTTTTCTGCAAAACAGAGTCCCTGTTGCAGATTGACCTCCATAGTTCATTTCCCTCGTGCGTTTTCATCCAAACCAGTTCAAACACATTCCCTACCATCCATAAAAACTATCCCAAGCCTTGGAAACAGATTGTAACACCTCTAACCAAGTTTTCCATTTTCATTTTTTCAGTTGTGCAGGTTGAGTTACATAGCTCGATTCAGTTAGTTTCAAAGCAAGCTAGAGGTTGGAAGAGCATCCTTGGACCTCAAGCAAGCTGTACAGGTCCTCAAGTTCCATTGAAAGTGCCTCCATTGTTGTACACGATTCAAGCTGAACAGGTAAGAGTTTGAACTTCTATCTCTCTATTCAAGCATATCTAGGCTTAGGTTTGTGAAGAAGTTATGTCCTACTCATGGCCCTGAAGCTACCTATATTCTCACTTTTCATTTATATTGTGTGTGTTAAGAGAATTTGGGACCTGAACATTAGAAAAAAATTAGGTCAGGAATTGGGGGAGAAGAAATTCTCTCTCATTTCTGAGAGTTAGAACAACTTCTTTATATGTTTAGAATCGTGACATGATGCTCTATAACATTGATGTTGTAAGTTTTTGTTGAAAGTCAAAGAATCAAGAGATAACAGGGATGGAAGGAGGCGCGCGTTTTTGTGTTTGAAAATGGCTGGAGGTTGAAGACAAGCCTCCTTGGGCTGGGCTTGACTTGTTTTTTCTATTTGCACCATATTTTTTCACATACACCCCCTTGGCCCATTGTGTGTTTTTTAAATTATTTTTGACTTTTTATTTTTTCTTCTGACTTATTATTTTTTGTCAAAACATAAAAAATATTAAAAATATTTTTCCATACATTTTTGCATTTATTTTGAATTTATTTGTTTTGTTTACACTTGTATATATAAATAAATGTAATACCTTTGATTTAAAATACTAAAAAATAATACAAATACATTTTGTTTTCTGATTTTATTTTATTTTATCTTTTGAAAACATTTTCTTAAAATACACTTTTTTTTTATAAATAATAAATATTTTATTTTTTGTATATATTTAACATATTTAATACATAATATAAATACTTATATATTTATTAGAATATTTAGGATAAAAATATAAAAATAATACATTTTTATTTTTATTAATATTTAACCTCAAAAAATACTTTTTTGCAATATACTTCCCTTTTACTTATTTTTTGTACATAATTAATAAATATTGTATATGATATAAATAATAAATACTATTTATTTGCAAAATTAGGGTTTTGCCCTAAACCATGAAAATATCCAAAAATACTTAATTTTTTCATTAAGTTAACATCATTATCACTTGTAAATAAATCACAATCACATACACACATTGATACATTTACATTTGTTTATTCTTGTACATTTGGTACATTTTACATTTGTGTTTGATTCGATTTGGTTGTAAATTTATTTGGACACTACTCTCCTATTAAGTCTCATCCTCATTTGTAAATATTTGTACCCCCACTCCCGGATACTTATTTGTAATAGCGTAGACTTTAAATTCTCGCAACTTGTCGCTTTCAAATATGCCATGGTTAGACCTAGGGTTTGTATGTACATAAAATTAAACGCTAGATAACCTAATAAAAAGACAAATACATGAAATCAATACACAATTCACACTTGCACCCCCTAGGGTAATCCCGCTTGTTGCTTTCCAAAATGGGCCATGCTTGCACGTTGAGTTTCTTTGGCAAAACAAAACAAATCAAAATGATCATAGTCCCTCGATGACGCTTTCGAAAGTTACCTAAACGAAATGATCATAGTCCCTTCAAGCAAATTGCCAAAGACACTTGGCACCATTGCATTCATGGTCCATACAATGACCCGCGCCTGTCCCGTTAACATCCTAACACAAGATTGTCCACCAAATGCAATGGTGGAACAAAATTGTTAAAAGGGTTAAAACATGAGAAAAACCTTTGAGTAAATTTAGGGGTAGACAACTCTTAGTTACTTGATCAAAACTTGCAAAAACACACTTGCCTACTTTTCAAAACCACACTTCACAAACACTATTTCCAAACAACTTTCAAAAACATTTGAAACATATTTTAGAAAAGATACACACCTTTGTATATACTCAAACACGAGTCATTACAATGGTTGCCTAGACAAGGCCTCTTTTCAAAACATTTTCAAACACACACACAAAACACCATTTCAAACAATTGAAAACACAAGGCAAGTGATCTAAGAAAGTAACTAAGAGCCCATGGATAACCATGGATAGAAAGGGTGCTAATACCTTCCCTTTCTATAATCTACCCCCGAACCCAAGAAAAAATCTCAAAGGTTTTTGCTGTGCTTTTTAACCTTTCCTTAGGATAAAATAAAAAGTCGGTGGCGACTCTTGCTCAACCGAAACATTTGCAAAAACAAACGCAAAACCCAAGTCAGTTCTCCCACCGTATCACAGAACTGGCGACTCTGCTGGGGACAACTTAAAAGTGGGGTTACCTTAGGATTAGACCACTCTTGTTTTTAATTGCTTGCTTTGTTTGCTTTTATATTTGTGGGCTTTGAATCGGAGTTTCATAGATCCTAACCCGAATCTGGGGAATACCCTTTAGGTAGCATAAGCTGTGAGGGACCTGTCCGGCGTAGACCGACATGGGTGAAGCAGTGGCTACGTTGGTGTGACACCTTGGTCTGTACCGATATCCCTTGTGTTGCAACGAGGAGAATATGGGTCTTCTAAGGAGTCATTAAGCACCAACCGACCTTAGAACCCTAAATTGACCCAACTTGGCCATAGAACGGTGGCAGTATGCTACACTCATTGAGGCTAAACTCTCGCGATGGTTCTGGCCGCAAGAAAAGATTGCGATGCTGGAGTTATGACCGATTGAGGGTAGTCAATGATATTGAGATCCTCTAGAACCCGGTTACTTTTGATAGGACAGGTCTTAACCAACAAAACTGAAAGAGGGTAATACCTAAACTTCATGCTGGCCTAAACTCTAAGGGCTGTCTTGTGTGACTTGTGTGCCTTATCATGCTTGACTTTGTGAATACTTGTGGTGTGCTTTATCATAACATCATACCATCATACCATTGCATGCATCCTGTATAAGGACTGACCCATTTCAAAGACAAGAGGGTTTCATCTTTGCTCTGTTTTGTAGGACATCATGATGCCCATGCGTAGGAATACTATCCAGCTCAACTTTGTTCAACCCCCTACTTTGCTCAAGGAATTGGTTGATAGGATTCCAAACACTACTTCCTTCATCAAGAGGCATGGTTCTCTTCTCGGTTTAGTCACTTCAAAGTGGGACCAACAACTGATGAGTGTCCTTACTCAGTTCTATGATCCCCTGTACCATTGCTTCACTTTTCAAGACTTCCAGCTGGTCCCTACCCTGGAAGAATTCTATGATTTGCTTGGTATCCCTGTTTTAGAACAAACTCCATTCACTGGTTGGGAGAAGACTCTTAGGCCTGAAGAGATTGCTGCAGCCTTTCCCTTGACCAAGGAAGAGGTAATGGCTAACTGGGAAACTAGAAGTGGAGTTAAGGGCTTTTTGGCTAAGTTTCTGGTTGGCAAGGCTAATAGTTTCTAGAATGACTTAGACTTCAAGGCGTACGAAGACATTCTGGCTCTCTTAATCTATGGTCTAGTACTGTTTCCAAATCCTGATAACTTTGTCAATGTCAATGCCATAAGGATCTTCATGTCTCAGAACCCTGTACCCACTCTCTTGGGTGATATCCTGCAACAACTCTATGCTCGTACTGCCCGAAGACGGGGAACTCTGTGGTGTTGTGCTCCTTTGTTAGTGAGGTGGTTTATTTCGCACCTCCCTAAGTTCGTGCTGAAGAACAAAGAAGGAAAGGGCTGGGCTCATAGGTTAATGTCTCTCACTGATAATGACATCATTTGGACTCTCAGAGGTTTGGATGAGGTAGCCATTATTGATCGTTGCGGAGAATATCCTAATGTTCCATTAATCGGTACCCAGGGAGGAATCTCTTATAATCCATGTTTAGCTCTCCGTCAGTTTGGAAGAGCCAGAAGAGCAGGGCCTCATGAGATGTTGGTACCTCACATCAGTTTTGAGTTTCAGGTAGACAATGACGAGCTGCGCCGTAGATTCATCAAGGCTTGGGACAGAATTCACAAAGCTGACCCACATGAATTGGGATCGAAGACTTCTCTACCAATGGAACCCTACTGCAGATGGGTCCGCATCCGTGCTCAGAAGTTAGGTATGCCATACGAAGCTGTCAGGCCTATCATTCTTGAATTTCCTGATGAAGACGGGGTTCCTCCAACTGTCCTCCCTCCTCAAATACCCACTGATGTTGATACACTAAAGAGATCTTGGGCGCAGCTACAGGAAGAACATGATTCTTATCGGGAAAGGTTCAACGAACAGGAACAAAAGATCCAGAAGCTGACTAAGCAATTGGAGAATGAGCAGATCCTGAACGACTATATCCGTACTGAGAAGAGGAGGCCATGGGAGCACTGATGAGCGTTGGATGTTTCTTTTACAGCTTTTATTTCCTTTTCAGTATTTTGATTCTTGTAATGCCTAAGGGCAAATTGTTGAACAATTTAAAGTTTGAATCTAATGAAGTGTGTTTCCTTTTTGTCTACAAAGTTGAATCCCAATTGTCTTTGAAAACATGAATCATACGCATCTCATTGCATCATATGCATAACATGTACCCTTCTTCTATAGGTTGCTTAATCTTCTTCGCTGTTTATTTTAGCACTCAATCATCATGTCTTCCGAGCCTACTACCGAGCAAGCTATCAAGGCCCTCCAGGCCCAGAACGCCCAGTTTCAAGAGCTGGTCATGAGCTTAGCCCAGGGTCAACAGGAGTTGAAGACTCTGCTCTTGAAGAAGAAGAAGAAGAAGAGGACTGTGCTGTTTAACACCGGATAGAGGTTTGGGAATACACTGCAGAATAAGGCTGATCAGGCTACTTCCTCTGTAGGGAAGGTTAGTCCCCAAGGGGGAAGGGTTCCTAGTCCTGCGGTCTCCGACAACGAGACAGATTACAATGATGAACAATACCCTCCCGCTGAAGACAGGTACAAGCAACTAGAGGACCGTTTAAGTGCCATGGAGATTCAACATGTGCCGGGGTTGGATTTTGGAGATCTAGGTTTATCTTCTGGGGTGGTGATCCCACACAAGTTCAAGGCACCTGCCTTTGTGAAGTACGACGGGGTTCCTGCCCTAAGCTGCATCTCAGATCATATGTAAGGAAGATCCAACCTTACACTGCAGACAAGAACCTATGGATCCATTTCTTTCAGGATAGCCTTTCAGGGGCTCAACTCGAATGGTTCTATCAGCTGGATGGAGCCAGTATTCGAAACTGGGAGGACTTGGCTACTGCATTTTATAAGCAGTATCAGTATAATTCTGACCTCGCTCCCACGCGTACCCAACTCCAGGGTATGTCACTGGGGACGGGCGAAGGTTTTAAGGAGTATGCGCAAAAGTGGAGGGACCTGGCTGGAAGGGTGCAGCCACCTTTGACTGACCGTGAACTTGTTGACATGTTCCTAGGGACCCTGTCTGGTCCGTTCTTCAACCATCTGATTGGGAATTCTTCTGCTGGGTTTACAGATTTGATCTTGACTGGTGAGAGAATAGAAGCTGGTATCAAGTCGGGGAAGATACATAAAGGTGCCTCCTCGAGTACTGAAAAGAAGCCCTTCAAGAAGGAAGCCAGTGCTGTTTATGGTCCCAGAAGACAAAATAAGTCGGAACGCCGCCAAACTGTCAATGCATTGGTAATTTCAAAGCCTGCTGCTGCTCCTCAGCAGTATAACCAACCAAGGGGTGAGAGACCCAAAAGGCAGTACACTCGGCTCAGTATGACCCTATCTCAGATATTGCCGCATCTACTGTCAACCAATCTGGTAACTGTCAAAGAAGCTCCGAAGGTAGTGAACACAACATCTCCGAAGTACAATCCCAACGCCCGATGTGCCTATCACTCTGACGGCCCAGGGCATACTACGGACGATTGTTGGGCTCTGAGGAATAAGGTTCAGGACCTTATTGATGCTAAAGAAATACAGTTCGAGGCGCCCGAAAGGCCCAATGTTGTGACTGCTCCCATGCCCCAACATGGAGTGAATGCTGTGGAAGAAGACCTGTATGTAGCCTCTGTGGATGATATTGTTACTCCGTTGTTGACTGTCAAAAGGAATCTGTTGCTAGCCGGTTTATTTCCAGGATGTAGTAAAGGTTGCCATCTATGTGCTGTTTCACCTGCGGGTTGTCCTTTGCTGAAGTCAGGCGTCCAATACCTGATGGATAGCAAAGAGATCTTGTTCGAGAAGATTGCTGTTCCTGCTGAAGAAGTGTCCATTGTCACTATTTTCAACAACCCTCCTAAGGCTCCTTCAAGAAAGCCTGTCAAAATCATGTCTACTCAGAAGATTGCTCCTATCATCATCACTGTTCCGGGGCCCCTCCCCTATTCATCTGACAAAGCTGTCCCTTGGCACTATGGGGCAGATGTTTATGTGCTTGGAGTTAAACAAGAGTTCGATACAAGTATCGGCGTCAGTAACATCACCGGGCCTGCCAAAGTTACTCGCAGTGGTAGGCTGTTCTCACCAGATATTGCACCACCAGCTGTTCATAGACCTCTTATCATCACACCTGCCAGTGTGCCTGCTTCCCTTCCTGATCAAGTTCCTGTTTCCACCCCTGTTGCCGAGTCATCTGACGCTCGGGGCAAAGGGATTGCTACTGATTTGCCTGCCCGGATGGAGGCACCAAAGACAACCAATGTTGAAGCTTCCCAGCAAGAGATGGAAGAGATCCTCAAGATTATCAAGAAGAGCGATTTCAATGTAGTTGAGCAGCTGGGGCACACCCCCTCTAAAATTTCTATGCTATCACTATTGTTGTGTTCAGAGGCCCATGCCAAGGCCCTGATTTCCTTCTTGAAGACGGCCCATGTGCCACAAGAAACGTTTGTTGATCAATTTACTGATTGTGTGGCCAACTTGACTGCCGATAATGGGTTGGGCTTCTCTGACGCTGATCTGACTGCCAAAGGAAAGAACCATAACGACGCCCTGCATGTCTCCATTGAATGCAGGGGCACTACTCTTGCCCATGTGTTAGTAGACACCGGTTCTTCATTGAATGTATTACCCAAGAAGGCCCTAGACAGGTTGGATTGTGAGGGTTTAGAGCTCAAGCCTAGTAACATTGTTGTCCGGGCCTTTGACGGTTCGAAAAGGATGGTACATGGGGAAGTTGACATTCCAATCAGGGTTGGTTCTCAAGTCTTTGATTCTACTTTCTATGTGATGGACATTCGACCATCCTATTCTTGTTTGCTGGGTCGTCCATGGATCCACAAGGCTGGAGCGGTGACCTCCACACTACATCAGAAGCTGAAGTATCCGGTCAGGGGGAAGATTGTGACAGTTCAGGGGGAGGAAGAGTATATGGTCAGCCACCTCAACTCATTCCGGTACATAGAGATGGATGGGGAGTTCATTGAGACCCCCTTTCAACATTTTGAAGAGGTGCCTCAGACACTGGCGTCAGCAGAGACTGTGACTGAAGAAGACTCTCCTTTGAAGATGGCTTCCTTAAAGGATGCCCGGGCTGTTATTGAGAAGGGTGAGTGTGCAAACTGGGGCCGACTTCCTGATTTCACTCCAAAGACTGACAAGTTTGGTCTGGGTTTCACTGCAGAAGCTCATAGGGATGTTCGTAAGGCAAGGATTGGAAGACCTCCTGTGTTCATCACCAACCCGGGAGTAAATGCTATTGAAGACGACATGGAGGAATCTGAATTCGACAGCTGGATCTACCCAACAACCGACGATGGACCAAGCAACTGGACTGCCAAAGACTTCACACCTATTACTTTTTTCACTCAGTAATGAACTCTTTTGTTTTGAATTTGTAACAGACAATATTTTGAAACTTTTATGGATCGGTGTCTTACCCGGGGCACCGTGGCTTCATTTGTGAGGGCTTTTGTGTGTCATTTTCATATATCATTAATAAAAACATTGGACGTTTGTTGCATTTCAAAATCTTGCGCTCCTTTTCTTTCTTTATTTTATATTGCAAAACAACTATATTTACACTCACTCACCCATACAGGTTCCAATCCACTCTGGATCTCACTGGTAACGACTCTGCTACTGCCAGTTATGACTTCGAAAATCCGATCAACTTAGCCGAAGACGAAGGTGAAGATGATTGCGAAGTTCCTGTTGAACTTGCAAGACTACTACTCCAGGAAGAGAGGGCCATTCAAGCCACATGAAGAGCCAGTGGAAACGGTAAATCTGGGTACTGAGACAGACATAAAGGAAGTCAAGATTGGTGCCAATCTAGAGCTCAGTGTGAAACAACGGTTGATTCATATGCTGCATGACTATGTGGAAATCTTTGCCTGGTCTTACGAAGACATGCCTGGGTTGGATACCGACATTGTGGTTAATCACCTGCCTACCAAGGAAGAATGCCCTCCGGTAAAACAGAAGGTCCGCCGTATGCGTCCAGAAATGTCCGAGAAAATCAAAGCGGAGGTTATGAAACAATTTGATGTCGGGTTTCTAGCAGTGACTTCTTACCCTCAGTGGGTTGCCAACGTGGTTCTAGTGCCGAAGAAGGATGGTAAGGTCCGAATGTGTGTTGATTACAGGGATTTGAATAGGGCGAGCCCTAAGGATGATTTCCCTCTGCCTCATATCGACGTTCTGGTTGACAACACTGCTCAGCATAAAGTATTCTCCTTCATAGACGGCTTCTCCGGTTATAATCAGATCAAGATGGCTCCTGAAGACATGGAGAAGACCACTTTTGTTACTCAGTGGGGCACCTTTTGCTACAAGGTCATGCCTTTTGGGTTGAAAAATGCTGGGGCAACCTACCAACGTGCCATGGTTGCTTTGTTTCATGACATGATCCATTACGAGATAGAAGTATACGTCGACGATATGATTGCAAGGTCCCAAACTGAGGAGGAGCACCTTGACCATCTATAGAAGCTGTTTGACCGTTTGAAGTTGTACAAACTGAGGTTGAACCCAAACAAGTGCACCTTTGGGGTGAGATCTGGAAAATTGCTAGGCTTCGTCGTAAGCGACAAAGGCATTCAAGTGGACCCTGCCAAAGTGAAAGCCATACAAGAGATGCCAACTCCCAAGACAGAGAAAGAAGTCAGAGGCTTTCTAGGACAGTTGAACTACATTGCCCGATTCATCTCGCATCTAACTGCTACCTGTGAACCAATCTTCAAGCTGCTGAAGAAAGATCAAGTAGTACGTTGGAACGATGAATGTCAGGCCGCTTTCGAAAGAATCAAAGAGTATCTCCAAGAACCACCCATTTTTATGCCGCCGGTTGAAGGCAGACCTCTAATCTTATACTTGACTGTACTGGACAACTCAATAGGGTGTGTGTTGGGGCAGCATGACGAGTCTGGCCGAAAAGAGCACGCCATTTATTACCTTAGCAAAAAGTTTACCGACTGTGAGACCCGATACTCACTGCTCGAGAAAACTTGTTGTGCTTTGGTATGGGCTGCTCGCCGGCTGAGACAGTATATGTTGACTCACACTACTTTGTTGATTTCAAAAATGGATCCAATAAAGTACATATTCGAAAAGCCTGCCTTGTCTGGAAGAATAGCAAGATGGCAGATGATCTTGACAGAATACGACATCCAGTACACGACTCAAAAAGCAATCAAGGGAAGTGTATTGGTAGACCATTTGGCACACCAGGCAGTGGACGATTACCAGTCGATGAACTTTGAATTTCCAAACGAGGATATCATGGTAGTGACTGATTATGAAGTACCTGGACCGGATGAAGGACCTAAGGAAGGATCCCGATGGTCTATGCACTTTGACGGAGCCTCGAACGCTTTGGGTAATGGTATCGGCGCTGTGATCATATCCCCTAAAGGCACTCATACTCCACTCACCGCCCGGCTATGTTTCAACTGCACCAACAACATGGCAGAGTATGAAGCATGTATCATGGGTCTTCAAGCTGCAATTGACTTAAGGATCAAGTTTCTGAGTGTCTTCGGAGATTCCGCTCTCGTGATCAATCAGATCAAAGGCGAGTGGGATACGAAACACCCAAATCTTATTCCTTACAAGGAGTATGTGCTGACATTGATTCCCCATTTCGAAGAGATGACCTTTGAACATTTCCCAAGAGAGGAGAATCAGTTAGCGGACACGTTGGCTACGATGTCTTCTATGTTCAAAGTTAAATGGGATAACGAGGCTCCCCGGATCATTATTTGGAAGTTGGATGAACCTACACATTGCTGCAATCTCGAGACCGAAGAGGTAACAGAAAAACCCTGGTATCATGAAGTGAAGAGGTACCTTGAAGCTCAAGAATACCCCGAAGGCGCATCTGTTAACGACAAGAAGTTCCTGAGAAGGTTTGCGGCAAAGTTCTTCCTCAGTAATGGCATTCTCTACAAGCGAAACCATGATTCAACCTTACTGCATTGTGGGGATAAGACTGAAGCAGAAAGGATCATGGCAGAGCTGCATGAAGGTACCTTCGGAACACATTCCAGTGGAGATACCATGGCAAAGGAAATCCTTAGGGCAGGATATTTCTGGTCCACCATGGAAGCCGACTGTTATCAGCATTCTCGAACTTGTCATAAATGCCAGATCTATGCTGATAAGGTGCACATTCCTCCGGTTCCTCTGAACGTCTTGACAACACCTTGGCCTTTTGCAATGTGGGGCATTGATATGATCGGCGAGATCCGACCTACAGCATCCAACGGGCATCGCTTCATCCTAGTAGCGATTGATTACTTCACAAAATGGGTTGAAGCATCTTCCTATGCTACGGTAACCAAGAACGTCGTGGCACGATTCATTTGGCACAACCTGATCTATCGATACGGTGTACCTGAGAGGATCATTACGGACAATGGTACCAATCTTAACAACAAGATAATCACTGAACTCTGCGAGCAATTCAAGATACATCACCACAACTCTTCTACATACCGGACGAAGATGAATGGGGATGTCGAAGCGGCAAATAAGAACATCAAGAAGATTGTGCAGAAGATGACAGTGACCTACAAAGATTGGCACGAAATGTTACCGTTTGCTCTTCATGGGTACCGTACCTCAGCACGGACGTCAACGGGGCAACTCCCTTTTCCTTGGTCTATGGCATGGAGGCAGTCTTGCCTATCGAAGTCTAGATACCCTCTCTCCGGATAATGAAGGATGCAGGTTTGAGCGAAGATGACTGGATCCAGACTCGGCTTGATCAATTAAACCTAATTGACGAAAAGAGACTCACTGCTATTTGTCATGGTCATACGTACCAAAAACGGATGATCAGGGCATTTAACAAGAAGGTCAGACGACAAGAGTATCAAGTCGGAGACCTGGTAATCAAGCGCATCATTCTTCCTCAAAGTGATCCCAGGGGAAAATGGACCCCCACGTACGAAGGGCCATTTGTGGTTAAACATATCTTCTCAGGAGGAGCTATGATTCTAACCACCATGGATGGTGACGACCTTCCTCACCCCGCCAATGCAGTCATAGTAAAAAGATACTACGCATGAATTAAAGGCCCACTAGGTTGACACACCTAGGCAAAAATAAGGGCTTCCCGGCGAACCAAAATGGTTCGGGCAAAAATAAGGGATGAAATGAAAAATCTGTACACCCGGCAAGTCGAAAACCTGAAAAGGCGGCTTAGGAAAAAATGGGTATCCCGGTGGACTGAAAACCCGAAAGGGCGGTCCAGGCAAAAGTTAGGGATAAAGCGTAATACTATGTCTCATTGGATCACCTTGCATCCAGAATTTGGCATCAACTATCGGGTTCAGACGTCGCCAATCAATCAGCTTCATCTTCAACTAAGTAGCAGAGTGATGAGACGCTTGAAGACATAAAGGCGATATCAGAGTTGGAACCCAGTGGGATTATTTTTCACATAGCTGTTTTGTTTCCTATTCACAAAATTGTATAAACTCTATTTTGCTCGGCGGCGTTCTCTTACTAGGACGTCAACCTCTTGTACAAAAACGCCTATTTACAGGCAAACTTCAAAATCAATACAAGTTCAATTTTTCAGGCGAATTACCCATCATTTTTCCTTTTTCTGTTTTGTTTTGCAAAGAACGTCCAATATTCATTTTTGATATATGCATTTGACATTAATTGCTACTCATGAATATTTGCATGCGAAACAAAGGACTATTTACAGATGACATCGGAAACAGGGGCAATAAAGAATTGTCTAAGCGATCTAGTTGCTCTGTCCACCAAGGTACCAAGGTAGGTTCGGCTGAAGAACGTAACCAGGATACCTTCACTCCCCGTTGAGTAAGACAAGATTCAGCGATACTCTCCCCAGGCAGAGTTGGTCTCCCATCAGCCCTAAAAAGGCACAGTATCTCTAGCAAGTCAGCGATACTCTCCCCAAGCAGAGTTAGTCTACTGTCAGCCTTAAGGAAGTTGGGTATCCCTATAAGATCTCAACATTCCCCAGCGGAGTATAGACATTCCTCAGCAAGCATCCCCGGCAGTCTTAATATAAGATTGTTCCCCGGCGGAATACCAGACACCCCAGTGTAACCCCTTCCCCAGTACAGTCTGAAAAGTTTCCCCAGGAAAGTTGAATCATCCTCCCCAGTAGATTCTGAAGCTTATCCCCGGTAGATTCTGGAAGCTTATCCCCTACAGAGTACGAACGCATCTCCCCGGCTTCACTCAAAGGTTATTTCCCACCAGAGCTTATAACTGGGTTATCCTCAGCTAATTACCACGGAAAGTTCGTCCTCGGCGAAGTTCTTCCTATCCCCAGCGGAGTTCATCAAATTCCCCAACATAACTTACCAGTGGAATCCCCAGCGAAGCTCTCATCAAAACCTCAGCGAAGTATCTCTTCCCACATAGTAATTCCCCGCAGAGTAATCTCTCCAACAAGTTTATTCCCCAACAGAGTCGTCTTCTCCTACCGGTTTATTCTTGCAACCATCATCCCCAGCGGAAACGAAGAACTCTACTCTTCAAAACATCAGCCCAGGATTCAACAAGTTCCCGACACTCGTCAAGGATTTATTTTCCTAGATGAAAATACATTCATAGACATTTCACATTTCATACATCCTGCTTACATACATGATAAAGTGCATACAACACTATCTCATTTTGAGCATCATGACATCATGCATTTCATACATCATGATATTGCATACAACTGATGTCTTGCCTTTTCAAGAAAAGGTCAATCCAAAGATGATTACTATCAACTGTCACAATTCCAGATTCGATTCTTGTATCTAGCCAGGGCATATCTGTGAGTGATTGATTGTAGATTCGATACCTGTATCCAGCCAGGGCATATCTGTAGACGATAAATTCCATATTCGATACCTGTATCCAGCCAGGGCATATCTGTAGACGACAAATTCCAGATTCGATACCTGTATCCAGCCAGGGAATATCTGTAGACGACAAATTCCAGATTCGACACCTGCATCTAGCCAGGGCATATCTACATGAATAGTTTAGAGATTCGATACTTGTATCCAGCCAGGGCACGTCTGTAAGCAACCTTTTGAAGTTCCGGATTCGATTCCTGTATCTAGCTAGGGCATATCTGTGAGCGTTTGATTGTAGATTCGATACCTGTATCTAGCCAGGGCATATCCGCATGAAGAGACTGAAGATCAACACCTGTAGCAAGCCAGGAAACCATCTTTCTTTCTCAGGTACGCAATTTCTCGCTAAGGAATCTCTTACGCGATCGACACCTCCAAATGGCATCTATAAGCCCATTCCCGACAAGGTCCTGTCACACCTCCAGATGGCATCTATAAGCCCATCCTCCTATCCATCCTATCTCCAAATGGCATCTATAAGCCCATTCCCGACATCACATTACTGATACTCCACTATGCGAGTGCAAATTTCTGGGCACTCTAGTGTTCAATCATCTTCCACCTTCGGATCACGAAAGGCACGCAAGCCAATCTACATCCTCAGGTCTAAGAAGATTGAACAGGGGCAACTGTTGTACCCTAAAATTTTCCCTCTCATTTCCTCAACATTTCCTCATCACTAGACCCTTTGGAGCTCAAGATCAAGTTAGGGTTTACTCTGCTCAAGGCCCCTCCTTGCACTGTTGACCCAATTTAGGGTTTGAGTTTGCACAAAGATGTTTTGACCTAAAATGCCAAAGACGACTTTCATGCTTCATGTTGGACTCACAAGTTTATCCATACCAAGATTCAAGCCTTAATTCCAATCTTTGCCCAGTCAATTGGACAGTTGACCTAGAAATCAGCTGTATTGGGGAAAAAAGTCAACTGTGGTCAATTGACAGTCAAACCTCATGAAATTTGACCCTCATCAACATTATGAACTCATATTAACCATTTGGTCAAGTTTGGATCACAATTCCACAAGAAATTTGATCAGATCACCAAAAGGGCAAAATGGTCATTTTTAGGGTTTTGACTGCACAAAGGCAATTTTTGACTGTTTGACCTAGCCAATGGCAAATCAAGCTCACATATGGACTCAAGGACTCAATGGCATGGTCTTGACATATTCGACAAGTTCAAAAGATCCCAAATGCACAAGATTGACAGATGAATTTTCAAGTCAACTGATCAAAATCTGACTGTATACTGAAAAGTCAAACTTTGACTTTTTGGTCAAAATCAAGTGTCAAGATCCATTTTTCATCAAGACATGTCAAATTATGAAACTTATTCATCAAGAAACAAAAAAAATTACAAATTAGGGTTTGAAATGAAGAAATTTCATAACTTAGAAATTTTCTAAGTTATGAAATTTCCTAATTTTTTCCTAACTTTGTCCCATTTTTTCATCAAGATGTATTTGGATTCAAACAAAACTCAAAACATGAAAGTTATAGTCCATTGCAAAATCTACAACTTTGATTCACAAAGTTTCCTCAAAAGAAGCATGTAGCTCAAGTTATGATTTTTGGAATAAGGGTGCAAAACATTTTTAACTTAGAGAATTTTTGACCTATTTTAGGCAGGATTTTTCTCCAACTTCATGACCACTTTTCACATGCTTCCACTTGGAATTTCAACTTGCATTACAAAGATGGATTGTAGTACACATTCCAAGCTTTCCAAATTGTCCAAGAACTCATCAAACACCCTTGTGGTTAGGGAGATTCAAATTTGTCAAGATGGGCAAAAGTCACTTTGTTCATGGCCAATTTCATGCACATAACATTGGCATTTTGAACTCAGCTTGCACAAGCTAGATTACAGGCCTCTAATCCCATTCTTACTCAATAATTTAATGCATATCCTTTGTGTTCATGCTTGTTTTGTGTATTTAACCATTACATACAAGATTAATCCATAAATGGAAAAAGCATTTTAGCCATTTTTGAAAAGATCCACTTTATGTCAAAGTCCATATCTTTGAAGTACAAGGAAATATCTGAGGCACAAATGTGTGGACATATCCCACTGATCAAGAACAAACTTTGCATCATGTCTAAGGGGCCTGCATGAGCC
This sequence comes from Vicia faba, assembly GCA_948472305.1. Taxonomy (NCBI): domain Eukaryota; kingdom Viridiplantae; phylum Streptophyta; class Magnoliopsida; order Fabales; family Fabaceae; genus Vicia; species Vicia faba. The sequence continues at coordinate 318,606,033 of OX451736.1, read as the reverse complement.
TGTAACCGAACTTTGCAACTTTTGCTTAAGAAGGAAGAAAACTTGCATTTTGAACAAGAACTCACATTCCTGCAAGAACCAACTCAAGCAAACTTTGTGAACACATTTGATACTCCATAACTGACCTAGAACACGAGCCATTAACCCTCAATTCCTCCTCATCCATCAAAGCACCTTTTTTCTGCAAAAAAGAGTCCCTGTTGCAGATTGACCTCCACAGTTCATTTCCTTCGTGCGTTTTCATCCAAACCAGTTCAAACACATTCCCTACCATCCATACAAACTATCCCAAGCCTTAGAAACATACTGTAACACCTCTAACCAAGTTTGCCATTTTCATTTTTTCAGTTGTGCAGGTTGAGTTACATAGCTCGATTCAGTTAGTTTCAAAGCAAGCTAGAGGTTGGAAGAGCATCCTTGGACCTCAAGCAAGCTGTACAGGTCCTCAAGTTCCATTGAAAGTGCCTCCATTGTTGTACACGATTCAAGCTGAACAGGTAAGAGTTTGAACTTCTATCTCTCTATCCAAGCATATATAGGCTTAGGTTTGTGAAGAAGTTATGTCCTACTCATGGCCCTGAAGCTACCTATATTCTCACTTTTCATTTATATTGTGTGTGTTAAGAGAACTTGGGACCTGAACATTAGAAAAAAATTGGGTCAGGAATTGGGGGAGAAGAAATTCTCTCTCATTTCTGAGAGTTAGAACAACTTCTTTATATGTTTAGAATCGTGACATGATGCTCTATAACATTGATGTTGTAAGTTTTTGTTGAAAGTCAAAGAATCAAGAGATAACAGGGATGGAAGGAAGCGTGCGTTTTTGTGTTTGAAAATGGCTGGAGGTTGAAGACAAGCCTCCTTGGGCTGAGCCTGACTTGTTTTTTCTATTTGCACCACATTTTTTCACATACACCCCCTTGACCCATTGTGTGTTTTTTTTTAATTATTTTTGACTTTTTATTTTTTCTTCTGACTTATTATTTTTTGTCAAAACATAAAAAATATTAAAAATATTTTTCCATACATTTTTGCATTTATTTTGAATTTATTTGTTTTGTTTACACTTGTATATATAAATAAATGTAATACCTTTTATTTAAAATACTAAAAAATAATACAAATACATTTTGTTTTCTGATTTTATTTTATTTTATCTTTTGAAAACATTTTCTTAAAATACACTTTTTTTTGATAAATAATAAATATTTTATTTTTTGTATATATTTAATACATAATATAAATACTTATATATTTATTATAATATTTAGGTTAAAAAATATAAAAATAATACATTTTTATTTTTATTAATGTTTAACCTCAAAAAATACTTTTTTGCAATATACTTCCCTTTTATTTATTTTTCGTACATAATTAATAAATATTGTATATGATATAAATAATAAATACTATTTATTTGAAAAATTAGGGTTTTGCCCTAAACCATGAAAATATCCAAAAATACTTAATTTTTTCATTAAGTTAACATCATTATCACTTGTAAATAAATCACAATCACATACACACATTGATACATTTACATTTGTTTATTCTTGTACATTTGGTACATTTTACATTTGTGTTTGATTCGATTTGGTTGTAAATTTATTTGGACACTACTCTCCTATTAAGTCTCATCCCCATTTGTAAATATTTGTACCCCCACTCCCGGATACTTATTTGTAATAGCGTAGACTTTAAATTATCGCAATTTATCGCTTTCAAATATGCCATGGTTAGACCTAGGGTTTGTATGTACATAAAATCAAATGCTAGATAACCTAATACAAAGACAAATGCATGAAATCAATACACAATTCACACTTGCACCCCCTAGGGTAATCCCGCTTGTTGCTTTCCAAAATGGGCCATGCTTGCACGTTGAGTTTCTTTGGCAAAACAAAACAAATCAAAATGATCATAGTCCCTCGATGACGCTTTCGAAAGTTGCCTAAACAAAATGATCATAGTCCCTTCAAGCAAATTGCCAAAGACACTTGGCACCATTGCATTCATGGTCCATACGATGACCCGCGCCTGTCCCGTTAACATCCTAACACAAGATTTTCCACCAAATGCAATGGTGGAACAAAATTGTTAAAAGGGTTAAAACATGAGAAAAACCATTTAGTAAATTTAGGGGTAGACAACTCTTAGTTACTTGATCAAAACTTGCAAAAACACACTTGCCTACTTTTCAAAACCACACTTCACAAACACTATTTCTAAACAACTTTCAAAAACATTTGAAACATCTTTTAGAAAAGATACACACCTTTGTATATACTCAAACACGAGTCATTACAATGGTTGCCTAGACAAGGCCTCTTTTCAAAACATTTTCAAACACACACACAAAGCACCATTTCAAACAATTGAAAACACAAGGCAAGTGATCTAAGCAAGTAACTAAGAGCCCATGGATAACCATGGATAGAAAGGGTGCTAATACCTTCCCTTTCTATAATCTACCCCCCGAACCCAAGAAAACATCTCAAAGGTTTTTGCTGTGCTTTTTAACCTTTCCTTAGGATAAAATAAAAAGTCGGTGGCGACTCTTGCTCAACTGAAACATTTGCGAAAACAAATGCAAAACCCAAGTCAGTTCTCCCACTGTATCACAGACCATGATAGCAATAATGTCAAGTGTCTTTGGCAATTTTTTTGAGGGACTTGATCATTTTGTTTAGGCAACTCAGATAACGTCATCGAGGGACTATGATCTTTTTGATTATTTTTATTTTTCCAAAGTACTCAACATGCAACCATGGCCCATTTTTAAAGGCAACAAGTGGATGAAACCCTAGGGGTGCAAGTGTGTATTGTGTTTTTTTTTCATGCATGTTATCTTGGATTAGGTCAAACGAATTGTTGGTTTTATTTGCATACAAACCCTAGGTCTAAGCATGGCATAATTGAAAGCTTTTAAATGTGCGGGAATTTAAATGCTACACTATTACAACATGATATAGGGAGGGGGTTACAAATTTGAATTGGGGATATTTGACAAGAAATTAAACCCTAGATTACTATTACAACCAAATTGAATTTATAAGATACAATATTTAAATGTACAATAGTTGAAATAAATACAATAAATAAATGTAAATAAAATGTATTATGCCAAAATGTTTTTAGTATGTAAAAAGTATTTTTTCAATGTGAAATGTAAAAAAGGATCAATTTTAACTATTCTCCTATTTAGTGCAAGAAACCCTAATTCCTAATAAATAATATTATTTATTAATTATGTGCAATAATATACTAATTTATACAAAAAATAAAAGTATATTATAAAAATGATATTTTTGGTCCAAAATAATAATAAAAATGAAAATGTAATATTTTTTATATTTTTGACCTAATTATTTAACAAGATAAAATATATAAGTATATATATATATATATATATATATATATATATATATATATATATATATATATATATATATATATATATATATATATATATATATATATATATATATATATATATATATATATATATATATATATATATATATATATATATATATATATATATATATATATATATATATATATATATATATATATATATATATATATATATATATATATATATATATTAAATATATTAAATGTGCAAAAAATTAAAATAAATTATTTACAAAAATGAATATTTTCAAGAAGATGTTTTTAAATATAAATAAATGAAATAAATGAAAATAAGTATATTTTTTGTATTATTTTTGAGTTTTGTTTTTAAAAAGAAAATAGTTTATTTACATATGTATATTTAATAAAATAAAATATATATCAAATAAATATGAAAAAAAATGGAAAATTATTTTTGGCATTTTTTATATTTATACAAAAAATAATAAAGTCAGGATAAAAAAAATAAAATGTCAAAATGATAAATATTAAACAAATGGGTCAGGGGGGTGTAAACAGAAAATAGGGGTGTTAGAAGTGAAAACACAACAGGCCCAACCCACCAGACTTCTTCTTCTTCCTCTTGTTTACAAAACACGCGCTTCTGTGTATCAATGGCCAACTCCCGATTCTTTGATTTTTTGACAAAACTCATAACATGAACATTGTAGAGAATTAAACAACGAATTCAACCATATAAAAAACTTGAATTAACTCTCAAAGACCAGAGAGAATTTCTCTGGCCCTAATTTTTAACCTAGTTTTTTCAGAAAGTTCATGAGTGAAATTCTCTCAGCACGATTAATGTAAATGGAAACTAAGCATATGTATGGCTTCAGGGCTATGAGTACAACATATTTCATTCACAAACCTAAGCCTAACCATTCCTAAATAGAGAGATAGAAGTCCATGAAATACCTGTTTCAGTTGACTTCGAGCTGGACAATGTAGCAACCTTCAATGGTGTTTGAGCTTCTGTTGAGCTTGCCTGAGGTCCAAGGAAGCTTCTCCAATGCCTGGCTTGCTTTGAAAAAACTTGAATCGTGCTGTAGAACTCAACCTGCAGAGCTTTGAAATGAAAATTGAAAAGTGTGTTAGAGGTGTTACAACTTGCAATGGGGGCTTGGGATAGTTCAAGTGAGTTGATTGGAAGGTGTTAGAACTATCTTGGGACAAAACGCACGATGGAAATTGGTTATGGCTTGCAAGATGCAGAACTTGCTCTGTTTTTGCAGAAAAACAGTGATTCTGAGTATGAGGAGTTTTTAGTGATGAAAGGGTCGTGCTTTAGGCTTGTTGGGATGTATGGAACTTGTTCACAAAGTTCTTGTAAGCTTCTGTTAACAGATATGAGAGATTCCTTATGTTTTACCACCTTTCTTCTACTTGAAGCAAGAGAATGGAAATGATGTTATAGCCCTGTACAAGCCCTCCTATCATGCTGCAACTTTTGTTCTTGGTTACTGGAATTAGTGGACTTGATCTTGCCTCAAAGATCTGGCCCCCATGCCTCAAGGATTTGGTTTTGACATAAAGTGAAATTAGGCAAAAATGACATTGTTGCTTTTTCCTTTTAAGGCTTAAACTAAAGTATAATGCCCTAATGACCAAGACAATACCTTAATACAATGGATATGCATTAAATTAAGGAGTACAAATTGGTTTTGAGGCCTGTAATGTTGAACCAAGCTAGCTAGATCATAATTGCAAGTTGTTATGAACATGTATTGGCCATGGACAAAAGTGAGTTTTTTGCCAACTTTAAGCATTCGATTATCTCTAACCACAAGGGTGTTTGAGGATTTCTTGGACAATTTGGAAATCTTGGAACATGTACTATAAACCCTCTTTGTAATGCAAATTGAAACTCAAAGTGGAACTATGTAAAAAATGGCCAAGAAGATGGGTCAAAATCCTGCCTAGATTAGGGCAAATTTTCTCTAAGTTAAAAGTTTTAGGTACCCTTGTTCCAAAAATCATAACTTGAGGTACAAGCTTATTTTGAGAAAACTTTGTGAATCAAAGTTGTAGACTTTGTGCTGGACTACAACTTTCATGTTGCAAGTTTTGTTTGAATCCATTTGCATCTTGGTGAAAAAGTGGGATAAAGTTAGGAAAAAATAAGAAAATTTCATAACTTAAAAAATTTCTAAGTTATGAAAATTTTCCATTTTAAACCCTAATTTGCATTTTTGGGTTCCTTGATGAACAAGTTTCATAATTTGACATGTCTTGATGAAAAATGACCCTTGGCACTTGATTTTGACCAAAAAGTCAAAGTTTGACTTTTCAGTATACAGTCAGATTTTGATCAGTTGATTGAAAAATTCATTTGTCAATCCTATGCATTTGAGATCTTTTGAACTTATTGAATGGGTCAAGACATTGGCATTGAGTCCTTGAGTCCATATGTTAGCTTGTTTTTCCATTGGTTAGGTCAAACAGTCAAAAATTGCCTTTGTACAGTCAAAACCCTAAAAATGACCATTTTGCCCTTTTGGTGATCTGATCAAGTTTCTTGTGGAATTGTGATCCAAACTTGATAAAATGACATATGTGAGTTCATTATGTTGATGTGGGTCAAAAATCATGAAGTTTGACTGTCAATTGGCCACTGTTGACTTTTCCCCCAATACAGTTGATTTCTAGGTCAACTGTCCAATTGACTGGGCAAAAATTTGAATCAAGGCTTGAAATTTGGTATGGATAAACTTGTGAGTCCAACATGAAGTATGAAAGTCACTTTGGGCATTGTGGGTCAAAATATCCCTGTGCAAACGCAAACCCTAATTTAGGTCAACAGTGCAAGAGGTGTCTTGAGCTGAGCAAACCCTAGCTTGATCTTGAGTTCCAAGGGCTTTGTGATGAGAAATGTTGATAAAAGGAGAGGGAAAATTTTGGGGTACAACAGTATGCACCAAGAAATAATTCTTGAGTCTCCTCGCCGTATTGATCAGGGCTAGGGCCAACTTTTCAATTTGCTGATATCTTGCTTCGGGGCCCTGCAAGGCCTTGCTCGTAAAGTAAATATGCCTTTACTCTTATGGGGTTTCTCTAATTAGCGCTACACTTATTTCCTTGGAGGTGACGACCAAATAGAGATAGAGGATTTCATCTTTCTCTGGTCGAGAAAGGATAGGAGGTTGCGATAATGCTTGCTTCAAGTGGGTGGGAGCTTGATCGCATTTTGTCGTCCATTCGAAGGCAGCTTCCTTGTGGAGGAGTTTGAAGAGGGGGAGCGCATGTTAGGCGGATTTTTCCACGAATCGGGAGAGAGAAGCGAGCATGCCGTTCAATATTTGAATGGACTTTTTTGAAGTGGGTGTTGGAAACTCAAAAAACGCTCGGCATTTGTCGGGATTTGCCTCAATCCCTCGTTCTGTGAGGTAGAATCCAAGGAATTTTCCTTCCCGTACGCCATAGGTGCATTTTTCTAGGTTAAATCACATTTGGCACTTTCTGGCCTGCTCGAACACTTTCTTTAAGTGGAGGGCGTGGTCGATTTCTTCCTTCGATTTGATGATCATGTCGTCCATGTAGACTTCGAGCATGTCGCCTATTTTGTTGCAAAGACTTTATTCTTCATGCGCTGATATGTAGCGTTTGCGTTTTTCAGGCTGAAGGACATTACATTGTAGTAATAATTGCCCGACTCAATCATGAAAGCGGTATATTTTTTGTTCGCTTTCGCTATTGGAATCTAGTTGTATCCAGAATATGCATCCATAAAAGATAATAATTTGAAACCGGCCGAGTTGTCAACCAGTTTGTTAATATTGGGGAGGGGATAAACATCTTTTGGAAAAGCCCGATTAAGGCTGGTGTAATCAATGCACATGCGCCATTTTCCATTAGATTTATTTACAAGAACTACATTCGAGAGTTAGGTTGTGTACTGGGTTTCAGAAATAAAGTGTGCCTATAGGAGGTCTTTTACATCTAGTTCAACAACCTCCGTTTTTTTGGAGGACTGCTTTCTTTTATGTTGGGCGACTGCCTTGAGGTCAGGGTCTATGGTCAGATGATGACATGCAATCTCTGGGTCTAATCTGGGAATCTCAGCTGCGCTTCAGGCTAATAGATCAGTATTCTCCCTCAAGAAAGCTTTAAGTTTCGTCTTCTCCAAGTCGAGGAGGTCGACTCCGATCTTTACTCCTCTGATGGGATCATTCCCAAGGGGGATGATCTCGAAGTCCCCTTCAGTAATGGGTCGTACGGGATCTGGGAGTTCCTCACTATTTGCAGCTAGGGGTGAACCTTCGCCTTCGACCATGGGATCTTTCACTTTCTTCCTCTGCTCTGCATGATCCTCCTTAGAGAAGCGGCTGTCGAGGTCGATAATGTCGACCCTTGGCAGTGTCTTGGCCTCCTAAAAACTGGAGGGCAGTGTGGCCCCAGTGGTCATTCGGGGTTGAGTGTTGATGAAACTCAGGCCCCTGGCTAAGGCTTCAAAACATCTTCTTGTCGCGTGGACATCCCCGTGGAGGGTGGTGACCAAACCCTCTTTAGTGTAGTATTTCATTTTGAGGTTTACGGTGGAGGGCACCACAGTCAATTCGCCCAAAGTGGGCCTCCCAAAGATACAATTATAAAGAGACGGGCAATCCACGACCAGAAACCGAGTCTTGATGGCTCTGACAGTTACCCCTCTTCCGAAGGTGACGGTTAATTCGACATACTCCCAGGGTTTGGTACTGGCCCCGTTGAAGCCCTAGAGGTCTGAGCCCACGTATGGGGTCAGGTGGCTTTTTCTCAACTGTAGGGTAGCGAACAATTCAGTGTACATAATGTCCACCGATCTCCCTTGATCGACCAATATGCGCCAAACATCAAAGTTTGCCATGCGAGCCTGCACGAGCACTGGGATAGTTGAGTTCAGGGATCCACCCGGCAGCTCCTCCTTATAGAAAGTGAGGGGATGAGAGCCTCCTCGGAACTTATCCAGCGTGGCATCCATGTCAGATTTGGCTTTGATAAGTTGCTCAAACCTTCTTTTTATGGATCCCACTATATGCTTATTGAATCCCCCGCCGGAGATGACCATCACAGCGGGGAATGATTCCCAAGGACTGTGAGAGGAAAAGTACAATGGGACGTTCTCCATGTGTGGGAAGTTGAAATCTTCTAGTCGCAAGATACTCATGGCGACCGGTATAATGCTGATGTAGGGGGACTCCTTTCCCTCTTCGACGCTCTTGGTATCTCGAGCCTCCTTGCAGGCACCCTCTTTCTTCTTGTACTGCTTGAGGTGCCTATCTCGGATTAGTATCTCGATCGCATCCTTGAGATGGATGCAATCGTTGGTGTTATGACCATGGCTTTTATGGAACCTATAATATTCTCTCTTGTCGATTCTGGGCTTTGAGGTTGTCTGACGAGGAAAGCGTACCCCAACCTGTTTAAATTCAGAGTTGGCACATTCAGACAATATACACTCTCTTGAAGTGGTCAGAGGGGTGTAGTCGTGGAACTGACTAGTAGGCCCCTTGTAGTCTTTGGAGTCTCAGGATCTGTCTTCCTACTTTATCTCTCCCGCCCGACAGGATGTTCAGGGCTCGTCGCTTCTCTAGGTTTTGGCACTCTCTCGGTGCCTTGAATCCCTGACATTGTTGGCCGCTTCTTTCTCCTCATACTGAATGTACACTTGAGCCCTAAGGAGGAGGGAGTCGAGCGTGGATGGAGTTTCAATGCCCACAGCCTTCGCGAAGTACCTGCGGGGACGGAGCCCTCGTTCAAGAAGGTACTTCTTTATTGCATCGGTCATTGAGACCTGCATGACTTCTTTGTTGAAGCGCTCGATATATCTACATAGATATTTGTCTCTACCCTGGATAATCGCTTAGAGTGAAGCCTATGATTTTGGATGCTGACAGGAGACGGTGAAGTGCCTTGAAAATATCTTTCCCAGTTGTTTCCAAGAAGTGATAGATTCGGGGACAGGCTTTTGTACCAGGCCATGGCACATTTCCTCAGAATGGTCAGGAGAAACCTGCATTTGATTGCGCCCTTCACCCTCCGGTAAGCCAGCAGGGCATCAATATCTTCTATATGGTCGCCCGGGTCGGTCGTGCCATCGTAGTATCCCAATATGGACGAATTCTCAAGCCTGACCGAGAGTCGTGCCTCAATAATTTCTCTCGATAACGGGCCATAGGGCTCATTGTCAGCGGTTTCCTCTGGCGATGATGACGGGGAGTGATGTTTTCTTCCTTGTCGAGCATCATCACCTCGTCGAGGGGAGGGGCCCTGCCCTCGTCGCCTTAGTCTGAGGGATATTGACCTGCTGTGGTTGTTTTTGCAGGTGCTCTTCATCTTCTTTGAAAGCGAAGAGTCTTTATCCTTCTTGGGAGATGCTCGATCACGCTTATTATGGAAAGAAACGTCGATCCTTTCCTTTCTTGGAGGACGCCCCTCTCGGGGAGGTGATATGCTGGAGGAGTTATGTCTTCGATGTTTCCGAGTGGGAGACCTTGAATGTTTCTGCTCCAAAGCCCCCATCCTTTTGCTCTGCTAGAGGATGATGGAGTTGGTTTGGTTAAGGGAAGCGATCAGTGCTGTTATGGCTGGGTCGACGTTCTGTGGAATGGGGACCGATTGCAGAATCTTCGGCTGGTCTTCGACAGGGTCTTTGGCAAAATGTTCATCCAAGACTACATTGTTGTCGCAATTAGCGTTGATGGAATCCGGGGACACAGTATGTCCGTCACGAGCGCCAAAGTTATCCTCGAGGTGAGGATGTTCTTGGCTTTTGCCGATCTTGCATTCCAGGGAGAGCCCAGTCTTTCCAGATAGGTGGTGATCATCATGGTCGACCATGATTGATGAATGAGGAGGATCTTTGGTCTTCAGATTCTGGGAAACAGAAAAAGAGGAAGATAGTTTCCCACAGTTGGTGCCATTGATCTTACCGGTTCATCAAAACCTATAAGTTGACCAGATGATGATCTTCAGATGGGCTGGAAAGTCGAGGAGGGAAAAGAGGGGTTGTACTTGCAAGGCAATCTGACGACCAAGTAAGTGTGGGAGTAAAAGAGATACAAACAAAGTGCTAGGTTTTAGTGATGAATAGTGGATATTTGATACTTGGCCCTCACATGTGTGAGGGTTTATATAATGCCTCTGGTGCTTGGCCATTGGTCCCTATTTTTGGGCCTAGATAAGCAGGTTTGCAAAAATAGGTAACTTCCAGGACTTGGTCAAACTGGACAGGTGTGCCCGCAACTAGCCGTTAGTTTCGAGGAGGAGGTAGGTTACGGGCAGTAGTCTGATCGGTTCTTGGTTGTTTGGCCAACTTGAGGTTGGGCAAACTGAGAGGCGCTCTTCGATTATCGTAGGCTAGTGCTAGTCCAGGAGGGAAAACGATCGATGGTGCCCGGCGGAGGGCGGGGGAGCCTGAGCCGTGATCGTACAGACCATGCTGAAGGAGGAGGTCAGACTGGGCCCACTCTAGCTATCGAGCCAGTCCAGAACAAAATTCAATAGGTCAAACCTTCTTTGGACCCATTCAGCCTCTGACAATTTAGTTTTCGTTATTACACACAAAGAGGGAATCTCAACCTCAACGGAGAGCACTACTTCCATACCATACACAAGAGAGAACGAGGTGGCCCATGTTGAAGTGCGGACTGATGTACGATACCCGTGCAAAGCAAAAGGGAGCATCTCATGCCGATCCTTATAGGTAACAACCATCTTCTGGATAATCTTCTGAATGTTTTTATTAGCAGCTTCAACAACCCCATTCATCTTAGGCATGTAAAGAGACGAGTTATGATTGAGAATCTTAAATTCTTCACAAAGTTTTGTCATCATTTTGTTATTCAAATTTGAGCCGTTATCGGTGATAATCCTTCTTGGCACACCACACCGACATATAAGATTGTTCTTAATAAAGCGCACTACCACCTGCTTGGTGACATTAGTATAAGAAGTTGCTTCCATCCACTTAGTGAAGTAGTATATTGCCACTAAGATGAAACGATGTCCATTTGATGCCTTGGGTTCAATCACTCAAATCATATCAATATCCCACATAGAAAAAGGCCACGGGGAAGAAATAACATTGAGAAACATTGGAGGCACATGAATCTTATCAGCATAAATATGACACTTATGGCACTTCTTTGCAAATTCGTAACAGTCAGATTCCATTGTCAACCAATAATAACCTTCCATAAGCATCTTCTTTGTCATTGAATGTCCATTGGCATGGGTACCAAAGGAACCTTCATAGATCTCATGCATTAACATGTCCACTTCGTGTCTATCCACGCATCTGAGCAAGACCATGTCATAATTTCTCTTGTATAACACATCTTCATTGAGGAAAAATCTACCTGCCAACCTTCTCAATATCTTTCTATCTTTGTTTGACGCACCAACCGAGTATTCTTGAGTTTGAAGGAAATGTTTGATATCATAATACCAAGGTTTTTCATCTGAAGTCCCCTCTATAGCAAACACATGAGCTGGTCTATTAAGACGTCGAACTGTAATCTGAGGTACATCATTCCAAGCATTTACTTGGTACATGAAAGCCAAGGTGGCTAAAGCATCTGTCATCTAATTCTCATCTCTGGGAATATGATGCAATTTAACTTTATTGAAGAAAGGTAATAATCTTCTTGCATAATCCTTGTAAGGAATCAAGCCAATGTGACAAGTCTCCTATTCTCGTTTGATCTGATTTATTACCAAAGTTGAATCACCATTTATGTCAAGAATTTTGATTCAGAGATCTATAGCCTCTTTAAGACCCATGGTACAAGCTTCATACTCCTCCATATTATTGGTACAATCAAATTCCAACCTTGCAGTAAAAGGATGTGTGACCCATGGTGAGTGATAATCACATCACCAATTTCTTTTCCATAAGAATTTACAGCTCCATCAAACACCATACCCCATCGGGATTCGGGATCAGGATCTTCCTCAGGCAAAGGTTCATCACAATATTTTACTTTCAAAAACATCACATCCTCATCATGGAAATCCTATTTAACCGACTGATAATCATTAACTAGTTGGTAGGCAAGGTACTCTACCAACAAATTGCCTTTAATAGCTTTTTGAGTACAATATTCAATATCATATTCAGACAACATCATCTGCCAACGAGCAATTCTTCCAATAAGAGCAAGCTTTTCGAAAATATATTTAATTGGATCCATTTTAGAAATCAACCAAGTAGTATGATTTAACATATATTTCCGTAACCGCTTTTCCGCCTAGGCCAAAGCACAACATATTTTTTCTAGCATAGAATACCGTGAATCACAGTCAGTAAACTTCTTGCTGAGATAATAAATGGCATATTCTTTTCTTCCTGTTTCATCTTGTTGTCCCAAAATACAGCCCATGGAGTTATCCAACATAGTTAGATACATAATCAAGGGTCTTCCTTTAATAGGAGGGAGTAAGATGGTTGGCTCAAGCAGATACTCTTTAATGCTTTCAAATGCCCTTTGGAAATCATCCACCCACACACAACCTTGATCTTTCTTCAACAACTTGAAGATGGGTCCACGTGTTGCAGTCATATGGGAAATAAATCTGGAAATGTAATTCAAACATCCAAGGAAGCATCTAACTTGATTTTCAATTCTTAGTGTAGGAATTTCCTAAAATGCCTTAACTTTATCAGGATCAACTTCAATTCCTTTTTGGTTGACAATGAAACCTAGCAAATTTCCTGAACGAGCACCAAAAGTATACTTATTTGGATTCAAACGGAGACGATACTTCCTCAATCGCTGAAATAACTTCAACAAATCATCTATACGCCCTTCCTCAGTCTGAGATTTTGCGATCATATCATCAAATATACCTCAATTTCCTTATGCATCAGATCATGGAATAGGGTTGTAATAGCCCTCTGGTATGTTGCACCAACATTCTTCAATCGTAAAGGCATCACTCTGTAACAGAATCTTCCCCAGGGTGTGATAAACGTTGTTTTTCCATGTCCTCAGGAGCCATCCTAATTTGATTATATTCGAAAAATCCATCCATGAAAGAGAAAACTTTGAATTTTGTTGTACTATCAACCAACATATCATTATTGTGGTAATGGGAAATCATCTTTCGGACTTGCTTTATTTAAATCTCTAAAATCAATGCACATGAGGACCTTTTCGTCCTTCTTTGGTACTGGAACAATATTGGAAATCCACTGAGGGTACACTGATGTCACAAGAAAACCAGCACCAATATGTTTCAAAACCTCTTCTTTAATCTTCGCTGCCATGTCATGATGAGTTCTTCGCAACTTCTGCTTGATTGGTGGACATTATGGCTTAAGCAGCAAATAGTATTCCACAATATCAGTATCCAAACCAGACATGTCTTGATAAGACCAAGCAAATATATCCACATACTCTTTCATCAACTCAATCAACCTTCTCTTCACCTCGGGATGAAGAAAATCCCCAATCTAGACTTCTTTCGGATCTTCCTCTGAACCTAAGTTAATTGTTTCCAACAGCTCTTTATACGGCTGAATAGTATTTTCCTAGTGCTGAAGAAACCGTGAAACCTCTTCTTGGATTTCATCATATTCTTCTTCTTCAGCCACATACACATGATATTCAAAGTTGGGAGAGGGTGCAGGGTCATTGCACTCAACGGGTTGTTTAATTAATCTGCACATATGATTTATGATTGATTTTAGAAACTGATACATGTAACAAGTGATTATGCAGATTTATTTATAGTTGTTATTTATTTTGAAAGGTTTTTACTGATTACCATTTTCCAAGAAAAAATAGAAATTAAAGACACAATTTAGAAATCCAAAATAACTTTTATTAATGATTTTAAATATCAAAACAACAAATACACCCACACAACATCACTTTCACCTTGGGCAGAGTGAAAGAATTTTGAAAAGATAAACAAAAAACAAATTACTTTGAAATGTGAATGAAATAAGTAACATCAACAGTGATCCAATTCTGGACTCTGACTCCACGTGTCGTGAAGTTTGGCATCTCTTTCTCTGATTCATCTTCGAGAATAGCGTTGATCCTCGGAGTGGTTGAGTGAAGATATCCTGCACTGTGAAATATGTCTTGATATTTACTCAAGGCAAAATTCGACTTCACAACTTCCTTCTTCATGGAGGAACCCAAACTAGTCTCATTCATGTTCACATGTGGATTAATAACCTGCCCCCACACCTTGCTAGGACCTTTTTGCACTACCTGCTGTGCATCCTTAAATGAGATGATGAAATCTTCATTCTTCCTTATATTATCAATAGACAAAGCTTGTAACTGAGTTCCAACTGTGGCTTCATCAGATTCTACAATGCTAAAGGAAGACAAATGAGATATCAACAAGGCTTGCTTACCATTCACAATTACTACCTTTCCTTTACGGACAAATTTCAGCTTTTGAATCAAGGTTGAAGTAACAACTCCTGCTTCATGGATCCATGGTCGTCCCAATAAAAAACTATAGGCGGGGAAAATATCCATAAAGTGAAAGGTGATTTGGAATAGGTGCGAACCTATGTGAATAGGTAAATCCATTTCTCTGATGACATACTTTCTAAAACCATCAAAAGCTTTCACTAGAATGCCACTAGGGCATATAGGAATTCCTTGGTACTTAAGATTTATGAGAGTACTTCTCAGTATGACATTTAAAGCATATCCATTGTCAATCAACACATTGGACAAAGAGTCATTCTTACAATTCATAGATATATGGAGAGCCAGGTTATGGTTTCTTCCTTCATCAGGAAACTCGTCACCACAAAAGCTCAGATTGTTACAAGATGTAATATTCACCACAACATTGTTGAATTGATCCAGGGGCATATCACTTTCAACAAAAGCTTAACCCAACACCTTCACCAGAGATTCCCGATGAGTAGAGGAGTTCATCAACAAGGCTAGAATGGAAATCTTAGATGGAGTTTGCAACAACTGATCCACAATCTTGTAATCACTCATCTTGATGATTTTTAGCAGATCATCAACATCCTTTTCCAAGGTAGCTCCACTAGATTCTCCTACCACTTTCTCAGGCTCAGCATAAGTCTAAACAATATTTTTGCCAGGATTAACATCTCCTCGAAATGTAGGGGCAAAGACACGACCACTGTGAGTTACCTGACTAGCTTCAGTAATATTCTCAACATGGGATAAAGGTTGTATAAAAATTTCCACACCATCTTTCAGGATAGTTGCATTGTACTTATAAGGCACCGCTTTGTCTGATTCATATGGGATAGGACCAGGCAGACAAATAACTACGGGAGCAACAACAAGCTTGTTGTGGTATGTAATTTCTACAGGAGAGGAAACACTAAAACATGACACAATGACATTCACCCCCACTTCTTCAGAATACTCTAGAATCACAAAATCATTATCATAAAACATACCTTCATCAGAAGAAAAGAACTCATCAGCAGAAACATATTCATCATCAGACATGGCCTCAAAATAGTAGTGTTAAATCATATTAACTCTATTATAATCATCTATGTTACTTGTGACTCTGATAGTACCATTATCTAACAACAATTGGACACCTCTTCTTACAATAGAACAACCACAAGAATCCCTACAACAGATCTGACAGGACCCATAATGATGTACCTCCTAGCCATCCACGGGACAAAATGTGGCATGCAACTGCACTAGATCATCATTCATGTAATTCACATAAAAAATCTGGAATTCTCCGGGGAAACCATAAACCATATTCACATATTGTTCATACTCAACCCTTGGTCTGGTTATGTGGATAAGACCTTCATCCATCATTTCTTGAAGACCAGCTCTCACTTTATCGCATCCATGGATATTTGAACTGCAAATACTACAACCAGCATGGTCATGTGTACAATAACTGAATTCACAGAGATCAACATGCATCTTCACTAAATCACCTCTGACTAGATTGATATCAAAAATCCTGAAGTCCCCAGGACAACCAGCAACCATATTTACAGCATTTCCACCTCCATGTTTGGAGAATAAATTATCCTTCACATTGGGACCAATATCCTTAAAAGACAAGAGACCAAATCTTACCATCTTATGCACTTAAAACTTTAATGGATAGCAGTTTTCAATGTTGTGTCCAGGGGCTCCTTGATAAAAATCACAAGTCTGATCCGCCTTATAATACCACGGTAAAGGTGAAGGTATAGCATGGGGAGGCCTAGTTTGCACCAAATTCTTTTGAATCAAAGCCAGAAATAATTCTATATAACTCATTGGAAAATGATCAAAAGCTTCTCTCTTTAAAACCTTTCCCTTGGTTGCCTTGAGGAGGTGCTCTCTGATAGGCAAAAGTAGTCGGAGCTACACTGACGACTGGAGTTATAGAAGCAACTTTTTTTGGTGCTGATGACGTCTTCTCTGAGGTCTAACCTTTCTTTCCTTAACAAAAACATTTGTTTCACTTTATTTCTTTTTTAAAAACCCATATGTTGATTTCCTTGTTCCACTAGAACCTTCATCTTTTGTCAATCGTCCTTCCCTAACAGCTTCTTCTAGACAAACACCCATACTTACCATTTCAGTGAAATCACTCGGTGCACTAGCAACCATCCTTTCATAATAAAATGAACCAAGGGTTTTTAGGAAGTCCTTAGTCATTTCTTGTTCTCCCATTGGGGGTACCACTTGGGCAGCAACCTAGTGCCAATGCTGCGCATACTCTTTAAATGACTCCTTACCTTTCTAAGCCATTGCTCTTAGCTGGTCACAGTTAGGTTCCATAAACATGTTGTACTTATACTTTCTCACAAAACCTTCACCCAAGTCATTGAAGGTGTGGATGTTGCTACTGTCCAATCCCATATACCATTTCAAAGCAACACTGATTAAACTATCCTGAAAGTAATGAATAAGCAAGCGTTGGTCATCAGTATAAGTGTACATCCTTCTGATATACATCACCAGGTGATCACGAGGATAAGAGTTGCCCTTGTACTTCTAAAATTCTGGAACCTTAAACTTTGCTGGCACTTTTACATTAAGGACCAAACAGAGGTCACTGACACTATGTCCGAGTAACTCTTTCCATTAGATAGCCTTCACTTCTTTGTGCATTTCATTGATTTGATCTTGAAAGCCATACAATCGGTTATAGAAACCCAAAATTTCACTTGGTGGAGGAGCAGGATGATAAACTTCATCATTAATAACAGGCATAACATTCACTATAGGAGGCGTAACATGATGAATCTCATCATTGGCAATAGGAGTAGCATGTACCACATGAGGTGCAGAAACAACAGTAGTTTGAGTAAATGGAGCAACTTGAGTAGCAATATTATAACATTCTAGCATGAAACTCTCAGGCATTTCCCATGGGTAACAGTGAGGCATACAATGTTAGCTAGAAATGGGAATCGACAGAACCTCGGAAACAAAAGTTGTTTGTTGTGGCTGAGTAGCATGAGGAGACGGAGGAGGAGGTGGTGGCTAATCCTAAGCAACCACCAACGATTCCACTAAAGCAGTCAGATTGGCTATACCAGCTCTCAAATCAGTAACTTCTTCATGTAGCTCACGATTCTCTTGTTCAAGGTGTTCCATCTTCTTCTTAGAATTAGCCTGAGTATTGTTGAATTAGGAGAGAATAAGAGACATTTAGGTTAAATAATGTGTTTTGAAAACCACTACGGAGACTTTATTGTATATATATAGATTATAACTAATGCTATGATATAGTCGATGTGGGACTATTCTACATACAAATATTCTTAACACTATATATATATATATATATATATATATATATATATATATATATATATATATATATATATATATATATATATATATATATATATATATATATATATATATATATACACACACACTCCCCCTCAAGCTTGAGCATATAAGTCAAATGCATCAAGCTTGCCAGATATATAATTAGTTCTGGGACTTCGCAGAGATTTTGTAAACACATCTACCAATTGATCATTCAAGTTGACAAAGCTTGTGGTGATGTCTCCTGATTCAATCTTCTCTCTGACAAAGTTACAATTAATCTCAATATGTTTAGTCCGCTCATGGAAGACCGGATTTGAAGCAATGTGCAATGCAGCTTTATTATCACAAATAAGTGTCATTAGTATTGGTTATTCAATTTTAAGTTCCTTGAGCAACTGTTTTAACCAAAAAAGTTCACATGTTACCATCACCATGGCTCTATACTCCGCCTCAGCGCTTGATCTTGCAACTACATTTTGTTTCTTACTTTTCCAAGATATAAGGTTTCCTCCAACAAAGTACACAATATCCAAAGGTGGATTGTCTATCAATTGGTGATCCTGCCCAATCAGCATCGGAGTATCCAACTATCTGAGTATGTCTTTTATCTTCATATGCTAAACCTTTTCCTGGAGCACATTTGATGTATCTCAGAATCCGGATAACAACATCCATGTGTTTCTGACAAGGGGAATTTAGGAACTGACTTACCATACTGACTGCAAAAGAAATGTCTGGACGAGTGACTGTGATATAATTCAACTTTCTAACCAATCTTCTATACCTTCCCGAGTCTGATAGAGGCTCCTCCTGATTGGGTAGTAGTTTGACACTTGGATCCATAGGAGTATCAACTGGTTTAGCATTCAACAAACCTGTTTCTTCCAAAATATCCATAGCATATTTCCGCTGAGAAATCACCAAACCATCTTTAGATTGGGCTACCTCAATACCCAAGAAATACTGGAGTTTACCAAGATCTTTTGTCTGAAATTGATCCGAGAGATGTTGTTTCAACTGGAGTATTCCACGCTCATCACTACCAGTTATGACAATATCATCTACATACACAATAAGATAAATACACCCTTGGGCTGAGTGACGATAAAAGACAGAATGGTCAGCTTCACTATGGACCATACCAAATTGTTGTACTACAGTGATGAATCTGCCAAAAAAAGCTCTCGGAGATTGTTTAAGACCATAAAGAGACCCGTGTAACCTATAAACCATATTCGATGACTCCCCCTGAGCAACAAACCCAGGTGGTTGCTCCATATATACTTCCTCTTCAATATCACCATGTAAAAATGCATTTTTGATGTCAAGTTGATGAAGAGGCTAATGTCGAATGGCTGCAATGGCTGGAAGAAGTCTAACAGATTCCATCTTGGCTATAGGCGAAAAGGTATCACTATAATCCAATCCAAAAATCCGAGTGTATCCTTTGAATACCAAGCGAGCTTTAAATCGATCAATCTTACCATATGGACCAACTTTCACTGTATAAAGACAACGACAACCTACTAAAGATTTCCCAGGGGGTAGAGGAACCAGTTCCCAGGTACCACTGCTTTGAAGAGCACACATTTCATCAATCATTGCTTTCCTCCACTCAGGGTGAGATAATGCTTCACCTGGAGTGTTAGGAATAGAAACAGAAGACAAAGAAGACAAATAAGTATGTTGCAAAGGGGAAAGACGATGATAACATAAAGTCAATATAATATGGAGAAAGATTTCGTGTTTGACGTATACCTTTTTGAAGGGTAATCAGAAGATCGGAATCAGGTTGCAGGATCAGACCTGGTGATGGCGAGAGCGTCGGAGGAGAGTCTGCAATGACCTTAGGGACATGTACAACCCTAGGGACAAGTACAACCTCAGGGACAGGTACGACCTCAGGGACAGGTACGACAGATGTTGGTAGACGATGCTGATATGTTTGAAGTGGACGAGAAGTCGGAGGGTTAATCGTAGGGTTATCTAGTGGGCCAGGATCCCTAGAATGATGGGGGATAATGACATATGGGACTTTCAGAAGAGGTGTGGGAGTACACTCCTGAAAGGGTTTTGGAGTTACTTGACTGGACTCGAAATATGGAACAGACTCGAAGAAGGTGACACCGGCCGACATGAGGTATCATTGTAGGGTATGTGAATACCAATGATAACCTTTTTGGGATTGATGATAACCAAGAAAAACACACTTTAGTGATCGAGCTGATAGTTTATCAAGACCAGGAGAGAGATTGTGTACAAAACATGTAGACCCAAAGACTCGGGGATGAATTGGGTGAAGGGGGGAATGGGGAAAAAGGATTGAATGAGGAATTTTATTGTTAAGGACAGATGATGGCATGCGATTTATAAGGTAACATGCCGTTAGCACAGTGTCTCCCCAAAACTGAAGTGGAACATTACCATGGAGAAGTAGGGTCCGAGTGGTTTCTACAAGATGCCAATTTTTGCGTTCGACTACCCCATTTTGTTGAGGTGTATGAGGACAAGATGTTTGGTGGAGAATACCATTACTGGACATAAAATTTTGAAATTGATGGGATAAATATTCACGAGCATTATCACTTCTTAGGGCACGAATAGACACACCAAACTGAGTTTTTATTTCTTTATAAAAATTTTCAAAAATAGAAAATAATTCTTATCTATTTTTCATTAAAAATAACCATGTGCAACATGAAAAATCATCAATAAAGGTGACAAAATACCTAGACTCAAGAGTAGAGATAGTACGTGAGGGACCCCAAACATTGGAGTGAACTAAAGCAAAAGGGGATGAAGCTCGTTTATTGACCCGATTAGGAAATTGACTATGAGTGTGTTTCCCTAACTGACACGACTCAAAATGTAAATTAGATACTTTCGATAAAATTGGAATCAACTTCTGTAATTTGGGAAGACTAGGATGACCTAACTGAGCATGGATTGTGAGTGGAGAATCTTTGGCTGAGCATGTTTGAGATGACACTGAGAGGTAATAAAGACCTTGAGACTCACATCCAACGCCAATTGTCCGTCCTAAACTCCGATCCTGCAGGGTGACATTACTATTAGTGAAGGTTTCAATACAATCAAGAGAACGACTTAAACGACTGACTCAAAGTAAATTAAATGGACAATTAGGTACATAGAGAACAGAAGTAACAAAGAGAGAAGGTAGAATTTGAACAGTACCAAATCCTTTGGATCCGGTTTGAGAACCATTGGCAGAAGTTATTATAGGTAAGAAACCAGAGGTAGAGAGGGAAGAGAAACGATTTTTATTACCAGTAACATGATCAGACGCACCAGAATCAAGGACCCAAGGTCCAAGAGAAGATGATTGAGAGAAGAAAATAGATGAATTACCAGCGTGTGCAACCGAAGTAGTAGAATCTGAGTTCTGATAATTTCGATACCACTTGAGGAAATCATCGTAGTTTGGCATAAAGTTCTGAGGACTAGCCATGAGTATCGGATTTGGAAAAGTTGCACGATGGCGAGTGCGGTGGTGTTAAAATTGTCGGAATCTGCCGGATCGAAGGAGGCGCTTTTTCCGGAAGGTCGCCTAAATTAGTAGCAGCAGATGGGCAGCAGTTCGGTGGTTACCGAAGAATTTTAGAATGTGGGAGGAAAACCGGAGTGATGACACGGTTTGCAAAAAAAAAAAAAATTGTCACCGGAAGACAGTGGATCAACCGGGTAAAACACAACGAATAATTACCTCTTAGTAGGCTCTAGATACCATGTTGAATTATGAGAGACTAAGAGACATTCAGGTTAAACCGTATGTTTTGAAAAGCACTACGGAGACTTTATTATATATAGAGAGATTATAACTAATGTTATGATATAGTCGATGTGGGACTATTCTACATACAAATATTCTTAACTATATATATATATATATATATATATATATATATATATATATATATATATATATATATATATATATATATATATATATATATATATATATATATATATATATATATATATATATATATATATATATATATATATATATATATATATATATATATATATATATATATATATATATATATATATATCAACAGTAGCAATGAGACAGCTTGCCGACTGACTGAAGGAATGCAAAAAATATGTGCAAAATGATGCATGATATATAATGCATATGATTTATCATTTTTATTCAAGGAACTCAAAGAATTATAGACAATTGCAAATATTAAAGTATTAACACATTTGGAAATACTGAAAAATTATCATTTTAATAATAACTTTGGAATGGATTACAACTTTTAGTACAAGTTTCAACAATCATAAGTACAACAGAATAAAGATAGAATCTAAAAATCCTAAGGAGCCAAAGCTGATATTTCCCATGAGTCTTTCAATCTGAGCCTTCAACTGCTTATTCTCTTCTGCATACTTGTCAGTGACTTCTTTCTAACCATCAGAATCATAAAATGGGTGACCAGGACTTGGCTGAACTCTAGAGGAAAATAAATCCTCTTGTTTCTGAAGAAGAGAAAAACACAAGAAGGGGGGGGGGGGGGGGTTGAATTGTAAAACTGAAAAAACACTTGCAATGAACACGATATTTTTATCCTGGTTCGTTTGATCTCAAACTACTCTAGTCCACCCGTCAAGGTGATTTCGCCTCTCTCCAACGAGGTCTTAATCCACTATATTCAACTGAATATTACAATCTGCTTTAACAACTGCTAAAGCCTTCTTGATGCAAACCATAACCCGGTTTGTCAAGGAAACACTTTCTTACAAAGAAGATAAAACTAGGTGTGTGAATGTTTTCTACAAAACTGTATCACAACTGTGATGTTACACAACTTAAGCTTATGAAACTAGATTGCTAAACAATGATTGGGTAAGGAGATATGTAGCATTTAGCAAACTGAGAGAAGGAAGATTGTGATTAGCTTTTAGGCGTGTAATATGTTGGAGAGCATTATCCAATTCAATCTTCATAGTCTTGTTTATATAGCACTGAGATTGTTGAACGTTGGAGCAATAATCTTGATTCAATGCTAATAACAAACTTTCCTTATTGAGCAGATCTTGTCTGGAATGATGCCGTTGGTAATAATTCGCCTTGAATGCACAGTGCCGTTGCTATTTAAAGCGTGTTCTGGATTGGCTTCATTCTGACTCTGCTTAACTGCTGATGAACTGTTGTTGTCTTTATCAGAGTGTTGATCGCAGTTCTGTTCATCAAGCTTCAGCATACACGTGAGTTAATCTTCTGATTCTGGTATTCTGATATAGCAACTTCTGATGCTGATGTTGAGAACCAATATTCTGATGCTGATTAGGTGTGCTCTTGCTGATACCTATCAGAGTTTCTGCAAATCAGAAAGTAATATTTTAGGTAGCAAGTAGTTCTTACATGAATCACATAATTAATATATCCTTTCATTTTGTTATCATCAAAACTTAAACTTAGGGTAGTAGATTCAAACTTTGTTCTAACAATCTCCCCCTTTTTGATGATGACAAAAACTAGATATTTTTAATTGAAAATAACGTGAAAAAGTATCAGAGATAACTAAATGATAAGATGTATCAGAGTAAGAGGTTATCAAAGATAAGGGATAAAGAGATATAAGAGTTGAGAGATACTCCCCCTGAATTTATTACTTCCCTTTTTAATTCCAAGAGTTCTTCAGGATCAGATCTTTATTGCTTTTCTTTGAACATCAGAATATCAGAGTTTTGACTATCAGAAGCTTTGGATCAGAATGTCAGAGCAGAGCTTCAGATCAGAGTATCAGAGCTTTTCTTATCAGAGCTTTGCTTTGGGTCAGAGTATCAGAGCTTTAGTCTTCAGAATATCATGGAGCATTCTTGTACCTGTAGACTTAAGAAAAAACAGAAAACATATTCAAGTATATCAGAGTTAGAATGTTCGAGAATTTCTGTCTTAGTAATCCGTTATTATTTAAAATATCATTCTTGTTCTCCCCCTTTTTGTCAGCAATCAAAAAGTGTAAGTGATGTGCTAAAACATTTAGAGCAGAAAAACTTGAGAAATAATGAGAAACTGTAAAAGATTAAAGTGAGAGGTTAACGTGCTTAAATAGGCTTCAGAATATTTTGAAATTGTAAACGTTTTCAAGAAAGAGAAATAAAATCATGATTACGTTTTAAAAACATGATTACTTTCATTTAATGCTTGCTGATTTTGGGGGATTTGAGAAAGATACTTAAAACGGTTACCAGACATGTGTCTCAATGCACCCAATCAGCGTTTTGCCTTCTCAGAAGCATGCACGCGTTCTGCTTCAGAGATATGCTGATGATTGGATGAAACTTGTTTGATGTAGTGATCAGCACGTCTATCCTTGAGCTTAGACTCTCAGATCTTTAAGACTAGCATTTGATGCAATCTGCATGTTCTATCTTTCTGAAAGGAGATTGATCAGAAGTTCACAGTAAAACAAATACATTCTGAAGATAAATATATGGAATTAAAACATTTTCACTCTGGGCAGATTTTCATACTGAGATGTTTCAGAATGAAATTGAACCTATCTTCAGAAAGGGGTTTAATGAAGATATCAACCCATTGATGGTCTGTATCTATAAATTTTAAATTCAAAATTCCTTTCAGAATATAGTCCCTAATGAAGTGATGTTTTATTTCTATATGCTTAGCTCTAGAATGTAAAATGGGATTCTTACTTAAGCAAATAGCAGAAGTATTATCACAGAGTATAGGAATGTTACTCTCAAAAATTTGGAAGTCTTCAAGCTGACTTTTCATCCAGAGCATTTGTGTGCTACATCCTGCTGCTGCTATGTACTCAGCTTCTGCTGTTGATAGCGCAATTGTTGATTGCCTTTTGCTGGACCAAGAGATCAGATTTTCTCCCAGAAACTGGCAGCTTCCAGAAGTACTTTTACGCTCCACTCTGTCTCCAGCAAAGTCAGCATCACAGTAGCCTACTAAACTGTAATCACTAGATTTTCTATAAAACAAACCCATATTAGTAGTACCTTTCAGATACTTGAAAATTCGCTTAACAGCTATTAAGTGAGATTCTCTAGGATCTGATTGGAATCTAGCACAAATACAAACGCTGAATAATATATCAGGTCTTGAAGCTGTCAGATAAAGGAGAGAACTAATCATACCTCTGTGGACTTTCTGTTCTACATTTTTGCTTACCTCTTCTCTTTCCAGAATGCATGTGGGATGCATTGGAATCTTTGATGGCTTACATTCTGAGAGGTCAAATTTCTTCAGAAGATCTCTGATGTATTTGCTCTGATGAATGTAAGTTCCCTCTGGAGTTTGATTGATCTGAATTTCTAGAAAGAATTTCAGTTCCCCCATGAGGCTAATCTCAAATTCTGCCTGCATACACTTAGCAAATTTTCTTCCAAAAGAAGGTTTAGTAGAACCAAAAATAATATCATCAACATAAATTTGACAGACTAAGATGTCATTCTTAACTGATTTACAGAATAAGGTAGTGTCCACCTTCCCTCTGGTGAATTCATTTTCTAACAGAAAGTTACTTAGCCTTTCATACCAAGCTCTGGGAGCTTGTTTCAGACCATATAGTGACTTCTTTAGTTTAAAAACATGTTCTGGATGTTTTGTATTTTCAAAACCAGGGGGTTGGTGCACATAAACCTCTTCTTCTATATAACCATTTAAGAATGAACTTTTGACATCCATCTGATATAGAGTGATGCCTCTATTAACAGCAAATGAAATTAAAAGTCTGATAGATTCTAACCTGGCGACTGGAGCAAAGGTTTCTGTATAGTCTATCCCCTCTTGCTGACTATAACCTTGTGCAACCAGTCGTGCTTTGTTTCTGATGACTTCACCTTGTTCATTTATCTTGTTTCTGAAGACCCATCTTGTTCCAATGACGTTGAATCCTTTTGGTCTGGGAACAAGATCCCATACGTCATTTCTGGTGAATTGATTCAGCTCTTCTTGCATTGCCAGAATCCAGTCATTATCCAGAAGTGCTTCATCAATAGAAGAAGGTTCGATCAGAGACACAAGTCCCATGAGGGTTTCTTCAGAGTTTCTGAAGCTTGCTCTTGTTCTAATTGGATCTTCCTTTCTTCCTAAGATGGTCTCTTCTGGGTGATCCAAGCTGCTTCTGGGTAATCTCTTCTGAGGTTGATCAGCAGCTGTTGTAGGATTGCTAGCAGTGCTCCTTTCAGATGTTGAAGGAGTGTTTGTGTTGAGAGCTTCTGATGACTTGTCTTCAGAACCTGTAAATTCAATTTCCATACCTGCAAAAACTTCATTCTGCTTTGACTTTTCATAGTCAAGCTTATCATCAAAACGAACACTGGTTGATTCTTTCACAATCTGTGTTTCTGTATTGTATACTCTGTACCCTCTTGAGCGTTCAGAGTATCCTAACATAATACACTTCTGTGCTTTAGAGTCAAACTTGTTCAAATAATTCTTTGTATTTAACATAAAACAGGTACATCCAAATGGATGAAAATATGAAATGTTGGGCTTTCTGTTCTTCCACAATTCATATGGAGTCTTTTCCAGAATAGGTCTTATTGAGATTCTATTCTGAATGTAGCACGCTGTGTTTATTGCCTCTGCCCAGAAGATCTTAGCAACGTCTGTCTCATTGATCATGGTTCTGGCCATTTCTTGCAATGTTCTGTTCTTTCGTTCTACAACTCCATTTTGTTGGGGAGTTCTAGGACAAGAGAAATCATGCAGAATGCCTCTGTCATTAAAGAATGACTCAAAATCTCTGTTTTCAAATTCTCCACCATGATCACTTCTGACTTTAACGATTCTAAGATCCTTTTCATTCTGAACTTGGTTACAGAAGGTAACAAACACAGAGTGTGACTCGTCCTTGTGTCTTAAGAACTTTACCCATGTCCATCTGCTATAGTCATCTACGATTACTAACCCATACTTCTTGCCACTGACTGAAGCAGTTTTAACTGGTCCAAATAAGTCAATGTGCAGAAGTTCTAATGGCTTAGAGGTAGAAACAACATTTTTAGATTTAAAAGAAGGTTTTGCAAACTTGCCTTTCTGACATGCTTCACACAGAGCATCTGAATTGAACTTCAAATTAGGAAGTCCTCTGACCAGATTGAGTTTGTTAATCTGAGATATTCTTCTCATACTAACATGCCCCAATCTTCTGTGCCAGATCCACTGCTCGTTGTTAACAGACAGAAGGCACTTTACATTCTGACTTTTTAGTTCAGAAAGTTTGATTTTGTAAATGTTGTTTTTCCTCTTTCCATTAAACAGGATAGTCCCATCTTTCTTACTAACAGCTTTACATGATTTTTGATTAAAGATTATATCATAACCGTTATCACTTAATTGACTTATGGATAACAGATTATGCATTAATCCATCTACTAGCAGAACATTATTAATAGAGGGAATATTTCCATTACCTACAGTTCCAGAGCCAATGATCTTTCCCCTCTGATTGCCTCCAAAGCCAACGTGGCCTCCAGGCTTAAGTTCCAGGCTTTGGAACATATGCCTTCTTTCCGTCATGTGTCGCGAGCAGCCAGAGTCCAGGTACCATGACTGGTGTTTCTGACTTGCTGCTAAAGATATCTGCAACATGTATTATTTTATCCTTAGGTACCCAGATTTTCTTGGGTCCTGATTTGTTAGATTTACCAAAACTCTGGTTGAATTTTGGTTTCACAGAGTACTTACTGCTAGTGTATTTAATATCATGTGTGTGACCATACACAAAATGTGAATTCAGAGGAGTGTGTTTAATTGTTAAGTCCATGACATTCTTTGGTGTAGGAACCTTACCTTGGTATCCTATTCCTTTCCTGCCGTTTCTGCTAACTCCATAGATCATTGAAGCCATTTTGCTTCTATCTATGCTTTTAGCAAGGAACTTCTGGAAACTGTGATCATACTCCTTGATGATCTCATCAGCGTTGCTGGGAGTTTCAGAAATTGGTTCCTTCTGAGAGTTTTGTAAAGTATTTTCTAATTTTGAAATTTTAATTCTCAGCTCAGAATTCTCCAATTTAAGACTCTCAGTCTTATTGGAGTCAGATTCAAGATTCCTTTTCAGGTCTCTGAATTTAACTCTAATCTGCTGATACCTTTCCAGGATTTCATTAAGGCTTTCAGCAAGTTCAGCCTTGGTAAAATTAACAGCAAAGTTAGGAAATACCTCTTCAGTATCTGATTCTGAGTCTGATTCAGAAGCTTCACTATCTTCTGAAATGGTAGCCATGAGAGCTATGTTTGCCCTCTCATCATCCGATTCTGAGTCAGCTTCAGACGAGTCAGAGTCATCCCATGTAGCCATGAGACTTTTCTTCTTTTCTCTTCCAAACTTCTTTTTGGGCTTTTCTTTCTGAAGCTTTGGGCAGTCACTCTTGTAGTGTCCTTGCTCATTGCACTCATAGAAGATGATGTCCTTAGTGTTTGGCTTTTTGCTACTTGAGGAGCCTTCAGATCTTCTGTATCCAGAAGAAGAATCTGTCCTTCTGTATCTGGAAGAAGACTCGTTTTGATCAGATCTTCTGGGATTCCTGAACTTCCTTTGCCTCTGCTTCCACAGTTGATTTACTCTTCTGGAGAGGAGGGAGAGTTCGTCTTCTTCTGATGAGGATCCATCATATGTTTCTTCAACTGCCTGCAAAACTTTAGACTCAGATTTTTTGTTAGATTTTAATGCTAAAGGCTTACCTTGCTTCTGAGGCTCATCAGCTTCTAGCTCTATCTCATGACTTCTGAGGGAGCTGATAAGTTCCTCCAGAGTAATTTTGTTGAGATCTTTTGCTAGCTTCAGAGCTGTAACCATTGGTCTCCACTGCTTGGGTAAGCTTCTGATGGTTTTCTTGACATGGTCAGTAGTAGAGTATCCTTTGTCCAGAACCTTGAGACCATCTACCAGAATCTAGAATCTTGAGAACATTGTTTCAATGGATTCAGATTCTTCCATTTTGAACGCCTCATACTTCTGAATGAGCGCCAAAGCTTTAGTTTCTTTGACCTGAACGTTGCCCTCATGCGTCATTCTGAGTGAGTCAAAAATGTTCTTTGCTGTGTCTCTGTTGGAGATCTTTTCATATTCAGTATAGGAGATGGCGCTGAGAAGGATGGTTCTGGCCTTGTGGTGATTCTTGAAGTCACGCTTTTGTTGGTCAGTCATTGTTTTTCTATCAATCTTCTGACCGCTTGCATTCACAGGGTGCGTGTATCCATCTGTCACCATATCCCACAGATCAGCATCATGTGCCAGAAAGAAGCTTTCAATTCTGTCTTTCCAGTAATCAAAGTTTCCTCCATCAAAGACTGGAGGTTTGCCGCTGAATCTGTCTCTGTCCTCATGGTTGTCATTGCTGGTGTAAGAATAGTTTCCTGCCATTGTGTTTTTCTGACGCTGGATCTTGTACTGACACGGTTAAGTGTTTTAGCTCAGAACCAGGCGCTCTGATGCCAATTGAAGAAGAGAAAAACACAAGAAGGGGGGGGTTGAATTGTAAAACTGAAAAAACACTTGCAATGAACACGATATTTTTATCCTGGTTCGTTTGATCTCAAACTACTCCAGTCCACCCGTCAAGGTGATTTCGCCTCTCTCTAACGAGGTCTTAATCCACTATATTCAACTGAATATTACAATCTGCTTTAACAACTGCTAAAGCCTTCTTGATGCAAACCACAACCCGGTTTGTCAAGGAAACACTTTCTTACAAAGAAGATAAAACTAGGTGTGTGAATGTTTTCTACAAAACTGTATCACAACTGTGATGTTACACAACTTAAGCTTATGAAACTAGATTGATAAACAATGATTGCGTAAGGAGATATGTAGCGTTTAGAAAACTGAGAGAAGGAAGATTGTGATTAGCTTTTAGGCGTGTAATATGTTGGAGAGCATTAGCCAATTCAATCTTCATAGTCTTGTTTATATAGCACTGAGATTGTTGAACGTTGGAGCAATAATCTTGATTCAATGCTAATAAAAAACTTTCCTTATTGAGCAGATCTTGTCTGGAATGATGTCGTTGGTAATAATTCGCCTTGAATGCACAGTGCCGTTGCTACTTAAAGCGTGTTCTGGCTTGGCTTCATTCTGACTCTACTTAACTGCTGATGAACTGTTGTTGTCTTTATCAGAGTGTTGAGCGCAGTTCTGTTCATCAAAACTTCAGCATACACGTGAGTTAATCTTCTGATTCTGGTATTTTGATATAGAAACTTCTGATGCTGATGTTGAGAACCAATATTCTGATGCTGATTAGGTGTGCTCTTGCTGATACCTATCAGAGTTTCTGCAAATCAGAAAGTAATATTTTAGGTAGCAAGTAGTTCTTACATGAATCACATAATTAATATATCCTTTCATTTTGTTATCATCAAAACTTAAACTTAGGGTAGTAGATTCAAACTTTGTTCTAACAGTTTCTCCATCATATCTATAATACGACTCCTTATAATCTCAATCAAGTCATCCTTCTCTTTCAACTCTGTTGAGTAGGACACCTCTAAAGTCTGGTACTTATTCTTCTACGCTTCCTTCTCTTGTTGCATCCTAACCAAGGCAAGCTTAAGTTTTCCACATCATCTAAGAGAGGAGGAATATTCCTCATAAACATATCATGTATATGTTCTTCACGAGAATAAGGCATATTCAATTGAGTTGCCCTTGCTTGTACCTAACGAAGATGAGGCTCTAAGGAAACAACTCCTCTTGGTCCCAAATCTTTTCTACCTTTTCTATAAATATGGCGCCAAGCCTTCTAAATCTCTTTCTTAGTTTCCTTATGATATTCTACTTATTTGAGAAAGAAACCACTCAGATGAATTTTGTTTGGCTTGTCTCTCATTGGATATCTAAGTTGACGATGCACAAAAACGAAATTATAGTTAATTCCTCCCTTTGTACCAAGAAGAGGCACATTGGGGAAACTACCACAACTATCAATAATCTCTACATCATAATAAGCTTGATGATACCGATCAATATCGGAATAAGTGAGAGCCATAATATTTGGTTCCCAACAGGATTCATTCTTGAGATCCCAAAAAGCAACAGTCTGAAGTAAGTGAGAAATAAACCACTGATATAATAAATGGTGTGCAACAGATGATCACCCCTCCTTGATAAAAATTATAAAGATGGATGTAATAATAAGTATATCCTAGCAATGTAGGGACTGAATTCCCAATCAAAAATATCTTAATGGCATTAACATCCACAAATTTGTCGATGTTAGGAAACAAGAACAACCCATAGGAAAGCAAAGCAAAGATAGCCTCGAAAGCAGCTATACTCTTCATTTTGGAGAAATAACGAGCTTTCTCAAATAAAAACTGAGCAGGTAAACCCCTGATTCCTCCTTTGGTAGTCATGTTATCCTCAATCTCAGACTTCTTCAAATGAGTCATGGTGGAAATCTCATGAGACTTGGGCTCTCCTTCTAAGCCGATGAAAGGAACACGATCAATAATAGGTAAATCGAGTAAGTAAGAATACTCCTCCAATGTGGGAATTAAGTGATAATCAGGGAAAGTAAAACACCGACACAAAGGATCATAGAACTGGACAAATGTGGAAAGAATACCCTCCTTTATCTTGAGCTTCATAAGAGGCACAACGGATTCATACTTCTTTTGGAAATCTGTAGAACTCTCAATCTTAGGAATCAAACTCATCAGTTCCTCTATCTTAGGATCCTTGAAACTGTACTTTCGAGTCTTTCTATTTCCAAAATCCATGGTAAAAAAGTACCTGAGATATTTGCAAAAGTCAACCTTAAGTTCCTTGAAAAAAACGTTTGAAGAATGCTCATGGGTGCATGAATGCATGATGCAACAATCACACACAAGATCACAAACATGGGGGTTCATAGGTTCAACGTCACGAGCATGAAGCCAAAGGTACTACCTACAAGGTAAGGACTAATAGTTTATCACCTGTCGAACAAGGTTCTAAAAGATTCCCAAAGTCTACATCCTTCCTTCAAATATTGCCAATGCCCTGATTAACCCAGTAATCAACAATATTCGTAGGAAAAACTCGTATGAGTGTAGCATCGCGTGACAAACACTTCCGAATTGCTCCATCATAGTTTCTGCACTACACCTAAAATTACAATATGGGTTAAGGATTCTACGGTCCTCAACTTCAGCAGGCTCCCAGGTCGAAAGTAACACGTCTTCATGATTTCTCGGTAAACGAATACTACAGTCAAAGAGGCCTCCACTGAGTGAGGGATCTCATGTCTTCTTTTTTGGGATTCATCCCTCAAAGTTAACGTGACTATACCGCCCGTCCTATCTTAAGTTCACCCAAGTCCAGGTAGAGGACTTATAAGAAATCACCAAGCACCCTAAAACCAGGAAAATCCAGACAAACATATATATAACACATAATATACAACAAATAATAGCACATACACAAAATAAACAAAGATAGGGTCAACCCCCTTAGAGATGAACCAACATTTGGTCGATCTTTCCCTAGTGAAGTCGGCATTTTTCTGTAGTGGTAGAAATGTTGAGATTAAGCCATTGGATTTACTTAACTCGCATAAATCAAATAAAAATCGCCACCGCACTTTATTGTTTCCAAATGAAATGAGAAAAGAGAGAATAAACCCAAAAGAGAGTGAGGGAGAATATAGGTACGGGGATTTGTTATGCAAAGGGAAGATATTAGAACCCTAAACATCTATGGTACTCCACAGGAACCTCTTTTAAAATCTGTGTATTTTGGCTATAAAAGGTATATACAAAATAAGATGGTGGGGATGAGAAAAGAAGTCTTTTTTATATAGAATTTTTGCATCCAGCGCGGTTGCGAACCTTTAGTGCCTACATACCATCTTCCGTGCAATAGGGGATTAGGGTAATCGTAGTTTACCTCAAAAATTTTAAAATACAAGTGTGTTGGTTAATTTTAAGAAAACAGACATCATTATCATATCGGAGTGAAAAACATACTTACTACCCACGATTACG
The DNA here is from genome assembly GCA_948472305.1 of Vicia faba. NCBI lineage: Eukaryota > Viridiplantae > Streptophyta > Magnoliopsida > Fabales > Fabaceae > Vicia > Vicia faba. The sequence continues at coordinate 318,572,892 of OX451736.1, read as the reverse complement.
AGAAAAAAGAATTTGTATCATCTCAAGGTGGAGGATATAGCTTGAATTTTAAAATCAACAAAGCCTCACTCAACACCCAAGTGAAAAATATCTCACTTCACTATATATCGTAGAAGTATAGTAACTTGCATCACTACAAGTATTGACAAGAGTCTAATATTTTGAGAAAAAGTTTTAAAGTAAAAATCCAAAGTGGAAAAATGGTTTGAATGAGTTTGATTGACTTTTAGTCTTCTCACAAGAAATGTCAAAGTATTATTAATATTGATTAAAATTTGATTAAGAAAATATTTTTAAAATACATGGACCTAAGTCCAAGTTTATTATGAAAGCAGTTCAAGTTAGAAAACAAGAGGATTTTTGAAAAGGAGGGAGAAGATTTTGAAATTAAAGAAGATATGAGGAGATGAAGAGACTATCCTAAAGCATAAGGTAAAATCTAAGGAAAATAAAGATCTAACCAACAACAAGCCAACACTTGACATAAAGAGTCAATGTAGAATTCTCATCCTTTGGATTGAAACCATGTAAGCAAAAACACTAAACCTCTTAGGAATACCAAGCTTCAAATGAATTAAGCCTTTAAAAAAATTAGGCAGAGTAACGGTAGTATACAGAGGAATTCCTAATCACAGATAAAACACATAATCCGAATAACCTGTTGCGATACGGTGGCAGAACTGACTGTTTATACTGGTTTTTGCATTTTTGTTTGCAAACATTGCGGTAAGCAAGAGTCGCCACTGACTTTTCTTTTATCCAAATTAAGGAAAGGGTGAAAAGAACAGAAAAAGACCTTTTCGAGAATTTTCTGAGTAAGGGGGTAGATTATGGAAAGGGAAGATGTTAGAACCCGTTCCATCCATATTTTTCTACGGGATCTTAGATGCTTATCTCATTTTTTAAATACATTGTGGTTTGTGTTTTTTAAAAGTATTTGAAAATTCCTTAGTGTGGCGATTCGCTTTATGATAACTCTTGTATCAGTCCTCAAAAGTGTTGACAAAGCGAATGTTTTTGAAAGTGTTTTTGAAATATTTTGTGTAAGTATGAAAAGTTTGTTTTGAGCAAGCATCTATGAACTATCTACTTATATTAGAAAAGGTTCATTCTTTTCCTCCTATCCTTTAGACAGTGCTATGCTACTATTAGTGAGTAGGTAGCCCTATCGTTGGATGTTTGAGGGATATTCGGAGGGACGTACAGTCATAAAGGCAACATATGGAGACACTTTAGCAATTTTGTTTAAGGGACTAGATCATTTACCAATAGGAAACACTGTAGGGTCATCGAGGGACTATGATCTTTTGATTTACGGGTCTTTGCTAAAGCGTCCCTCTTTTCGAGGGACGTGACTGTTTTATTTTTCGAAAGGAAACCAAAGTGAGCGTACCATAGAGGTGTATATGTGCAAGTGATTCAATTCGGTTCATTTATCTTTGTTATTAGGTTTTCTAGCGCTCTGTTTCCAGTCTTTCCATACAAGCCTAATTACTAACAGTTAATATTTTGCAGGAATTTAAAGTGCATGAATTGTAAATCCTACGCTATTACAAGGCTTTGGGGAGGGGGTATTTACATGTCCAAAAATGGGGGAAAATAAAGAAAGCTATAAAAGCCCTAGTTAATTCTATTACATTCCATCAGCAAATACATTAGTAAAAATTGCAAAAATATATAATGCGTGCGAAATGGAACGAGGCGTCTAAAAACTTAAAAACATTTCTAAGTAAAATAAGAAAATCTTTTTGCTTTTTTTTTGTTTATTTTAAGAAAAATAATTAAACTACCTTAAATCTAAATTTAATTAAAAAAATATATTAAATGATTTTAAACCTAATTCTAAAATTTTTTTGTATTTTTATTAAGAAAATATTGGATGAAATAAACCTAATTCTAATTGATTTTAAATTATTTAAAAAAACAAGTCAAAATAATTAAGTTAATTAATTTACAAAATTAAAAATTAGTTTAAGAAAACCTAAGTCTATTATTATTATTTTTCTGATTTTATATTATAAAAAAATGATTTTTGAAATTAATAAACAAATAAACAATAAAATAAATAAATGAAAAAAATGTAAAAAATGGGCCTGATTGTCAAAGCAAAAAAAGGGGGGGTGCGTTTGAGATTTTTGTTAGGCCCAAATAAGCCTGAATCCAATCACTCCAAAAATGATTGGGTGGGCATCACCCTTGAAGTTGTAGGGTGGGATTGCGCCTTAGGATGGTCAGATCTCCTTGCATCAACATCTGATGGTCCAGGTGCAAGGTTTAAGATGCGCGCATGAGCCTGTATTCCACTGGATCTACAAAGCAAATATGAGAAAAATAAAAAATCCCAACCTGGGATCGAACCCAGACCCTCCAGCATCACGCACACCTCCTTCACCACCAAGCCAATTGATCATTCATTGCTTCATACAAATAAATAAATATATATAATATAATCAATAAGAAATATATTCAAAATAAATACGCGCGATGAGTGGACTCTGGGTATGTTTGAATGGACCAATCATAAGATGTTGTTGAGCCACGCCAGCCTAGACCTAGGACCGGTCAGTCCAACAACCGGAGCCGGTGGTTTCCAATGTCTTCTCCGGCGGAGTCTCTTGCAAAACATGACAAAACCAAAAACAAAACATGCAAATCTACATAAAAACGTCTCCTGGTCATGAATATGGCCTCCAAATTTACTAAAATTTCATGTATCCCTGGGTTCGAGTACGAAACCTTAACGACGGTCAACCATGGCAACACGCGATCTAAGGCTATAGCTCTTCATGTAACATATTAGAACAGATGCAGACATCATCAACAATATGAATATAAGCTTAAAGAATATTAATATGGCATGATTTGAAAGTTTGAGATCACGAAATGTTTACCAAAGTGGAGGTTTGGTTGAGTACTTCTGGGCATGTGATAGCTTGAATGAGGAGTGGTATGTGCTCCTGTGATATTGATGGAGTGCTTGGAAGGAGTTGAATCTGGCTGGATCAGGGGTTTCGAGTTTGACAATTTCAAGGAAAATTTTGCAATTTTTAGGTGTTCTCTAGGCTGTGTGTATGCGTGAGTAATGCTGGAACATGAATGGTATTTATAGAGCAGATGGAGGGAACAAAGTTACAAGGAAAGAAATCATAGCAATAAGGTCATGTTTAAAGCCATGATTACAATTTGAAAAATTGCCAAAACTTGAGATTTCATGCTATTTTCAAAGCTGGATGAACCTGGACATCTTGGCACGAATTTATGGGCCTCTAGGCAAGACAAAGAAGCAACCCAAATGCCAAAGCCCATCTCTATTTATTTTGTACACTTTATTTTATATTTATTTGAAATAAATTAAAATAAATATGAACAAAATAGATAAAAATGGTAAGGAAATGTAAAAATTATATTATAGGTCCCATATAAGGTTATGAATATGTTTGAAGTCCGAGAAATTAAGCCATTGACCTAAAATTTTAAGTTTGCTCCATGCACAATTCTTGAAATTTCCAAAATTTTCCCAACTTAGGTAAGCCATAACTTGCTCAATTTTTATCTCATGATGATGATCTTGGACTTTTTGGAAATCCCAAGATGTCTACTTCAATCCCTTTTCTTATCAATTTTTCATTTGAATAATTTATCTTGATGTAAATGGTCTTAACAAAAAGGTCCTTTTGTTGACTTTCTGAAAATGACCTGTAATGTATGAGCTTGTATCTTTCAAATGGTGCATATCTTGAACTTTAGGACAAAAGAGAAGTTGTAGGGAATTGGATTCTCTTTAAAATGAGCCTTGGTTGGGGAAAATGGATTATGTATATGAAAGTTATGCCTGGTCAAAGTTCAGTTGACTTTTCCTTTAGAAACCCTCATTTAACAATTCTTGACTTTTTGATAGATTAGGAGCATTTCTTGAGGAATCATGATCAACCCTTGATCAAATGATGGACATCACTTCAAAATGTTGATGTTGACCAAAAATATTGAAGTTTGACTGTATATAAGCCACAGTTGACTTTTGACCTAGTACAATTTATTTTCAAGCATTTGAGAAATTGACTGAGCAAACTTGTGGTGTAAGGCATGAAATTTGTCATGGACAATCTTGAAGGCATGTTAGAACAATGAAAAACATTTGAGACCTTTAGAGCTCAAACGTCTTGGTGAAAAGTGAAACCCTAATTAGAGGTTCATTACTTATGAGGAGAATTTGTCTGGTCAATTCTTAGTCAACCTTCACCAATTGGGAACCTCAATGAGCATATCTTGAGTAAAAATGGGAGGGAAAATTTTAGGGTATAACAGCTGCCCATGTTCAATCTCTTAAACTTGAGGATTTAGATTGGCTTTTCTACCTTTCGTGATCTGAAGATGGAAGATTATTGAACACTAGAGTGCCCAGAAATTTGCACTCACATGAAGTAACAATGATGGTTGATGATGTCGGGAATGGGCTTAAAGATGACATTTGGAGAAGATGACTGAGAGTCGTTGGAGATGGGCTTAATGATTCCATCCAAAGTAGATGTTGATTTCATAAATGGTCCCTTTGTGGGGAATTCTGTTTCTGCTGTCTGAGGAGGACTCCGCTGGGGAATGTGAGTTTATGTTGTTCTCCCACTTGAGGAAAACTCTGTGGGGAATAGAGTCTAGGAGCTTCAGTTGTCCAAGACTCTACTGAGTAGTTATCTTTGTACCAGAGAGATGAGAGTTTGCTGCTTTCTGGTTGAAATCCAGGCTCCACAGTAACTTGCCGGGGATAATGGAATTAACCGTTACCTGAAAATGTATTAGAAAGAGCCCGTGTAGGGCTGTTTTAGGACGAGTCTGTGTTAGTCTTCATCCAGAGATATATGAGAAGGAGCCTGTGTGGGGCTTCTTAAGGATGAGTCAGTGTTAGACTGCATTTGGTGATCATGAGAAGAAACCATTGTAAGATTGCTTCATCTGGTCACGTAGATAGTTTTCCTGTCTGGTTTCAAGTGTTAATCTATAAATAAGCTATTCATAGATAGTTGTTCTGTCTGGTTTCAGGTATTAATCTGGAACTTGAAAATTGTCGGTTATTGAGATAGTTGTCCTGGCTTGTTACAAGTATTAATCTCTGACCTGAGAAAGAAAGATAGTTTTCCTGGCTTGTTACATGTATTAATCTTCAATCTCCTCATGTAGATAGTTTTCCTGGCTTGTTACAGGTATTAACCTGCAGTCAGTCGTCCACAGATAGTTGTCTTGGCTTGTTACAGGTATTAATATGGAACTTGTTTTTGTTGGTTCTTGAGATAGTTATCATGTCTGGTTTCAGGTATTAATCTCTGACCTGATAAAGAAAGATAGTTTTCGTGGCTTGTTACACGTATTAATCTTCAATCTCCTCATAAAGATAGTTTTCCTGGCTTGTTACAAGTATTAACATATAGTCGATCGTCCACAGATAGTTGTCCTGGCTTGTTACAGGTATTAATCTGGAACTTGTTTTTGTTGGTCATTGAGATAGTTGTCCCATCTAGTTTCATGTATTAATCTCTGACCTGAGAAAGAAAGATAGTTTTCCTGGCTTGTTACAGGTATTAATCTTCAATCTCCTCATGTAGATAGTTTTCCTGGATTGTTACAGGTATTAATCTACAATCAGTCGTCCACAGATAGTTTTCCTGGCTTGTTACAGGTATTAATCTGGAACTTGTTTTTGTTGGTCATTGAGATAGTTGTCCTATCTGGTTTCAGGTATTAATCTCTTACCTGAGAAAGAAAGATAGTTTTCCTGACTTGTTACACGTATTAATCTTCAATCTCCTCATGTAGATAGATTTCCTGGCTTGTTATAGGTATTAATTTGGGACTTGGCAACACTGGTCACAAAGATAGTTTTCTTCTGGTTTCAGGCATTAATCTGTGGCCGAATGCATTTGTTGGTAAACTTATCTTGTTCTGGGAGTTCATACCACTTGGCCATGAAGATAGTTTCCCCGTCTAGTTTCAGGAATTAATCTTTGACCTGTTGTATAAATTGATAGTATTCTTCTGTCTGTGAATTCAACCTGAAAAGGGAAAGTCAGTTTCATGCAATGTCGTGATGTATGAATTGCATGATGCTCTCAAAATAAATGAGATTGTGATATATGCATTTGTACTGCATATACTATGATGTTTGTAGAAATGATGTATGAATGCGATGTATGAACGTGTTAGTTTTTCTACTGTTGTGTTGCAGAATTAGGGAAAATAAATCCCTGATTGTAGTTGGGGATGAAGAGTGTAGATCTTCAGATTTTGTTTGAAGTTGACATGCCAGGAGATGAACTTTCATTGTTAGAGAAATAAAATCTATTGGGGAAGATGAACTCTGTGAACTGCTTGGGGATTTTTTGAAATCCTGCTGGGGGGTCCTGAGAAGCTTGGCGACTTCACTGGGGGATCTTTTGTTGGAGCAGTAATTTGGAGATTTTGCTCTACCGTGGATATGAGAATGCCTGAAATCATTAGGCTGCATACTGAGAATATGACAGTGACATTATAGTAGGATGTCTCTGCCTTTGTACTTGCTGGAGAAGGTATCTGCTGGAGAAAACATCTGCGGGGATTTTGTGGATGACCCTTAGATATTGTCCCGTTTCTTAAAGTCATTAGTAATTGTCTTTCTATTTTTTATGCGTGTATCTGTAAGCAGTAATCACATTCAAATGCATATGTTCAAAAATAATCAATGTACGTTTTCGCAAACAAAACAAAAAAAATAAAAACAAATAGTTTTGCACTTTCCAAGGAATAACTTTTGTATTAACTTGAATAAGCGTTTATGTACAAGGAGAAAGATATCCTAGTAAGAGAATGTCATCGTAAGAATAAAACTTTACAAAATAGCATACAAAGAAAACAACTATGTGAAATAATCCCATTGGGTTCCCATTCTGCTATTGCCTTTATATCTTTGGGCGTCTCATCTCTTTTGTTGCTTGTTCGAAGCTGACTGGATTGATTAATACCGTTTGAGCTTGATAGTTGATACTGAAGATTGGCTGTAAGGTGATCCAATGGGACATAGTTATACGCTTTAAATCCCCAACTTTTGCCTGGACCACCCTTTCGGGTTTTCAGTCCACTGGGATACCCTTTTTTTCCCAAGTCGCCTTTTCAGGTTTTCGACTTGCCAGGTGTACAACTTTTTTTCATGTATATCCCTAATTTTTGCCCGAACCCTTTTGGTTTTCCGGGATGCCCTAATTTTTGCCTAGGCCAGTCGACCTAGCACGTTTACCGAGTGAGGAAGGTCCTCACCGTCCATAGTGGTTAAGATCATGGCTCCACCAGAAAATATGTTCTTGATCATAAATGGCCCTTCGTATGTGGGAGTCAGTTTTCCCCTCAGATCACCTTGTGGCAGTATGATGCGCTTGATTACCAAGTCACCAGCCTGATATACTTGACGTCTTACCTTCTTGTTAAAAGCTTTGATCATACGCTTTTGGTACATCTGACCATGACAGACAGCCGCGGGCCTATTTTCGTTAATCAGGTTTAATTAGTCAAGTCGAGTTTGAACCCATTCATCTTCGCTTAGCCCTGTATCCTTCATGATTCTCAAGGAAGGGATCTGGACTTTAATGGGTAGGACAACTTCCATACCGTACACTCGAGAGAAAGGAGTTTCCCCTGTGGATGTGAGCATCGTGGTATGGTAACCATGAAGAGTAAATGGTAACATCTCATGCCAGTATTTATATGTCACCGTCACCTTATGTATGATTTTATTGATGTTTTTATTAGCAGCTTCTACATCGCCATTCATCTTCGGTCAGTAAGGAGAAGAGTTATGATGCTGGATCTTGAATTTCATGTAGATCTGAGTGATCATGGTATTATTGAGATTGGTACCATTATCTGTGATGATTCTTTCTGGAATACCATACCGACGAATAAGGTTATGTCTGATGAATCAGGCCACAATGTTCTTGGTAACAGAAGAAAATGAAGCTTCCTCGACCCACTTTGTGAAGTAATCAATGGCAACTAGGATGAAGTGGTGCCCATTAAAATTTGTAGTTCTAATCTCTCCGATCATGTCAATGCCCCACATTACGAATGACCAAGGAGCAGTCAAGATGTTTAGAGGAACCGGAGGCACATGTACCTTATCAGCATAGATCTGACACTTGTAACAAGTCTGTGAATTCTGATAATAGTCTGCTTCCATAGTGGACCAATAGTATCCTGCCCATAGGATCTTTTTAGCCATCATGTGTGCACTAGAATGGGTGCCAAAAGTACCTTCGTGCAAGCTAGCCATAATCTCTTCCGCCTCACTCTTGTCTACACACCGAAGCAAGGTCATGATTACGCTTGTAGAGGATTCCGTTACTGAGGAAGAACTTGGCAGAGAACCTTCTTAGGAACTTCTTATCATTGACTGAAGCTTCTTCAGGATACTATTGGGCTTCAAGATATCTTTTGACTTCATGGAACCAAGGTTTTTCCACTACTTCTTCAGTATCAATCTCGTAACAGTATGCGGGTTCATCCATTATCTAAATAGTGATCTGAGGAGCCTCATTATCCTATCAGACCTTGAACATGGATGACATAGTAGCTAGCACGTCCACTAGTTGATTTTCCTCCCGTGTAAAATGCTCAAAGGTATTTTCTTCAAAATACAGAATCAGTGTCAACACATGCTCTTTGTAAGGGATGAGATTAGGATGCTTTGTGTCCCATTCTCCTTTGATTTGACTGATTACTAAGGTCGAGTCTCCAGATACACTCAAGAACTTGATCCTTAAGTCGATAACAGCTTTGAGACCTATAATACATGCTTCATACACAGCCATATTGTTGGTACAACTGAAATATAATCTGGCAGTGAAAGGAGTATGATAGCCTTTAGGGGATATGATCACAACACCAATGCCATTGCCAAGAGCGTTGGAAGCTCTATCAAAATCCATAATCCATCGGGATCCTTTTTCAGGTCCTTCATCTGGTCCAGGTTCTTCGCAATTAGTTACTAACATGATGTTCTTGTCCGGGAACTCAAAATTCATGGATTGGTAGTCATCCACAGCCATTTGAGCTAAATGATCAGCTAGTACACTTCCCTTAATTGATTTTTGGGTTGTATATTGAATGTCGTATTCGGTCAGGATCATTTGCCATCTTTCTATTCTTCTGGAGAGAGAGGCCATCTCAAAGATGTATTTGATAGGATCCATTTTAGATATCAATAAGGTAGTGTGAGTCAACATATACTGTCTTAGTCGGCGAGCACCCCATGCCAAAGTACAACAATTTTTCTCGAGCAGTGAGTATCTTGTTTCACATTCGGTAAACTTTTTGCTAAGGTAGTATATTTCATGCTCTTTTCGACCAGACTCGTCATGCTGCCCCAACACACACCCCATTGAGTTCGCTAATACTGCTAAGTACATGATTAGAGGTCTTCCTTCGACTGGAGGCATCAAGATTGGAGGCTCTTAAAGATATTCCTTGATTTTGTCAAAGGCATTCTGGAAGTCCTCATTCCATTTCACTGCTTGATCTTTCTTTAGTAATTTGAAGATTGACTCACAAGTAGCGGTCAAATGGGAAATGAACCTGGCAATGTAGTTTAAGATTCCCAAGAATCCCCTGACCTCCTTCTCAATGCGAGGAGTTGGCATTTCTTGTATAGCTTTAACCTTTGAGGGGTCTACTTCAATACCTTTTCCGCTGACAACGAAACCTAAGAGCTTACCAAATCTTACTCCAAAGGTGCACTTATTCGGGTTCAACCTCAGTTTGTACTTTTTCAGCCTTTCAAATAGCTTCTGTAGATGATCAAGGTGCTCCTCTTCAGTTTGAGACCTGGCTATCATGTCATCAACATAGACCTCTATCTCGTGATGGATCATATCATGAAATAAAGCTACAATGGCACGATTATAGGTTGCCTCAGCGTTCTTTAATCCAAATGGCATAACTTTGTAATAGAAGGTGCCCCACTGTGTGACAAAGGTCATTTTATCCATGTCTTCGGGTGTCATTTTGATCTGATTGTATCAGGAGAAACCATCCATGAAGGAGAATACCTTATATTGTGCAGCATTGTCAACCAGAACATCAATGTGGGGAAGCGGAAAGTTATCCTTGGGGCTTTCCCTATTCAGGTCTCTGTAGTCCATACACATATGTACCTTACTGTCCTTCTTAGGTACCGGAACAACGTTAGCAACCTATTATAGATAAGAGGTGATAGCTAAGAAACCAACATTAAACTGTTTCATGACTCCAACCTTGATCTTTTCTGACATCTCGGGCCGTATGCGACGGACCTTCTATTTCACGGGAGGGCAGTCCTCTTTTGTCGGTAGGCGATGAACCACAATATCGGTGTCAAGTCCCGACATGTCTTTGTATGACCAGGAAAAGACCTTAACATAGTCATGTAGCATCTGAATTAACCGCTCCTTGACACTATGCTCCAGATCGGCACCTATCTTGACCTCTTTCTTATCCTCTTCAGTACCCAAGTTAACTGTCTCAGCTGACTCTTCATGAGGTTGTATTGCCCTTTCTTCCTGTTGTAACAGTCTGGCAAGTTCTCCTGGTACTTCACAATCTTCCTCACCTTCGTCCTCGGCTTGGTAGATCAGATTTTCAAAGTGATAATGGGAAATAGCAGAACCGTTATCAATGGGATCTAGAGTTGATGTGGATCTGCAGTTTTATACGTGGGTGTGTAAGAGCATAGCTGTATATTTTTTTATAAAGTAAAGAGGCAGAAAATAAAAACAAAGAGCGTAAAATTTGCATGCAAAACGTCCAATGTTTTATTGATGACATATGAAAATTAAGTAATGACCCTCACGAATTGACCATTGTGCCTCGGGTAAGACACAAGGCTTTAAAGTTTCATTTGTTCAAATATTACATACCCTTAAAACAAAAAAGACAAATTACTCTTGAATAAAAGTAATGGGTATAAAATCTTTGGCCTCCCCATTGCTGAGTCCACCGTTGATGGTTGGGAAGATCCATTTGTCCAAGTCGTAATCACTATCATTGTCCTCCAGAGCATTGACTCCATGATTGCTGAACCGTAATGGTGGTCCCCCGGTGCGAGCACGATGAATAACTCTCTGGGCTCCTGAAGTAAAACCCAAACCAAATTTGTCAAATTTGTAGGAAATGTCTGGAAGTTGGCCCCAAATTGTACACCCACTTCTTCAACTACTGCTTTGGCATCTGTTGTACCCCAAAATTTGCCCTCTTTTCATACACGCATATTATTGGTTTTATGGTTATGGAATAAAGGTATATTTATCAAGCTTCTTCAGGTTATAAGTGACGTTTATTTCGTCAATGGATATTCTCAGAGTATTTTCCGTGCTGAAGATCGGTTCGCCGTTTTGCATCAATTCGGGGTTCAAAGATTCACAAGTCCAACCCGGCGCGTCATATTCAGGTGTTCTTTCGCCAAGATATCTCTGATAACATATTCTCAAATTCAGGTTCGGATCAAGAGTCAATTATTTAAAGAAGGTCTCCGAATGTGTGAGTTTTCTCGAAGAAATATGGTGAAAAAGTGTACTGAAAGTGCAGTTTTTATGCGCTAAAAAATTCATAACTTGAAGATCGTGGCTCGTTTTGAACCCGTTCCAGTGGCTAAAATTATGTATTGACGTTATCTACGTTTTCATCTCTCACGGTTGGAAGCCAATTTCGATCAGAAGGTCTTCAAAAATGCAGATTTATCAAGTATTTTCGTACAGAAAATTTGTGACAGAAATTTATTTGCGTCATGTTCAGAAAATCATAACTTGGTAGATTTTCATCGTATCGAGCTGGTTCCGGCACCCAAATTTCACAAATTGAGTTGGCTACGTTTTCACATGAGGTATCGAGTTCGAACGGTATTCAAAAGGCCTTCGTTTTTTGCTCAGAGTGTGTGTGACGCGCCGAAAATCCTAAATGCTGAATATTATTTCATCTGGGCCGAAACTTTGAAACTTCATAACTCGGTCAATTTTTATCGAATTGAGCCTATCTTTTTACAAAAGGTCACTGACTCAGAGATCTACAACTTTACTTCAAAAGTCGAGACCGAATTATACTCCAATCAATACCAGTTTTTTATTGAAGAACGTGTCGGAGTCGACATTGGAGCCCAAATTAAGTTTGTCTAAGCTAAAACTTCAAAAAATCATAACTAATTCACCGTTTATAAATCTATTTTTGGACATGAGTTAGTTCTCGATGTCGGCTACATTTTGTTTTCACATTTCAACTTCAAAAATTGCACTTTAGCCCCTACAATTTAGCCTGGAACATGACGAACTCAAGTGAACATTGGAGGCCCAATTGCACATTCAAAGCCCATTTTTTTTCTCTCTAATTTCCATTATATAATCTCATTCTTTTCACACAAACATGAGGAGACAAAAAAGAGATTTTGCCACAACGCTGTCAGAATATCAAATTCTTTCAAGAACCCTAAAACCTTGAAATCCTTATTACAAACCTCCATCTCACTACAAACAAGCCATCCCTGTTACAAACCCACATCTCACTACTTCTCCAGTAAGGGTAAGGCTGGCTTGATCTCTATGATCAAAAGGGAATAAAAGAATTCATATCACTACTTCTCCAGTAAGGGTAAGGCTGGCTTGATCTCCATGATCAAAAGGGCATAAAAGCATTCATATCACTACTTCTCCAGTAGGGTAAGGCTGATTTGATCTCCATGATCAAAAGGGTATAATCATTCATACATGCCATATCGGTTTTAACATTAATTTTTTTCTTCATATATTGGCTTTATTTGTATTTCATGGTTTATAGTAATTTATTTAATGTGTTCATAAGATTCAACACTGCAGATTTAGACAGGATCCCATGCAGGTTCATTACAGAACGTTGAGGGCAAAACACAAATGGCCAAAACAGAACAACTTACACATGATATCAATACATGGCGAGACAGACATCCTGAGAAGGTTAAGGGCGTGGGTTCAACAACCACCCCTATTGATTTTGATTTTCTTCCTTTCTATTTATCCTTTTACCTATTTTTATTCTTTCTATTTAAAACCTTTTTTTTCATAAAACTTAACATTTTTCACAAACCTTTATTTTTTTGTAATAAACTCGAATAATTAATTTTAGGTTTTAATTTAATTTTAGGTAACTTTAATTATTTTGTAAATAAATTAAAATTAATTAGAACAATTAGGATTTTGTTTCTAACTTAATTCTATTTTCTTTTTTTCTTAAAATAACAAAACACAAAAATAGGCCATTTAATTATTTTTTTAAACTAATTTAATTACTAATTAATTTTGTATTTAATTTTAAAAAACCTAATTCTTTTTTTTAGAAATAATTAAAAACAACAAAAAATAATTTTTCTTTCGATTAGGTTAGACGGGGTCAAAACCCTAATTCTCTCTCATTCTTTATTCGCACGCGCTTTATTTTATTTTACCATATTAATGTAATTGCTCACAAGTTGTAATAGTTTAATTAGGACCTTTTTACTTTCATTTATCATTTTTTTAAGGGTTTGTTTTTGGCTATGTAAATACCCGAAGCCTTGTAATAGCGTAGCTTTACTTTCCGCATTTTATTTTTGCAAACTATAAACTGCTTAGATGTATGGCTAATAGGATTGTATGGCAAGAATGTCTGGAAAATTAAAACGGTAGATCACCTAATGTGCAAAGATTAAATAACTGAAACAAATCATATGCACGTATTCACTCCTAGGGTACTCCTCACTTGGTTGCCTCGGAAAACAATGGTCATGTCCCTCGAACGTAGGGATACCCTTAGCAAAGATCCTCGGTTAAAATCATCATAAAGATCATGGTCCCTCGATGTCCCTCGAAGTTGCCTACGGTATATGATCTTGTCCCTCGATGTTTCCTATGAATATATGATGACAGTCCCTTTGAAATGCTAAGGTATTCTTACATGTTGCCTTCAATGACCATTACGTCCCTTTCGAATTGACCCTTACAAATTCCAACGACGGTGCTACCTACTCACTAATAGTGGGATAGCGCTGTCTAAAGGAAACGAACATAGAACGATTCTTTTTTCGAGTAGGTAGATTAGCTCTTAAGTACTTGCTCAATCAAAACAAATTTTTTCACACTTACACTCCTTTACAAACAAAGTTTTCAAAAAACACTTCATTACACTCTTGAAGACAGAAGCAAGAGTTAAATCGAAGTCAAAACAAAAACTTTTCAAAACACACAAGCACGCAAAGAAGCAATTTTGAAAATGATAAGCAAGTACCTAAGAGCCCGTAGATAACTACGGATGGAAAGGGTGCTAACACCTTCCCTTTCCATAATCTACCCCCCGTACTCAAAATCTCGAAAAAGGAATTTTTCTGTGCTTTTTTCCTTTCCAGTTCGATAAAATAAAAGTCGGTGGCGACTCTTGCTTATCGCGACATTTGCGAAACGCAAAACGCAAACCAGTATTAAACAGTCGGTTCTGCCACCGTATCATAGAACTGGCGACTCTGCTGGGGACTTTATAAGTGGGGTATACCTTAGGATTTGTTCATCATATTGTTTTCTATTGTTTGATTTGATTTCTTTATCTTTGTGGGTTTTGTATCGGAGTTACTATAGATCCTAACCTGGATCTGAGGGACACCTTTTAGGTAAGTAGCAATAGAATGTGAGGGAACTGTACGGCGTAGACCGATACGGTTGAAGCAGTAGCTACGTTGATGTGGCTCATTAGTTGGTACCGATATCCCTTGTGGAGCAACAAGGAGAGTATGGGGCTGCTATATGGGTCGTTAAGCATCAACTGACCTTAGAACCTATAATTGACCAACTTGGCCATAAGAAGTAGCAAGATGCTACACTCATTGAGACCATACTCTCGCGATGGTTCTGGCTGCAAGAAAAGATTGTGTGAGCTGAAGCTATGACCGATGGAGGATGGTCAATGATATTGAGAACCTCTAGAACCCGGTTACTATTATTAGGACAGGTTGAACCAACTGAACTTCAAGAGGGTAATACCTAGACCCCATGCAAGCCTAAACCTAAGGCTGTTTGTGTGACTTGTGTGCTTTCAACTTGAACTACTTGCACATTTTTATTATCTAACAACATGAGTTCCTTCTAGGTTTTGTTTACAGTCCTTATCCAATAACTTGGATTTCTTGTCGGGTTTACTTGCTTACATCACCTCGCACTTTTGCTTAAACACATATCATACACATCATAACATCATGCCTTAACATTTACTTAACCATTTCAAGGATCTCAAGGGTTTGTGATGCAGGTTATGGTAAGTCAGATGTCTAGCAAGGGGCAAAGGGGATTTATTTTCCCCTAGCCAATGCCGTCAGAAGATCAAAACTCAACAACTTGAGTCAGGGGATATGACCCACTCGATATGGTGAGCTTGACTCTTGAAGAAGGACTCTCAATGACACGAATTTTCTTCAATCAAGCTGCAACCAAATTCTAACAGTTTCTTGTTTACCCCGCGAGATCCTTGAAAACATTGCATACATATATCATACATATCATTGCATAACAGGTCTTCCAGTACAGGTCTCTCATGTTCTCGCTGTTTATTTCAGCAATGGCTCTCAAACAAGACAACATAGATCTTCAAGCTCAAGATGCCCAGTTCAAGGAATTTCTCATGAATCTATCCAAGGGGCAAGAAGACCTAAAAACACTCTTCACCGAAAATCTGACCAAGGAACGTCTTGACAACAACAAGGATGAACAATTGGAACAACTGCAAGCTGAGGTAGAAGCAATGAGAATCCAGATGCTGGGGCAGATGGCTCTTATCCAAAACTTAGCTCGAGGACAAGAAGGGCTAAGAGCCTTCCTCAACAAGCTTCACCAAGATGGATGTAGATCCATGAAACAAACAGTTAAAATTATGGATCAAGGCATTAATCAGCCCCAAGTAAGAGAAGAGGTTGGGAACAGAGCTTTCCAGATTACTACTACGTCACAAGCCCAACCACAACCTCTCCAACGACAACGGGGAAATCATCATAAGAAGAATACATTTGAAAGATGCTTCACCGAAATCAACATGTCATTGGCTCAAGCATTTCAACGCATGTTGAAGGCCAAGTTGGTTATATTAAGGGACCCTCCTCAGAATCCCAACATAGCCTCCCCAAACTACAATCTTGATGCAAGGTGTGCATACCATTCCAACAGCCTGGGGCATGATACTGATGACTGTTGGGCATTGAAAAACAAAATTCAAGACCTGATTGATGAAGGAGCATTGGAATTCACACAAGATGGTAAACTGGAATGTTTCTGTCAATCCTCCAAGGCTCACTATTTGAAGTGACAAGTTCTGACAAGAGAGGCTTTTGTTCATTAGAATTTTAAATTTTCAATTTTCTTTTGATTGTTCGAACATCTATTCATGTCAAACTCTGTTACTTTATCAATCCATTGCATATGTTTGTCTTGAATCAATTCATTCGTATTCACTATTTCAAAAATGCGTTCTTATTTCCTTTTGTGATATTCAACTCTCGATTAAAAACTCTAAGCCTTAGAGGGAGGATGACGAAAATGATATCAAAATCTCTACAGTATGCTTTTGAACAGACCCCGCTGACGATGTACAGGCGTCATTTCAAATCCTAAACAGTGAAGTTATAAGGAAGATAATCCCTAGTCAACCCCTTTGAGCCAAAAAAGTAGGAGTTTTTTCTTTTCACACATATTAAAACCCTTAATTATAACCTGGGACAGGGTAGTTTTTTCAGTTAATTTAGAGGCGCATTCAGTCACAATCTGCCACTTCGTACACAATGAATGGCATCGAAGACGTCCTTCCAAAACAAAAGACGGTGATGGTTCCGTATAATCGTCAGGACAGGCAGTCATTATCTCTCGAAATAAAAGCCCATTAAGTCAAATCCTATGAAGGAGACTTAAGAGAAAAATTGGGGCATCCCGCTGACAATAATCACAAAAAAAAATAGTTCAGGCAAAAATTAGGGATAACGAAAACAAAAAAAAAGAGGTTACTACAAATCCTCGAAAAAAAGAAGATTACAAAAATGACTACCTTTTCAAAACAAAGGTTCAATTTCTGAATCATCACCAAGTATTAGAGCAAAGATTCCAGACTCAATCGGGATCTAAATGCACAATTAACTGAGCATATGATCGAAGAACATCACGAAGAACGGGTGGGTACAAATAAAATTTGAGCCTTTATCATTTGTTTCTTAAACCGTGAACCAACCCATGTTATAACCCTTAAAAGTCCAAGCTGAAGCATGGGTTAGTTCGAAAGCATACTGTTACAAAAGGTATCCTGACTCCTGTAGGACTTGCTGTAAATCCTGAGTTGACATCACATTTTACAAAAAATTGCCTGTTTTACTGAAAAAATGCATTTTAAAAAATTTCAAGACAGACATGAGCTTTGCATTCTTAAAATAACATTGTTTGTATATGACTATTTGTTCAACAACAGAGAAATTCACACGACGAATATCTAGTGAACAAAAACCTTCTCAATAAAAAGGATCACCTCAAGTGGAAAAAACACTTCCAATCAAAGGGGCACGACATGATCATCGCCCATCATCTGGGGCAGCCAAGTCAAGATTCAAGGAATCTCGCAAAGATGCCAAATATCCAGGGGCAAATTTCCATCTGAATCATTTGGGGCATTGGACATAAATTCCAGCAACGAATCTTGCATGATCAAACGAACATCTTCTGGTAGTATGGCAACACAACACTACCGACAGTGACAACTCCCTACACTCTGAGAGCATGGACATAGTCAAAAAATACCGCGCATGAATAAAGACCCGCTAGGTTGACTGGCCTAGGCAAAAATAAGGGCTTCCCGGCGAACCAAAAGGGTTCGGGAAAAAATTAGGGATAAAAAATGAAAAAAATCTTACACCCGGCAAGTCGAAAACCTGAAAGGGCGGCTTGGGCAAGAAAGGGTATCCCGGTGGACTGAAAATCTGAAAAGACAGTCCAGGCTAAAGTTAGGGATTAAAGCGTACGACTATGTCCCGTCATCTCGTCACTTGCCTACCAGAAGAAGACTTGTCATTTCGATCGAAAGATACCAAGCACCTCATAGGTTGGGATAATACTTGATCCACAAGGCCTCCGCAGGCACCTTCTCCCACAGATACAGGGGCAGAAAAGTCTCGATATGAAGTCATTGTCATATCCTCAGCATGCGTCCCAGTAACATTCACTCCCCGCAGAGTAAGAGAAAGACAGTGGTGTTAATTCATCCCCGACTGAGGTTATTCTTCCAAATTAACAGGTCCTCTAGCAGAATATGTCCGCCCCACAGAGTCATTTCCTCATCAGTTTATTCCCCAGCGGAGTTATCCTCTCCTGCAGGTTTATTCTCACAATCATCTTCATTCACTATCCCCAGCGGAAACGAAGAATTCAACTCTTTTCTCCAGCAGCAATCCAAGATTTATTTTTCCCCAGCTAAAAACATCACATTTCCATATATCATGACATGCATACGCATCATACAACACAATATCATTTATTTTGAGAACATCATTGCCTGGTGCATATTATGCATTACATTTAGCTAACCTTTACCTTTCAGGAAAGATACAATCAAATTCTCATAAAATTCAAGCTATGAAGCCTTTACCTCAGTTGAATAACGGACGACCGAAGTTCCTAAAATTCAACAGAGACGATTTCTCAGTAGAATACAGATGACGAAGTTCCTAAAATTCAACAGAGATGATTCCTCAGTAGAATACGGATGACCGAAGTTCCTAAAATTCGACAGAGATGTTTCCTCAGTAGAATACGGACGACCGAAGTTCCTAAAATTCGACAGAGATGTTTCCTCATTAGAATACAGACGACCGAAGTTCCTAAAATTCGACAAAGATGTTTCCTCAGTAGAATACAGACGACCAAAGTTCCTAAAATTCGACAGAGATGTTTCCTCAGTAGAATACGGACGATCGAAGTTCCTAAAATTCGACAGAGATGTTTCCTCAATAGAATACGGACGACCGAAGTTCCTAAAATTCAACAGAGATGATTCCTCAGTTGAATACGGACGACTGAAGTTCCTAAAATTCAACAGAGATGATTCCTCAGTAGTATACAGACGACTGAAGTTCCTAAAATTCAACAGTGATGGTTCCTCAGTAGAATACGGACGACCGAAGTTCCTAAAATTCAAAAGATATGTTTCCTCAGTAGAATACGGACGACCGAAGTTCCTAAAATTCAACATAGATGATTCCTCAGTAGAATACGGACGACCGAAGTTCCTAAAATTCAACAAAGATGTTTCCTCAGTAGAATACGGACGACCGAAGTTCCTAAAATTCAACAGAGATGTTTCCTCAGTAGAATACGGACGACCGAAGTTCCTAAAATTCAATAGAGATGATTCCTCAGTAGAATACGAACGACCGAAGTTCCTAAAACTCAACAGAGATGATTCCTCGGTAGAATACGGATGACCAAAGTTCCTAAAATTCAAAACAGAGACGATTCACCAGCAGAATAATGGACGACCGAAGCTCCTAAAATTCTACTTCTATCAACAAAGATCAGCCTTCCCCAGCGGAATCTTCCTCAACAATAGGTACACAGTTCTCGCTAAGGAATCTCTTATGCGATCGACACTCCTTCGGATGGCATCTTTAAGCCCATCTCCCGTCATCAGTCTCCAAATGGCCACACAATTCTCAAATTGATCAGCGGAGGTATCTTGAGGCACATGGGCATACTTCAGGAATTTTACTAAAGCCTTAGCATGGGCTTCAGAGCATAAAAGTAAGGCCAACATTGAGATTTTTGAATGGGTCTTCCCCAAATTGCTCCACGATATTATAATCACTTTTCTTGATTATCTTTAATATATCTTCCATTTCCTTTTTAGAAGCCTCAGGGATGACTTCTTTGTGTGCCTTTGTCTAGACAGGCTTAACTAATACCTTTTTGCCCCGGATCTCAGCCGACTCAATAGCAGGGATAACAATAGGGATAATAGTAGGAGTAGCAATGGGAGTACTGACAGGAGCAGCAACAGGGATGATTACGGGAGTAACAATAGGAGTATAGCAGGAGTAGCATCAGGAATAATGACAGGAGTAGCAATAGTCTTTGGAGAGATCTCGGGAGAGAAAACTCTTCCACTTCTCGTAATTTCAATGGTCCCGACGATATTGCCGATGTCAGGATCAGTACCTTCAGCAACTTTGTCTTTGACAGCCAAGATGTCTTTCTTGACGCCATGGTAATAGACGTCAGCCCCATAATTCCAGGGAACAACTTTATCCGAGGAATATGGTATTGGCCCAGGGAGAGTGATGATCAAGGGAGAAATCTTGGGAACAGATGTAATCCTGACGGGTCTTTTGGTGGAGACCCTGGGAGGATAGTTGGAAATGGTGATTATTGAGACATCTTCACATGAATTTCTTACAAAGGGAACTTTCTCGAACAAAATTTCTTTGTTAACCATCAAGCGCTGGACACCCATCTTTAACAACCAACAACCACCTGGTAGAGACATACATAAGTGGCAACCTTCACCACAGTCCGGAAATAAACCGGGTCGCAGCAGATTCTTTTTAACAGTTAGAAGAGGAGTAGCTAACTCATCCATAGAAGAAACAAACTGATCATTATCAACAACATTGACACCTTGTCCATGTTTGGGCATTGGCGCAATTATCACATTAGGTGTCTCTTGAAGGTCAAACTCAATCTCCTTCACCTCAATGAGATCCTGTACCTTATTCTTTAAAGCCTAACAATCATTTGTATCACGCCCCAGAGTTTCAGAATGGTAGGCACATCGAGCATTTGGGTTGTAACGGGGAGAGGCAGTATTAGGATTCTTCGGGGCCTCCTTTAGGGTCACCAGGTTGGACTTCAGCAGGTGTGGCAAACTGTCTTCTGGAGGTATCTGGTCTATGCTAATTGTTTCGTTGTTGGTTTGAGGCAGGAATGGAAATCATAACAACCCTTACCATCGGACGACGCTCAGTTTTGTTGTGATTTCTTTGGCCATAAGCATCACTGACCTCCTTCTTTCCTATGATACGGTGTCAGAACCGATTGTTATATTGGTTTTGCGTTTGTATTCGCAAATGTTGAGGTAAGCAAGAGTCTCCTCTGAATTTTCTTTTATCCAACAAAGGGAAGGGTGAAAAGAACAGAAAAAGACCTTTTCGAGAGTTTTCTGAGTAAGGGGGGTAGATTATGGAAAGGGAAGGTGTTAGCACCCTTTCCATCTGTAGTTATCTACGGGCTCTTAGATGCTAGCTCATTTGAAAAGTATCTTGTACTTTGTGCTTTAAAAAAAGTAGTTTTGAAAATCCTTAGTGCGGCGATTTGCTTAATGATAACTCTTGTATCAGTCCTCAAGAGTGTTGATAAAGCAAATGTCTTTGAAAGTTGTTTTGAAAGGTTTTTGTGTAAGTGTAAAAAGTTTTTTTTTTAGCATAACATCTAAGAACTATCTACTTATACTCGAAAAGGTTCGTCCTTTTCCTCTTATCCTTTAGATAACGCTATCCTACTATTAGTGAGTAGGTAGCCCTATCGTTGGATG
This sequence comes from Vicia faba, assembly GCA_948472305.1. Classification (NCBI taxonomy): domain Eukaryota; kingdom Viridiplantae; phylum Streptophyta; class Magnoliopsida; order Fabales; family Fabaceae; genus Vicia; species Vicia faba. The sequence goes on along the minus strand of OX451736.1, from coordinate 318,551,307 downwards.
TTTGAGGGATATTCGAAGAGACGTTTTATAGTCACAAAGGAAACTTGGAGAGAATTTTTAGTAACTACCCCAGGGTTCTAAGATCATATTTTTACCGAGGCAACGTCGAGAGGGTCATCGAGGGACTTATGATCTTTTTGAACCAGAGGGTAGCCACTAAAACCTCTCACGTTTCGAGAGTTGTGACTATTTTCCGAAGACAACCGAAGTGGGGTACCCTAAAGGTATATATGTGAAATGTGTGTTATATTCAGTTCATTTATCTTTGTTATTAGGTTTGCTAGTGTTTTTGTTTTCAGTCTTTCCATACAAGCCTAATTACTAATAGTTAATATTTTGCAGAAATTTAAAGTGCGAGAATCGTAAATCCTACGCTATTACAATGCTTTGGGGAGGGGGTATTTACATGTCCAAATGGGGGAGAGAAAATAAATAAAAGAAGTAAAGCCTTAGTTAATTATCTATTACATTTCATCAACAGATACAAAAATATAAAAAAAAATAGACAGGAAATAATGAACGCGCGCGAAATAGAGAAGACGTCTAGGACCCTAAAATGTTTCTAAGTAAAATAAGAAAGTATGTTTGTTGTTTTGTCTACTTAGGAAAATATTGAACTAAATTAAACATAAATTTAATTAATAAAAATAAAAAGAAAGTTATTAATCAAAATTAAATTCTAAACAAAACCTAACATTTTTTTGTATTTTTTGCTAAGAAAATATTTGAATTAAATGAACCTAGTTCTATTTATTTTTAAATTATAAAATAATGTCAAAATGATTAAATAAATTAAATTACAAAATTGAAATTAATTTAAGAAAACCTAAGTCTATTTAATATTTTGATTTTTTATGATTTGTTAAAAAAAGGATTAAAATGGAGTAAATAATAAAATAAAATAAATAAGAAAGCTAATGGGCCTGGTGCTGATTAGTAAACAGGGGAGGGGTATGTTGAAATTCGTTTGGACCATAAGTGAGGGAGCCCAGAGGCTGTATTGGGATTCAGTAAGGAGAAGCCTTGAGGGCGCATGATGAATCTCACATTGAAGCTCTTGGATTTGGCTGCGTTGACATTGGAAGGCGTGGATTTGATGGTCTATGGTGCACACTTGGGGATGCAATGCATGGTGTCCTGCAAGAAAATGTTAGAAAAATCAAAATGCACGACCTGGGTATCAAACCCAAGTCCTTTCCCTTTGCACACACACACACACACACACACACACACACACCTTACCATCTGAGCTACTTTTCCATTCGTGTATCATAAACAACTCATTATATTATATATAAAACAAAGTCAAATTAATTAAAAAAACATAAAAATGTGTGCGCTGGATTCAGTGGACCAATAAAATTGTATCATTCTGCCACACAGACTTCATAGGAGTCAACCAATTGCAGAGGTGCCGGAGTCAAACTCCAGTCACCTTCTCCGACTACATAAAAACCTTAAATCTGCAAAAAAGCAAAATCAAGGCTCAAGATTAAGGTTATCCCCCTTATTTCGAATGCTACGAGTTCAATGGTGGTGGCCTTTTGTCTTGAAAGTCCCTGTATTAATGAATCCGAAGCTTAAGCGCTCTTAAGCCCTAACAATGGTGACTTATGATCCCATAACTATAACTCACATGAAATATGTTAGAACATCAACAAACAACTATAAAAACATGAATATGTAAAGAGAATTAGTTTATACTACATTTAGAAAGAGTTCGAGATTATAAAAAAAATACCAAAATAGAGATATGTCGTGCGTGCGTTTTGGGGTGCGTTGGGCTTATTTAATGATTGGAATGGACTCCTAGAGCCTCCAGGGAGTTGATGGAATGCTTAGAAGGAGTCGAATATGGCTTGATCGATGGATTGAATTTCACAACTTTGATGGAATTTTTTTGTAATTTTCCGTGGCTCTTCTAGGCAGTGTGTAATGTGAGTTTGGCTTGCAAAAATGATCCTTATATAGAGGAGATGGAGGGGACAAGGAAACATGGCAAGAGTCCAAGCCATAACCATTGTTTTTAAACCATTATCATAATTTCAAAAAATGCATTTTATGGAGATTTCATGCCATTTTCAAAACTGGATGAACCTGGTCACTTCTTGCACGAATTAATGGGCTTCTAAGCAAACCAAAACATCAGCCCAAATGCCAAAGCCCGTCTCTATTTATTTTATACAATTTACTTTGTATTTATTAGAAATAAATCAAAATAAATATGAGTAAAATAGATAAAAATGGTAAGGCAATGCAAAATTGAGATTATAGGTCCTCTATAAGTTTAAGAAGACGTTTGAAGTCCAAGAAATTAAGCCATTGACCTAAAAGTTCAAATTTGCTCAATGCACAATCCTTGAAATTTCCAAAATTTTCCCAACTTGGGAAAGCCATAACTTGCTCAATTTTTATCTCATGATGATGATCTTTGACTTTTTGGAAAGTCCAAGATGTCTAATTCAATCTCTCTTTTGATCAATTTTTCATTTGAAGACTTTATCTTGATGTAAATGGTCTTGACAAAAAGTGCCTTTTGTGGACTTTCTGAAAATGACCTGTAATGTATGAGTTTATATCTTTCAAATGGTGCATCTCTTGAACTTGATGACAAAAGAGAAGTTGTAGGGAATTGTATTATATTTGAAATGATATTTGGTTGGGGAAAAATGGATGAAGTATGTGAAAGTTATGCCTAGTCAAAGTTCTGTTGACTTTTCCTACAGAAACCCTAATTTAGCAATTCTTGACTTTTGATAGATTAGGAGTATTTCTTGAGGAATCATGATCAACTCTTGATAAAATGATGGATATCACTTCAAAATGTTTATGTTGACCAAAAATCATGAAGTTTGACATTATTTGGGCCACAATTGACTTTTGACCTAGCACAATTGATTTTCAAGCATTTGAGCAATTGACTGAGCAAACTTGTAGTGTAAGGCATGGAATTTGTCATGGACAATCTTGAAGGCATATTAGGACAATGGAAAACACTTGAGGCCTTTGGAGCTCACATATCTTGATGAAAAGTGAAACCCTAATTGGAGGTTCAATGCTTAGGAGGAGAATTTATCTGGTCAATTCTTGGTCAACCTTGAGCAATTGAGGACTTCTAGGAGCATGTCTTGAGTAAAAGTGGGAGGGAAACTTTTGGGGTACAAAATTTCCAGTGAAAGTTTTTTTTGCAGTACTGGAGGATGCATCTCTCTGCATTTTACCACTTTTGATGCCAGCCTTTACCCGTTCACTAGTCAAGATCAATTCATTAAACCCAGCAGACGAGCTTCCAATCAGATGGTTAAAGAATGGACCATATAACGTGCCCAAGAACATGTCCACCATCTCTCTATCAAACAATAGAGGATGGACTCTTCCCGCAAGGTCTCTCCACTTTTGGGCATAATCTTTAAAACCTTCTCCGGAACCCATAAACATACTTTTCAACTGTGTACAAGTTGGAGTGAGGTCAACATTATATTGGTACTGCTTGTAGAAAGCAGCAGCCAGATCTTCCCAATTGCGAACGTTGGTTCTTTTCAGCTGATAGAACCATTCCAGTTGAGTCCCTACCAAACTTTCCTAGAAGAAATGGATCCATAGATTCCTATCAGTAGTGTATGGTTGAATCTTCCTGACATACGACTTTAAATGCAACTTTAGACAGGAGGCAGCATCGTACTTAGAAAATGTAGGGACCTTGAATTTCTGCGGGATGACAACCCCTAAACTCAGTCCTACCTCTTTAAAATCCAGCTCGGGTATCCTATGGATCTCCATAGCATTGAGTCGATCCTCTAGCTGTTTGTATTTATCATCAACAGGAGGATACTGCTCCTCAAAATAGTCAGCTTCATCTTCCTCTGATCCTGGATTTTTGTTTTCTTCCACTGGCTTCTCTTCTTGATTGTCCCCCTCATTTGACGGGGTTGCAAAATCTAGAGGTCTCTTAGCCAGTCCTTCGAACCTTCTACCCAAATTCAAGACCCCAACTGGTTTCTTTTCCTTCTTAGTCTTCTCTTTGACGATCAAAGCTTTCAGATCTTCTTTCCCCTGGGCCAGAGCCAGGAACATTTGTTGAAATTGAGCATTTTGAGCTTGGAGGTCTTTCACTGTCTGTTCAAGAGCCATTTCTTTTGCTGAAATAAACAACGAAAAGAATAAGAAACTTGTCTTGAAATACATGCTTATGCAATGAAGTGTATGATATGCTTATGCGATGTTTTCAAGGACTTCGGGAAATTTAAATTTGTGAACCAAAATGAAACAAAGATTTTCTTAGTATAATTCAAAATACAATTTCCTTTTAGGCTTACAATTGAAAAAAAATTCTAAAATCCAAGAAATCAGGTTTCCCATGGGCGCTTCCTCTTTGTGCTGAGATAGACATTAAGACTTTTTTCTTTGTGAAGTTGCTTCGTGAGCTCCAATACTTTCTTCTCATTGGCATAGAAGTGATCTCTAAAGGTATTCCATTCTTTCTTCAACTGAATCCAGGATCTCTGCAGCTCTTCAAGATCAGTGGGCATGTCAGGATGGAGAACTGTATACGAAACATCTCCTTCGGTGACGGGCCTCACAACCACTGGTAAGATGGCTATATACGACATTATAAGGTTTTGAGTGCAAGCTCATACCCATTTGAGATAAGGTTCCATAGGAATGGAAGTCTTAGGCCCCAAAGTCTTGATATCAAATTTGTTTACCATGCCCAAGCTCGTATGAACCTCTGACGATACCCTTGAACATCATCCTCGTAGTTAAACACAATGCCCTGGATAAGCATATCGTGTGGACCATCCCTTCGAGCATAACCAAATTGTCGCAGAGCCAGATAAGGATTATAAGTTATGCCTCCCCTAATGCCAAGTAGTGGGACATTAGGGAATTCTATGCAGTGGTCAATGACAGAAATATTTTCCATAGATCGGGAATACCAGAGAATATCCGAGTGAGAAAGTGACATTATCCTTCATGACCAACCCAAACCTTCTTCATTCTTTAATACTGATTTAGGGAGGTGAGAAATAAACCACCTTTACAGCAATGGCATGCAACACATAAGAATCCCCTTTTTCTTCATGGTGCGAGTGTGGAGGGTATACAAGATGTCTCCGAGTAGATTGGGCACATGGTTACGAGAGAGGAAAACCTTTATAGAATTCACATCTATGAGTAAGTCTGGATTGGGGAACAACACTAAACCATAGATTAGAAGGGCCAGAACCTCCTCAAAAGCTTGGAAATCTAAATCGTCCCAAAACAACTGAGCCTTCTCTAATAGGAATTTGACTAGAAACCCCTTGACTCCGCTTCTTGTTTCCCAGTTGGATACAATATCAGACCATTTCAGATGCAAAGCTGTTGCAATGACTTCTGGCTTTGGAGATTCTTCTAAACTGGTGAAAGGCATCTGATCAAGAATAGGTATGCCCAATATTTGAGAGAATTCTTCCATTATGGGTACCAACTGATAGTTTGGGAAAGTGAAACAATGGTGTTTAGGGTCAAAGAATTGAAAGAGTACAATCATCATCTTCTCAATAAAGCCTGAGGTAACTAGATTGAGAAGTCGACCATATTTCTTGGTGAATGAAGAAGTCTCAAGAACCCTTGATACTATCTCTTTGAGTTGGAGAGGTATTCTTACAAAGCTGATTCAGATAGTATTTCTACGAGTGGAAGCCATGATCTGTAAAACAGAACAAAGATAAATTCCCCTGGTCCTTGAATTGGTCAGTGTAATGAAAGATGGATGTTATGATGCATGATGTCATGTTTAAGAAAATTAATCACACACAAGCAAAACACGCAAGACCTTAGGTTTAGGCTTGCATGGAGTTTATAGGTAAATACTCTCTTGAAGTTTAGTTGATTCAACCTGTCTTAGAAAAGTAACCGGGTTCTAAGGAATCTCAATATCACTGATCTTTCTTTATCGAGCATTATTTTAGCTTAGAAATATTTTCTTGTGGCCGAAACATCTCGAAAGTCCAATCTCAATGAGTGTAGCATCGATTATCAACTAATCCCCAACTTTACGGCGAGGCCGACTATCTCACTACTTTCTAATGGCCAAGTTTGTTCAACTAAGGTTCTAAGGTCCGTTAGTGCTTCACGACACCACGTGGCGTCCCCGTATTCTCCTCGATTCAACATAAGGGATACCGGTACCAACAATGTCACACCAACACAGCTATCGCTTCAACCATATCGGTCTATGTCATACAGTCTCCATGATCTATTGCTGTTTACCTAAAAAGATGCCCCCTGATCCGGGTGTAGGATCTATAGTAACAACCCAAACAACCCTCCAAGGATAAAGCATACAAAGCAAGCAATTAAAACAGTTTTAAAATGAACTAACTCTTAAGGTAACCCCACTTTATAAGTATTTCCCAGCAGAGTCGCCAGTTTTATGATACAGTGGAAGAACCGACTGTTTATACTGGTTTTTGCATTTGCGTTTGCAAATGTTGCGGTAAGCAAGAGTCGCCACCGACTTTTCTTTTATCCAAATTAAGGAAATGGTGAAAAGAATAGAAAAAGACCTTTTCGAGAATTTTCTAAGTAAGGGGGGTAGATTATAGAAAGGGAAGGTGTTAGAACTCTTTCCATCTGTAGTTTTCTACGGACTCTTAGATGCTTAGCTCATTTTTTAAATACCTTGTGCTTTGTGTTTTTGAAAAGTATTTTAAAATGCCTTAGTGCGGCGATTCGCTTTATGATAACTCTTCTATCAATCCTCAAGAGTGTTGACAAAGCGAATGTTTTTCAAAGTGTTTTTGAAATGTTTTGTGTAAGTATGAAAAGTTTTTTTGAACAAGCATCTATGAACTATCTACTTATATTCAAAAAGGTTTGTTCTTTTCCTCCTATCCTTTAGATAGTGCTATCCTACTATTAGTAATTAGGGTAGCCCTATCGTTGGATGTTTGAGGGACATTCGAAGGGACATACAGTCATAAAGGAAACATATGGAGATGCTTTAACAATTTTGTTTAAGGGACTAGATCATTTACCAATAGGCAACACTGTAGGGTCATCGAGGGACAATTCCCTTTTGATTTACGGGTCTTTGCTAAAGCGTCCCTCTTTTCGAGGGACGTGACTGTTTTATTTTCCGAAAGGAAACCAAAGTGAGCGTACCATAGAGGTGTATATGTGCAAGTGATTCAATTTGGTTCATTTATCTTTGTTATTAGGTTTGCTAGCGCTTTGTTTTCAGTCTTTCCATACAAGCCTAATTACTAACAGTTAATACTTCGCAGGAATTTAAAGTGCATGAATTGTAAGACCTACGCTATTACAAGGCTTTGGGGAGGGGGTATTTACATGTCAAAAAATGGGGGGAAAATAAAGAAAGCGATAAAAGCCCTAGTTAATTCTATTACATTCCATCAGCAAATACATTAGTAAAAATTGCGAAAATAAATAATGCGTGCGAAATGGAACGAGGCGTCTAAATACCTAAAAACATTTCTAAGTAAAATAAGAAAATCATTTTGCTTTTTTTTTTTGTTTATTTTAAGAAAAATAATTAAACTACCTTAAATATAAATTTAATTTAAAAAATATATTAAATGATTTTAAACCTAATTCTAATATTTTTTTGTATTTTTATTAAGAAAATATTGGATGAAATAAACCTAATTCTAATTGCTTTTAAATTATTTTAAAAAACAAGTCAAAATAATTAAGTTAATTAATTTACAAAATTAAAAATTAATTTAAGAAAACCTAAGTCTATTATTATTATTTTTCTGATTTTATATTATAAAAAAATGATTTTTGAAATTAATAAACAAATAAACAATAAAATAAATAAATAAAAAAATGTAAAAATTGGGCCTGATTGTCAAAGCAAAAAAAGGGGGGTGCGTTTGAGATTTTTGTTAGGCCCAAATAAGCTTGAATCCAATCACTCAAAAAATGATTTGGTGGGCATCACCATTGAATTTGTAGGGTGGGATTGCACCTTAGGATGGTCAGATCTCCTTGCATCAACATCTAATGGTCCAGGTGCAAGTTCTAAGATGCACGCATGAGCCTGTATTCCACTGGATCTACAAAGCAAATATGATAAAAATAAAAACTCCCAACCTGGGATCGAACCCAGGCCCTCCAACATCATGCACGCCTCCTTCACCACCAAGCCAATTGATCATTTATTGCTTCATACAAATAAATAAATATATATATATATATATATATATATATATATATATATATATATATATATATATATATATATATATATATATATATATATATATATATATATATATATATATATATATATATATATATATATATATATATATATATATATATATATATATATATATATATATATATATATATATATATATATAAAATCAGTTAGAAATATATTCAAAATAAATACGCACGCTTAGTGGGCCCTGGGTATGTTTGAATGGACCAATCAGAAGATGTTGCTGAGCCACGCCAGCCTTGACCTAGGCCCGGTCAGTCCAACCACCGGAACTGGTGGTTTCCACCGTCTTCTCCAGTGGGGTCTCCTACAAAACATGACAAAACGTAAAACAAAACATGCAGATCTACCTAAAAACGTCTCCTGATCATGAATATGGCCTCCAAATTTACTAAAACTTCGTGTATCCATGGGTTCGAGCACGAAACCCTAACAACGGTCAATAATGGCAACACGCGATCTAAGGCTATAGATCTTCATGTAACACATTAGAGCGGATGCAGACATCATCAACAATATGAATATAAGCTTAAAAAAGATTTATATGGCATTATTTAAAAGTTTGAGATCACAAAATTTGTACCAAAGTGGAGGTTCGGTTGAGTACTTCTGAGCGTGTGATAGCTTGAATGAGGAGTGGTATGTGCTCCTGGGAGTCCTGGGATATTGATGGAGTTCTTGGAAGGAGTTGAATCTGGCTGGATCAGGGGTTTCGAGTTTGACAATTTTAAGGAAATTTTTTCAATTTTGGGGTGTTCTCTAGGCTGCGTGTATGCGTGAGTAATGCTGGCACATGGATGGTTTTTATAGAGGAGATGGAGGGAACAAAGTTACAAGGAAAGAAATCATAACAATAAGGTCATGTTTAAATCCATGATTACAATTTGAAAAATTTCCAAAACTTGAGATTTCATGCTATTTTCAAAGCTGGATGAACCTGGACATCTTGGCACGAATTTATGGGCCTCTAGGCAAGACAAAGCAACATCCCAAATGTCAAAGCCCATTCTATTTATTTTGTACACTTTATTTTATACTCATTTGAAACAAATTAAAATAAATATGAACAAAATAGATAAAAATGGTAAGGCAATGTAAAAATGAGATTAGAGGTCTCCTATAAGGTTATGAATATGTTTGAAGTCCAATAAATTAAGCCATTGACCTAAAAGTTTAAGTTTGCTCCATGCACAATTCTTGAAATTTCCAAAATTTTCCCAACTTAGGAAAGCCATAACTTGCTCAATTTGTATCTCATGATGATTATATTGGACTTTTTGGAAATCTGAAGATGTATATACTTCAATCCATATTTTTATCAATTTTTCATTTTAAGAATTTATCTTGATGTAAATGGTCTTGACAAAAAGTGTCTTTTGTTGACTTTCTGAAATAGACCTGTAATGTATGGGATTGTATCTTTCAAATGGTGCATCTCTTGAACTTGAGGACAAAAGAGAAGTTGTAGGGAATTGGATTCTATTCAAAATTAGCTTTGGTTTGGGAAAAATGGATGATGTATTTGAAAGTTAAGCCTGGTCAAAGTTCAATTGACGTTTCCTATAGAAACCCTAATTTAGCAATTCTTGACTTTTTGATAGATTATGAGCATTTCTTGAGGAATCATGATCAACCCTTGATCTAATGATGGATATCACTTCAAGATGTTTATGTTTACCAAAAATATTGAAGTTTGACTGTATATAGGCCACATTTGCTTTTTGACCTAGTACAATTGATTTTCAAGCATTTAAGCAATTGATTGAGCAAACTTGTAGTGTAAGGCATGAAATTTGTCATGGACAATATTGAAGGCTTGTTAGGACAACGGAAAACATTAGATACCTTTAGAGCCCAAACATATTGGTGAAAAGTGAAACCCTAATTAGAGGTTCATTGCTTAGGAGGAGAATTTGTCTGGTCAATTCTTAGTCAACCTAGAGCAATTGGGAACCTCAATGAGCATGTCTTGAGTAAAAATGGGAGGGAAAATTTGGGGTACAACACCTGTACACAAATAAAATTAACCTAATGTCTTGGAGTAAACCCCAATAACTTCAGACAAAATAACAATAGAGTCACAAGGTCCCAAGGGTAATCAAGGCTTATAATCCTAAGTCCAAGAGGTCCATAACTCCATAATGCCAAGCATAGTAAACAGATAGTCTAATTAACTTTAAAGTTTTTTTTATTGTTCAAGTTAATTATTAAGTGTCTTCAAAAATAAAATAAAATATAAAATGAGAAAAGATAAAATAACATAAAGATAAATGCTCAAATGAGAAAAGTTGAAAATAGCATGAAATGTAAATGCTAAAGTAAATGGTGCATAAAAGTAAAGACGTAAAATAAAGGGCATAAAGTAAAAGCAAAAAGTAAAAGCATTAATTAAAATCCCAAAGTAAACTCAATTATTAGTGAATTAGAAGTTAGAGGTTAGTTGAATGACCGTCTTGAAACTTGCATTTGAAAACTCATTAGAAGATTGATAAAATCAAAGCTTCTCAACAACAAGTTTCATTTATTCTTTGCCAAGTATATCATTCATTTCAAGTACTCAAGGCAAGCATATATGACCAATGATGTTTAGATGATTTACTTAGACCAAAGTTCATGAAGTTCATTAAAGGATTGATAAGATCAAAGCCTCCTAACAATGAACCTTAATGTTATTGGATCAAAGGTTTCAAATTAACATACTTGGGCTTACAAACATAGGTTTGGGCGACAAATGATCATTTTCCGAATCGAGATAAATTTAGAGCTATGTTAAGCAATCGTAAGTGGACTTATGTATAAGTCACACCTATTTTGAGGCCGACCAATAGCAATCTATGTACCACATGTTAGAGAAATGATATGTAGATTATTCTCCAACAACATATAGCACAAGTAAGAAAGAGATAAGATGAAGAGGGATGGGATGTATCAGATGAAATTAGAGTTTCAAATATCATCAACATCATTCATCCATTTTGATGGATTTGGTTTTTCAACCTATCAACACCCAAGATCCAATGAGGTTGAGGAACTTGTCCAAAAATAACACCCAAATAAGGACCAAACTAAAGTAATAAAAATATATAAAATAAAACAATATTTAAATGATTAATAAAAGGGAAACAATTGGTAAAATACACAAAATGTATTAAAACACCAAATAAAAATTCTAAAAAAATATCAGAAGTCAAATATGAGTCAATAGGTGTTGACAAAAATTTTCAGAATTTTTTAAAGTCAGAAACTTTTTTTAAAATTTAAAGAAATAAGTAAAATAAACCAAAATTTGTAAAAAATAGTAAAACCAAAAATAAAAATAAAATTAGGTGACCAATATTTGTCAAAAGGTCATTGGATCTTTCCATATATTTCCCACAATTTAAAAATCAAGAAAAGTATTTTTAAACAATTCAAACAAAGTGAAAAATTATAAAATATACAAAATCATAAAATAAAATTGTGAAAAAATAAGAACGAGAAAGAGAAAAGTCAAAAGTATTTTTGAGAATTTTTTCAGAATTTTAGAAGTTGAAATGATTTTTTAATGAAATTTTGAAGTTTAAAACAAATAAAGTATAAAATCAGAAAATAAAAACAAAACCAAAAAGATGTAGACCATTGGATCAATGTCAAAATACGTTAGTAACCAAATCCAAGGGATCTGGCATGCTGTGCATGATATGGACATTAGTGAATAAACCGCCAGATCATTTATTTAAAACAAATTTTTGAAAAAATGTGTGGCACAATGTCATTGTTGAGAGATGACACACTGGTCATCTTCATCCTTTGGCCACGTGCGAATTGCAGGTCTCACAAACTATAAACTCATGAGCTCAGACCGATTTTGTTCACTTCGTCTCTTCAAGGCGATTCCAATGGTACCCTCAGGAAAAATTTATATAAACTGTAGCTCAGTCGATATGAAGAAAACCAGAATAAAAAAGTTGGAAAAGGATTTGAAAATTCATGAGTAAAAATCACTTTCATTTTAAAACTAATGATGTAATCAGTATCATAGTGATGAGAGCTACATCGTCGCAACAGGTTCAGAGAGAATTGATGGAGGAATCTACTTGTTGAAGTTCCAATTCAGAGCTCTGAAACTTGACTTGGCTGGCACGATTCAAGGCACCTCAAGGCTTGGTTCTTCTTCTGTTAGCTCCAGTGAAATTCAAGGATGAAGAATCAACAAAGAAATTGGATCAAAAGATGCTTTATAATTGAATTCGAAGTTGCAGAATTATGGGTAATGGAGGAAGTTTAACAAAGGTTCTTTGGCTCTCTAAAGATTTTCAAATGAGTGGGATATCATCCTCTATTTATAGGGAAGTGAATGACGATGATAAACGAGAGGAATTATGGGAAAATCATGCAAACCAAACCAGTTGTGATCATGCCAAACGTGTGACTTGAAATTCCTCAAAACGAACTCATATCAAATGCAATTATTATCAAAACACATCTAGGCAATTAGTTAAACATGTTTAGCAACTAAACCTTGAGTAATTTGTCCTGTAATTCAAGTTTACCCGTGGTAAAAAATCTGACTTGAAGCAAAAACATATTCCATGGAGCCAACTTCAATAATGCATAGTGTTGTACCCCAAAATTTTCCCTCCCATTTTCACACAAGACATACTCTTAGAGGTTCTCAATTGCTCAAGGTTGACCAAGAATTGACCAGACAATTCTCCTCCTAAGGAAATGAACCCCCAACTATGGTTTCAATTTTCATCAAGATGGTTGAGCTCCAAGGATCCCAAATGTTCTCCATTTTCCTAATATGTCCTCAACATCATCCATGCCAAATTTCATGCCTTGAACAACAAGTTTGCTCAAGTACAGTCAAACTTCAATATTTTTGGTCAACATCAACATTTTGAAGTGATATCCATCATTTGATCAAGGGTTGATCATGATTCCTCAAGAAATGCTCCTAACCCATCAAAAGTCAAAAGTGGCAAATTAGGGTTTCTATAGGAAAAGTCAACCAAACGTTGACCAAGCATAACTGTCTCATACTTTATCAATTTTTTTCCAACCAAAGCTCATTTTGAAGAGAATCCAATTCCCTACAACTTATCTTCATCCCTCAAGTTCAAGAAATTCACCATTTCAAAGATACAAGTTCATACATTACAAGTCTTTTTTAGAAAGTCAATAAAAGCCACCTTTTTCCAAGACCTTTAACATCAAGATAACATCTTAAAATGCAAAATTTATCAAAAGAGGGATTGAAGTAGACATGTTGGTTTTTACAAAAAGTCCAAGATCATCATCATGAGATAAAAATTGAGCAAGTTGTGACTTTCTCAAGTTGGGAAAATTTGGGAAATTTCAAGAAATATGCATTGAGCAAATTTGAGTTTTTTAAGGCAATGGCTCATTTGTTTGGACTTAAAACATCTTCCTAAGAGTATAGAGGACTCCTAAAACTATTTTTGCATAGTATTGATTTTATTTGCATTTTATATTAATTTTATTTAATTAAAAATCAAATAAATCAAGATTATTGCAAATTATATGGTTAAGGCTTGTTTTAATGCATGGAGGGGCCCCAATTTTCGTGTACAGCAAGGCCAACATGTCCACATTCATGCAAGTTTGAAAAATAGACAAAATACCATAACATTGGCCAAGGATACAAATGGACATTCATGGCATTCAAGCAATTGATTATGGTTGTTACAAACTTGTTTTTTTCGTGTCTCCTCATCCCTCTCTACATAAACAAGCCATTGGCCAGCTCCAAACACACACACACACACAGGCTGAGGAACCCCTGGAAATTTTGCAAGAAAACACCAAATTTGTCAAATTCAAATTTCAGTCTCCATCCTATTTTAATCCCAAACAAGGATCCAAGCTCGCTCCTGGAGGTTCCCTGAAGCATTTGTGATCATCACCAAGTCCTGAAACCTCACAAAATGCATCAGTGAGTTCATACGGTTTGCCTCACTTTCCATTTTCGTTCTGCTAAATTCATGCAATTCAAGTACATTTTGATTATGTATTATTGATCATTTGAGTATCTGTAAGCTATCTGTATAGTTGGATTGAGTTTTTGATGCAGGAATCAAGTGTTTCCATTTCTAGGGTTTGAACCTTCGAAATGGGGTTGTCCAAATTAGCCAAAATCAGCCCAAACCAGGGGCACTACTGTGCTTAGGAGGTTGAACACAATTGATCCATGGCCTCAAAGTTCATTTTTGTTGCATATTATGAGTTTTATAAGTTGCAGGGGCTATAGTGACAGACCAAAATTGTCACTATAGGTCTCAATGTCTAAGACGATGGATGGAGGAAGGGGACGAAGTATGGCAGTGTCCCATTGGCTAGTTCAAATAAAGCGCGCGTTTTTTTATTATAATATATCTGGCCATTTTTCTTATGTTACATTATTATTCTATTTTATGTAACAAATGAATTGGCAGCTCAGTTGGTAAGGGGAGACACGTGCATTGGAAAGGACCTGGGTTCGATACCCAGGTCTGATGTTTTATTTTTCTAACAATTATCAAATGCAGATTTGGTGCATACATTATCCAGGGGTTCACCATGCACCCTACCATCAGCACCATCAGATCATACTCAACCTGGATCCAGTGCCTCCAACAAGTAGTCCCCATCATGGACTCTCTAGACGTGTCCATACAGGATCAAGCGCTGGTTTGGGCCTTCACATCCTGGGCATAACGCAAATTCAACTTAGCACCCATTTTTATACCGAATAACCCCTAGGCCCATTTAGTACTTCTTTTTGTTTTGTTTTAATTTCTTTTATTTTCTTTATTTAATTTAACAAATAATAAAAAAATCACAAAAATAATAGGTTAATTTCTTTTTTAATTAAACTAATTTTCGAAATTAATTATTAATTCAACTTTAATTTTTTCTTTAATTTAAAAATGAGTTAGAATTTAGGATTTAACTTATGTTTTAATCATTTTCTTTTCATAATAAAAATTGAAAAAAAATTAGGATAGTTTAGAATAATTTTTAATTAATAATTTTTTTTCTTCTTTTTATTAATTAATTAGATCTAATTTATGTTTCAATATTTTCTTAATAAAAAATACAAAAATATATTAGGATTAGTTTTTCTTTTATAACCTAGATTAATTCTTCCATTTAGTATTTATTTTTTTTCTTAATTAAATTTAGAATTATTTTTTCTTTAAAAAAACCAAAAAAAAACTTTCATTCTTAGGATTTTTTAGACGTAATATTTCATTTCGTGCGCATTATTTTTATTCTCGCATTTTATATAATAATGTGACTGATTATGGGATGTAATAGTCTAGATTTAAAATTCTGCACTTCATTTTTGCACTTTTTTATGTAACTATCCTGAAGCCCTTTAATAGTTGTAGGACTTTATTTCTCGCTTTTACATTTCTTATGTGCTTGTATATAATTGTTAGTAACTTAGACATGCATGACAAGATAAAGTCAATTAATTGTTAGATCACTAACCTCAAGATAACATAACTGAAAACACACTTCTCACACTTGCATCCTTAGGGTATTCCTCACTTGGTTGCCTCAAAAAATAATGGTCATGTCCCTCGAACGTAGGGATATCTTAGCAAAGACCCTCAGTTCAAAAGTCATCATAAAGATCATAGTCCCTTACCATCCCTCGAGGTACCTAAGAGAAATGATCTTGTCCCTTGATGTTGCCTATATGATGACAGTCCCTTCGAAATGCTAAGATATCCTTACCTATTGCCTTCAATGACCATAAACGTCCCTTTCGATAGTCCCTCAACTTCTGACGATAGGGCTACCTACTCACTAATAGTAGGATAACTCTATCTAAAGGAAATGAGGAAAAAACATCCTTTTTCGAGTAGGTAGATAGCTGTTAGGTATTTGTTCAAACCTGAAATTTTTACACTTACACACTTTTCAAAAATCTTTTCAAAAACTCTTTATCACACTCTTGAGGACTGATACAAGAGTTACCATAAAGCAAACAAAAATCTTTCAAAACACACAAACACAAACAGTTTTAAAAAATGAGCAAATACCTAAGATCCCGTGGAAAACCATGGATGGAAAGTGTGCTAACACCTTCCCTTTCCATAATCTACCCCCCTTACTCAGAAAATCTTGAAAAAAGGTATTTTTCTGTTCTTTTCACCCTTTCCTTTGTTGGGTAAAAGAAAAGTCGGTGGTAACTCTTGCTTACCGCGACATTTGCGAACAAAAACGTAAACTAATATTAACAGGCAGTTCTGCCACCGTATCACAGAACTGGCGACTCTGCTGGGGATTATTGATAAAGTTGGGTTTACCTTAGGGTCTAGATCATTTTAAAATTGCTTCTTTGCTTATTTTGATTGCTTTATTTTTAAGGGTATTGTTTGGGTTCCTATAGATCCTATACCCGGATCTAGGGAAACCTTTTAGGTTAGTAGCAATAGATCGTGGAAACTATGCGGGGTATACCGAAACAGTTGAAGCGATGGCTATGTTGATGCGACACTTTGGTTGGTACCGGTAGACCTTGAGTTAATCAAGGAGAATAGGGGCCGCTACGTGGTGTCATGAAGCGTCAACTGACCTTAGAACCTTTAAATGAACAACTTGGCCATTAGGACATAGTGAGATGACCGTCTTTTGTGTATTCCCAAAGTCGGCAGATACTCGATGCTACACTCATTGAGATTTGACTCCCGCGTTTTGTTTGGTTGCGAGTAAGTCGCCTCAGTGATATTGAGATCCCTTAGAACCCAGTTACTATTTCTAGGACAGGTTAAACCAATCCAAACTTCAAGAGGGTATCACCTTAAAACCCATGCAAGCCTTAAACCTAAGGTCTTGGTGTGATTTGCTTGTGCTTGATGTATATGTGATTTCTTAGTATAATCATGACATCATAACATGACATATCATACTAACCATTTCAAGGATTTTATAGGGCTTATCTTTGTCTTGTTTTATAGGACATGGCATTCGCTCGCAGGAACACTATCAAAATCAACCTTGTGAAAGTACCTCCTCAACTCAAGGAGTTAGCATCAGGGTTTCCTGAAAGCTCTCCCTTCACTGAAAGACATGGTAGACTTCTCAACTGGTCACTTCAAACCCTGATGAAGAAATGTTAAAGGTGGTTTTTCAGTTCTTTGACCCGTTGCACCAGTGCTTCACTTTTCCTAATTACCAGTTAGTGCCTACTATGGAGGAGTTTTCTCAGTTATTAGGGGTACCTATCTTTAATCATCTACCATTCAACGGTACAGAAAGAGACCCAAAGTCTGAAGAGATTGCTCAAGCTTTATCTTTACAACGGTCTGATATAGTGGCAAATTGGAAAACCAGAAGAAGTGTCCAAGGATTTCCAGCTAAGTTTCTATTTGACAAAGCTCACTAGTTTTGGGATAATTTGGACTTACAAGCTTTTGAAGAAGTGTTGGCCCTTATCATCTATGGGGTGGTGCTATTCCCTAACACGAACCAACTCATAGATGTGAATGCAGTTAAGGTTTTTCTGTCGCATAATTCGGTGTCTACTTTTCTCGGGGATATTCTCCACTCTCTACATACTCGCACCATAGAGAGAAGAGGGACCCTTCTGTGTTGGACTCCTCTATTGGCTAGGTGGTTTATTTTGCACCTACCCCGGTCTGTCTTGAAGAATGAGCAGGGTATGAGATGGTCTCGTAGGTTGATGTCTCTTACACATTCAGATATTCATTGGTGTTCGCGATCCTCGGAGAATGTTACCATCATTGATCATTGTGGGGAATTCCCTACTGTCCCTGTCTTAGGCATTAGGGGAGGAATCACTTATAATCCTTGTTTAGCGTTGCAACAATTTGGTTATGCTATAAGGGATGGTCCTCATGACACACTCGTCCAAGGAATCACATTTGACTATGAAAATGATGTCTAGGGTTATCGTAAGAGGTTCATTCGAGCTTTGGGCATGATAAACAGGGTTGATAGCAAGACACTGGGGCACAAGAATTCCATCCCTCTTGAGCCTTACCTCAAATGGGTGCGAGCTCGTGCTCAATGTCTTATTATGCCTTACCCTTCCATCTTACCTGTGATTGTGGATCCAATTGCTGAAGGAGACACTCCTTACGTTGTTCTTCATTCTGATATACCAACTGATTTTGAGGAGCTACAGAAATCCTGGATCCAACTCCAAGAAGAACGACATACCTTTGAAACCCAATTGTACGCCAGCAAGAAGAAGGTTTTAGAGATCACCCGGTTACTTCACGAGGAGAGGAGCATAAATGCCTACATTGCACCAAAGAGGATGCGCCTGCGGGAAGCTTGAAGTCTTCCTTTTACTTGGAAAATTTTATTGTTGCTTTGTTCCCTTTGTGAGCCCAAGAGACATTATTGTGATCAATAAAATATCTTAATACAATTAACATTTTCTCTCTTTCTGTTTAAGAAAATTTGAGTCCTAGAAATCCTTGAAAAGATTGCATACATATATCATACATATCATTGCATAAGCAGGTTTCAAAGCAAGTTTCTCATCCTTTTCGCTGTTTATTTCAGCAATGGCTCTAGAACAAATAGTGAAGGATCTACAGACTCATAATGCCCGGTTTCAATAGATGATCATGGCTCTGACCAAGGGGCAAGAAGAACTGAAAGCCATGCTTGTTAAAGAAAAGAAGAAGCCAAGGAAACCAACTGGTGTGGTGAACTTGGGAAGAAGGATCAGAGGACCAGTGCGGTGAGCCTCTAAACTGATAACTTCATAAAAGGAAGGAAACAATCAAGAGGAGTAAACAAGAGAGGAAGACTCTAGTCCAAAAGATTTTGATGATGAATCTGACTATGATGAGGAACAATATCCTCCTGCTGATGAAAAATACAAACAACTGAAGGATCGTTTGAATTTAATGGAGGTCCAGAAGGTACCAGGTCTGGATTTTGAAAAGCTGGGTTTGGTCTCTGGGGTTGTCATCTTGCAAAAGTTCAAGGTGCCGGTGTTCACCAAATATGATGGGGTTTCATGTCCTAAGATGCATCTCCAATCTTATGTGAGGAAGATACAACCTCACACTGCTAACAAGGACTTATGGGTCCACTTATTTCAGGATAGTCTGTCCGGAACTCAACTAGAATGGTTCTACCATCTGGAAGGGGCCAACATCCGTAATTGTGAAGACCTGGCTGCTGCTTTCTATAAGCAGTATCAGTATAATGCGGACCTTGCTCCGACCCGTACACAAATATAAAGCATGTCTATGGGTTCGAGTGAGGGCTTTAAAGACTATGCTCAGAAGTGGAGGGACTTAGCAGGAAGAGTCCAACCTCCCCTGTCTGATAGGGAGCTATTGGATATGCTTTTAGGCACCCTATCTGGTCCGTTTTTCAAATAACTGATTGGAAGCTCCTCAGCCGGTTTTACTGAATTGATTCTGACAGGGGAAAGAGTGGAAGCTGGAATTAGGAGTGGTAAGATCCAGAAGGATGCATCCTCCAGTGCAGCAAGGAAGCCATTTTCTGGGAAAAAAGAGATTAGTGCTATGTACAACCAAAGGAATCAGGACAGAACTAAACATCGTTCAATAGTAGGGGCTGTTATGATCTCTAGAACAGAAAGGTCGGTAAGACAATTTACCCTGATAAACATGACTCTGTCTCAGGTTTTGCCGCAATTATTGAAGTCTAATCTGGTAACTCTGAAGGAAGCTCCGAAGAATCCTAATACTTCCTCTCCCCGCTACAATCCAAATGCTCGATGCGCCTACCATTCTGAAACTCCGGGGCATGACACGAACAAATGCTGGGCTTTGAAGAATAAGGTGCATGATCTGATCGAGGCAAAGGAGATTAATTCGATGCTCCGGAAACTCCCAACGTCATAACTACACCCATGCCCAAGCATGGCCTGGGAATCAATGTTATTGATGTTGTCTCCGCCACAGAAGATGCTGACAGTCACTATGACATGGATAACTGGATCTTCCCCACTACCAACGGTGGACCCAGTAACTGGACGACACAAGACTTTGTACCAATTACTTTTATTCAGAAGTAATTGTCTTTCTTGTTTTTGGATATGTAATAAATAATATAAACTTTTTGGCCATGTGTCTTACCCTGGGCACAATGGTTTATTTGTGAGGGTTATCATGTTTCAATTTCATATGGAATTAATAAAGCATTGGACGTTTATGTATACAAATTTTGCGCTCTCTGTTTTTCTTTTCTGCTTTTTACTTTGTCTATACAGCTATGCTCTTACACACACCCACATATCAAACTGCAGATCCATATCCACTCTAGATCCCATGGATAACAGTTCTGCTATTGTCGGTTATGACTTTGAAAATTCGATCAACCAAGCCGAGGACGAAGGTGAGGAATATTATGAGGTACCCGGAGAACTTTCCAGACTGTTACAGCAGGAAGAAAGGGCTATACAACCTCATGAAGAGCCAGTTGAGACAGTGAATTTGGGCACAAAAGAAAACATAAAAGAGGTCAAGATAGGTGCAAATTTGGAGCTTAGTGTCAAACAACGTTTAATTCAGATGTTGCATGATTATGTTGAGATCTTTTCCTGGTCATATGAAGACATGCCAGGACTAGACACAAATATTGTGGTTCATCATCTGCCAACTAAAGAAGTTTGCACTCCGGTAAAGCAGAAGGTCCGTCGCATGCGCCCTGAAATGTCAGAGAAGATCAAGGCAAAGGTTATGAAATAGTTCAACACTGGGTTCCTAGCTGTCACCTCTTATCCCCAATGGGTTGCTAACGTAGTCCCGATACCTAAAAAGGACAGCAAGGTACGGATGTGGGTGGACTACCGAGATTTGAACACGGCAAGCCCCAAGGATGACTTTCTGCTTCCTCACATTGACATTTTGGTTGACAACACCGTGCAACACAAGATCTTTTCCTTCATGGACGGTTTCTCTGGTTACAATCAGATCAAGATGGCACCCGAAGACATGGAGAAAACAACCTTCGTCACACAATTGGGCCCTTTCTGCTACCAAGTGATGCCGTTTGGATTGAAAAATGCCGGGGTACCCTATCAACGAGCCATGGTAGCTTTGTTTCATGACATGATCCACCATGAAATAGAGGTTTATGTTAATGACATGATAGCCAAGTCTCAAACTGAAGAAGAGCACCTTGATCATCTATAAAAGCTGTTTGATAGGTTGAAGACATACAAGCTGAGGTTAAATCCGAACAAGTGCACCTTCAGGGTAAGGTCTAGTAAACTTCTAGGTTTCATTGTCAGCGACAAGGGCATTCAGGTAGACCCTGTAAAGGTGAAGGTTATACAAGAGATGTCGGCTCCTCGCACTGAGAAGGAGGTCATATGCTTCTTAGGACGCCTAAATTACATTACTAGGTTCATTTTTCCATTTAACGGCTACTTGTGAGCCAATCTTCAAACTCCTAAAGAAAGATCAAGTGGTAAAGTGGAATTAAGAATTCCAGACCGCCTTCGAGAGAATCAAGGAATACCTTCAAGAGCCTCCAATTATGATGCCTCCGATTGAAGGAAGACCTTTGATAATGTACTTAATAGTGTTAGATAATTCAATGGGGTGTGTGCTGGGGCAGCATGACGAGTCCGGTCGAAAAGACCATGTAATATACTACCTTAGAAAAAAGTTTACCGACTATGAGACAAGATACTCACTGCTCAAGAAAACCTGATGTGCTTTGGCATGGGCTGCTCGCCGTCTGAGACAGTATATGTTGACCCACATCACTTTGTTGATATCTAAGATGGATCCGTTCAAGTACATCTTCGAGAAGCCCTCTCTCTCCGGAAGAATAACAAGATGGCAAATGATCTTGACCAAATACGATATTAAATACATGACCCAGAAAGCAATCAAGGGAAGTGTACTAGCTGATCATTTGGCTCATCAGGCTGTGGTTGACTACCATTCCATGAATTTTGAGTTCCCGAACGAGAATATTATGCTAGTGACTGACTGTGAAGAACCTGGACCGGATGAAGGACCTGAGGAAGGATCCCGATGGACCATGGTTTTTGATGGAGCCTCCAATGCACTCGGTAACGACATCGGTGTTGTAATCATATCTCCTGAGGGCTGTCATACTCCTTTCACCGCCAGACTATGCTTCAATTATACCAACAATATGGAGGAGTATGAAGCCTGCATCATGGGTCTAAAAGTTGCTATTTACCTGAGGATCAAGTCCTTGAGTGTTTTCGGGGATTCAGCCTTGGTTATAAATAAAATCAAAGGAGAGTGGGATACGAAGCACCCGAATCTCATGCCCTACAAAGAACATATGCTGATATTGCTTCCACACTCTGAAGAGGTCACCTTTGAACATTTCCCATGAGAAGAGAATTAGTTAGAGGACGCGCTAGCTACTACGTCGTCTTTGTTCAAGGTCAAGTGGGACAATGAAGCTCCTAGAATCACTATTGAGAGGTTGGATGAACCAACATACTTCTATGAGATTGACACTGAAGAAGTAGCAGACATAACTTGGTTCCATGAAGTGAAGAGGTATCTCGAGGCTCAAGAATACCCTGTGGATGCGTTTGTCAATGATAAGAAGTTTCTGAGAAGGTTCTCCACAAAGTTCTTCCTCAGTAATGGAATCTTCTACAAGCGCAATCGTGACTCTACTTTACTTTTGTGCATAGACAAGAGCGAAGCAGAGAGGATTATGGCAGATTTACATGAAGGTACCTTTGACACCCACTCTAGTGGATACATCATTGCTAAAAAGATCCTGCGGGCAGGATACTATTGGTCCACCATGGAAGCAGACTGTTATCAACATTCCCGAACTTGTCACAAATTCCAGATCTACGCTGATAAAGTACATGTACCTCTGGTTCCTTTGAATGTCTTGACGACTCCCTGGCCCTTTTAAATGTGGGGCATTGACATGATCAGAGAGATTAGGCCTACCGCTTCCAATGGGCATCGCTTCATCCTAGTGGTCATTTATTACTTCACGAAGTGGGTTGAGGCTGCCTCTTTTGCTATTGTTACCAGGAATGTTGTGGCGCAGTTTATCAAGCATAACCTGATTTTTCGGTAACGCCCGTAATTTAATTAATTATCTAATTAAATTATTTTTGGAATATATGTGAAGATGTGTTATAATTAATTGGATTTAATTATTTTATTAAGTGGTGAAATAATATTAGAAGTATAATATTATTTGATGTGGGCTTGTTTTTAAAGGAATGGAAGTAATAAGGGGGTGTATTAGTTTTAATCCCAATAAGGAATAAAGAATAATAGGGTTATTCTATTGTTGTTAGGAAGAATAGAAAGAAAGAAGCAGTAAAATAATAAGGATTGAGAGGAGAACGTGCAAGCTGCTGGAAAAAGTGGAAAAACGGAAAGAATGAGAATTCAACCGGAAATTGTAGAGCGACCTTCAATCCAAGGTAAGGGTGGGGTTCTGACTCTATAATGGGGTTTATGATAATTGGTATGTGGGGTTAGAGGTGATTGTTGTCTTGTTCTTGAATTGAAAATATATGATTGTTGTATGATGAGAATTGATGAATTTTAGATGAATAATGATGCCATGATGTCGTTTGAACGATGTAGTATTATAGGATGATTACATGTGATGAATTGTCATGATTATGTTAAGTTTTAGGGCCTTAAGCGTGAATTCCATAGTGAGATGCAGGGAAGAAAAACGCAGAAATTTGAAGGGAAGAAAAATGCAGAATTATGCGTGAAGGATATCAGAAGTTGCTGTATTAGAACAATGAATTAAATTGGGGATAGAGTTAGTCGTACTGTTCTTAGTTAGGTTGATATCAGGCTAAGAATTGAAATAGTAGGATTAGTAAATAGTAGAAGTTCTGATGGTAGAAGCTGTGTTGGTTAGAAGTTGCGTTGGATTAGTAAGAAGTAGAAGTTCTGATGGTAGAAGTTATGTTGGTTAGAAGTTGTGTTGGATTAGTAAGAAGTAGAAGTTATGATGGTTAGAAGCTGTGTTGGTTAGAAGTTATGTTGTCATAAGTTGTGTTGTCAGAAGTTGCATTGTCAGAAGTTGTATTAGTTAGAAGCTGTGTTGGTTAAAAGTTATGTTGTCAGAAGTTGTGTTGTCAGAGGTTGCATTGTCAGAAGTTGTATAGGTCAGAAGTTAGGTTGGTCAGAAGTTGTGTTGTCAGAAGTTATGTTGTCAGAAGTTGTGTTGGTCAGAAGTTGGGTTGGTGAGAAGTTATATTGTCAGAAGTAGTGTTGTCAGAAGTTGTGTTTGTCAGAAGTTGTGTTGGTTAGAAGTTGTGTTGTTAGAAGTTATTAATGATTGTTGTGTTGGTCGTTGCGTTAGTTTTGTACAGAATGATGAGGGTTAGACGCTTAGAGGCTGCTGTTTGAACCATAATAGTAGGATAGTGACGGTAATGACGTAAGAGTTACATAATAGCAGTATGAATTACTGTGGAATTCACGTACAACTGAGTTGTTAGTGAGAAGTTATTAATGATATTGTGTTGAAGATTTATAATAAATAAATGATGTTTGATAAATTATTATGATGATATGAGTTGTCGATGATGAGAAGTTGAGATGATTTTGAGATGTTGTTAATTTGAGATGCTTTTGAGATGTTGTTAATTTGAGATGCTTTTGAGATGTTGTTAATTTGAGATGCTTTTGAAATGTTGTTAATTTGAGATGCTTTTGAGATGTTGTTAATTTGAGATGTTGTTAACTTGGGTGTTGTTATTACATTCATGGTTGTGTCGCATACATTGTGTGATACAGTTGGAGAACTGACTTGAGGGTTTTTCTTTTATCGCAAATATCGCGGTTAGCAAGAGTCGCCACCGACTTTTCTTTTATCCAAAAGGAAAGGTGAAAAAGCACAGGAAAGACCTTTGAGATTGTTTCTTGAGTTCGGGGGGTAGATTATGAAAAGGGAAGGTATTAGCACCCTTTTCATCCATGGTTTTCCATGGGCTCTTAGTTACTTCCTAGATCACTTGCTTTTGTTTTGAAATTTGTGCTTTGTGTGGTTTTGAAAGTATTTTGTAAAAGAGGCCATTGTTTAGGCAATCTTTGTAATGATTCTCATTCGTAAGAATGTATACAAAGATGTTTGTCTTTTTTTTGAAAATGTTTTCAATATTTGTAAGATGTTTTTGAAATGTGTGTGTGTGTTTTGGAAAATAGCAAGGATAGTTGTTTTTTGAAATGGAGCAAGAAACTAGAAGTGATCTACCTACTCAAATGTCTTTCTTGTTCATTTTCTATTCCTTTGACATTGTTGTCTTACCATTGATTTGGTAAGCAACCCCATCTTTGGATGTAAACGGGACGGGCGCGGGTCACCGTATAACCATGATTTGCAATGTTGTAAAATATCTTAGCATTTTTGAGGGACCAAGATCATTTTGTACGACAACTTTGGATAGCGTCATCGAGGGACTATGATCTTATATTTGTTTGTTTTTTTAACAAGATACTTCACATGCGTAACATGGCCATTTTTTTATGTAAGGCAACCAAGTGGAGTAACCCTAAGAGTGCTTGTGTGTAAGTGTATTATTTTCATGCTTGGTTTTGTCTTGGATTAGAGTTTTCTATTTGATTTGTTTTGATCTTTCCATTCAAACCCTAATTACTAGCATGGTATATAAAAGCGGTAAATTGCGTAATTTAAAGATTACTACGCTATTACAATATTTTATGGGAGGGGGTATACAAATTGTGAATGGGGATTTGCAATAATGTAAACCTAATTTAAACTATTACAACTAAATCGAATTTGTACAAATATTTGAATGAACAACATACAATATAATTTAAATATGCAATGTTATATATATGCAAGGAAAAGAAATTGTTTTATTTTTCATATGCAAAAGAATTTTGACCTAATCCTAGTATCTTAAGAAAAAGAAATTAATTCTTGAAAAATGGTTAACCCTAATTTCTAATTTAAAAGAAAATAAAGTTCCTTAAGTATTATTCTATGTGTATTTTTTGTCTTAAAACAATAAATAATATTCATGAAAATATTTGGTCTTTTTATATGTCAAAATAAAAATTTATAAGTATGAAAAAAAAGGATAAAAATATATCTAAATTTAATTTATTTTACAAGTTTGTTTAAGAAAAAGTAATTAGTATATAGTTAAAAAATATATATTTTTTATGTGAAAATAAAATAAAATAAATCAAAATGCAATATTTATCATATTTATATTTTTCATGATTTTTATGTGTTAAAGAAAATATTTAATAAAACAAAAATGAAAATAAAAACAAATAATAAAAAGATTGGGCCAGGGGTGCTGTAAGGAGAAAGGGAGGTAAGTGTTAGAAAAAAAATGAGGAGCCCAGTTGATGAGCCCACGTTGCCAAGTGACCAAAAAAGAAGCTGAAAAATATGAAAAATGCAAAAGGTAGCGCCAAGGTTCGAACCCATGACCTATGCATTTCCAGCGCGCTACCTTGCCACTGGGGTGGCTGTACATCTCTTAGTTCATATGAAATAAAAAATACAAAACACATAATGCCTCCTTGCTCTGTACTTCATCTTCTTCCTCAAGCTAGCCAGAACCCCTGTATCTTTCTCATTTCTCCATGAAAATGGAAACTTCAAACATGAAAATGGTAGTACTCTTTCCCACGATTTAAACCATGTAACTCATGTAAACTAACAATCATAGATCAAAGCAAATTTAAATGGCCCTAAGTTTTACAGAAATTTAAACTCTAAAATTCTCTATACATAATGAATATAAATGGAATCTATGAACATGGTTGGTTTTAGCACAAGGATATCTACATTTTATCTTCATAAATCGTGACCAATAGATGCCTGTATGAAGAGATAGAAGTTGGAGTTCTTACCTTCTTCGGCTGAGATCATGAATGGAGTTTGAGTGAGATTTATGAAGGCCTGAAGTTTCCTTTAGCTTGCCTGAACCTCCCTGACTGTGTTCCAACCATTGCCTTGCTTTGGAAGTGCCTGAATCTCTCTATCCAAGTCAACCTGCAAACTTGAAAAACAAAAATGGCAGATGGAGAAGAAGGGTTTATAGTACAGGGATGATGGTCTGGAACACTTAGATATGAGGTAGGTAAAGTGTTTGAGTGGTTAAAACCTGAAACGCACGAGTCAATTTGTGGATTGCTATGCTTGGCCACAAACTGCAAGTTTTTGACAGGTTTTTGGTGATAGGGAGTTTTGGAGTGTTTCTGGCCTTGAGCAATCGTGTTCTAAGTTGTAATGTGTTTGTGTATAAGTATAGAGAAGGTTTCAAGTTATCTCTATAACAGATTTTTGAGTTCTAGCCTTTTTGCACTCTTGCTTCCTTTTTAAGAAAGGTGAAGAGACCATTCCCTACATGCTTGTACATGCCTTCTTGGAGTTGGTACAAGTTCTAGACAACTTGCTTTTGGTTTATAGGACTTGTGTGTGCAGAGAAAACAGGTCCAATGCTCAAGAAGTGAAAAGTGGCAAAAGTTATGCTTTTCTAAAATGGCAATGGCAACTTTGTTCCATTTATGGAATTAAAGCTTGGACAAAGACTCTTGTGTTTGGATTAAGGTTTTATCATCTGTGTAAGCATTAAATTATAAAGTTAAAAATAAGTTTGAGACCTGTAAATCTAAGATTAGGCAACATAGGTTCAGATTTGAATTTTGTTCTTCATGAAATGGCTTGAAATCAAAGTGAGAAATTGCCAACTTCATCTCTTCGATTCTCCCAACTCAAAAATGATCTCAAGGAGTTCTTGGACATTTTGGAAAGCTTGCAATGTGATCTATAACTAATATTTGAAATTAATTTCAAGATTCCTTTTGGAACTAGGTGAAAAATTCCCATGAAGTTAGGTCAAAAACCTGCCTAAATTAGGGCAAAATTTCACTAAGTTATTTTAGTTCATGGGCATGTATTCACAAAATTATATCTTGAGATCCAAGCATATTTAGGGAAAAATGTGTGGAGAAAAGTTGTAGATTTCATGGAGATCTACAACTTTCATGTTAGGAATTTTCTTTGAATCATCTTGTATCATGGTGGGAATTTGGCTTAAAGTTGAGAAAAAATAAGAAATTTTCTAGACTTAGAAAAATTTCTAAGTTAAGAAAATTGCAAATTTTAAAACCAAATCTTCAATCTTTGATTTATTGATGAACAAGTTTCACATTTTTACACGTTTTGATGAATTGTGATCCGTGGCACTTGGTTTTGACCAAAAAGTCAAAGTTTGACTTTTCAGTATACAGTTGACTTTTGATCAATTGACTGCAAATTTCATTTGTCAATCCAATGAAAATGCAATGTTTTGAACTATGTCATTAGGTCAAGATGATAAAAATTAACCCTTGAAATCATGGTTCAAACCAATTGGTCATTTGCTAGGTCAAAAAGCATAAATTTCCCTTTCTCAGTCAAAACCCTAATTTTGACCATTTTGCCCTTTTGATGATTTGATCAAATTTCTTGAGGAATTGTGGTCTAAACTTGATCAAATGATACATATGAGTCCAAAATGTTGATGTGGATAAAAAATTATGAAGTTTGACTGTAAATTGGCCATGGTTGACTTTTTCCCTAATATAGTTGATTTTTAGGTCAAATGTCCAATTGATGATAAAAAATGTGATTCAAGGCTTGAAACTTGACATGAGTATTCTTAGGGGTCTATAATGATGCTTGAAAGTCATATGAAGAATTTATAGTCCAAAAATACTTGTGCAATCCCAAACCCTAAATTTAGGTTATCAGTGCATGATGAGATGTCTTGAGCAGGTCAAACCCTAATCCAGTCTTGAGTCAAAGAGATCTTGTGAGAAAATCTTGATAAATGAGAGGGAAAATTTTGGGGTACAACAGCTACCCCTGTTCAATCTTCTTAAACCTGAAGAGTTAGATTGGCGAGTTTTGCCATTCGTGACTCGAAGGTGAAAGAATGATTGGACACTAGAGTGCCCAAAAATTTGCACTCGACGACACGCGGTTGAGGGAATGGGCTTAAAGATGTCATTTGGAGAAGTGATACAATCTTGTTGGAGATGGGCTCGTAGATGCCATCCAAGAATATTTGTTGAATTGTAAGTTGTAAGTTGAAAGAATGAGTATCAGAATGGCGTCCGTGTCTAGAGCGTATCTGAACTGTATCTGAAAGGTTGTATTTGAATGAGTATTAGAATGGCATTCGTGTCTGGAGCGTAGCTGAACTGTATCTGTAAGTTGTATCTGAATGAGCATCATAATGGCATTCGTGTCTGGAGCGTATCTGAATTGTATCTGAAAGTTGTATCTGAATGAGTATCAGAATGGCATCCGTGTCTGGAGCGTATCTGTACTGTATCTGAAAGTATATTTGTCAATGGTAACTGCTAATCTTATCCTGAAAAGGGTAAAATGTTAGCTAAAACACAAAATGTTGCATGAAATGTATGATACAATGTAATTGCTTTATCAATGTTTATGATATATGGATGCAATGTATGCGCATGTGAGCTGATTTGCTGTATTGCTATTTGATTAAGGAAAATAAATCCCTGCATGCTGCTGAGGATATGTTGAATTTTTATGTCTTGAAGTTGAAGTACTGATGAACTTTTGTTGAGAGAAATAAGTTCTGTTGTGAGGGCAATGCCATGTACTTCTTGTAAGATCTGCTCGGGGAATCCTGAGAATTTTGACGACCTCTACTGAGGATTAATAATTTGAAATTTTGTTCCGCTTGAGGATTTAAATGACGTACTGTAGGGGATTTCTCATGGAATAGCCTAGAGACATTTCTCTACTCTTTCAACCTATCAGTAATTATCTTTCTCATTTTGTTTATTTGTAAACAGTAATCATGTTCAAATGCATATGTTCATTAATGAATCATTGGACGTTTTTGTAAATAAAACACAAGTGTAAAGAAAAAGATAAATAGTTTTTGCACTTTCAGAGGGGCATCTTTGTATTAACTTTAAATAAATATTTTGTACAAAGGAGACAAACATTCTAGTAAGAGAATGTCGTCGTAAACAAGAAAAATTTAATACAAAGAAAGATAGTTATGTGTAATAATCCTATGGGGTTCCCATTCTACTATAGCCTTCGTATCTCTGAGTATCTTGTCTATTTGACTTGTCCGAAGATGATTGAATTGATCAGAAACCCTGAGTTTGTTAGTAGAAGCCAAAGGTTGTCCGTCAAGTGACCCTGACGGGACATAGTCATACGCTTTAATTCCCTAACTTTTGCCTGGACCGCCCTTTCGGGTTTTCGATCCATCGGGAAACCCTTTTTTGCCCAAGTCGCCCTTTCGGGTTTTCAACTTGCCAGGTGTACAAATTTTTTCATTTTATCCCTAATTTTCCCGAACCTTTTGGTTCGCCGGGATGCCCCTTTTTTTCCCTAGGTGTATCAACCTAGCGGGTCTCTTATGTGTAGTATCTTTTGACTATGTCCGCGTTCGCAGGGTGTGGCAGGTCATTGCCATCCATGGTGGTCAAGATCATTGCTCCATCGGAGAATATGTTTTTGATTACAAATAGTCCTTCATAGGTTGGAGTCCATTTGCCCCTGGGATCACTTTGCGGCAAGATGATACGTTTAATCACTAATCCCCAACTTGATATACTTGGCATCTGACTTTTTTGTTGAAAGCCTTAATCATCCGTTTTTGATACATCTGACCATGGAAAACATCAGTAAGTCTCTTTTCATCAATCAAATTCAGTTGATCAAGTCGAGTCTGGATCCAATCGTCTTCATTCAACCCTATATCCTTCATAATCCTCAGAGAGGGGATCTGAACCTCGATAGGTAAGACAACCTCCATGCCATAAACCAAAGAATAAAGTGTTGCCCCAGTTGACGTGCGAGCCGTGGTACGATAACCGTGGAGAGAGAATGGTAGCATCTCATGCCACTCTTTGTATGTGATTGTCATTTTCTGTATGATCTTCTTAATGTTTTTATTTGCAGCTTCAACAACACCATTCATCTTTGGCCGATAGGGAGAAGAATTATGATGCTATATTTTGAATTGCTCGCACAAGGCGATGATCATAGTGTTGTTGAGATTTATACCATTGTCAGTGATGATCCTTTTCGGGATACCGTACCGGCAAATATGGTTTTGCTTGATGAAGCGGGCAACAACATTCTTGGTAACAGAGGCGAAGGAAGCTGATTTGACCCATTTTGTAAAATAGTCAATGGCCACTAGGATGAAGCGGTGTCCATTGGAGTCTGTAGGCTTGATTTCTCCAATCATATCAATTCCCCACATAACAAAGGGCCAAAGAGCCATCAAGACATTCAGAGGAACCGGAGGTACATGCACCTTGTCAGCATAAATTTGACACTTATGGCAGGTCCGAGAGTGTTGATAGCAATTTGCCTCCATGGTAGACCAATAATAGCCTGCCCGTAGGATTTTCTTCACCATCGTATGCCCACTGGAGTGGGTGCCAAAAGTACCTTCATGCAATTCAGTCATGATCTTTTCAGCTTCAACTTTATCCACACACCAAAGCAAAATGGAGTCATGATTGCATTTGTACAGGATGCCGTTACTAAGGAAGAAATTAGCAGAGAATCTCCTTAAGAACTTCTTATCATTGATTGAAGCTCCTTCTGGATATTCTTGAGCCTCAAGATACCTCTTGACTTCATGAAACCAAGGCTGGTCCACTACTTCTTCAGTATTAATCTTGTGACAGTGCGCTGGTTCATCCATTCGTTCGATGGTGATCTAGGGAGCCTCGTTATCCCAATTAAGTTTAAACATAGATGACATTGTGGCTAGAGCATCTGCTACCTGATTTTCTTCTCGCGGGAAATGCTCGAAGTTAATTTTCTCAAAATGTGGTAGCAATGTCAAAACATGTTCTTTGTAAGGGATAAGGTTTGGGTGCTTAGTGTCCCATTCCCCTTTGATATGACTGATGACCAAAGATGAATCTCCAAACACGTCTAAGGATTTGATCCCCAAGTCTATGGCAGATCTGAGACCAAAGATACATGCTTCGCATTCCGCCATGTTGTTTGTACAGTTGAAGTAAAGTCTGGTAGTAAAGGGAGTATGACACCCTTCTGGAGATATGAGTACGATGCCGATACCATTACCGAGTGCATTAGAAGCTCCATTAAAGAACATGGTCCATCGGGATCTTTGTTCAGGTCCGTCATATGGTCTGATTTCTTCACAGTTGTCTAATGTCATGATGTCTTCATCCGAGAATTCAAACTTCATGGACTGATAGTCTTCTACAACTTGGTGAGCAAGATGATCAACCAATACACTGCCCTTTATAGCTTTTTGGGTAGTATACTGTATGTCATACTCGGTTAGGATCATCTGCCATCTAGCTATTCTCCCAGAAATATCAGGCTTCTCGAAGATGTATTTTATTGGATCCATCTTAGATATCAATAAGGTAGTATGAGTCAGCATATACTGTCTTAGCCGGCAAGCAACCCATGCCAGAGCGCAACAAGTTTTCTCGAGTAGTGAATATCTGGTTTTGCAGTCGGTAAACTTTTTGCTCAAGTAATAAATAGCATGCTCTTTTTGGCCAGACTCATCATGCTGCCCCAATACACACCCCATTGAGTTTTCTAAAACAGTCAGATACATGATCAATGGCCTTCCCTCGACTGGTGGCATCAACACAGGAGGTTCTTGTAAGTATTCTTTGATTTTGTCAAAAGCAACTTGACACTCATCATTCCATTTGACTACTTGATCTTTCTTCAATAGTTTGAAGATTGGCTCACAAGTAGCTGTTAGGTGAGAAATGAATCTGGCAATATAGTTCAAGCGTCCCAAGAATCCTATGACTTCCTTCTCAGTACGAGGAGCATGCATCTCTTGTATTGCTTTAACTTTGGCAGGATCGACCTCAATACCTTTGTTACTGACAACAAAACCTAGGAGTTTACCGGACCGTACTCCAAATGTGCACTTGTTTGGATTCAACCTCAGCTTATACTTCTTCAGTCTTTCAAACAGCTTTTGTAAGTGATCAAGGTGTTCTTCTTCCGTTTGCGATATGGCTATCATATCGTCTACGTAGACCTCTATTTCATGATGTATCATGTCATGAAATAAGGCTACCATGGCGCGTTGATAGTTTTCCCCAACATTCGTCAACCCGAATGGCATTACCTTGTAGCAGAATGTGCCCCACTGTGTGACAAATGTAGTTTTCTCCATGTCTTCAGGTGCCATTTTGATTTGGTTATAACATGAGAATCCGTCCATGAAGGAGAATACTTTGTGTTGTACGGTATTGTCAATCAGGATATCAATGTGGGGGAGTGGAAAGTCATCTTTGGGGCTCGCCCTATTCAAATCTCTGTAATCCAGACACATTCGTACTTTGCCATCTTTTTAGGTACAGGGACAATGTTGGCAACCCATTGAAGGTAGGAAGTGACAGCCAAGAATCCAGCATTGAATTGCTTCATGACCTCCACTTTAATCTTTTCTGACATATCAGGTCTCATGCGGAGAACCTTTTGTTTTACTGGAGGGCAGTCTTCTCTTGTAGGCAGACGATGTACCACGATGTCTGTATCAAGTCCCGGCATGTCTTCATATGACCAAGCAAAGATCTCAACATAGTCATGTAACAGCTGAATCAAGCGCTCTTTGATACTGGGTTCCATATTAGCACCCACCTTGACCTCTTTTTTATCATCCTCGGTACCCAAGTTGATTGTATCCACAGGTTCTTCGTGAGGCTGGATGGCTCTTTCCTCTTGTTGTAGCAGTCTGGCAAGTTCCCCTGGTACTTCACAATCTTCCTCACCTTTGTCTTCGGCTTGGTAGATTAGATTCTCAGAGTCACAAAAGGCCATAGTAGTATCGTTACCCATGGGATCCAGAGTGGATGGGTACCTGCATTTGTGAGTGTGGGTGTGCGTAAGGGTATAGCCCCCTTTAAAAGAAAATAAAATGTAAAAGAAAAAAACAATGAGCACAAAAGTTTGTATGCGAAAAACGTCCATGATTCATTGAATGTCATATGAAGATGAAATAACAACCCTTACAAATGGACCATTGTGCCTCGGGCAAGACACAAGGTTTTAGGAGTGCAAATTATATGTGAATATTACAGATCCAATAACAAAAAGAAAAGATAAATTACTGAGGCATGAAAGTTATTGGGACAAAGTCTCTGGCCTCCCAATTGAGGAGTCCTCCATTGATAGTCGGAAAGATCCAATCCTCCAAGTTATAATCCTCTTCACCATCTTCTACCGCGTTGACCTCTCGGTTGCTAATCTTCAAGGGTGGCCCTCTAGCACGGGCACAACGTACATCCTTTTGAGCACTTGAAGTGAAACCTAAGCCAAACTTGTCAGACTTATACGGGATATCTGGAAGTTGCCCCCAGATGGTGCATCCACCTTCCTCTACTACTGCTTTGGCGTCCTTCAGAGATGACATCCGGAGTGGAGGTCTTGTAATCTTGGGAATCTGGGACATAGTCTTGGTCACTGCTACCTCTTGGGGGACCTCTTCGAAGTGTTGAAAAGGATTTTCAATGAACTCACCGTCCAATTCCACATACCGAAAGGAATTGAGATGGCTAATCATGTATTCTTCCTCTCTATGGACAGTTATAATATTTCCTTGAACCGGATATTTCAACATCTGGTGCAATGTAGAGGTGACAGTGCCAGCATTATGGATCCATGGCCGTCCTAGCAGACAAGAGTAAGAGGGGCGGATGTCCATTACATAAAAGGTTGAATTAAAAGTTTGAGTCCCAACCTTTATGGGGATATCCACCTCCCCATGTACCATCCTCTTCGAGCCATCAAATGCCCTTACTACTATGTTACTTGGCTTTAACGTTAGTCCTTTGCAGTCAAGTCTGTCAAGAGCTTTCTTCGGAAAAACATTCAAAGATGAGCCAGTATCCACCAAGACATGGGCCAGAGTTGTGCCCCTATATTCCACAGAGACATGTAACGCCTCATTGTGCTTTCTTCCCCTTGGTGTCAAATCAGCATCAGAGAAGCCTAAGCCGTTATCCGCTGTCAGATTGGCCATGCAATCTTGAAATTGGTTAGCAGACGTCTCTTGAGGCACATGTTCTGTTTTAAGGAACTTCACCAAGGCTTTCACATGTGCCTCGGAACATAGTAGTAATGCTAGCATGGAGATTTTGGAGGGAGTTTTCCCCAACTGTTCGACTACATAGTAGTCGCTCCTCTTTATAGTTTTTAAGATCTCCTCCATTTCTTTCTTGGAAGCCTCGGGAATAGTCAGTGACTGAGCCTTCGTCTGGACAGGCTTTTCTTGAATACTTTTTCCTCAGGTTTCAGCAGCAGGAGTGTTGATAGGAATGACAATAGGGGATGTAACAACTTCATCAATAGGAGCACTTGCAGAGATGATTATGGGTACGGAAGTAACCTTTGGAGCAACCATGGGTCCAAAAACTGCCTTTGGGGGGGCAATCTTTGGAGAAAAGATTCTACCGCTTCGGTTAATTTTACTGGTTCCGACAATACTGCTAATGTCAGAATCTTCTTCTTTGGAGTTTATCTCCTCGGCAGCCAACCCATCTTATTTGATGCCATGGTAGTAAATGTCCCCCCGTAATTCCACAGCACAGTATTGTCTGATTCATATGGGATTGGCCCATGCATTGTGATTATTAGAGGAGTTTCTTTCGGAACTGATGTAATTCTAATGGGTTTTTTGGAAACCCTGGAAGAATTGGCAGATATGGTAATGATTGAAACATCTTCAAGATAAACAGTTGAAACAGGAGTACTTTCAAACAAAATCTCTTTGTTGTCTATCAAGCGTTGAATGCCTATTTTCAATAAAGGGCAATCAGTTAGTGAGGATAAGCAGAGGTGGCAATCTTTATTACAACCTGGGAACACACCGACTTTCAACAAGTTTATCTTAATGATTGGAAGTGGAGTCACGAGTTCATCAACTGTGGTAACAAACAAATCTTCTTCAATAACATTGGTGTTGTGACCATGTCTGGGCATGGGAGCAGAGATAACATTTGGCTTCTCGGGCGCATCAAACTCAATTTCTTTTGCTTCAATGAGATCTTGTATTTTGTTTTTCAAGGCCCAAAAGTTATTAGTATTGTGACCAGGACTTT
Source organism: Vicia faba (assembly GCA_948472305.1). Classification (NCBI taxonomy): domain Eukaryota; kingdom Viridiplantae; phylum Streptophyta; class Magnoliopsida; order Fabales; family Fabaceae; genus Vicia; species Vicia faba. The sequence continues at coordinate 318,514,986 of OX451736.1, read as the reverse complement.
CAGAGTGATATGCGCAACGAGCATTGGGTGATAATGAGGGGATGTCGTGTTGGGGTTTTTCGGAGCATCTTTCAGGGTTACTAAATTGGACCTCAAAATATACGATAATACTTGAGACGGAGTCATGTTGATTCTGGTGAATTGCCGGACCGGCCTCTCCACTCTTGGTTGATTACTTCTTTGTTGATCAGACGTAGGCTTTGGAATTATAACAACCCCTACCATTGGTCGGCGCTCGGCTCTCTCTTGGTTTCTTTGTGGATAAACAACAGATACCTCTTTCTTACCAATAAAAGGCTTCCTTACAGCTGTAGAAGAAGATGAATCCTTCTGAATCTTTCCACTTCTTATGCCAGCTTCTACCCTCTCTCCGGTTAGTATTAACTCAGTAAATCCTGCAGATGAGCTTCCAATTAAATGGTTGAAGAAGGGGCCAGATAAAGAGCCTAAGAACATGTCCACCAATTCCCTTTCAGACAGAGGGGGTTGGACTCTCCCAGCCAGATCTCTCCACTTCTGTGCGTAATCCTTGAAACCTTCATTGGAAGCCATAGCCATACTCTGAAGTTGAGTACGGTTAGGCGCCAAATCAGCATTATATTGATATTGCTTATAGAAAGCTGCGGCGAGATCTTCCCAATTGTGGACGTTAGCTCTTTCTAGTTGGTAAAACCAGTCGAGTTGTGTTCCAGATAGACTATCCTAGAAAAAGTGCACTCACAAATCTTTATCAGTGGAGTGTGGTTGGATCTTTCTCACATATGATCGGAGGTGCATCTTAGGACATGACACTCCATCATATTTTGCAAACAAAGGTACTTTGAACTTCGGGGGAGTCACAATCCCTGATACTAGTCCCAAATCTTCAAAATCTAAGCCCGACACCTTTTGTATTTCCATCACACTCAAACGCTCTTCGAGATGTCTGTACTTGTCATTAGCTGGAGGATACTGTTCCTCAGAGTAGTCTTCCTCTTCTTCCTCCTCTTCAGATTCTGACGGGACCGCTGTTTCCTTGCCTTTCCCCTCTCGTTCATCGGATGTTTTTACAAAATTCAAAGTCCTTCTTGTCTGTTCATGAAATCTTCTCCCCATATTCAAGACTCCATTTACTTTCTTGGTTTTCTTTTTCTTCTCTTCAACTATAAGAGTCTTCAATTCTTCTTTCCCCTTGGCCAGAGTCGTGAGAAACTGTTGAAACTGCGTGTTCTGAGTTTGGAGATCTTTGACTGTTTGTTCGAGATCTATCTTACTGAAATAAACAGTAGAGAGATGAGGAAACTTGTTGCAAAAGATCTGTTTATGTTATGATGAATGATATGTGCATATGCAATGTTTTCAAGGATTTCAAAGTTTCAAGTTCGTTTTAGACAAAAAGAAACACACATTATATTAATAAGATAAAGTTTGAGTACATCAATGCCCCTTGGGCAAAATAATACAAAACTCTAAGATAAAAAAGCAGTGCACATCCTTTTTGGTGCGATGTAGGCGTTTAGAGTCCGCTCCTCATAAAGTAGCCTAGTGAGTTCCAAAACCTTCTTATCGCTCGCGTAGAATTGGGCATCGAAAGTATCTCGCTCCCCTTTGAGTTGTATCCAATCCCTTTGTAGGTCTTCAAGAGATGTGGGCATGTCAGGATGTAGGATAATGTATGGAACTTCTCCCTCCTTAACAGGCTCAATGACCACCGGGAGGATGGAAGGATAAGGCATCTTAAGACTTTGAGCACAGGTTCGTACCCATTTGAGGTAAGGCTCAAGAGGGATGAAATTCTTATGCCCCAAAGTCTTGTTATCTACCTTGTTTAGCATCCTCCAAGCTCGGATGAATCTCTGGCGAAGACCTTGATCGCCATTGTCGTAGTCGAATACCAAACCTTGAATCAACATCTCGTGTGAGCTATCCCTTCGGGCATAGCCAAACTGCCTTAGAGCTAAGCATGGGTTGTAGGTGATGCCTCCCCTAATGCTAAGTAGAGGGAAATTAGGGAATTATCCACAACAGTCAACAATGATAACATTCTCTTTGGATCAGGAGAACCAATGAATGTCTGAATGTTTGAGAGTCATTAACCTTTGTGACCACCTTGAACCTTGCTCATTCTTTAAGACTGATTGGGGAAGATGAGAAATAAACCATCTTGCCAGGACAGGAGTGCAACACATAAGGACATCTCTTTTCCTCATTGTACGAGTGTGAAAAGAGTGTAGGATATCCCCTAGCAATGTCGGCACCGGGTTGCGTGACATGAAGATTTTGACGGTGCTCACATCTATAAGTTGGTCAGGATTGGGAAACTAGACCATCCCATATATAAGAAGAGCCACAATTTCCTCAAAGGCTTTCAAGTCTAAGGAATTCAAACAGCTTTGGGCTTTCTCAAATAGGAACTTGCTAAGAAGCCTTTGACACCTCTCCTAATTTCCCAATGAGTTGTGACATCAGATGAGTGCATGTGCAAAGCTTGAGCAATCTCTTTTGACTTTGGGTCTCTTTCGGTACCGTTGAAAGGTAGTTGATTGAGAATGGGAATCCTCAAGAGTTGAGAGAATTCTTCCAAAGTAGGCACAAGTTGGTAGTCAGGAAATGTGAAGCAATGGTGCAAAGGATCAAAGAACTGAAAGATCACCTTCATCATGTCCTCATCTGTGTTGGAGGTGACCAAGTTGAGTAGACGACCATGCCTCTTGGTGAATGGAGAGTTCTCAGGGATCCTTGAAGCTAGCTCCTTAAGTTGTGGAGGAATTCTTACAAGGTTGACTTGGATAGTTTTCCTGTGAAGTGAATCCATATCCTACAAAACAAGAACAAAGATGAATCTCCAAAATCCTTGAAATGGTTAGTGGATACATGTGATGTTCATGATGTCCATGATGTGATGTACAAGTATGCATATACAAGCAAAGCAAACAAGTTCTTAGTTTAGGCTTGCATGGGGTTTTATAGGTAAGTACCCTCTTGAAGTTTAGTTGGCTCAAACCTGTCCTAATAATAGTAATCGGGTTCTAAGGAGCTCAATATCACAGGATTGTTTCCTTGGTCATTGTTTCAGCTCAAGCCTCTTTAATGGCGACCGAAATATCCCAAGAAACCAAACCTCAATGAGTGTAGTATCGAGTATCTACCAACTTCAGATTGCACCAAAGTCGGTCATCTCACTACATCCTAAAGGCCAAGTTGGTCAAGTAGAGGGTTCTAGAAGTTCATTAGTGCTTCATGACATCACTCAGCGGCCCCGTATTCTCTTTGATTAACTCAAAGGCTACCGGTAACCACAAATATGTCACACTAACATAGCTATTGCTTAGACCATGTCGGTATACCCCGCACAGTTTACACAATGTATTGCTATTTACCTATAATGTATCCCAAATCCGGGTAGAGGATTTGAAACCCAAACAAAGAACCATAATGTAAAGCAAACAAGTCAAACAATATAAGCAAATAAATGTGATCTATCCCTAAGGTAACCCCACTTTTAAAATATTCCCCAGCAGAGTCGCCAGTTCTGTGATATGGTGGGAGAACTGACTTGAGGGTTTTGTGTTTTATCACAAATGTTGCGGTTAGCAAGAGTCACCACCGACTTTTCTTTTATCCAAAAGGAAAGGTGAAAAAGAACAGGAAAGACCTTTGAAATTGTTTCTTGAGTTCGGGGGGTAGATTATGAAAAGGAAAGGTATTAGCACCCTTTTCATCCATGGTTTTCCATGGGCTCTTAGTTACTTGCTAGATCACTTGTTTTTGTTTTGAAATTTGTGCTTTGTGTGGTTTTGAAAGTATTTTGTAAAAGAGGCCATTGTTTAGGAAATCTTTGTAATGATTCTCATTCGTAAGAATGTATACAAAGATGTTTGTCTTTTTTTTGAAAAAAGTTTTCAATATTTGTAAGATATTTTTGAAATGTGTGTGTGTGTGTTTTGGAAAGTAGCAAGGATAGTTGTTTTTTGAAATGGAACAAGTAACTAGAAGTGATCTACCAACTCAAATGTCTTTCTTGTTTATTTTCTATTCCTTTGACATTGTTATCTTACCATTGATTTGGTAAGCAACCCTATCTTTGAATGTAAACGGGATGGGCGCAGGTCATCGTATAACCATGATTAGCAATGTTGCAAAGTATCTTAGCATTTTTGATGGAGCAAGATCATTTTATAAGGCAACTGTGGATAGCATCGTCGAAGGACTATGATCTTATATTTGTTTGTTTTTTTGCCAAGATACTTCACATGCGTAACATGGCCATTTTTTTATGTAAGGAAACCAAGTGGAGTAACCCTAAGGGTGCTTGTGAATGGCAAGTGTATTATTTTCATGCTTGATTTTGTCTTGGATTATGGTTTTCTATTTGATTTGTTTTGATCTTTCCATTCAAACCTAATTACTAGCATGGTATATAAAAGCGACAAATTACGTAATTTAAAGATTACTACGCTATTACAACATTTTATGGGAGGGGGTATACAAATTGTGAATGGGGATTTGCAATAATGTAAACCTAATTTAAACTATTACAACCAAATCGAATTTGTACAAATATTTGAATGAACAATATACAATATAATTTAAATATGCAATGTTATATATATGCAAGGAAAAGAAATTGTTTTATTTTTCATATGCAAAAGAATTTTGACCTAATCCTAGTATCTTAAGAAAAAGAAATTAATTCTTGAAAAATGGTTAACCCTAATTTCTAATTTAAAAGAAAATAAAGTTCCTTAAGTATTATTCTTTGTGTATTTTTTGTCTTAAAATAATAAATAATATTCATGAAAATATTTGGTCTTTTTATGTCAAAATAAATATTTATAAGTATGAAAAAAGGATAAAAATATATCTAAATTTAATTTATTTTACAAGTTTGTTTAAGAAAAAGTAATTAGTATATAGTTAAAATAAAATATATTTTTTATGTGAAAATAAAATAAAATAAATCAAAATGCAATATTTATCATATTTATATTTTTCATGATTTTTATGTGTTAAAGAAAATATTTAATAAAACAAAAATGAAAATAAAAACAAATAATAAAAAGATTGGGCCAGGGGTGCTGTAAGGAGAAAGGGAGGTAAGTGTTAGAAAAAAAATGAGGAGCCCACATTGCCAAGTGACCAAAAAAGAAGCTGAAAAATATGAAAAAATGCAAAAGGTAGCACCAAGGTTCGAACCCATGACCTATGCATTTCCAGCGCGCTACCTTGCCATTGGGGGTGGCTGTACATCCGTTAGTTCATATGAAATAAAAAATACATAACACATAATGCCTCCTTGCCCTGTACTTCATCTTCTTCGTCAAGCTGGCCAGAACCCCTGTATCTTTCTCATTTCTCCATGAAAATGGAAACTTCAAACATGAAAATGGTAGTACTCTTTCCCACGATTTCAACCATGTAATTCATGTAAACTAACAATCAAAGATCAAAGCGAATTTAAATGGCCCTAATTTCAACCCTAACTTTTACAGAAATTTGAACTCTAAAATTCTCTATACACAATGAATATAAATGGAATCTATGAACATGGTTGGTTTTAGCACAAGGATGTCTACATTTTATCTTCACAAATCGTGACCAATAGATCCCTGTATGAAGAGATAGAAGTTGGAGTTCTTACCTTCTTCAACTGAGATCGTGAATGGAGTTTGAGTGAGATTTATGAAAGCCTGAAGTTTCCTTTAGCTTGCCTGAACCTCCCTGAGTGTGTTCCAACCATTGCCTTGCTTTGGAAGTGCCTGAATCTCTCTATCCAAGTCAACCTGCAAACTTGAAAAACAAAAATGGCAGATGGAGAAGAAGGGGTTACAGTACATGGATGATGGTCGGGAACACTTAGATATGAGGTAAGTAAAGTGTTTGAGTGGTTAAAACCTGAAACGCACGAGTCAATTTGTGGATTTCTATGATTGGCCACAAACTGCAAGTTTTTGACCGGTTTTTGGTGATAGGGAGTTTTGGAGTGTTTCTGGCCTTGAGCAATCGTGTTCTAAGTTGTAATGTGTTTGTGTATAAGTATAGAGAAGGTTTCAAGTTAGCTCTACAACAGATTTTTGAGTTCTAGCCTTTTTGCACTCTTGCTTCCTTTTTAAGAAAGGTGAAGAGACCATTCCCTACATGCTTGTACAAGCCTTCTTGGAGTTGGTACAAGTTCTAGACAACTTACTTTTGGTTTATAGGACTTGTGTGTGCAGAGAAAACAGGTCCAATGCTCAAGAAGTGAAAAGTGGCAAAAGTTATGCTTTTCCAAAATGGCAATGGCAACTTTGTGCCATTTATGGAATTAAAGCTTGGACAAAGACTCTTGTGTTTGGATTAAGGATATATCATCTGTGTAAGCATTAAATTATAAAGTTAAAAACAAGTTTGAGACCTGTAAAGCAAAGATTAGGCAGCATAGGTTCAGATTTGAATTTTGTTCTTCATGAAATGGCTTGAAATCAAAGTGAGAAATTACCAACTTCATCTCTTCGATTCTCCCTACTCAAAAATGATCTCAAGGAGTTCTTGGATATTTTGGAAATCTTGCAATGTGCTCTATAACTCATCTTTGAAATTCATTTCAAGATTCCTCTTAGAACTAGGTGAAAACTTTCCATGAAGTTAGCTCAAAAACCTGCCTAAATTAGGGCAAAATTTCACTATGTTATTTTAGTTCATGGGCATGTATTCAAAAAATTATATCTTGAGATCCAAGCATCTTTAGGGAAAAATATGTGAAGAAAAGTTGTAGATTTCATGGAGATCTACAACTTTCATGTTGGGAACTTTCTTTGAATCATCTTGTATTATGGTGGAAATTTGGCTTAAAGTTGAGAAGAAAAAAAAGAAATTTTCTATACTTAGAAAATTTTCTAAGTTAAGAAAATTTCAAATTTTAAAACAAAATCTTCAATCTTCAATTTCTTGATGAACAAGTTTCACATTTTGACATGTTTTGATGAATTGTGATCCTTTGCACTTGATTTTGACCAAAAAGTCAAAGTTTGACTTTTCAGTATACAATTGACTTTTGATCCGTTGACTGCAAATTTCATCTGTCAATCCAATGAAAATGCAATGTTTTGAACCATGTCATTAGGTAAAGATGATACAAATGAACCCTTGAAATCATGATTCAAACCAATTGGTCATTTTCTAGGTCAAAAAGCAAAAATTGCCCTTTTTTCAATCAAAACCCTAATTTTAACCATTTTGCCCTTTTGATGATTTAATCAAATTTCTTGAGGAGTTGTGGTCTAAACTTGATCAAATGATACATATGAGTCCAAAATGTTGATTTGGATAAAAAATTATGAAGTTTGACTGTAAATTGGCCATGGTTGACTTTTTCTCTAATATAATTGATTTTTAGGTCAACTGTCCAATTGACTGATCAAAAATGTGATTCAAGGATTGAAACTTGACCTGAGTATTCTTAGGGGTCTATAATGATGATTGAAAGTCATATGAAGCATTGATAGTCCAAAAATCCTTGTGCAATCCCAAACCCTAATTTTAGGTTATCAATGCATGATGAGATGTCTTGAGCAGGTCAAACCCTAATCCAGTCTTGAGTCAAAGAGATCTTGTGAGAAAATCTTGATAAATGAGAGGGCAAATTTTGGGGTCAACACATTGCATTTTTGAGATGGAGCTTATGCTCGTTGAGATGGCCTGTATTGGCAAATTTTGAGATGAAGGTTATGCCTTGTTGATGCCTCTATTAATTGGCAAATTTTTGAGATGGGATTTCTGCTCCAATGGTACCACATGCATTTGAATAATATTAGGTCGCATTATATGATTGCATAAATAAGTGTATTTTGATGTTGATGAATGTGTATGTACGTTGTAATTATTGTTGATTATGAGATGAGAAGTGGTGATGTTATTGATCTAATTTAATATATTAATTATCATGCGCTTTATTATATTGTTAGATATCTCACCCCTTCTGTTTGAATGTTACCCTTATGTTGGTAACGTGCAGGTAATCGAGAGTGAGGGCTGTATACCTTCGATAGTTCGAGTCTGTGTCATTGCTCTGATATGTAACACTCGGGGGGATGAACGCTTGCTGTTTTTGGTTGTTGATTTTCAGTTGTTGAACCTTAAGTTGATTATTATTAAATATGTGCTGTTTCGAAGTTGTTGTTTTGTTGTTAAAGATGTTATTGAGAATTACGCTGCGTAGTTGTTGAATTATTTAATTAAATATGTTATTATGATGATGGTTCATCCGATGTTTTGAAAGTGTTATATATCCACGATGAATGCAATGAGTTTGATAGAAGAATTTGTGACGTCCCGATTCGTTTGCATGATTGAATTTTTATAACTCTTATTTATTTATGTAATTGCTTGGGGTAGAATTGGGGTGTTACAAAGTTGGTATCAGAGCAAAAGGTTGGTCCGACCTTGTCGTCGAGTCGTAGTTGTCTAACAATTGAGTATTGTTATTTTGAGTTCTAACTGTTGTTTGTGTTGTAGTGAGAAGTTGAGATGGCTGGAAGGAATGATGCTGCACTTGCTGCTGCTATAGAAGCAACGGCTCATGCGATGGAAAATCAGCCGAATGCTGACGGGAATGCTGGATCTCGTAGCTTGGCGACCTTCCAGAGAGAGAATCCACCTATGTTCAAGGGAAAGTATGATCCTGACGGAGCATTAGAGTGGTTGAAAGAGATTGAGAGAATCTTCCATGTGATGGACTGCACTCCAGCGCAGAAGGTTCGTTATGGGACTCATATGCTAGCAATCGAGGCTGACGACTAGTGGCTAGAGACTTGTCAGAAGTTGGAAGTTGCAGGTGAGAATGTCACTTGGGCTGTGTTCTGTAGAGAATTCCTGAGAAAGTACTTTCCTGAAGATGTCCGTGGTAAGAAGGAAATTGAGTTCCTTGAGCTGAAGCAAGGAAGTATGTCAGTTGTTGAGTATGCTGCCAAGTTTGCTGAGTTGGCTAAGTTTTATCCGTATTACGCTGAGGCAAATGCTGAGTTTTTGAAGTGTATGAAGTTTGAGAACGGGTTGCGCCCGGAGATTAAGAAGGCAGTTGGATACCAGAAAATCTGTGTTTTTGCTGATTTAGTTGATAGCTGCAGGATTTATGAAGAGGATAATAATGCTCATTACAAGATTATCAGTGAGAAGAGGAGTAAGCACCAACAAAATCGTGGTAAGCCTTATGATACCCCAGCTGGTAAAGGTAAAGAGAAAGTTGCTTAGAGTCAGACGACTAGTGGGGGAGATGCTCCTGCTAGTGTGGTTTGCTTTAAGTGTGGAAAATCTGGGCACAATAGTAATGTGTGCACTACTGAAGTGAAGATGTGTTTCCATTGTGGTAAGAACGAACATGTTATATCTGAGTGTGAACATAAAGATATGGTTTGTTTCAACTGTAGAGAAGAAGGGCACATTGGTAGTCAGTGTCCGAAACCGAAGGGGGGCTCAGTCAAGTGGTAAGGTGTTCGCGTTAGTTGAAGATTAGACAGCTGCTGAGGACAAACTTATCAGAGGTACATGTTTCATTAACAGTACTCATTTAATTACTATTATTGATACTGGTGCTACGCATTGTTTTATTGCTGCTGATTGTGTTGAAATATTGGGTCTTATGTTGTCTTCTTTGAATGGAGAAATGGTTGTCGATACTCCAGCCAAGGGGTCGGTGACTACTTCTTTTGTGTGTTTGTAGTTTCCGTTGTTTATCTTCGACAGAGACTTTCTTGTTGATTTGATTTGTTTACCGTTAAGAGGTTTGGATGTGATTTTGGGTATGAACTGGTTAGAGCATAATTGTGTTCATATTTACTGTTATGACAAGTTGGTGAAGTTTTCTACTCCTGAAGAAGAGGAAGATGGTCTGTTGTCTGCTAGATAATTGAGGAAGTTGATGCAAGAAGAAGTACGAATGTTCTCGTTGATGGCGTCACTATCTGTAGAGACTCAAGTTATAATTGAGGAGTTGCAGGTGGTGTGTGAATTTCCTGAAGTTTTCCCTGATGAGATTCATGATGTACCGCCAGAGCGGGAAGTTGAATTTGCTATTGATCTTGTACCTGGTACCATACCTCTGTCTATGGCACCATACAAGATGTCTGCATCTGAATTGTGAGAATTGAAGAAGCAATTGGAAGAGTTACTTGAGAAGAAGTTTGTAAGACCAAGTGTATCGCCGTGGGGTGCTCCAGTGTTGTTAGTAAAGAAGAAAGATGGAAGTATGGCGATTTGTGTTGATTATAGACAGTTGAATAAAGTGATGATTAAGAACAAGTATCCTCTTCCAAGAATAGACGACTTGATGGATCAATTGGTGGATGCTCGTGTGTTTAGTAAGATTGATTTGAGGTCGGGTTACCATCAGATTAAAGTGAAGGATGAAGATATTCAAAAGACAGCTTTCAGAACGCATTATGGACATTACGGGTATTCGGTGATGCCTTTCGATGTTACTAATGCGCCGGGAGTATTCATGGAATATGTGAATCGTATCTTTCATAATTATTTGGATCGGTTCGTAGTGGTGTTCATTGATGATATTTTGATTTACTCAAAGTCAGAAGAAGAGCATGCGGAGCATTTAAGAGTAGTATTGCAAGTTTTGAAAGAGAAGAAGTTGTATGCAAAGCTGTCCAAGTGTGAATTCTGGTTAAAAGAGGTTAGTTTTCTTGGTCATGTGATTTTAGGTAGTGGCATTGCTGTAGATCCATCAAAGGTTGATGCTGTGTTGCAATGGGAAACTCCAAAGTCAGCTACTGAGATTAGAAGCTTATTGAGATTACCTGGTTATTATAGAAGGTTTATCGAAGGGTTTTCTAAATTGTCACTTTTGTTGACTAAGTTGACTTGTAAAGGTAGAGCATTTGTATGGGATGTTCAATGCGAAGAAAGTTTTACATAATTGAAGAAAAGGTTGACGTCGGCTCCGATTTTGAAGTTGCCTAATCCAGGAGAGCCTTTTCTGGTGTATTGTGATACTTCTAAGATGGGTTTAGGAGGTGTGCTTATGAAGAATGGTAAGGTAGTTGCTTATGCGTCAAGGCAGTTGAGGACTCACGAGAAGAACTACCATACGCATGATTTAGAGCTTGCTGCAGTTGTTTTTGTGTTGAAGATTTGGAGGCATTATCTTTATGGTTCTAGATTTGAAGTGTTTAGTGACCATAAGAGCTTGAAGTATTTATTTGATCAGAAAGAGCTGAATATGAGGCAACGAAGATGGTTGGAATTGTTAAAGGATTATGATTTCAGTTTGAATTATCATCTAGGAAAGGTGAATGTGGTAGCTAATGCGTTAAGTCGAAAGACTTTACATATGTCAGCAATGATGATTAAAGAGTTGGAATTAATTGAGCAGTTCAGAGATATGAGCTTAGTTTGCAAGGTTACGCTGCAGAGTGTTATGTTGAAGATTAATAATGAATTTCTAGACAATATCAGAGAAGCTCAGAAGTTGGACGTGAAACTGGTAGATTTGATGATTGGAATTGATCAGTCTGAGAAGAGTGATTTTAAGCTAGATGAGTAAGGTGTGTTGAGGTTTCGTAACCGGATTTATATTCCTGATGATGCTGAGATGAAGAAGGTGATACTTGAGGAGAGTCATAGAAGTAAGTTGAGTATTCATCTAGGAGCTACAAAGATGTATCAAGATTTGAAAGTTTATTTTGGTGGCCTGGAATGAAGAGTGACGTGGCTCGGTTTGTGTATGCATGTTTGACTTGTCAGAAGTCGAAAGTTGAACATCAGAAGTCTGCGGGATTGATGCAACCGTTGGAAGTTCCAGAATGGAAATGGGATAACATTTCAATGGACTTTGTGACAGGGTTGCCTAGTACTTTAAGAGGACATGATTCGATTTGGGTGATTGTTGATAGGCTTACGAATTCAGCTCATTTTGTTCCTATTAACATCAGTTTTCCAGTGCCGAAGTTGGCTGAGATTTATATTAGTGTGATTGTGAAGCTGCATGGTGTTCCTTTGTGCATTGTGTCACATAGAGATCCAAGATTTACTTCTGATTTTTGGAAGAGTTTGCAAGAGGAGTTGGGTTCTAAGTTGAGGTTGAGTCCAATGTATCATCCTCAAATAGATGGTCAGACTGAACGGATGATTCAATCGTCGAAAGACTTGTTGAGGGCATGTGTTCTTGAGCAAGGAGGTTCGTGGGATACTTATCTTCCGTTAATAGAGTTCACTTATAATAAAAATTACCATTATAGTATTGGTATGGCACCTTTTGAAGCGTTGTATGGTCGAAGATGTAGAACTCCGTTATGTTGGCATGAATCTAGAGAAAGTGTAGTACTTGGACCTGAACTTGTTCGTGAGACTACCGGGAAGGTGAAGTTGATTCGAGAAAAGATGAAAGCTTCCCAAAGTAGACAAAAGAGTTATCATGACAAGCGAAGGAAGGATTTAGAATTTCAAGCTGGTGATCATGTGTTTTTGAGAGTTACACCTGTGACTGGTGTTGGGCGAGCATTGAAGTCTAAGAAGCTCACTTCTTGTTTTATTGGACCGTATCAGATTTCAGAGAGAGTGGGAAATGTTGCTTATAGAGTGGCTTTACCGCCTAATATTTCGAATTTTCATGATGTGTTTCATGTGTCGCAACTTTGGAAGTATATTTCAGATCTATCTCATGTGATTCATATGGACGATGTGCAAGTACGGGATAATATTACGGTGGAGTCGATGCCTGTACGGATCGCGGATCGTGAAATGAAGACTCTGAGGGGAAAGGATATTTTCTTGGTTAAAGTGGTTTGGCTAGGAGCTGCTGGTGAAATCATGACTTGGGAGTTGGAGAGAAAGATGCATGACTCCTATCCTGAATTGATTGAGGTAAATTTTCGAGGACGAAAGTATTCTAAGTGGGGGAGAGTTGTAACGCGCGTAATTTAATTAATTATCTAATTAAATTATTTTTGGAATATTTGTGAAGATGTATTATAATTAATTGGATTTAATTATTTTATTAAGTGGTGAAATAATATTAGAAGTATAATATTATTTGATGTGAGCTTGTTTTTAAAGGAATAGAAGTGATAAGGGGGTGTATTAGTTTTAAGCCCAATAAGGAATAAAGAATAATAGGGTTATTCTATTGTTGTTAGAAAGAATAGAAAGAAAGAAGCAGTAGAAGAATAAGGATTGAGAGGAGAATGTGCAAGCTGCTGGAAAAAGTGGAAAAACAGCAAGAACGAGAATTCAACCGGAAATTGTAGAGCGACCTTCAATCCAAGGTAAGGGTGGGGTTCTGACTCTATAATTGGGTTTATGATAATTGGTATGTGGGGTTAGAGGTGATTGCTGTCTTGTTCTTGAATTGAAAATATATGATTGTTGTATGATGAGAATTGATGAATTTTAGATTAATAATGATGCCATAATGTCGTTTGAACGATGTAGTATTATAGGATGATTACAGGTGATGAATTGTCATGATTATGTTAAGATTTAGGGCCTTAAGCGTGAATTCTATAGTGAGAAAAACGCAGAATATTGCAGGGAAGAAAAACGCAGAATTATGCGTGAAGGATATCAGAAGTTGTTGTATTAGAACAATGAATTAAATTGGGGATAGAGTTAGTCGTACTATTCTTAGTTAGGTTGATATCAGGCTAAGAATTAAAATAGTAGGATTAGTAAATAGTAGAAGTTCTGATGGTAGAAGCTGTGTTGGTTAGAAGTTGCATTGGATTAGTAAGAAATAGAAGTTCTGATGGTAGAAGTTGTGTTGGTTAGAAGTTGTGTTGGATTAGTAAGAAGTAGAAGTTATGATGGTTAGAAGCTGTGTTGGTTAGAAGTTATGTTGTTAGAAGTTGTGTTGTCAGAAGTTGCATTGTCAGAAGTTGTATTGGTTAGAAGTTGTGTTGGTTAGAAGTTATGTTGTCAGAAGTTGTGTTGTCAAAAGTTGCATTGTCAGAAGTTGTATTGGTCAGAAGTTGGGTTTGTCAGAAGTTGTGTTGTCAGAAGTTGTGTTGTCAGAAGTTGTGTTGGTCAGAAGTTGGGTTGGTCAGAAGATGTGTTGTCAGAAGTTGTGTTGTCAGAAGTTGTGTTGGTCAGAAGTTGTGTTGGTTAGAAGTTGTGTTGTCAGAAGTTATTAATGATTGTTGTGTTGGTCGTTGAGTTAGTTTTGTACAGAATGATAAGGGTTAGACGCTTAGAGGCTTCTGTTTGAACCATAATAGTAGGATAGTGACGGTAATGACGTAAGAGTTACAGAATAGCAGTATGAATTACTGTGGAATTAATGTAAAACTGAGTTGTTAGTGAGAAGTTATTAATGATATTCTGTTGATGATTTATAATAAATAAATGATGTTTGATAAATTATTATGATGATATGAGTTGTTGATGACGAGACGTTGAGATGCTTTTGAGATGTTATTAATTTGAGATGCTTTTGAGATGTTGTTAATTTGAGATGCTTTTGAGATGTTGTTAATTTGAGATGCTTTTGAGATGTTGTTAATTTGAGATGCTTTTGAGATGTTGTTAATTTAAGATGCTTTTGAGATGTTGTTAACTTGGGTGTTGTTATTACATTCATGGTTGTGTCGCATACATTGCATTTTTGAGATGAAGCTTATGCTCGTTGAGATGGCCTGTATTGGCGAATTTTGAGATGAAGGCTATGCCTTGTTGATGCCTCTATTAATTGGCAAGTTTTTGAGATGGGAGTTCTGCTCCAATGGTACCACATGCATTTGCATAGTATTGAGTCGCATTATATGATTGCGTAAAGAAGTGTATTTTGATTTTGATGAATGTGTATGTACGTTGTAATTATTGTTGATTATGAGATGAGAAGTGGTGATGTTATTGATCTAATTTAATATATTAATTATCATGCGCTTTATTATATTGTTAGATATTTCACCCCTTCTGTTTGAATGTTGCCCTTATGTTGGTAACGTGCAGGTAATCGAGAGTGAAGGCTGTATACCTTCGGTAGTTCGAGTCGGTGTCATTGCTCTGATATGTAACACTAGGGGGGATGAACGCTTGCTGTTTTTGGTTGTTAATTTTTCAGTTGTTGAAACTTAAGTTGATTATTATTAAATATGTGATGTTCCGAAGTTGCTGTTTTGTTGTTAAAGATGTTATTGAGAATTCCGCTGCGTAGTTGTTGAATTATTTCATTAAAGATGTTATTATGATGATGGTTCATCTGATGTTTTGAAAGTGTTATATATCCACGATGAATGCAATGAATTTGATAGAAGAATTTGGGACGTCCTTATTCATTTGCATGATTGAATTTTTATAACTCTGATTTATTTATATAATTGTTTGGGGTAGAATTGGGGTGTTACACTTTGCAATGTGGGGCATTGACATGATCGGAGAGATTAGGCCTACCGCTTCCAATGGGCATCGCTTCATCCTAGTGGCCATTTATTACTTCACGAAGTGGGTTGAGGCTGCCTCTTTTGCTATTGTTACCAGGAATGTTGAGGCGCGGTTTATCAAGCATAACCTGATTTGTCGGTATGGCATGCCAGAGATAATCACCACAGACAATGGTACATATCTCAACAATATAATGATCACCGAACTTTGTAAACAATTCAATATCCAGCATCATAATTCTTCCCCTTTCTGGCCGAAGATGAATGGCGCTGCAGAGGCTGCTAATAAAAATATTAAGAAAATCATACAGAAGATGACAGTGACATACAAAGACTGGTTTGCACGAAGATGATTGGATCCATACTCGACTTGATCAACTGAATCTGATTGATGAGAAAAGACTTACTGATGTCTGTCATGGTCAAATGTATCAAAAACGGATGATTAAGGCTTTCAACAAAAAGGTCAGACGTCAAGTGTATCAAGTGGGTGATCTAGTAGTCAAGTGCATCATACTGCCACAAGGTGATCTCAGGGGCAAATGGACTCCCGCGTACGAAGGGAAATTTATAATCAAAAGCATATTTTCCGGTGGAGCCATGATTCTAACCACTATGGATGGTGATGACCTTCCTCACCCTGTTAATTCGGACTGTTGTACCCCAAAATTTTCCCTCTCATGTTTTCCAAGGTCTTCCCCTACATGGTTGGTCACAAACCTTTGCCTAAAGAAAAGGAAAATTTGTGAGTGATGTTTTTAAGTTTCCTCTGATTGGTATCTCCAAAATGCCTTTCGATTGGCATCTCCAAAATGCCTTTCGATTGGCATCTACAAAATGCCTTTCAATTGGCATCTCTAAAATGTCTTTCGATTGGAATCTACATAGCGCCCTTCGATTGACATGGACAAAGGTTCTTCGATTGGCTTGTTAACAAGGCCTTTTGATTGGCATTTTAACAAGTACCTTTCGATTGGCATTGTAAAATTGTCCTTCGATTGGCATTTTAACAAGTACCCTTCGATTGGTATCTGGACAAAGGTCCTTCGATTGGTATGGCAAAGGGTCTTTCGAATTGCATTTCAGTGCCAAATTTCAAGAGAACCATCAAGGCCAAAGGCTGGTCGAAGGGTTTCTAATAAGGAAAATTCTGAATAGATTCGAATTGGACTTTGAAGCTAGCAAAGAAGGCAGATTCAAAGGAATGAAATAGGCTGGCATGTTAAAGCAAAACGCATGTGACAAAAGGAGAAAGAGATTTTCCTAAAACAACAAGTTTTGATACAAATTAAAAACTCATATTCTTGTCATCAAAGCATTGGATTTTTTCCACAAATATAAACCTAATGAGATTCACTACATAAGGATAATAAGTCTAAATCTAATGAAAGAGGCAACAACCATGAAAAAGGGCCAGACGAAAAGTGCAACATTTCATGAAAGAGGCAACAATCTAATTGTGTTCTTGGGATTCTCATCTAGCCAGTCCATCCATCTTTGAAGGGAAAATCCTCCCAGAACCAGCAAATCGAAATAGTTCATCATGGGTAACCTCTTGAATTTATTTTGAAATTTGTATGATGTATTAATCTGTTTCTTAGTGTGATTCGTACCCAGGAGATTGTTTAAGGCAGGACAAATATGAAACATGAGTGGTTGGAGGTGAAACAAATATTTTGCCATTGCTTAGGGCAAAATCAGTGTCATGCTTCGAACTAGATGATACAGGCATGCCCAACGAAAACTAAGACTGTATTTGAATTCAATAACACTTTCTGTGTGGGATGAGCTTTTGATTCGAAGTTTAAATTTCCAGAATTTACATATAATATTATTATGTTGTTATATGTATGAATGAACAAGCAACGCAGTTGGCAAGGGATTGAGTATATGAAGGAAGGGACCTGGGTTCGATCCCAAGTCCAGCGCTTTTCTATTTTCTTGATGTTTTCTGTAGATTCCAGTATGTTACATCCCCAGGCATGCATAATGGGCTTTATCATCATCACCGTTGGGTCACTCATCCTCCAGATCCAGCGCCCATAAATGATTCTCCATGGTGAACCCTCAGGATCTAGAACCACTGGATCCAGCGCAAGTTGTGGGCCAACAGATCTGGGCCCATAGCACAAATTCTAGAACACCCCTCAATTGGGTTCCTCACCCTCAAACCCATCTTCTATCCTTTATTTTATTTAATTTTTGTTAATTAGTTTATATTTTCTATTCATTCATTTTTTCAATAAAATCATAAAAATCAGAAAATCATAAAAATTAGGATTTAGAGTTTTTCTTAATAAAATTAATTTTTGCAAATTAATTTAATTAAACTTTAACTTTTTTCTTTAATTTAAAATTAGTTAGAAATTAGGTTCAACTTCTAATTTTTTTTATAAAATACCAAAAACATTTTCAATGAGCAATTAGATTTTTTAGGGTTTAGAACTTTTTCCCGTCTTAATTTTTACGCGTCATTACTTTTTTATACGATTATTTTTTATCATTTATGTAATTGTGCCCGGTTTGTAATAGCTTAATTAGGGTTTTTATTTCCGCATTTTACATTTTCAGTCAAATATAATTGTAATTGCCCCAATGCTTTGTAATAGTCGTAGGTTTTACTTTTCGCACTATATTATATGCTTGTATATAATTACTAATAACCTAGGCGTGTATGCTTAATCAATCAATCAGTAGATCACTAAACTGCAAGATAAAATATTTGAAAAAAGCACATTGCTGCACACTTGCACCCTTAGGGTATACATCTCTTGGTTGCCTCGGAAATAATGCTCATGTCCCTCGAACGTAGGGATACTCTTACCAAAGACCCTTAGTTTAAAGTCATCATAAAGATCATAGTCCCTAAATGTCCCTCGAGTTTCCTACGAGAAATGATCTTATGATGATTGTCCCTTTGAAATGCTAAGGTATCCTTACATGTTGCATTCAATGACCATTACGTCCCTTTCGATAGTCCTTCAACATCCAACGACTAGGGTTACCTACTCACTAATAGTAGGATAACACGGTCTAAAGGATGGGAGGAAAAAAACAGTCTTTTTCGAGTGGGTAGATAACTGTTAGGTACTTGCTCAAAAATGCTTTTACACCCTACACTTTTAAATACTTTTCAAACGAAAATTTTCAGAACGCTTTATCACACTCTTGAGGACTGATACAAGAATTACCATAAAGAAAACAAAATCTTTCAAAACGCACAAACACAAACAATTTTAAAAAATGAGCAAGTACCTAAGAGCCTGTAGAAAACCAAAGATGGAAAGGGTGCTAACACCTTCCCTTTCCATAATCTACCCCCTTACTCACAAAATCTCGAAAAAAGGTATTTTTCTGTTCTTTTCACCCTTTCCTTTGTTGGATAAAGGAAAAGTCGATGGCGACTCTTGCTTACCGTGACATTTGCGAACAAAAAATGCAAAACTAGTATAAATAGTCGGTTCTGCCACCGTATCACAGAAATGGCGACTCTGTTGGGGAGAATAATAAAAGTGGGGTTTACCTTAGGGGCTAGATCATTTCTAAATTGTTTGCTTATTTGTTTTCTTTACTTTTAAGGGACTGTTTGGGGGTTACTATAGATCCTACACCCAGATCTGGGGAAACCTTTTAGGTAAGTAGAAATAGATCGTGGAAATTATGCAAGGTATACCGACACGGTTGAAGCGATGGCTACGTTGATGCGACACTTTGGTTGGTACCGGTAGCCGTTGAGTTAATCAAGGAGAATACGAGGCCGTTGCATGGTGTCATAAAGCGTCAAATGACCTTAGAACCTTTAAATGAACAACTTGGCCATTAGGACGTAGTGAGATAGCCGTCTTTGGTGTATTCCCAAAGTTGGCAGATACTCGATGCTACACTCATTGAGATTTGACTCCCGAGTTTTATTTGGTTACGAGTCAGTCGCCTATCAAACGAAGCTTGTGGGAAAGATAAGTGATATTGAGATCCCTTAGAACCCGGTTACTATTTATAGGATAGGTTGAGCCAAGTAAAATTCAAGAGGGTACTTACCTATAAACCCCATGCAAGCCTAAACCTAAGGTTGCTTGTGTGATTTGTTTGCTTTCAACTTGAACTACGTGCAGGGTTTTTATCTAACAACATGATCTCCTTGCAGGATTTGTTTACAGTCATTATCCAGTAACCTGGACTTCTTAGACTCACTTGTCTCCATCACCTTACATTTTTGCTTAACTCATAGAATACACATCATAACATCATGCCATGACATTTCCTTAGCCATTTCAAGGATCTCAAGGGTTTGTGATGCAGGTTATGATAAATCATACGTCTAGCAAGGGGCAAGGGGATTTATTTTCCTTTAGCCAATGCCGTCAAAAGATCAAAACTCAACAACTTGAGTCAGGGGCTATGACCCACTTGATATGGTGAGCTTGACTCTTGTAGAAGGACCTTCAACGATACGAAGTGCTTCAATCAAAGCTGTAAAGTTCAATGCCTAATATTTTTCTTATTTACCCCACGAGATCCTTGAAAACATTTGCATATCATACATGTCATTGCATAACAGGTAGGCTCCAGTACAGGTCTCTCATGTTCTCACTGTTTATTTTAGCAATGGCTCTCCAACAAGACAACAGAGATCTCCAAACTCAAGAGGCTCAGTTCATGGAAATGTTCCTAAACCTATACAAGGGGCAAGAAGAGTTGAAAGCACTCCTCGCTGGGAACCTAGCCAAGAAAAATCCTGAAGACAATAAGGATGACCAGTTGGAACAACTACAAGCTGAAATGGAAAGGATGAGAATCCAGATGAGTAGTCAGTTGGCCCTTATCCAAAGCTTGGCTCGGGGACAAGAAGAGTTGAGGTTTCTCATTAACAAGCTTCATCAAGACGGATGCAAGCGTATGAAGCAAACAGTCGAGACTAGGGATTAGGTCATTAATCAGCCTCTAATGAGACAAGAAGTTGGCTGGGTGAAGAGTAGACCTTTCCAAATTGCTGCTACATCACAAGCCAAATCACAACCTCGCCAACAATGATAGGGTAATCAGCGTAAGCGGAATACATCTAAAAGACGCTTTACCGAAATCAACATGTCATTGGATCAAGCATTGCAACACGTGTTGGAGGCCAAGCTGATTGTGTTGAAGGATCCTCCTCAGAATCCAAACACTTCTTCCCTAATGTACAACACAAATGCAAGGTGTGTGTACCACTCCAACAGTCCTGGACATGACACTAATAGCTGTTGGACGTTGAGAAATAAGATTCAAGGCCTGATCGATGAGGGAGCATTGGAATTCACAGAAGATGGTCAACTGAAATTTTTCTGTCATCCCTCCAAGGCACACCATTTGAAGTGACAAGTTCTAACAAGAAGGCTTTTCGTTCATTAGAATTTTCAAATTATAATTGTATTTGATTTGTTCTAACACTTATTCATGTCAAACTTTATTATTTTATCAATGCATCGCATATGTTTTTCTTGAATAAATTCATTCGTATTCACTATTTCAAAACTGCATTCTTACTTCCTTTTTATGATATTTGACTCTTGATTAAGATCTGTAAGCCTTTAGAGGGAGGATGACGAGAATGATACCATAATCTTTACAGTATGCTTTTGAACAGACCCCGCTGACGATGTACATGCGTTGTTTTAAATCCTAAACAGTGGAGTTACAAGGAAGATAATCCCTAGTCAACCCCTTTGAGCCAAAGAAGTAGGAGTTTTTCTTTTCACACAAATTAAAACCCTTTAATCATAACCTGGGGCATGGTAGTTTTCTCAGTTAACTCAGAGGGGCATTCAGTCGCAAGCTCATCCTTCATACACGACAAATAGTATAGAAGATACCTTCCAAAAGACGGTGATGGTTCCGCAGAATCATTAAAACCGGAAGTCA
Organism: Vicia faba; assembly: GCA_948472305.1. Lineage (NCBI taxonomy): Eukaryota > Viridiplantae > Streptophyta > Magnoliopsida > Fabales > Fabaceae > Vicia > Vicia faba. The sequence continues at coordinate 318,493,747 of OX451736.1, read as the reverse complement.
TTATCTCTCAAAATAAAAGCCTGCTAAGTCAAAACCTATGAAGGTGACTTAAGAAAAAAACTGGGACATCCCGCTGGCTGTAATCACAATAGAAACAGTTCAGGAAAAAGACACGGATAGCAAAGTCAAAAAATAAAGAGGTCCTACAAATTCTCAACAAAAAGAAGATTACAAAAATGACTGCCTATTTAAAATAAATTGTCAGTATCCGAACCATCACCAAGTATCAGAGCAAAGATTCCAGACTCAATTGGGATCTAAACACACAATTAATTGAGCATAGGACTGAAGAATATCACGAAGAGCGGGTTGGGTACAAATAAAATTTGAGCCTTTATCCTTTGTTTCTTGAACAGTGAACTAGAACACATTATAACCGTTAAAAGTCCTAGATGAAGCATGGGTTGGTTCGAAAGCATACTGTTACAAAGGGTATCCTGACTCCTGTAGGACTTGCTATAAATCCTGAGTTGAAATCAAACTTTTACAAAATTTGTTTGTTTTACTAAAAAATGAATTTTCAAACTTCAAGACAAACATAAGCTTTTCATTCTTCGAATACCATTGTTTGCATATGACTATTTGTTCAGCAATAGAGAAATTCGCACGACGGATATTCGATGAACATAAATATTCTCAATGGACAGAATCACCTCAGATGGAAAGACGTTCCAGTGATAGGCCATTCATAATCAAGGGGAATAGCATGGTGTTGTACCTAAAAATTTACCCTCTCATTTATCAAATATTTGCTCACAAGATCTCCTTTTGTTCAAGACTGCACAAGGTTTGATCACCTCAAGATACCTCCTTAAGCACTGATGACTAAAATTAGGGTTTGAGATTGCACAAGGATATTTGCACTTTCAATGCCTCATATGACTTTCATGGATCATTATGGACCCCCAAGATTGCTCATATCAAGTTTCATGTTTTGGATCATATTTTTGCTCAGTCAATTGATCAGTTGACCTAAAAATCAATTGTATTAAGGAAAAAGTCAATTGTACACTGAAAAGTCAAACTTTGAATTTTTGGTCAAAATCAAGTGTCAAAGATCACAATTCATCAAAACATGTCAAAATATGAAACTTGTTCATCAAGAAATAAAAAAAGTCAATATTTCATTTTGAGAAGTCAAAGTTTCCAAACTTAGAAATTTTTCTAAGTGTTGAAAACTTCATATTTTTTCACAACTTTGAGCCAATTTTTCACCATGATGCAAGATGATTAAAAATAAACTTTCAACATGAAAGTTGTAGATATCCATGAGCTCTAAAACATTTCTTTACACAACTTCTCCTAGAAATGCTTGGATCTCAAGTTATAAATTCATGAAGTCGGAGCATTTTTGTATAAACACTTAGAGAAATTTTCAGCAGTTTTAGTCAGGTTTTTGTCCCAACTTCTTGGCCATTTTCATCGAGTTCCAGCTTGACTTAACAAAAGCCGAAAACACAAAAATTTTAGGGGAGATTCTAATCTTTCCAAAAAGTCCAAGAACTCATTGAGATCATTCTTGAGCTGAGAGAATCGAAAAGATAAAGTTAGGGTTTCATTCTTGATTTACAAGGCAGAATTTATGATGAACACTTGACTAAAATTCCAACCAAAGCTACAAGATCTCTCTTTTCAGGCTATGTTCTCTCCAAATATACGCATAATCAAGCAATTACACAAACCTAAGTGTATTACAAAAGCATTTGAAGCTTTTTCCAAGTCTTGATACCATTTATGGTTAGAAATGCAAAAGCAACATTTCCATTTGCATAAAGCTTCACTTTTCCAACCACTCTCTTCTTTCAAAGCTTGAAACCTGTTCCAAAGTTCATAGAAAATCTCAACATCAGAAGCAATCCACAAGACCTACAAAGCATGGCTAATTTCCTTAATTCACTCCTTTCTTCATCATGAAGCAACTTGTCTTTATGAATTTGAAAAAGGCATAACAAGTTTTTTTGTCAAGAAAATCTGGGTGTTTTTTTTAGTCTCAAACCTTCTCTGTAAATAGAGAGGCCAATTGCAAGATAAAGAGGTTAGAAAAAATAGAGAGAAAAGCCAGAAGTGTGGTTGTAAACTAGCCATCAAAATCCCATACTCTCAAAAAAGGCCATAACTGTCTAAAAAAAGCTTCCACTCTTGAGTTTTTAAAGTCTAAATCTTTGGAACTCTCACACATTGCAAGCTCTGCCCAAACACCTAAGCACCTCACATACATCACCTAGAAATTGTTCAAACTCAAGAACAAGCTTCTATAACACCTATGATTTCTTTCCAATTTCAAGAACAGTCAAGATAACAACTCAAGCTCAGAGTATAAGATCCAACTCCAAGGTAAGTTTCTTGACTTTAATTCTTCATTTCAAGCTTCATTAGTGATTCATTTGTGAATACAAAATGTGGTAACCATTTCCCTTTAAGCTAAACTTTTGTTTGTCTTCCATTATTTTCATTTATGTGTTGAGAAGTAACCCATGTATGCAGCAAAACAATGTTCAAGTAAAAAATGACAGTATGAGTCGACACATATCCTTATGAGTCGATACATACTGCTATACAGGCCCAAAACAGAAGGAAAAAGTGTGTATGAGTCGACACAAGCATGTATGAGTCGACACATGCAGCATATGAGTCGACAAATACCATTATGTATCGAATCATACTGATTTGATTTGGCAATACAGGGGCAATGAAAGTTATGTGTCAATGCATAAGAGCTTGTGTCGACACATAATAGTTCAAAATGCAATTTCTAATTCTTTTTACACTTTGATATGGTTGTAATATTTAAGTTCCTATTTCATCCCTATTTGTAAATTGTACCCCATCCCCTAAACAATGTAATAGCGTAAGACTTTATTTTCTGTAATTTAAACGCTTTCAAATACAAATGTTAGTAATTAGGGTGTGTATGGCAAGATTCCCTTTTCATAATCTACCCCCCGAACTCAAGAAAACATCTCAAAGGTCTTTCTTGTGCTTTTTCACCTTTCCTTTTGGATAAAAGAAAAGTCGGTGGCGACTCTTGCTAACCGCAACATTTGCGATCAAATGCAAAACAACCATGTCAGTTCTCCCACCGTATCACACATGGTGTCCAGCTGATCTGGGGCAGTCATGTCAAGGTTCAAGGAATATTTCAAAAATGCCAAATAGCCAGGGGCAGAACTCCATCTGAATCACATGGGGCATTGGACATGAATTTCAGCAACGAATCTTGTATGATCAAACAAACACCTTATGGCAGTGTGACAACACTTACTACTAAGGACAATGACAATTATCCGCACCCAGTGAACATGGGCATAGTCAGAAAAGACTACGCATGAAAAACACCCACTAGGTTGACAGGCCTAGGAAAAAATAAGGGCATCCCAGCGAACCAAAAAGAGTTCGGGCAAAAATTAGGGATATATACAAAAATTATGCACCCAGAAAGTCGAAAACCTGAAAAGGTGGCTTGGGCAAAAAAGGGTATCCTGGTGGACTGAAAACCCGAAAGGGCAATCCAGGAAAAAGTTAGGGATTAAAGCGTACGACTATGTCCCGTCATCTTGTCACTTGTCTAATCAGTAAAAGGTTTATTACCCTGATCTGCATTCACTAAGGACTCCAAGAGTTGGGATAACCGTCAAACCATCTACAAAATCCCCGGTTGATATTTCTACAACAGGTATCGAGATAGGAGAATTCTAATACAAGGTCACTGCCATGTTCTTAGCATGCATCCTATTGATGTCAGGTGTTATCATACCCTCGGCACAGCAAAATCTCCAAATTACTGGTCCAACGAAGATTCCCCAATGAAGTCGCCAAGCCTCTCGGGATTCCCCAAGCGGATTACAGAGTTTCCCTTCCCCAACGGAAACATTCTGAATAAAGCATATTATCATCTAGAAACGGTTCAGGTACGATCCAAATACGGATGTCATCCTGACACTAACTCCAGATTCTCATCTAGAAACGATTCAGGTACGATCCAAAGACGGATGTCATCCTGACACTTACTCCAGATTCTCATCTAGAAACGGTTCAGGTACGATCCAAAGACGGATGTCACCCTGACACTTACTCCAGATTCTGATCTAGAAAAAGTTCATGTACGATCCAAAGACGGATGTCATCCTGACACTTACTCCAGGTTCTCATCTAGAAACGATTCAGGTACGATCCAAAGACGGATGTCATCCTGACACTTATTTCAGATTCTCATCTAGAAACGGTTCAGGTACGATCCAAAGAAGGATGTCATCCTGACACTTACTCCAGATTCTCATCTAGAAATGGTTCAGGTACGATCCAAAGACGGATGTCATCCTAACACTTACTCCAGATTCTCATCTAGAAACGGTTCAGGTACGATCCAAATACGAATGTCATCTTTACACTTACTCCAGATGCTCATCTAGAAACAGTTTAGGTACGATCCAAAGACGGATGTCATCCTAACACTTACTCCAGATTCTCATCTAGAAATGGTTCAGGTACGATCCAAATACGGATGTTATCCTGACACTTACTCCATATTCTCATCTAGAAACGGTTCAGGTACGATTCAGAAACATATGTCATCTCGACACCTACTCCAGATTCTCTGCTAGAAATAGTGTAGATACGATCCACAGACGGATGTCATTCTAACGCTTATTCCAAACTATCTTCTAGCAACAATTCAGTGCAGATACGATCCAGAGATGAATGTCATACTGACACTCATTCAACACATGTTTCAAGTACGGTGCAGATACAATCCAGAGACGGATGTCATTCTGACACTCATTTAACACATGTTTCAAGTACAATGCAGATACGATCTAGAGACGAGTGTCATTCTGACACTTATTCAACACATGTTTCAAGTACGGTTCATGTACGATACATAGAAGGATGTCATCCTGATACTTATTCAGACTATCATCTAGAAATGGTTCAGGTACGATTCAGAAACGGATGTCATCCTGACACCTACTCCAGATTCTCTCCTAGAAATAATGCAGATATGACCCAGAGACAGATGCCATTCTGACGCTTATTCCAGACTATCTTCTAGAAATAGTTCAGGTACAATCCAAAGATTGATATCATCCTGATACTTATTCCAGACTATCTTTTAGCAGCAGTTCATTTCACGGAGTTTATCCTCCCCGATATAGTGTATTTCTCAAACTGTGGAATCTCCTCTCTCAAACAGAGTTATTCCCCTGTAGAGTTATTCTCAAGTAGAGTCAATTCCCAATAGACCTTCCTCAGACAGAAAGAGGAAATCCCCAGCAAATCATCTCTATTCATCATCCCCAGCGGAAATGAAGGATTCATTTTCCTTATACTCTCTAGCAGCAGTCTGGGATTTACTTTCCCAGACTAAGAAATATCGCAACAAAATGCCATATTCATATATCATGGCATGCACATACACATCGCATACAACATAATCTCATTTATTTTGAGAACCCCATTACACAATGCACTTCATACATCATGGCATTGCATACGACTAACTCTTTACCTTTCAGGGAAAAGGTCAAATCAACAAGCTACGTCTAACAAAGGGCTATTCCAGGATTTTCCTCAGAAAGATATCCTCACAAGATTTTCCCTGGGTCAGGCAGGTCGACACTAAGATCTCTCTGATTACTATGCCAGTTGAAGATATTCCAAGACTTTCGTCTGGGTTAGTTGAATCGATACTAAGATATTTCTGATTACTATGCCAGTTAAAGTTAATTCGAGGCCTTCCCCTGGTTCAATCAAATCGATACAAAGATTTCTATCCCAGTTGAAGACAATTCGAGACCTTTCTCTGGTTCAGCCAAATCGATACTAAGATTTCTATCCCAGTTGAAAATAACTCGAGACCTTTCTCTGGTTCAGTCAAATCGATACTAAGATTTGTATTCCAGTTAAAGAAGTTATGAATCCCGAAAACTGACCGGATAATAGTCTATCAACAATTCAAGCCACTGTAAAACCTGGGTCTTGACCAGATAGCAGTTTAATTCTGTCTCTTCAATAAAGTGATGACTCCCCAGTAGAGTAACGGATAACTGAAGCTCCTAAAACTCTATGGTCCAAGATAGAGACCAACATTCCTCAGCGGAGTCCTCTCTAACAGCAAGAGTAGGAATTCCAACAAAGGGATATCTCATGAAGTCAACATTGTTTTGGATGGCATCTTTAAGCCCATCTTCGACAATCTTCCGTCATCTTCTCTAAATGGAATCTATAAGCCCATTCCCAATACTATCTACACAGCCAAGTATCATCTCAAACGAGTGCAAATTTCTTGGCACTCTAGTGTTCAATCATCTTCCAGCTTCGGATCACGAAAGGCAGACCAGCCAATATACATCCTCAGGTTTAAGAAGATTTAACAGGGGCAACAGTTGTACCCCAAAATTTTCTCTCTCATGTTTTCCAAGGTCTTCCCCTACATGGTTGGTCACAAACCTTTGCCTAAAGAAAAGGAAAATTTGTGGGTGATGTTTTTAAGTTTCCTTTGATTGGCATCTCCAAAATGCCTTTCGATTGGCATCTCTAAAATGCCTTTCGATTGGCATCTACGAAATGCCTTTCGATTGGCATCTCCAAAATGCCTTTCGATTGGCATCTTCATAGCGCCCTTTGATTGGCATGGACAAAGGTCCTTCGATTGGCCTATTAACAAGGGCTTTCCATTGGCATTTTAACAAGTACCTTTCGATTGGGATTGTAACAATGTCATTTGATTGGCATTTTAACAAGTACCATTCGATTGGTATCTTGACAAAGGTCGTTCGATTGGTATGGCAAAGGGTCTTTCAAATGGCATTTCTGTGCAAAATTTCAAGAGAACCATCAAGGCCAAGGGCTGGTCGAAGGGATTCTAATAAGGAAAATTCTGAATAGATTCGAATTACACTTTGAAGCTGGCAAAGAAGGCAAATTCGAAGGAATGAAATAGGTTGGCGTGTTAAAGAAAAACGCATGGGACAAAAGGAGCAAGAGATTTTCCTGAAACAACAAGTTTTGATACAAATTAAAAACTCATATTCTTGTCATCAAAGCATTGGATTTTTACCACAAATATAAACCTAAAGAGATTCACTACATAAGGATAATAAGTATAAACCTAATGAAAGAGGCAGCAACCACAAAAAAGGGCCAGACGAAAAGTGCAACATTTCAAGAAAACGAAAGCTGCCTCCAAACCAAGAACAAAATTACAAAATCATTCAAGCGTGGTGCCATTCCAAATCTCACGCTCCAGCCAATCTCAACCAGTTCCAGCAATCCAATTGTATTCCTGGGATTCTCAGTAAGCCAGTCCATCCATCTTTGAAGGGCAAATCCTCCCCGAACCATTAAATCGAAATAGTTCATAGTGGGTAACCTCTTGAATTTATTTTGACATTTCTATGATGTATTAATCAATTTCTTAGTCTGATTCATACCCAGAAGATTGTTTAAGGCAGGACCAATGTGAAACATGAGTGGTTGGAGGTGAAACAAAGATTTTGCCATTATTTCCTGCAAAATCTCTGTCATGCTTCGAACCAGATGATACAGGCATGCCCAATGAAAACTAAGACTGGATTTGAATTCAGTAACACTTTTCGTGTGGGATGGGCTTTCGATTCGAAGCTTAAATTTCCAGAATTTACATATAATATTATTATGTTGTTATATGTATGAATGAACAAGCAGCGCAGTTGGCAAGGGATTGAGTACATGAAGGAAGGGACCTGGGTTCGATCCCAAGTCCAACACTTTTCTATTTTATTGATGTTTTCTGCAGATTCCAGTATGTTACATCCCCAGACATGCATCATGGGCTCTATCATCATCACTGTTGGGCCACTCATCTTCCAGATCCAGCGCACAAAAACGATTCTCCATGGTGAACCCTCAGGATCTAGCAATAATGGATCTAGCGCAGGTTGTGGGCCAACAGATCTGGGCCCATATCACAAATTCCAGCACACCCCTCAATTGGGTTCCTCACCCTAAGGCCCATCTTCTTTCCAATATTTTATTTAATTTTTGTTAATTAGTTTATATTTTCTATTAATTCATTTTTTCAATAAAATCATAAAAATCATAAAATCATAAAAATTAGGATTTAGAGTTTTTCTTAATAAAATTAATTTTTGCAAATTAATTTAATTAAACTTTAACTGTTTTTCTTTAATGTAAAATTAGTTAGAAATTAGGTTCAACTTCTAATTTTTTTCATAAAATACCAAAAACATTTTCAATGAGCAATTAGATTTTTTAGGGTTTAGAACTTTTTCCCGTCTTAATTTTTGCGCGTCATTACTTTTTTTATACGATTATTTTTTTATCATTTATGTAATTGTGCCTGGTTTGTAATAGCTTAATTAGGGTTTTAATTTCCGCATTTTACATTTTCAGTCGAATATAATTGTAATTGCCCCAAAGCTTTGTAATAGCTGTAGGTTTTACTTTTCGCACTATAATATATGCTTGTATATAATTGCTAATAACCTAGGCGTGTATGATTAATCAATCAATCAATAGATCACTAAACTGCAAGATAAAATATCTGAAAAAAGCACATTGCTGCACACTTGCACCCTTAGGGTATACCTCACTTGGTTGCCTCAAAAACAATGGTCATGTCCCTCAAATGTAGGGATACTCTTAGCAAAGACCCTCAGTTTAAAGTCATCATAAAGATCATAGTCCCTAAATGTCCCTCGAGTTGCATACGAGAAATGATCTTATGATGATAGTCCCTTCAAAATGCTAAGGTATCCTTACATGTTGCCTTCAATGACCATTGCGTCCCTTTCGATAGTCCCTCAACATCCAGCGACTAGGGTTACCTACTAACTAATAGTAGGATAACACGGTCTAAATGATAAGAGGAAAAGAACAGTCTTTTTCGAGTGGGTAGATAACTGTTAGGTACTTGCTCAAAAATGCTTTTACACACTACACTTTCAAATACTTTTCAAATGAAAATTTTCAAAACGCTTTATCACACACTTGAGGACTGATACAAGAGTTACCATAAAGCAAACAAAATCTTTCAAAACATAAAAACACAAACAATTTTCAAAAATGAGCAAGTACCTAAGAGCCCGTGGAAAACCACTGATGGAAAGGATGCTAACACCTTCCCTTTCCATAATCTACCCCCCTTTCTCAGAAAATCTCGAAAAAAGGTCTTTTTCTGTTCTTTTCACCCTTCCCTTTGTTGGATAAAAGAAAAGTCGGTGGCGACTCTTGCTTACCACGACATTTGCGAACAAAAAACGCAAACCAATATTAATAGTCGGTTCTGCCACCGTATCACAGAACTGGAGACTCTGTTCTGGAGTATTGATAAAGTGGGGTTTACCTTAGGGTCTAGATCACTTTAAAATTGCTTCTTTGCTTGTTTTGATTGCTTTATTTTTAACGGTATTGTTTGGGTATCTATAGATCCTATACCCGGATCTGGGGAAACCTTTTAGGTAAGTAGCAATATATTATGGAAACTGTGCAGGGTATACTGACACGGTTGAAGCGATAACTACGTTGATGCAACACTTTAGGTTGTACTAGTAGCCCTTGAGTTAATCAAGGAGAATACGGGGCTGCTTCTTGGTGTCATGAAGCGTCAACTGACCTTAGAACCGTTAAATGAACAACTTGGTCATTAGGACGTAGTGAGATGGCCGTCTTTGGTGTATTCCCAAAGTCGGCAGATACTCGAGGCTACACTCATTGAGATTTGACTCCCGAGTTTTGTTTAGTTGCGAGTCAGTCGCCTATCTGAACGAAACTTGTGGGAAAGGTCAATGATATTGAGATCCCTTAGAACCCGATTACTATTTCTAGGTCAGGTTGAACCAATCCAAACTTCAAGAGGGTATCGCCTTAAAACCCATGCAAGCCTTAAACCTAATGTCTTGGTGTGATTTGCTTGTGCTTTCTATATATGTAATTTCTTAGAATAATCATGACATCATAACATGGCATATCATACTAACCATTTTAAGGATTTTCTAGGGCTTATCTTTGTCTTGTTTTGTAGGACATGGCATTTGCTCGCAGGAACACTATCCAAATCAACCTTGTGAAAGTACCTCCTCAACTCAAGGAGTTAGCATCAAGGATTCCTGAAAGCTCTCCCTTAACTTAAAAACATGGTCGACTTCTCAACTTGGTCACTTCAAACGCTGATGAAGAAATGTTAAAGGTGCTTTTTCAGTTCTTTGACCCGTGACACCACTGCTTCACTTTTCCTGATTACCAATTAGTGCCTACTATGGAGGAGTTTTCTCAGTTATTGAGGGTACCTATCTTTAATCAGATACCATTCAACGGTATAGAAAGATACCCAAAGCCTGAAGAGATTGCTCAAACTCTGTCTTTACAACGGTCTGATGTAGTGACAAATTGGGAAACCAGAAGAAGTGTCCAAGGATTTCCAGCTAAGTTTCTATTTGAGAAAGCTCACTATTTTTGGGATAATCTGGATTTAAAAGCTTTTGAAGAAGTGTTATCCCTTATCATCTATGGGATATTATTATTCCCTAACATGGACAAACTCATAGGTGTGAATCCAGTTAAGGTTTTTTTGTCGTATAACCGGGTGCCTACTTTGCTCGGGGATATTCTGCACTCTCTGCATACTCGCACCCTAAAGAGAAGAGGGACCCTTCTGTGTTGCACTCCTCTATTGGCTAGGTGGTTTATTTCGCACCTACCCCAGTCTGTCTTGAAGAATGAGCAGGGTATGAGATGGTCTCGTAGGTTGATGTCTCTTACACATTCAGATATTCATTGGTGTTTGCGATCCTCGGAGAATGTTACCATCATTGATCACTCTAGGGAAGTCCATAATGTCCCTCTCTTAGGCATTAGGGGAGGAATCACTTATAATCCTAGTTTGGCATTGCGACAGTTTGGTTATGCTAGAAGGGATGGTCCTCACGATAAGCTCATCCAAGGAATCACATTTGACTATGAGAATGATGTTCAGGGTTATCGTAAGAGGTTAATTTGAGCTTGGGGCATGATAAACAGGGTTGATAGCAAGAAACTGGGGCACAAGAATTCCATCCCTCTTGAGCCTTACCTCAAATGGGTGCGAGCTCGTGCTCAATGTCTTATGATGCCTTACCCTGCCATCTTACCTATGATTGTGGAGCCAATTGCTGAAGGAGACACTCCTTACATTGTTCTTCTTCCTGATATGCCAACTGATTTTGAGGAGCTACAGAAATCCTCGATCCAACTCAAAGAAGAACAGGATACGTTTGAAACCTAATTCTACGCCAGCGAGAAGAAGGTTTTAGAGCTCACCCGGTTACTTCATGAGGAGAGGAGCATAAATGCCTACGTTGCACCAAAGAGGATGCACCTGCGGGAATCTTGAAGTCTTCCTTTTGCTTGGAAAATTTTATTGTTGCTTTGTTCCCTTTGTGAGCCCAAGAGGCATTATTGTGATCAATAAAATATATTAATACAATTAACGTTTTCTCTCTTTATGTTTAAGCAAATTTGAGTCTTAGAAATCCTTGAAAAGATTGCATACATATATCATACATATCATTCCATAAGCAGGTTTCTCATCCTCTTCGCTGTTTATTTCAGCAATGGCTCTAGAACAAATAGTGAAGGATCTACAGACTTAGAATGCCCAGTTTCAACAGATGATCATGGTTCTGACCAAGGGGCAAGAAGAACTGAAAGCCCTGCTTGTTAAAGAAAAGAAGAAGCCAAGGAAACCAGCTGGTGTGGTGAACTTGGGAAGAAGGATCAGAGGACCAGTGCAGAGAGCCTCTGAACTGATAACTTCATCAAAGGAAGGAAACAATCAAGAGGAGGAAACAAGAGAGGAAGACTCCAGTCCAAAAGAATCTGATGATGAATCTAACTATGATGAGGAATAATATCCTCCTGCTGATAAAAAATACAAACAACTAGAGTATCGTTTGAATGCAATGGAGGTCCGAAAGGTACCAGGTATGGATTTTGAAGAACTGGGTTTGGTCTTTGGGGTTGTCATCCTGCAAAAGTTCAAGGTGCCGGTGTTCGCCAAATATGATGGGGTTTCATGCCCCAAGATGCACCTCTGATCTTATGTGAGAAAGATACAGCCTCACACTGCTGACAAGGACTTATGGATCCACTAATTTCAGGATAGTCTGTGAACTCAACTAGAATGGTTCTACCAGCTGGAAGGGGCCAACATCCGTAATTGGGAAGACTTGGCTACTGCTTTCTACAAGCAGTATCAGTATATGAGGACCTTGCTCCCACCCGTACACAACTCCAAAGTATGTCTATGGGTTTAAGCGAGGGCTTTAAAGACTGAAATTCTGCCAGCAGATACTTAATGTCACAGTGAATGTTTTGACACCGTGTCTGACTTTCTTCAAGACAGTAAATCTAAAAGCAGTAAAGAACACAATCAATTGTTCACCCAGTTCAGTGTGTAACAACACCTACTCTGGGGGCTACCAAGCCAGGGAGTAAATTCACTATAAGAGATATTAATTCAGGAATAAACCAACCAGTTTATCTCCTTCACTTAAGATCTACCCAATGCAACTTCAATCTAAGTTCAACTTAAACCTGAGTTCCTACTCACTTCCCCTCAATAACAGCAGTGATACTAAACAATTGACTAATGAAATTATGAAGACACTCTTCAGAACATACACTTGATTTTTCTTCACAACTTTTAATCAAGTAACACAAACACTCGTGCTTCAAAGCTTTGAGTGATACACAACCCTAACTTGACTTTGCTTCAAAGCTTTAATCAAGTGACACAAACACTCGTGCTTCAAAGCTTTGAGTGATACACAACCCTTACAATCAAATCCTACTCCAAGTCACTTATCATAATGATAATTTCTTGGATTACAGTAGTTACAACTATACAGTCCCTTATTGATCTTCTGTCAAAAGTATCTTTCACCAACAGTCTTCATGATGAATATATAGCCAACTATTCTTCTGTTAGGGCTTCCACGAAAATAGCTAGGGTTAATTAGGGTTAACCTCAAGACTTGGTCATAGGACTTTAACAACCAGATTAGGGTTAAGCAAAGTTAACCTAAGTCCACGTGAGAATCTGATCTGGACTGAATAAACCAGATTCCTGAAAATTCTCAGAAATAATAAATCTGCACAAATGTTAGTTCAGTACAGGATGTCTTAACATTGGTTATGACAACAAGAATCCTGTTTACTGATTTTGGTAGAATGCAATTGCATAATGATCAGCTAAACACTCATATTGAGCAGCTCCTGTATGACATTCTTTTTCTGCATAATGTACCTTGTGTCCCAGAATGTTATGACATCAGTCATGACATTCACATAACTGGTTTTACCAAAAAACATGCCAACAACCAAACACTTACAAACTCCCCCTTTGGCAAATTTTTGGCTAAAACCCCTAAACAATCAGAGATTAGAAAGCAGCAGAATTAATAATATCTACCAAGTCTAATTCTACCAAAATTATCACAAAATCTTCTCCCCTTCTTTAGCCATAAATAGGACAAAGATCATTGTACTTTTAGGTTATACAGTCATCCAAAAGGAATAATAAAAACACAAAAAAATCAAAAATCATTTGCAGCATCAGGTACCAGCAACAAACTTTTCAACTGCACTGATCTTCAAGCACTGTCATCTTCAGATGAGGCACTATCTTCAGCAGCTTCCTCTTCCCTTCTTTGTCCTTCAATCTCCTTCTGTTCTAGTCTAGCAATCAGGTCCTCAAGAGTCCTTTTCCTTGTATCAAGCTCTTTGCAGGTTTCCTTCAGCACAGCTATAACATCAGTTTTCGAAGAACGAGACTTGACAGTTGATGTCTCAGCTGATGTCATGACAATGTCAGGAACATGTGTACCCTGAAATAGCTTATAGTGCAACCCAAGAGCAGGGGCTCTTTTGCATACAGTATCTTTTTCAACTAGAATGTCAAGATACTGAGCAAGGACTATACCACATAGGAGAGAGGGAAAGGCAATAGGGCCTTTAATAGCATAGCTTCCAGCATGTTTTAATGTTTGATCAAAGATATAATTGCCATAGTCAAAGTTTGTCCTGGTTCCAACAACATAAATGAATCTTCCCAAGCCTGTGGAGATGGTTGATTTATGGTTGGTGGGAACCCAGTTAGCTGCACCAATTTTGTGCATAATGGCAAATTTCATGCTCAGCTTGCTTGCATTCAGCTTCCCTTTTAAGGGCCAGCTCTTGACTTAATTTGCAGTGATGGTTTGGCACACTTGGTTGTCAGTAACCTCTAGCTCAGGGCAAGCATCATCTGGTCTTCCTAGGAATTTGTTTATTTCAGAGGGAGAGAAATTTACCTTCCTTCCTCTCACATATACACATTTAAAATCAGCTGACTTTCCACAGCACACCCATCAGATAAATTCACTATGAATTCTTTGACAAGAACTTCATAGCAGTTGGTAAACTTTACCACAATATTTATTAGACCAACAATTTTGATTAGATCCATGATCTCCTTACATTCCATGGCACTGTTGTTCAGTTCTCTTTCCAAGGCTATCCTTTTCAAACATACATACTTCCACCTGTTTGCATTCTCAGGATGGTGAAAGGAAATGTTGTCAGTGGGGACTTCAGGGACTTTAGGCATTTTGCTTGAGGAGAGTTTCCTTTTGAGAGGAATGTCTTCAACATCAAATTCAAATTCTGATTCCTCATCAGATTCAGAGGGTTCAGGCTCTTTCCTTTTCTTTGCTATTGGTTGTCTCACAGGCTTTGAGAAACTACCAACAGGTACTCGAGTTTTCACCTTCCCTTTTGACAATCCAGCCTTCATAGTTTCTACTCTAGTCTTGTTCTCAGACCTGGTTTTCTTATGAACAACATCAACAGTCTTCTCTTTGGAGAGGCTTTTAGCAGCATCCTGCTTTCCTTTTCTGTTCATCATCCTTCTAGCTATGCTATGGTTGATATATGCAATTAAGTCATTGTCAGAGTATTCTTCATCAACATCAATAACCGAGGGTTCAACATCCTTCTCAGTAGGGTTCTGGTGATCATCAAGATTTTCAAAAGATTTCCTAATGTTGTCATCCAGTGTCTCAACATTCTAAGTGACATCTGGATTCATTTCAACATTTGGACTAGCAGATTCTTGATTCAATGGTACAAAAATGCCAGGTACAAAGTGATTCTCATTTAGAATCCTAGTGACAAGTCTAGCTATAGCTTGATGAACATAAACTGAGCCTTCCCTATTTGCTATTTCTGAAGGAACAGAAGATGATGGTTGAGAGGGTTTACCAGATGAATAAGCTTGTGACCTTCTTGCATGTCTGGTTCACAGATTCTTAACCTTAGTGGGGTCAGCTGCCAGTTCACGAAGAGGAGTTATCTCCAGAACATCAGAATCCATGCAGTTTGTGATTGCCCTAGGTTCTAGATCAGAGGATGCGGAAGAAGCAGTCGCCTTTGAAGAGGATGATGTCATGGATAGTTGATACATTTTGAGAGTTTTAGAAAACAGGTAGCAGTAATAGTGCAGTCTTCGTTTGAGAGATTGAAGATTGTTGCAAAAACCTGAGAGGAGTGAGATATATGAATGTCTATTAAACTTCTTAAAATCTTGGAAAGAAATAGAGAAGTAGATGATTAGCCCAATCAGAGTAGACTTAAAAAAGAAATTTCTCTCATCCCTTGTTTTAAGCAAAATTAATTGCTACATATCTTCATGTTGGTAAATACCCATCTTGCCCCTCAAATTTTCAAATTGATTTGCATCAAGTGCCTTGGTAAAAATGTCAGCCAGTTGTAGTTTTGTGGCAACATGTTCCAGTTTAATCGTCTTCTCCTCTACAAGATCTCTGATGAAGTGATGTCTAATGTCAATATGCTTGGTCCTGCTATGCTAAATAGGATTCTTGGAAATGTTGATAGTGCTCAGATTGTCACAGTACAATGTCATAACATCTTGTGTGACATTATACTCAGTAAGAATTTGTTTCATCTAGATCATTTGAGAACAACTACTAACAGCTGCTATGTATTCAGCTTCAGCAGTAGATAAAGACACACAGTTCTGTTTCTTGCTGAACCATGAGACAAGATTATTTCCTAAGAAGAAACATCCTTCAGAGGTGCTCTTTCTATCATCAGCACTTCCAGCCCAATCAGCATCACAGTAACCAGTCAGAGTTGGTTCACATCCATGAGAGTACAGCAAGCCATATTTATGGGTTCCACTCACATACTTCAGAATTCTTTCTGAGGAGAAGAACTCATCAAACTTACTGTTCTCAAATTCCTTGCCATGATCACTTCTGATTCTGACAATGCATCCTTCTTTTTCTCTTTGAATTCTTTTGCATAGTTCCTTAAATACTTCAAATACATCAGACTTTTCTTTAATGAAGTTAATCCAAGTGAATCTGGAAAAATCATCCACAACAACATAAGCATATCTTTTTCCACCAAGAATTTCTACCTGCATTGGTCCCATCAAATCCATATGTATAAGTTCTAACACCTTAGAGGTGGTCAGATGTCTTGACTTTGGATGTGACATTCTAGTCTGCTTTCCAACCTGACATTCACCACAGACTCGCACTTCATCAATTTGCAGCCTTGGAATCTCTCTGACTGCTTCCATGGATATAATCCTTTTCATTCCTCTTAGATGTAAATGACCAAGTTTTTGGTGCCACAGTTTCACTTCTTTTTATTCTTTGGCAATAGAGCACACAGAAGAATAATTAGTGTTCTCAGACTCCCAAAAGTAGCAGTTGTCTTTAGATCTGACTCCTCTCATTACAACTTCTTGTTTTTCATTAGTTACAAGACATTCAGACTTGGTGAAGTTGACCTTGAATCCTAGATCACATAATTGACTGATACTTATAAGATTAGCAGTCAAGCCTTTTACCAGCAATACTTCATTTAGGTTTGGAACTCCAGGGCAGTCCAAGTTTCCAACTCCTTTGATTTCTCCTCTACACCATCTCCAAAAGTCACATAGCTAGTAGTGTGAGGTTTAACATTATTGAGAAGATTCTTGATTCCAGTCATGTGTTTAGAGCATCCACTATAAAAGTACCAGTCTTCCTTTGCAGAGACTCTAAGGGAGGTGTGAGCTATCAGGGCAATAGCCTTTTTCTTCCACTGTTGAGTATATGGTGCCTTGTTAGACTTAGGTTTGACAACTGGGGTCTGATTAGGATATCCATATAATCTGAAGCAGAATGGCTTTATGTGAGCAAATCTCCCACAATGATGACATCTCCATCTTTGATACTTTTTCTTCATATTTCTCTGTTCTCGATGTTGAGTGCTGTGTTGTGACATCTGCTTTGACATTTGTTTATCAAGCCTGATCTTCTTCTTGTCTACAATAGATTTCTTTGCTGCCACAAATCCTAGACCAGACTTGTTTCCCACATTTTGTCCAACCTGAAGGATTTCTTCTAATTTGTCAGTTCCATTTGTCAGCATCTTGACAAATTTGGTCATCTGGTCAAGTTTTTAGTTTAGCATTTGAACTACCCCTTCTAGATGACTTATAGTATCAATGCCTGCCTTCTTCTCAGCCTCCAGCTTTACTATGAGTTTTGTTTGTCTCTCATTTTGCTGATAGACTTCAGCACTTCTGATACATAACTTCTTGTAGGAGTCAGCCAGTTCTTCAAATGTCACTTCCTCATCACTAGAGTCACTATCAGAGTAACAAATACCAGTTAGCGCAGTAACTAGTTTGGCAGATTCTTCTTCAGAATTACTTTCTGAGTCACAGTCAGACCAAGTAACAAACATTCCTTTCTTTTGTTTCTTAAGAAAGGTTGGACATTCAGCTCGAATATGCCCATATCCTTCACATCCATGGAATTGAATTCCTTTACTTTGATTTCCCTTCTCTTCAGACTTTGGTCTTCTGTTGGAGTCATAGGATCTGTTAATGTCAGAAGGAATGTTCTTAACATTTGACCTTGACTTTGGGTCCATTCTCTTGATGAGTTTGTTGAATTGTCTTCCAAGCATGGCTATAGCTTCTGAAATATTTTCTTCTTCATCCTCCTTGTTTTCATCTTCAGTATTAGATACAAGTGCTATGCTCTTGTTTTTCTTGTCAACATTTCACTGATCCCCATCTCAAAGGTCTGAAGAGACCCAATGAGTTCATCCACCTTCAAGTTGAAGATATCCTGAGCTTCCTCTATAGCAGTCACCTTCATTGCAAATCTTTTAGGCAAGGATCTCAGAATCTTTCTCACCAGCTTTTCTTCTGACATCTTTTCTCCCAATGCTCCTGAGGTGTTGGCAATTTCCAAGATGTTCATGTGAAACTCATGAATGGTCTCATCTTCCATCATCCTTAGGTTCTAAAATTTGGTAGTCAGCATCTGAAGCCTTGACATTTTTACTTTGGATGTGCCCTCATGGGTAGTTTTGAGAGTGTCCCAAACCTCCTTGGCCAGTTCACATTGATGTACTAGTCTGAATATGTTTCTATAAATTCCATTGAACAAGGCATTTAATGCTTTGGAGTTTCCCAGGGCTAACTCATCTTCTTCTTTTCTCCATTCTTCCTCAGGTTTCAGACTGGTTGACCCATCTTTCCCAGTTATGGTGGGATGGTTCCATCCTTTGTCAGCAGCTCTCCAAGCCTTTTTGTCCAGTGATTTTAAGAAGGCAATCATACGAGGTTTCCAGTAGTCATAATTTGATCCATCCAGAATGAGTGTTCTGTTTCCAAAACCTCCTTCTTTGTCCATAGCGCCAGAAAATAATATCCCTAGATCTCACCCAGTAAGACAGGCAGGGTGCCTGCTCTGATACCAATTGAAATTCTGGCAGCAGATACTTAATGTCACAGTGAATGTTATGACACCGTATATGACTTTCTTCAAGACAGTAAATCTAAAAGCAGTAAAGAACATAATCAATTGTTTATCCAGTTCAATGTGTAACAACACGTACTCTGGGGGCTACCAAGCCAGGGAGGAAATTCACTATAAGAGATATTAATTTAGGAATAAACCAACCAGTTTATCTCCTTCACTTAAGACCTACCCAATGCAACTTCAATCTAAGTTCAACTTAAACCTGAGTTCCTACTCACTCCCACTCAATCACAACAGTGATACTAAAAAATTGACTAATGAAATTATGAAGACACTCTTCAGAATATACACTTGATTTTGCTTCACAACTTTTAATCAAGTAACACAAACACTCGTGCTTCAAAGCTTTGAGTGATACACAACCCTAACTTGACTTTGCTTCAAATCTTTAATCAAGTGACACAAACACTCGTGCTTCAAAGCTTTGAGTGATACACAAACCTTATAATCAAATCCTACTCCAAGTCACTTATCACAATGATAATTGCTTGGATTACAGTAGTTACAACTATACAGTCCCTTATTGATCTTCTGTCAAAAGTATCTTTCACCAACAGTCTTCATGATGAATATATAGCTAGCTATGCTTCTGTTAGGGCTTCCACGAAAATAGCTAGGGTTAATTATGGTTAACCTCAAGACTTGGTCATAGGACTTTAACAACCAGATTAGGGTTAAGCAAAGTTAACCTAAGTCCACGTGAGAATCTGATCTGAACTGAATAAACAAGATTCTTGAAAATTCTCAGAAATAATAAATCTGCACAAATGTTAGTTCAGTATAGGATGTCTTAACATTGGTTATGACAACAAGAATCCTGTTTACTGATTTTGGTAGAATGCAATTGCGTAATGATCAGCTAAACACTCATATTGAGCAGCTCCTGTATGACATTCTTTTTCTGCAGAATGTACCTTGTGTCCCAGAATGTTATGACATCAGTCATGACATTCACATAACTGGTTTTACCAAAAAACATGCCAACAACCAAACACTTACAAAGACTATGCTCAGAAGTAGAGGGACTTAGCAGGAAGAGCTCAACCTCCCCTATCTGATAGAGAGTTAGTGGATATGTTTCTGGGTACCATGTCTGGTCCGTTTTTCAATCACCTGATTGGAAGCTCCTCAACTGGTTTTACTGAATTGATTCTTACAAGGGAAAGAGTAGAAGCTGGAATTAGGAGTGGTAATATCCAGAAGGATGCGTCCTCCAGTGCAGCAAGGAATCCATTTTCTGGGAAAAAAGAGGTTAGTGCTATGTACAACCAAAGGAATTAGGACAGAAATGAACGTCGTCTAGAAGTAGGGGTTGTTATGATCTCTAAACCTGTACCTACTCAACAAAGGAATAATCAGCGTAGAACAGAAAGGCCGGTAAGACAGTTTACCCGAATAAACATGACTCTGTCTCAGGTTTTACTGCAATTATTGAAGTCCAATCTGGTAACTCTGAAGGAAACTCCGAAGAATCCTAATACTGCCTCTCCCCACTACAATACAAATGCTCGATGCGCCTGCCATTCTGAAACTTCGGGGCATGACACGAACGACTGCTTGGCTTTGAAGAACAAGGTGCAGGATCTGATTAAGGAAAAGGAGATTGCATTCGATGCTCCGGAAACTCCCAACGTCATAACTGCACCCATGCCCAAACATGGCCCAAGAATCAATGCTATTGATGTTGTCTCCTCCACAGAAGATGCTGACAATGACTATAATGTGGATAGCTGGATCTTCCCTACTACCAATGGTGGACACAGTAACTCGATGACAAAAGACTTTGTACCAATTACATTTATTCAGAAGTAATTGTCTTTCTTATTTTTGGATATGTAATAAATAATATAAACTTTTTGGCCATGTGTCTTACCCGGGCACAATGGTTTATTTGTGAGGCTTATCATGTTTCAATTTCATATGGCATTAATAAAGCATTGGACGCTTATGCATACACATTTTGCGCTCTTTGTTTTTCTTTTCTGCTTTTTAATTTGTCTATACAGCTATGCTCTTACACACACCCACATATCAAACTGCAGATCCATATCCACTTTGGGTCCCATTGATAACAGTTCTGCTATTTCCGGTTATGACTTTGAAAATCCGATCAACCAAGCCGAGGACAAAGGTGGGGAAGATTGTGAGGTACCCGGAGAACTTGCTAGACTGTTACAACAGAAAGAAAGGGCTATACAAACTCATGAAGATCCAGTTGAGACAGTGAATTTGGGCATAGAAGAAAACATAAAAGAGGTCAAGATAGGTGAAAATTTGGAGCTTAGTGTCAAACAGCGTTTGATTCAGATGTTGCATGATTATGTTGAGATCTTTGCCTGGTCATATGAAGACATGCCAGGACTAGACACGTATATTATGGTTCATTGTCTGCCAACTAAAGAATATTTCCCTCCGGTAAAGCAGAAGGTCCGTCGCACGCGCCCTGAAATGTTAGAGAAGATCAAGGCAGAGGTTATGAAACAGTTTAACACTGGGTTCCTAGTTGTTACCTCTTATCCCCAATGGGTTGCTAACGTAGTCCTGGTACCTAAAAAGGACGGCAAGGTACGGATGTGTGTGGACTACCGATATTTTAACAGGGCAATCCCCAAGGATGACTTTCTGCTTTCCCATATTAACATTCTGGTTGACAACACCGCGCAACACGAGATCTTTTCCTTTATGGACGGTTTCTCTGGTTACAATCAGATCAAGATGGCACCCGAAGACATGGAGAAGACAACCTTCGTCACACAATGGGGAACTTTCTGCTACAAAGTGATGCCGTTTGGATTGAAAAACGCCGAGGTAACCTATCAGCGAGCCATGGTAGCTTTGTTTCATGACATGATCCACCATGAACTAGAGGTTTATGTTGATTACATGATAGCCAGGTCTCAAACTGAAGAAGAGCACCTTGATCATCTACAAAAGTTGTTTGATAGGTTGAAGACGTACAAGTGCACCTTCAGGTTAAGGTTTAGTAAACTTCTAGGTTTCATTGTCAGTAACAAGGGCATTCAGGTACACCCTGCAAAGGTGAAGGATATATAAGAGATGCCGGATCCTCACACTGAGAAGGAGGTCAAAGGCTTCTTAGGACGCCTAAATTATATTGACAGGTTCATTTCCTATTTAACTGCTGCTTGTGAGCCAATCTTCAAACTGCTGAAGAAAGATCAAGTGGTAAAGTGGAATGACGAATGCCAGACCGCCTTTGTGAGAATTAAGGAATACCTTCAAGCGCCTCTAATTATGATGCCTCTTATTGAAGGGAGACCTTTAATAATGTACTTAACAGTGTTAGATAATTCAATGGGGTATATGCTGGGGCAGCACGACGAGTCCGGTCGAAAAGAGCATCCAATATACTACCTTAGAAAAAGGTTTATCGACTGTGAGACAAGATACTCACTACTCGAGAAAACTTGCTACACTTTGGCATGGGCTGCTCGCCGATTGAGACAGTATATGTTGATCCACACCACTTTGTTGATGTCTAAGATGGATCCGATCAAGTACACCTTCGAGAAGCCCACTCTCTCTGGAAGAATAACAAGATGGCAAATAATCTTGACTGAATACTATATCCAATACATGACCCATAAAGCATTCAAGGGAAGTGTACTAGCTGATCATTTGGCTCATCTGGTTGTGGATGACTACCCGTACATAAATTTTGAGTTCTCGGACGAGAATATTATGCTAGTGACTGACTATGAAGAACCTAGACCAGATGAAGGACCTGAGGAAGGATCCCGATGGACCATGGTTTTTGATGGAGCCTCTAATGCACTCAATAATGGAAACGGTTTTGTAATCATATCTCCCGAGGGCTGTCATACTCCTTTCACCGCCAGACTATGCTTCAACTATACCAACAATATGGCATAGTATGAAGCATGTATCATGGGTCTAAAAGCTGCTATTGACCTGAGGATCAAGTCCTTGAGTGTTTTTGGGGATTCATCCTTGGTTATAAATCAAATCAAAGGAGAGTGGGATACGAAGCACCCGAATCTCATCCCTTACAAAGAACATGTGCTGACATTGCTTCCACACTTTGAAGAGGTCACCTTTGAACATTTCGCACGAGAAGAGAATCAGTTAGCAGATGTGCTAGCTACTATGTCGTCTATGTTCAAGGTCAAGGGGGACAACAAAGCTCCTCAGATCACTATTGAGAGGTTGGATGAACTAGCATACTGCTATGAGATTGACACTGAAGAAGTAGCAGACAAACCTTTGTTCCATGAAGTGAAGAGGTATCCCGAGGCTCAAGAATACTCTGGGGGTGCGTCTGTCAATGATAAGAAGTTTCTGAGAAAGTTCTCAGCTAAGTTCTTCCTTAGTAATGGAATCCTCTACAAGCACAATCATGACTCTACTTTACTTTGGTGCGTAGACAAGAGCGAAGCAAAAAGGATTATGGAAGATTTACACGAAGGTACCTTTGGCACCCACTCTAGTGGACACACCATGGCTAAAAAGATCCTGCAGGCAGGATACTATTGGTCCACCATGGAAGCAGACTATTATCAGCATTCCTGAACTTGTCACAAATGCCATATCTACGCTGATAAAGTATATGTACCTCTGGTTCCTTTGAATGTATTGACGGCTCCCTGGCCTTTTGCAATGTGGGGCATTGACATGATCGAAGAGGTTAGGCCTACCGCTTCCATTGGGCATCACTTCATTCAAGTGGCCATTGATTACTTCATGAAGTGGGTTGAGGCTGCCTCTTTTGCTACTGTTACCAGGAATGTTGTGGCACGATTTATCAAGCATAACCTGATTTGTCGGTATGGTGTTCTAGAGAGAATCATCACAGGCAATGGTACAAATCTCAATAATATAATGATCACCGAACTTTGTAAACATTTCAAGATCCAGCATCATAATTCTTCCCCTTGCCGGCCGAAGATGAATGGCGTTGTAAAGGCTGCTAATAAAAATATTAAGAAAATCATACAGAAGATGACATTGACATACAAAGACTGGCATGAGATGTTTCCATTTGGTCTTCATGGTTACCGTGCCTCAGCCCGTACGTCAACAGGGTCAACACCTTATTCATTGGTGTATGGTATGGAGGCTATCTTGCCTACCGAGGTCCAGATCCCTTCTATGAGGATCATGAAGGATGCGGGTTTGAACAAAGACTATTGGATCCAGACTCGACTTGATCAACTGAATCTGATTGATGAGAAAAGACTTACTGCTGTCTGTCATGGTCAAATGTATCAAAAATAGATGATCAAGACTTTCAGCAAAAAGGTCAAACGTCAAGTGTATCAAGTGGGTGATCTAGTAGTCAAGCGCATCATACTTCCACAATGTGATCCCAGGGGTAAATGGACTCCCACGTACGAAGGGCCATTTGTAATCAAAAGCATATTTTCCGGTGGAGCCATGACTCTGACCACCATGGATGGTGACGACCTTCCTCACCCTGTTACTACGGAAATAGTGAAAAGATATAACGCCTAAATAGAGACCTGCTAGGTTGATTGGCCTAGGAAAAAATAAGGGAATCTCGGCGAACCAAAAGGGTTCGAGAAAAATTAGGGATAAATACAAAAAATATATACACCCGGCAAGTCGAAAACCTGAAAAGGCGGCTTGGGAAAAAAAGGGTATCCTGGTGGAATGAAAACCTGAAAAGGAGGTCCAGGAAAAAGTTAGAGATTTGAAGCGTATCACTATGTCCCATTGGATCACCTTGCGACCAGACCTCAGTATCAACTATCAAGCTCAAATAGTACCGATCACTCCAGTCAGCTTCAGACAAGTAGCAAAGTGATGAGACGCTCAAGGACATAGGGGAAATAGCAGAATTGAAACTCAATGGAATTGTTACACATAGCTATTTTCTCTTTGTATATTATTTTGTGTAGTTTTCATTTCTTACGACAGAGTTATCCTACTAGAACGTCAGTCTCTTTGTATAAAATACCTGTTATGGGCAAACTTCAAAAATCAATACAAATCATTAAAAGTACAAAACTATTTGCTTTTCTTTTTTCTGTTTTGTTTTGCAAAAATGTCCAATGATTATTTTTTACATATGCATTTGAATATGATTACTGTTCACAAATAATTGCATAAAAAACAGAAAGGCAGTTGCTAATGACTTTAAGAAATGGAGCAAAGTCTAAGAAACAATTTGCAGTCCCGATAATTACTGCCTCCAGCAGGTACAGGGGCAGAGATAGTTTGAGACGAAGTCACCGTTAAATACGACCCTGTGACGTCTATGTTCCCTAAAGAGCAGAAACAACCAAAGTTTTGATCTCTCCTTCCCCAAGCAGGAATTACCAGCTCCAGCTGAAATCTGTATTCCCCAGCCGAGCTTTAAAATTTCAAACGGTTCATAAAACCTCCTCACGGGTAGAGTTTATTTCTCAAACTGCAGAAACTCATTCCTCACCAGAGTTTATTTCTCTACATCGGCAAAATATTCCAATAAAGCATCCTCCCTCCACGGAGTTATTCTCAAGCAGAGTCAATCCCTGGCAGAATATCCTTAGACAGAAAGAGGAAATCCCCAGCGAATCATCTCCATTCATCACCCCCAGCGGAAACGAATGATTGAGCATCCCAATACTCTTCAGCAGCAGTCCAGTATTTACTTTTCCGACTAAGAAATATCGCAATAGCATACCATATTCATACATCATGGCATGTGCATACACATCGCATACATCATAATCTCATTTATTTTGAGAACATCATCACAATGCATTTCATACATCATGACATTGCATATGACTAACTCTTTACCTTTTTCAGAGAAAAATCAAATCAACAAACACCGTTGACTACTTATGTGACCTGGTAGTCTTCTCAAAAGCTACGTATAACAAAGGGTTATCTCAGGATCTTCCTCAGAAAGATGCCCTCACAAGATCTTCTCTGGTTCGGTCAGATCGACACTAAGATCTCTCTGATTTCTATTCCAGTTGAAGATATTCCAAGACTTTTGTCTAGTTCAGTTGAATCGACCCTAAGATTCTTATGATTTCCATTCCAGTCAAATTTGATCCAAGACCTTCTCTGGTTCAGTCAGATCGACACTAAGATCTCTCTGATTTCTATTCCAGTTGAAGATATTCCAAGACTTTTGTCTGGTTCACTTGAATCGACCCTAAGATTCTTCTGATTTCCATTCCAATCAAAGTTGATCCAAGAACTTATCTAGTTCAGTCAGATCGACACTAAGATCTCTTTGAATTCTATTGCAGTTGAAGATAGTTCAAGACTTTTGTCTTGTTCAGTTAAATCGACACTAATATTCTTCTGATTTCCATTCCAGTCAAAGTTAATTAAAGACCTTCTTTGGTTCAGTCAGATCGACACTAAGATCTCTCTGATTCCTATTCCAGTTGAAGATGATCCAAGACTTTTTTCCGGTTTAGTTAAATCGACACTAAGATTTTTATGATTCTTATCCAGTAAAAGTTAATTCAAGATTTTCCTCTGGTTTAGTTAGATTGATGCTAAGATCTCTCTGATTCCTATTGCAGTTGAAGATAATCCAAGACTTTTTTCTGGTTCAGTTAAATCGACACTAAGATTTTTCTGATTCTTATCCAGTCAAAGTTAATTCAAGATTTTCCTCTGGTTCAGTTAGATTGAGACTAAAATCTCTCTGGTTCCCATTCTAGTTGAAGATAATCCAAGACCTTTTTCTGGTTCAGTTAAATCGACACTAAGATTTTTCTGATTCCTATCCAGTCAAAGATAAACCAAGACCTCTGCTGGTTCAGTTCTAATTGACCATTCATTTGTTACTGAGTCTTTTTCGGTAGACCTTTTTCTAGTTTAGTTAAATCGATACTAAGATTTTTCTGATTCTTATCCAGTTAAAGATAAATCAAGACCTTTGCGGGTTCAGTTAGAATCTACCATTGATTTATTACTGATTCTTTTCTGGTAGATAATTTCTCTAGTTCAGTTAAACCGACACTAAGGTTTTTTTATTTCTATTCCAGTTAAAGAAACTGCAAAGTCTGGGGTACGACCAGATAACAGTTTAATCTCATTTCCCCAGTAAGTCGCTGTGAAGCCTGGGATACAAACAAATAGCAGTCAGCCTTATTATCCTCAGAAAATCACTGTGAAGCCTGGATCCTGACCAGATAGCAGTTCACATCCGTCTCTTCAGTCAAGAGATGACTCCCCAATAGAGTAATGGACAACCGAAGCTCCTAGACTCTATTCCCCTAAAAAAACATTCCCTGGAGGACACCTTCTTAGACAGCAGGAACAGGAATCCCCACAAAGCTAATTCTTATAAAGTCAACATCTGTTTTGGGTGGCATCTTTAAGCCCATCTCCGACGACTCTCCGTAATATTCCTTGGATGGCATCTTTAAGCCCATCTCCGATAGTCTTCTGTCATGGCATTTGTAAGCCCATTCTCGAAATTATTCACCAGTAGTCTCACTTCGAATGAGTGCAAATTTCTGGGCACTCTAGTGTTCAATCATCTTCCACCTTCAGATCACGAAAGGCAAACAAGCCAATCTAAATCTTCAGTTTTAAGAAGATTGAACATGGGCAGCTGTTGTACCCAAAAATTTTCCCTCCCATTTTCACACAAGACATACTCCTAGAGGTTCTCAATTGCTCAAGGTTGACCAAGAATTAACCAGACAATTCTCCTCCTAAGGCAATGAACCCCCAACTAGGGTTTCAATTTTCATCAAGATGGTTGAGCTCCAATCCCAAATGTTCTCCATTGTCCTAATATGTCTTCAAGATCATCCATGCCAAATTTCATGCCTTGAACAACAAGTTTGCTCAGTCAATTGCTCAAGTATTGGAAAATCAACTGTGCTAGGTCAAAAGACAATTGTGGCCCATGTGCAGTCAAACTTCAATATTTTTGGTCAACATCAACATTTTGAAGTAATATCCATCATTTGATCAAGGGTTGATCATGATTCTTCAACAAATTCTCCTAACCCATCAAAAGTCAAAAGTGGCAAATTAGGGTTTCTATAGGAAAAATCAACCAAACTTTGACCAAGCATAAATTTCTCATACTTTATCATAAATTTTCCAACCAAATCTCATTTTGAAGAGAATACAATTCCATACAACTTCTCTCCATCCCTCAAGTTCAAGAAATGCACCATTTGAAAGATACAAGTTCATACATTACAGGTCATTTTTAGAAAGTCAATAAAATCCACTTTTTGCCATGACATTTAACATCAAGATAACATCTTCAAATGCAAAATTGATCAAAAGAAGTATTGAAGTAGACATCTTGGGCTTTCCAAAAAGTCCAAGATCATAATCATGAGATAACAATTGAGCAAGTTATGGCTTTCCCAAGTTGGGATAATTTGGGAAATTTCGAGAAATATGCATTAAGCAAATTTGAGTTTTTTAAGGCAATGGATCATTTTTTGGACTTCAAAGATCTTCCTAAGAGTATAGAGGACTCCTAAAACCATTTTTGCATGGTATTGATTTTATTTTCATTTTATATTAATTTTAATTAATTAAAAATCAAATAAATCAAGATTATTGCAAATTATATGGTTAAAGCTTGTTTTAATGCATGGAGGGACCCCAATTTTTGTGTACATCAAGGCCAGCATGTCCACATTCATGCAAGTTTGAAAAATAGACAAAATACCATAACTTTGGCCAAGGTTACAAATGGACATTCATGGAATTCAAGCAATTGATTATGGTTGTTACAAACTTGTTTTTTTTTGTGTCTCCTCATCCCTCTCTACATAAACAAGCCATTGACCAGCTCCAAACATGCACACAGAGCCTGGGGAACCCCTGAATATTTTGCAAGAAAACACCAAATTTGTCAAATTCAAATTTCAGTCTCCAGCCTGTTTTAATCCTAAACAAGGATCCAAACTGGCTCCTGGAGGTTCCCTAAAGCATTTGTGATCATTACCAAGTCCTGAAACCTTACAAAATGCATCAATGAGTTCATACGGTTTGCCTTATTTTCCATTTTCATTTTTCTCAATTCGTGCAATTCAAGTACATTTTGATCATGTACTATTGATCATTTGAGTATTTGCAAGCTATCTGTACAATTGAATTGAGTTTTTAATGCAGGAATCAGGTGTTTCCATTTCTAGGGTTTGAACCTTCGAAATGGGGTTTCCAAATTATCCAAAATCAGCCCAAACCAGGGGCACTACTGTGCTTAGGAGGTTGAACACAATTGATCCATGGCCTCAAAGTTTATTTTTGTTGCATATTATGAGTTTTATAAGTTGCAGGTGCTATAGTGACAGACCAAAACTGTCACTATAGGTCTTAATGTCTAAGACGACGGATGGAGGAAGGGGACAAAGTATGGCAGTGTCCTATTGGCTAGTTCAAATAAAGTGTGCGTTTTTTATTATTATCATATATCTGGCCATTTTTCTTATATTACATTATTATTCTATTTTATGTAACGAATGAATTGGCAGCTCAGTTGGTAAGGGGAGACGCGTGCATTGGAAAGGACTTAGGTTCGATACCCAGGTCTGATGTTTTGTTTTTCTAACAATTATCAAATGCAAAATTGGTGCATACATTAGCCAGGGGTTCACCATGCACCCTACCATCAGCACCATCAGATCATTCTCAACCTGGATCCAGTGCCTCCAACAAGTAGTCCCCATCATGGACTCTCCAGACATGCCCATACAGGATCAAGCGCTGGTTTGGGCCTTCACATCCTAGGCCTAACGCAAATTCAACTTAGCACCCCTTGTTCTACTGAATAACCCCTAGGCCCATTTAGCATTTCTTTTTGTTTTGTTTTAATTTCTTTTATTTTCTTTATTTAATTTAACAAATAATAAAAAAAATCACAAAAATAATAGGTTAGTTTCTTTTTTAATTAAACTAATTTTCAAAATTAATTATTAATTCAACTTTAATTTTTTATTTAATTTAAAAATGAGTTAGAATTTAGGATTTAACTTATGTTTTAATCATTTTATTTTCATAATAAAAATTGTAAAAAAATCAGGATAGTTTAGAATAATTTTTAATTAATAATTTTCTCTTTCTCTTAATTAATTAATTAGATCTAATTTATGTGTCAATATTTTCTTAATAAAAAATACAAAAATATATTAGGATTAGTTTTTCTTTTATAACCTAGATTAATTCTTCCATTTAGTATTTATTTATTTTTAATTAAATTTAGAATTTTTTTTCTTTAAAAAAAAAAAACAAGACTTTCATTCTTAGGATTTTTTAGACGTAATATTTCATTTCGTGCGCATTATTTTTATTCTCGCATTTTATATAATAATGTGACTGATTATGGGATGTAATAGTCTAGATTTAAAATTCCGCGCTTCATTTTTTCACTTTTTTATGTAACTATCCCGAAACCCTGTAATAGTTGTAGGACTTTATTTCTCGCTTTTACATTTCTTATATGCTTGTATATAATTGTTAGTAACTTAGGCGTGCATGACAAGATAAAGTCAATTAATCATTAGATCACTAACCTCAAGATAATTAAATTGAAAAAACACACTCTAACACTTGCATCCTTAGGGTATTCTTCACTTGGTTTCCTCGGAAAATAATGGCCATGTTCCTTGAACGTAGGGATATCTTAGCAAAGACCCTCGGTTCAAAAGTTATCATAAAGATCATAGTCCCTTACTGTCCCTCGAGTTGCCTACAAGAAATGATCTTGTCCCTCGATGTTGCCTATATAATGACAGTCCCTTCGAAATGCTAAGATATCCTTACCTGTTGCCTTCAATGACCATAAACGTCTCTTTCGATAGTCCATCAACATCCGACGATAGGGATACCTACTCACTAATAGTAGGATAGCACTATCTAAAGAAAAGGAGGAAAATAACATCCTTTTTCGAGTAGGTAGATAATTGTTAGGTACTTGCTCAAACCTGAAATTTTCACACTTACACACTTTTCAAAAACGTTTTATCACACTCTTGAGGACTGATACAAGAGTTACCATAAAGAAAACAAAAATCTTTCAAAACACACAAACACAAACAATTTTAAAAAATGAGCAAGTACCTAAGAGCCCGTGGAAAACCACAGATGGAAAGAGTGCTAACACCTTCCCTTTCCATAATCTACCCCTTACTCATAAAATATAAAAATAAGGTCTTTTTCTGTTCTTTCCACCATTTCCTTTGTTGGATAAAAGAAAATTCGGTGGCGACTCTTGCTTACCGCGACATTTGCGAACAAAAAACGCAAACCAGTATTAACAGTCGGTTCTGCCACCATATCACACATAGCTCACTACTCAGAGAACTCTATGGGGTGGTGTTGTACCCCAAAATTTTCCCTCTCATATTCACAAAGGATCATCCTGGATCCCAGGTTTGCCTCCACCTATTTCCAGGCCTTGAATTATCAATTTTCCAAGAAAGCCATTCACAAGGGCAAAATGGTACTTTGCACACTGAGAAGTCTAACTTTGACTTTTTGATCAAAATCAAATCTCAAAAATCATATTTCATCAAGACATGTTGGAATATGAAGTTTGTTTCATCAAGAATTTCAAATGTCAAATTTTACTTTGGAAAAGTCAATTTCTAAATACTTTGAAAATTTTCTAAGTGTTTAAGAAATATGACAATTTCAGAACTCCTGGGCCAAATTCCACGCAAGTGCAATCATAATTTGCAAGGACGGTTCAGAACATGGCTCTCCATTCAGAACATATGGGGGTTGTGTTCTTTGGTCATAACATAACTCCTCAGTATATGGAGGTTACGTTCCACGCTTCAGTCAGAACATATGGAGGCTTTGTTCTTTGATCAGAACATGACTCCTCAGAGTTTAATTCTTCAACACATAAAGGCTATGTTCTTCTTTCCATTCAGAACATCATCAAGACCGAAAACCTCATTCGATAACAGTTTGACTTCTTCGATTACTGAAACCTGGACCCGACCAGATAACAGTTTGAGTTACTGAAGCCTGGACCCGACCAGATAACAGTTTGACTTCTTCGATTACTGAAACCTGGACCCGACCAAATAATAGTTTGAGTTATTGAAGCTTGGACCCGACCAGATAACAATTTGACTTCTTCAATTACTGAAACATGAACCTGACCAGATAACAGTTTGAGTTACTGAAGCCTGGACCCGACCAGATAACAGTTTGACTTCTTCAATTACTGACCCTTGGACCCGACCAGATAACAGTTTGAGTTATTGAATCCTGGACCCGACCAGATAACAATTTGACTTCTTCAATTACTGAAACCTAGACCCGACCAGATAACAGTTTGAGTTACCGAAGCCTGGACCCGACCGGATAACAGATGATCTCAATTTCAAAATGTTATGAAACTTGGACCCGACCAGATAATAGCCTAACTTTTCAAATATATACAAGAACTTGAACTCAATCCGACCAAGGTTTAACTTCTTTCCCCCAGTAGAGTTACCTCCATATCCCCAACAAATTGCTGAGAAACTTGGACCCGACCGGATATCAGTTTTCATTTCCATCTTCTCAAACATTTTTTTGCGAAACCTGGACCCGACCAGATAACAGTTTTCAAACAGTTTATTGTGAAGCCTAGACCCGACCAGATAACAATTGACCTCATCAATGAAATCTGCAAAGCCTGGACCCGACCAGATAACAGTTTTCAAACAGTTTATTATAAAGCCTGGACCCGACCAGATAACAATTGACCTCATCAAGAAATCTGCAAAGCCTGGACCCGACCAGATAACAGTTTTCAAACAATATATTGTGAAACCTGGAGCCCGACCAGATAACAATTAACTATGATTCCCAGAAAGACACTATGAAGCCTGGATTCGACCAAATAATAGTACAACTTCCCAAAAGACCATGAAGCCTGGACCCGACCAGATGACTATTAAATTTCAAGGAATTTTCTACAAGGCCTGGATCCGACCAGATAATAGTTAATTCATCCTTTCCTCCGGTAAGTTACTGTGAAGCCTGGATCTGACCAGATAACAGTTAAACTCTGCATCCCCAGCAAGTTGTTGTGAAGCCTGAACCCGACCAGATAACTATTCAATTTCAAGGAATTTTCTGCAAAGCCTGGATCCGAATAGATAACAGTTAATTCATCTCTTCCCCCAGTAAGTTACCGTGAAACTTGGATCCGACCAGATAGAAGCCAATAACTTCATCCTCAACAATTGTGAAGCCTAGATCCGACCAGATAACAATTGACATTTGAGCGATATTCCCCAGCAAAAGCATCCTTTCAACAAAATTTGAAGATATGCACATTCTTCATCTCCAACGGTAATCAGGGATTCAACCTCCCAGAATTTCCTCAGCAGTATTCAGGGATTTATTTTCCCGGACAAAAACATACATTTCACATTCATACATCATAGCATGTACATACCATATGTATTTAGCATGATACCACATCTGGTGAACATCATGCAAACATCTAAATTTTACTAACCCCTTTTCTCACAGGTAAAACATCAAGTTAAGTATAAATCAACAAGATATTTATGCTGATACTTCTTCCAGCGTTTACCAACATTCCTCCAAATGGCATCTATAAGCCCATTCACCATCCATCTTCGAGTGAAAATTTTTGGGCACTCTAGTGTTCAATCATCTTTCACCTTCAAGTCACGACTGGCTGATCCGCCAATCTAACTCTTCAGGTTCAAGAAGTTTTAACAGAGGCAGCTGTTGTACCCTAAAATTTGCCCTCTCATATTCACAAAGGATCATCCTGGACCCCAGGTTTGCCTCCACCTATTTCCAATCCTTGAATTATCAATTTTCCAAGAAAGTCATTCACAAGGGAAAAATGGTCTTTTGCATACTGAGAAGTCTAACTTTGTCTTTTGGATCAAAATCAAATCTCAAAAATCATATTTCATCAAGACATGTTGGAATATGAAGTTTGTTTCATCAAGAATTTCAAAAGTCAAATTTTACTTTTGAAAAGTCAAATTCTAAATACTTAGAAATTTTTCTAAGTGTTTAAGAAATATGACAATTTCAGAACTTCTGGGCCAAATTCCACGCAAGTGCAATCAGAATTTGCAAGGACGGTTTAGAACATGGCTCTCCAGTCAGAACATATGGGGGTTGTGTTCTTTGGTCAGAACATAACTCCTCAGCATATGGAGGTTACGTTCCACGCTTCAGTCAAAACATATGGAGGCTTTGTTCTTTGATCAGAACATGACTCCTCAGAGTTTCATTCTTCAACACATAAAGGCTATGTTCTGCTTTCCATTCAGAACATCATCAAGCCCCAAAACCTCGTTCCACCCAATCCATTGTGCTACTATGATACAACCCTGCCACCAGCTGCCACAACACTCCAAGGTGCTGCTGATCTAGTCCACGCTTGCGTTTTTCTTGCACCAAATTAGCATACGAGAACTGTGATTAAAAAGAAAAGGGATAATATGCCAAAAGTGTTTAAAACTCATTTGTTTTTCCCCCCAAAACCACAGCAAATCCATCTATAAATAGTTTGTTCCATCACACGTTCGAAGGGCTGGCTTTTGGAGAGAGGTTGGCAAAAAGGAGAGAAAAAAAAACTGTAAACACAACATACAAAACCTGTTAACTTTTGATTCCTTGCATTCAAACTCCATTTGTTCTCAAGTGTTTCTTGACTAAAACCACCCACACAGTTTCTGATTCACATATTAGAAACTGCCTTAACTTCTGCATTCATACTACCATACACTCTCCATCCATCTACTCAAAGAAGTCAAAACATCACCCCTTTGTTGTTCCAGAAGTTGAAAACTTCCAGCCTACTGAGTACGTGAAGAAGTTGCTCAGAACATCATCAGAGTTGAGGTTAACTCCAGTTCATAGAATCTCTTCCAGCTGCAAGGTAAGCTTATGCTGACTCTCACCATATTACTTAAGCATTACCAGATTTGCATGTTCAAAAATACAATGTAGATATCATGTTTCTGATGTTGTACATATTCTGAGATTTCATGCATCTACCTGCCTAAGTAGGGAATAAATCAGTTCAGAACTTCTTGAAGAAATTAGGACTCAGAATTAGGATTAGCAAGTTCATACTTGCCTCTGATTTATAGTTATGATATTTCTTATTTCTGAAACACTATGACACCTGCCATAACTGTCATATGCACATCTTCTGTTTTGTGGAGAAATGACCAAGTTGCAGATGTTCTGACTAGTATGGAGAGAGAGACCAAGTTCTGTCAGTGGTATCATAACTTCTGAAATCTACTTTGTTGCCGGTGGTATCAGAACTTCTGAAAACTATTGTGTTCCCAGTGGACTCAAAACTTCTGACTTTACTTATTTTTTTCACTAACAAGATTTCTGTTTTGCAGTATGCCAGAGTCAGAACTTCTGACCTCCTTTAATCAGCAATACGGTAATTCTATTTTTAGTTTTCTCACTATTTTTGCTATCACTTTCTATTCCATTAATCAAAAAATACCAAAAAAACATTTTTTATGCTTTATTTTATTTCTTAAAACAAAAGATCAAAAACATTTTCTTAAAATAAAACAAGTCCATTTTACATCTTTTGTACATTCTTATCCATTCAATATGGTTGTAATAGTAACTTGGGATTTAATTTTATTTGCAATCCTCATTCGTAAATATGTACCCCCATCCCCCAAATATTGTAATAGCGTAGGACTTTACATTTCTGCACTTTTATTGCTTTCATATATTGTTAGTAATTAGGGTGTGTATGGAAAGATAAAATCAACAAGTAGATAACCCTAATCAAAGATTAAATGCATGAAAATCAAACACACTATTCACACATGCACCCTTGAGGTTAACTCCACTTGTTGCCTAAAAAAATGGTCATGTTATACATGTGGGGTGTCTTAGCAAAAACAATCGAAGTACAAGATCATAGTCCCTCGATGACGCTATAAATGTTGCCTTTCAAAATGATCTTAGTCCCTCAAAAAGAAATTCTAAGATACTTCACAACATTGTTGTCATGACTATACGATGACCCACGCCCGTCCCGCTTACATCCAAAGATAAGGTTGCTTACCAAATCAATGGTAACAACAATGTCAAAGGAAAATAAAATGAACAAGAAAGACATTTGAGTAGGTAGATTACTTCTAGTTACTTGCTCCATTTCAAAACAAGCATCCTTGCTATTTTCACAAACAAACACTTTCAAAAACACTTTCAAAACACTTTCCAAACATGGAATATTTTCAAAAGCTCAACACTTTGTATACGTTCTTACGAACGAGAACTATTACAAAGTTTGCCTAAATGATGGCGCCTTTTCAAAATATTTTCAAAAACCACACAAAGCACATTTTCAAACAAAAGCAAGTGATCTAGCAAGTAACTAAGAGCCCATGGAAAACCATGGATGAAAAGGATGCTAATACCTTCCCTTTTCATAATCTACCCCCCGAACTCAAGAAAACATCTCTAAAGGTCTTTCTTGTGCCTTTTCACCTTTCCTTTTGGATAAAAGAAAAGTCGGTGGCGACTCTTGCTAAACCGCAACATTTGCAAACACAAATGAAAAACCTCAACTCAGTTCTCCCACCATATCACAGATGGTTCTTGAAGCATTTGAAAGACAAGGTTGCAATATTTAAGATGTGCCAAGAAAGACATCATTTGGATGTTTGAGAAAAAATTTATGTCCAATTTAATTTGTGAAAAACACACTGATGTTATGTAAGAAAAAATTCTAAGTGTTGAACTTCAAAATGACCTATAATTTTCTTCAAAATTAAATGACTTTCCACTTAAAATTTTGGTCTTGATATCTGAAGATGACATGAATTAGACCTCTGGAATTGAATTATGGAATTGAGATCACTCAAAAATCATAAAAATTCAAAGATTTATGGTCTTTGGAAGATGATGAACAAATTTGGGGGAAAATCACAAAAGACCTATAATCTTTTCAATTGTTCAACCACTTTCCAAGCATTCTTAAGTCTTGCACATAAAAACAAAGTTGTAGTAGACATCCCAAAGTTAATTATGGAAAATTAATGGGCTCAAGGAGATAAAAATTGACCAAGTTTTGATCATTTGAGGTCAAACCCTAAAATTCAAAGGCTCTTCAAGGAGGCTTGTAGTCTTTCTCAACTTTTAGTGATCTTCCATTCAAAATTATCCTTAAACTTTTTAAGAGATATTATTAAGGACCCCTTAAAGAGAATCATGGATTTGAAGTCACTCAAAAATCTCAAACAATGAGCAAGATATGGCCCTTGTAAGTCAACAAACCTTAGCTCAGAGAGTGTCAAAATGACTTGAAACCCCTTTCAACTTTTGATGATTTTTCTTGCACAAATGGATCTTGTCTTGTGAAGAGAGGTTGTTGTAGATGATGATAAGAATCCATATAAAAAAGAACCAACTCAAAATGTTGAAAATTGAGATAGTTATACACTTATGATCATTGAATCTAGTATTTGCTTAATTAGGTCAAACTTGTTGAGTCAACCTTGAATCTTTTTGAACTTTGTTGGCAAAATAAGAATGATGAATCATAAGATGACTTGAAATGATGTTGTATTGAATCACAGTCAAGGATGGAGATTAAGTCTCAATGAAGCTTGTTGAAGAAGGCATGGAAATAAATAGATGAACCTATGAATCTTCTTGATGACTTCCACCACCAACTTTGAGGAGATCGTGACATAAATAAAGTAAGAGGGCTCCTTGAACCACAAATATTTGATGCCATTTACATTTTTGTACCCCCAAAATTTTCCCTCTCAATTTCTCAAGAATTCTCTCACAGGATCTCCATTGATTCAAGACTGCACGAGGTTTGATCAGCTCAAGACACCTCCTCAAGCACTAATGACTCAAAATTAGGGTTTGAGTTTGTACAAGGACAATTGGACTTTTAATTCTTCATGTGACTTTAATGGATCATTTTGGACTCCCAAAATTGCTCATGTCAAGTTTCAAGCTTTGGATCATATTTTTGCTCAGTTAATTGATCAGTTGACCTAAAATCAACTATATTGGGGAAAACATCAACTATGGTCATTTTACAGTCAAGCTTCACAATTGTTGATCCACATCAACATTATGAACTCATATATGTCAATTGTTCAAGTTTGGATCAAAATTTCTCAAGAAATTTAATCAGATCACCAAAAGGGCAAAATGGACAAAATTAAGGTTTTGACCGAGAAGACTTAATTTTTGACTTTTGATCAAATACATGACTTATTGTCTTGAGAAATGATATCAAGGATTCAAATTCACCATATTAACCTAATGGAATGGTTCAAAACACTTCTCAAGATCTATTTGATTGATAGTTGAAATTTGGTCAACTGATGAAAAAGTCAATTGTATACTAAAAAGTCAAACTTTGACCTTTTGATCAAAATCAAGTTTCAAAAATCGTATTCCATCAAAACATGTCAAAATATGAAGATTTTTCATAAAGAAATCAAAAAGTGAAAATCATCTTTGAAAAGGTCAAAATTCTAGACTTAGAAATTTTTCTAAGTATTAGAAAGTTAACATTTTTTCATGACTTTGTGCCAAATTTTCACCATGATGCAAGACGATTCAAGGAAAACTTCCAACATGAAAGTTGTAGATGTCAATGAGATCTAAAACATTGTAGGGCAGAAAGTTGTCTAGAATTGCTTGGATCTCAAGTTATTAATTCATGAAGACATGTACATGAAACTAAAATACTTAGTGAAATTTTGAGCATTTTAAGTCTGGATTTTGACCTAACTTCTTGGCCAAGTTTCACATAGTTCAAATTGGATTTTGCAAAAAAGATTCAAAGAGAAATTGTAGAGTACGTTACAAGCTTTCTAAAAAGTCCAAGAACTCCTTGAGGTCATGTTTGAGCAAGGAGAATCAAATAGATGAAGTTAGGGTTTCATTTTTGTTTCACAAGGCAAATTTTAGGGATGAACATGAACCAAATCTATGCTAGGCTACATAATCTTTGCTTTGCAGGCCATAAACTTGTTTTTCACTCCTTAATTAAATGTTTACGCAACTGTTAGAGCTTTGATCCAAGCATTTGAGACATTGTCCAAGTGGTTTTCCATTTTTGGCACAAAGTCACCACTTCCATTTTGGAAAATTAACATTAATCACAATGTCAATTCTTCTTGAGCCCATACATTGTTGCTTCTGACTAAAAAACACTGTAGTGCAAGAAGCAACATATCTACAGCCTTCTAACCACTCTACAAATCCTTGTACTTTACATTGAAACCATGTTTGTCAACTTTGCTTCAAAATCAAGTAACCAAGCCATAACATGTGATTTTAAATTCTGAGTTGTTTCGAGTCCACAAACCTTTCCTCTATAAATTAAGACATCATTTGCAAGCTAACACATGATTTGACAAGCCTTCAAACTCCCTAAAACTCCCTCAAACCAGAAATTGCAGCACAAGCACAAAAACTTTCCATTTCTGATTTCTGAATCCAATCTCTCAATCCACTCGTGCGTTTCTTGGCCTTTTGCTTCCAAAAGCTTCTAAACATCATCCATAAACAGTCCCATACCCTGCTACACTTCTGTAACTCCATCTTCATCATCCTCCATTTTCAAAAACTGAAGCTTGCACCTTGACTTCTCCAGGACATTCCAGCCATCCATAGTTCAAGCTAAGGGTTGCATTAGCTTCCTAGGAACTTGAGGAAGCTAACTTGATCATCACAGCAACTTGAATTAAGCTCTAATTAAAAACACGATCTCCAACTACAAGGTGAGTTTTCTGACTTTTCATCTCATTATTTAGGCATTGTTAGGTTTGCATTTTCAAAGACAAAATGTAGATATCATTACCCTGGAACTATACATGTCCATAGTTTTCATTTATATTGCTTGAGTTTAGAGAATTTTGAGATTGAAACTTCTGAAAAAATTAGGTTTCAGATTAGGGCCAGCAAAATTCTCATTCATCTTTGACTTATAATTTTAATGAGTTATATTTCTGGAATCGTGATGAAATTTGCTATGAATTTCATGTTTACATTTTCCATTTTGGTTGAGAAATGAGTAAGTTATAGTTGGCCTGGTTGGCGTGAGGTTGAAGATGAAGTTCAGGCTATGGAAGCATTTTGTAATATATATTTATGGTTTTGTTTAAGTTAACGGATGTATATCCACCTTATTGGTAGAGAGCGCACGCGTTTATTGCTAAGGGCCTAGGTTCGAGCCCCAGCACTGCCCTTTTTCATATTTTTCAACATTTTTTTTGCAAGCAACCAACGCGATTGGGCCCTGCATATTGGGATTTACCATTTTTGCTTGTTCTGACCCCCTGTTTCTATTTACAACACAACCCATTTATTTTATTTTTATTCTTTTTCTGATTTCCAAACAAAATCAAACTTGGGCCTGGGCTTAAAACTGTTTGGGCTACAAAACACTCCTAATTCAAATTTCACCCCCTGACTTTATTTTTTTATAATTCTAATTTTATTTTCCTTTTATTTATTTTATTATTATTAATAATACTATTATTATTATTTTTACTAACTAAAAATACTAAAAAATATTTTCATTTATTTATTTAGGTACTTAGCAATTCTTATCTTATTTCGTTTAGACTAAAAGAGACAAAAATATTTTCTTAAACAAATTTAAGTCTTTTCTTAAAAAAATTTAGTAATTAGACGTAGGTTTAATTTATTTTCTTTAATTAAAAATTAACTTAGAACTTAGTTTTTCTTTTAATTAGTTTTTGTACTAACTTAATTTAATTAAAAACTTTTTTCAAAAACAAAACCCTAAAAAACTTGTTTTCTTTAATAAATTAATTTCTTCTACTAACTTAATTTTAATTTTCTTATTTTAGTTAATTTTTTTTTTAAAATTAATTAGGTCAAAACTATCTTTCTTAACAAAAATTCAAACAAAAATCCATTCTTTATCTATTTATACTTGTACATTATATTCATTTCAGTTCTTGTACAAATTCAATATGGTTGTAATAGATAATTAGGATTTAATTTCTTGCAATCCCCATTTGTAAATTTGTATACCCATCCCCTAATGATGTAATAGCGTAGGAATTTACTTTCTGCAATTTACCATTTTCGAAATATAAATGCTGGTAAATTAGAGTTTGTATGGAAAGATAAAATCAATACTAGAAAATCCTAATTCAAGACAAAACAATGCATGAAATCAAAACACTTGCACACTTGTACCTCTAGGGTTTAACTCCACTTTGTTTCCTTGAGAAAAATGGTCATGATATGCATGTGAGACATCTTAGCAAAAACAATAAAAAATATAAGATCATAGTCCCTCGATGACGCTACGAATGTTTTCTTACAAATGATCTTAGTCCCTTAAGAAAAAATGATAAGATATCTCACAAAATTGCTATCCATGACTATACGATGACCCACGCCCGTCGCTTTACATCCAAAGATAAGGCTACTTACCAATCAATGGTGAGATAGTAATGTCAAAGGAAGAGAGAAATGAAAAAAAGACTTTTGAGTAGGTAGAATGTTCTTAGTTGCTTGCTCACAATCCATCTTCAAAACAAATATCTTTTCAAACACACCAAACACTTTCAAAATAAATATTTTCAAAAGTCCAACACTTTGTATGCATTCTTATAGAGACGAGAATCATTACAAAGTTTGCCTAAATGAAGGCGCTTTTCAAATATACTTTCAAAACCCACCATAAACAAATTTCAAACAAAGTAATTTCAAACTTGATTTAGAAAGCAACTAAGAGCCCATAGATAAGTATGGATGAAAAGGGTGCTAACACCTTCGCTTTTCATAACCTACCCCCCAAACTCAAGAAAACATCTTAAATGTATTTCCTATTATTTTCTCCCTTTCCTTTATTGGATAAAAGAAAAGTCGATGGCAACTCTTGCTATCTGCAAAAATTGCAATCAAACGCAAAAAAACCAAGTCAGTTCTCCCACCATATTACAGAACTGGCGACTCTGCTGGGGACTACTTAAAAGTGGGGTTACCTTAGAGCTAAATCACATTTACTTGCTTTCATTTGTTTGATTTGTTTGCTTTACATTTATGGGTCCTTGTTTGGGTTTGTATTGATCCTCTACCCGGATCAGGGAATACCATTAGGTAAATAGCAAAGATTGTGGAGATTGTACGGCGTATACCGATTTTGTTGAGACAATAGCTAGGTTAGTGTGACATATTTGTGGGTACCGGTATCCCTTATGGCGAATTAAGGAGAATACGGGGCCGCTGAGTGATGTCCTGAAGCACTAACGAACCTTAGAACCTTTAATTGAACAACTTGGCCATTAGGAAGTAGTGAGATAGCCAGTTTCAGTGGAAAGCTGAAAATTGGTTGATACTCGATACTACGCTCATTGAGATCGGACTTTTGGGATATTTTGGCTGCAAGAAAAGATTGATTGTGCTAAAAAATGCCTAATGAAGAAAGATCAGTGATATTGAGATTCCCTAGAATTCGATTACTTTCTAGGACAGGTTGAACCAACTAAACTTCAAGAGGGTACTTACCTATGAACTTCATGCAAGCCTAAACCTAAGGTCTTTGTGTGCTTTGTTTGTGATTATTATTCATGTCATCATAAACATCATAACATCATAAAGCATTCTCACTAACCATTTTAAGGATTTAGGAATTTATCTTTTTTCTGTATTGTATGTTATGACTTCTACTCGTAGGAATACCATCCGAGTCAACTTCGTGTAAGTGCACCCTTAACTTCAAGAGTTAGCATCAAGAGTGTCTGGAGATTATCCTTTCATCAATAAATATGGTCGACTTCTCAACTTGGCTACCTCTAACTTCCAAGAACAAATGATGTGTGTGTTTTTCCAATTCTTTGATCCTATGTGTGATATGGTGGGAGAACTGACTTGAGGTTTTGCGTTTGTGTTTGCAAATGGTGCGGTTTAGCAAGAGTCGCCACCGACTTTTCTTTTATCCAAAAAGGAAAGGTGAAAAAGAACAGGAAAGACCTTTAGAGATGTTTTCTCGAGTTCGGGGGGTAGATTATGAAAAGGGAAGGTGTTAGAACCCTTTTCATCCATGGTTTTCCATGGGCTCTTAGTTACTTGATAGATCACTTGCTTTTGTTTTGAAATGATGCTTTGTGTGGTTTTTGAAAGTATTTTGAAAATGTAACTTTCTAAGGATTCTCGTTTTTATAAGAACGCATACAAAGTGTTTGTTTTGAAAACAGTTCAAAGATGAGAGTGTGAGATGTGTTTTTGAAAGTATTTTGAAAATGTAACTTTGTAATGATTCTCATTTTTATAAGAACGCATACAAAGTTTTTGTTTCAAAAATAGTTCAAAGATGAGAGTGTGGGTGTATAAAAATGTTTTTGTTGTAAGCAAGCGAGTAACTAAGAGCGAACCTACCTACTCAAAAGGTCATAGATGTGCTTTTCCTCCTCCTTTAGATGTTGCTATCTTACCATTGATTTCGTAAGAAGCCCCATCGTTGGATGTGAAGGGACAGACGTTTGGGACGTTTGTATAGTCATAGAAGGCAACCCATGGAACGTTTTAGCAATGTCGTTTTAGGGACTAGATCGTTTACCGAAGGCAACATCGAGGGTCATCGAGGGACTACGATCTTTTATCGAGGGTCTTTGCTAAAACGCCCATGTTCGAGGGACACGCCTATTTTTGATAGGAAACAAGTGAGATTACCCTAAGGGTGCATGTGTGCAAAGTGTGTTTGATTGCATGCATTTTAGTCTTGATTAGGGTGATCTATTTGTTGATTTTCATGTCTTGCCATACACACCCTAATAACTAGCATTTACATTTGAAAGCGATAAATTGCAAAAATGTAAAGTCCTACGCTATTACAATATTTAGGGGATGGGGGTACATATTTATAAATGGGGTTGCAAGTAAAAAAATATGTCCTAAGTTACTATTACAACCATATTGAAATGCATAATATAAGAAAGAAATGGACTTGTTTAGAAAATGTTTTTGTCTTAAGGAAATAAACTA
The DNA here is from genome assembly GCA_948472305.1 of Vicia faba. NCBI lineage: Eukaryota > Viridiplantae > Streptophyta > Magnoliopsida > Fabales > Fabaceae > Vicia > Vicia faba. The sequence continues at coordinate 318,449,918 of OX451736.1, read as the reverse complement.
AAAGGAAAATATTTTTGTTTTTTTATGTTAATATAAAAAAATGATGAAAAGGGAAATAAATTAAAGATAGAAAAAGTGTGCTACTGCAAGCAAAACAAACAAGGATCAGAAGTTCTAAATCCAGGCGCATGACTAAGAAAGGATCGTTTGTGGAGTCAGAAGTTCTGGATTGATACGCTCTAAAGCCCTGCAAGAAACGTCAGAGGGAAAACACAAAAGTTCTGGATTGGTACATTTTGAGGTCCTGCAAGAAACGTTAGAGGGAAAAAACAGAAGTTCTGGATTGGTACATTCTGAGGTCCTGCAAGAACTGTTAGAGGGAAAACACAGAAGTTCTGGGTTGCTATGTGCTGAACTTCTGAATGTTAGAACAATGAGGAAATCTTAGAAGTTCTGTATATTAAAATAGTGAGGAGAACTCATAAGTTCTGTGTTGTGCTAAGACTGTGAGTGAACGTCTGAAGTTCTGTATTATACTGAATCAGTGAATGAACATTGGCATTTCAGTGCATTATCAACATGTAAAAACAGAAGTTCTAAGTGTTAAAACAGTGAGTGAATCCTAGAAATTATGTGTGCTAACAGTGAAGAGAACTCAGAAGTTCTGTGTGTTAACAGTGAGAAAAATCATATAAGTTCTGTATGTTAAAGCTATGAATGAACATCAGAAGTTTTATGCCATATTTCAACTCTAAATCAGCACATCAGTAATCTATTCATTTTTCAACAAACAGCAAATCAGAGGGATAAAAAGCACAACAGTTTACAGAACTTCTAATCCTGATCTTGAGCCTAGCCTTAGTCAAGAAGTTATGATCCACAATTTTTTATTCATGCAATGATATAGACAACATTAATACTATTATATTTACATGTTTAATGATGTTCTGAATGAAAAAGATGCAAAGTCAGAAAGACTTACCTTGAACCTGGAACATGGGCTTGGAGCTTTGAGCTGCTACCTTTGGATGTTATGGAATCAACAAAAGTAACAGAAGAGGAAATGCAAAGTTCTTTGATTCAAAAGGAAGAACAAAGGTTTGTTTTTGTGTATGAGAAATCTGGATTTTTATGAAGGTTTCACAACTTCCTTTTCTCTCTTTTGGCCAATCTCTCTCTCCAAAAGCCAGCCCCTTGAACGTGTGATGGAGAAAAGTATTTATAGGTGAATTTGTTGTAATTTTGGGGGGAAAGACAAATGGGATTTGAAATCAATTTGGTATCCTGCTCCCTTGCTTTTTCATCACTGTTTTCATATGCTAGTTTGGTGTAATTATGGGATGCAGGCGTAGGCTGAACTAGCTGTTGGTTATAGGTCTGCAACAGGTTGTATAAACAAGGTTTTTGGATTTGGTCAAGTTCTGACTAAAGCGTTGAACATAACCTTCATATGATAAAGCGCTTCCTTGTTCTTGAAGCAAGTATGGCGGTTGTCAGCAGGAATTAAGGAAAAGCAAAAAGCAAAGCATGGGCTTAGTATCAAAGTTGCTATCCCAAGACAGTAGAGGTACACGTGGTGAAAATCCTTTGGATAAAGACTCATAAAGTGGTTGTGAGCTGTTGTACCCCAAAATTTTCCCTCCCATATTCTTCAAGATGTGTCAAGATCAAGCTTCAAAGTCTACTCAAGGGCTACACAGTCAAGCACCCTCCTAAGGCAGTCAAAATTAGGGTTTTGGTTCTTGCAAGGAAGTTGAGGTTTCCAAGGGCTCAATCAAGTCCCATATGCTCATACACATTGTCAAAGATCCACATGTCAAGTTTCAAGGCTCACAAGGTCAAGTTGCACAGTCAAAAACCCTAATTGCTTCACAGTCAACTGTAGGGGCAAAATGGTCATTTGGCAGTCAAAAGTCAAAAATTTTGGTCAACCTCTTATTTTGAAGCCACAGTCATCATTTGGTCAAGTCTTGACCATGATTTCACAAGAATGGCTCAAAAATCATCAAGGTGTCAAAAGTTTCTATTTTTGGATAGCTGAAAAGTCAACTGTAACTTGACCTAGGCTTAACTTTTTCATGGTTCATCAGAAAAATCCCATCCAATGCTCATCTTGAAGGGGAGGACATTTCCTACAACTCATCTTCACATTCCAAATCCAATAAATGCTCTCACAAAAAGTTATCAATTTCAACATTATAGGTCATTTTCAAAAGTCAACCAAAAGGCACTTTAAGTCAAAGACCATAACTTGAGATTGGTAAATCAAAATGACATGGGACCAAAGACATTGGTTAGAGGACTTCAAGACCTTTCCAAAATGTCCAAGAACATGTTCATATCTTCAAATTTGAGCAAGATATGCATTGGAGAAGTTGGGAAATTTTTGTGAAATGGCCAAAGTCAACTATCCTTGAAATTTCATTTTTGACAAAAAGGGCCCACTTTTTCCACTTGATTCAGCCTGGCCATGCCTCCCACATGTCCCACAATTTATTTCAAGATTAAAAATTAATTTTTCCATTTTTATTTGATTTAAATCATTTTAAATCTTTAAAATTCAAATAAAAATCAAGAAAATTAATGGAGGGATATCTTTGAGTTTGAATAGCTTTGATACACCATCATTCACCTTCCAAATTCGTGCAAGGCCTATTCCAAGCAAGAAATTCAAATTTTGACAAGAATGGTAAGTTACTTTAATGGAGGTTATGGCAAAATCTCAAATATAATTGCAAGGCTTCAAGGCTCATTATATGGATTGATACTCATTCAAAACCATATAGGCAAGCTTCCCAATACAAACACACGACCTAGAAAGCCCCAAAACGGCCAAACAACTTTCAAATTTTCAAGAGAAAATTCACAAACTGAAAACGACTTTGCAGCATCATTCAAACCTCTCCTTCGATCCAAACACATTCCTGACCTTTCCAGGAATCTTTTGCAATCAGAATTAAGCCAAATCACTCAAGGAATCACGCTACACAAGTCACACGGTTTGTCCAAATTTTGAGAATCGAAATTCCATTTTTATGCCTCATTAATCCATTTTGATCATGGTTATGCATTGCTGACATTGTTACAAAGCTTTATGTGCATTTTAATTTGATTATGATGCTGTAAAACGCGAAGTGCCATTGTTGATTTCTAGGTTTTTAGAACTTGAAATTTGGGGTTTCTCACATAGTGCAAAATTAATCCTCCAAACATATACAGTCAAACTCAGAAGCTCAAGACGGATTGAATGGACATATCGCGCCCAATTTATGCTTCATGAGCGTCTAATCACTATTTTCATAATGTTTGCATTTTGTGGGGGTTTAAAACCCCCGCTATATGTTTTATGTTTACAGGAAAAGCTTGAAGACGAAGGGCGTGGCAAGCAGGGAGTGGTCAATTCAAATTGACGCGCGCGTTTCAGCATATAACGCGTTTGTATTATATAATTTTCTTTGTCCATTATACTAACAAACTAACGCGTTTGGTTCAGTGGTTGGCTGTGTGCTTTGCAATCTTTGGGGCCTGGGTTCGATCCCAGGTCCCCACCAAAATTCATATTATTTTTCTCTCTATGCTTGTGTGCAGCATCTCATCCAGGATCCACCATAGACCTCATCCAGGAGCGCTCCAGGTGTCCATCAGCGCAGATCCAAGGGCCAAGCATGATGAACACCATACTCTGGAGTCAAGCATGCTGCAGGAAATCAAGGAAAGTCAAACGTGGCTTGCTCAAATGGGCCTCCAATTTCAATCTCACACCCTCCTTCCTGGCCCAATACTCCCTTCCATTGGTTTATTCTTTTCTTTTCATTTTTTATTTTCCAATTTAATTTCTAACCTTTTTTATTTTATTACTTATTAACTTAACTAATATTTTTATAAAAAATCAAAAAAACAAGAATTGACATCATTATTATTATTATCATATCATTTTGTAAATAAACATTAAAATAAATAGTTTAATTAGGCAATTTTGACTTTTCTTTTAACAATTAAAATAATTTAGAATTAGGTTAACTTAATTTTATTTCTTCTTATTTTATTTCATAAAAAACATAAAAACACAAAAAATATCTTTTCTTTTAATTAATTAATTAATTAGTCATTAGTTAGTTTTAATTTCATTTTAATTACAAAAAGACAAAAAAAAATCAATTTCTTTTCTTAAAAGGGTCAACACCCTTAGAACATTCCGATTTAATTTTTATTCGCGCACAGTTTATTATTATGTAATTGCTTCCAAGACATGTAATAGTTAATTAGGTTTACTGCTTTATTTTAATTTCTCGTACTTATTTACCAAAAACGGTTCTTTGTACTTTTGGCGATGTATAGACCCGCGCCTTGTAATAGCGTAGGATTTATGTTTCCGCAATTTACTTTCCGCACCCCCTTAACTGCTAAACTTGCATGAAAGAATGTATGGTAAATAAAAACAACTCGTAGCTCACTAATTAAAAAGACAAACATTAGCTGAATACAACACAAAATGCACACACCACTTCTAGGGTACGCCTCACTCGTTGCCTTTGAAACGTGGTCGTCAAGTATAGGACGTTTTAGCGGTCACCCTTAGTCTAAAGATCCAGTTGCCTCGAAGCAGTTGCCTCGAAACGGTTTCCTCGGATTAAAAAGGATCTAGGACATTAGGGTTACTTCTAAGGTGTCCTAACTGTTGCTTCGGTGACCACACTGTCCCTAAAATCGAATTGACCCGAACACCTCCAACGGTAGTGCTACCTACCTCTCAATGGTGGAATAGCACTATCTAAAGGACTCTTACACAGCCTAATTCCTTAGAGTAGGTAGATTCTCATGGGTACTTTCTCTTTTCAAACAAACAGAATACTTTTCACACCTCACACTTTCAAAAAGCTTTCAAAACAAATTTTTCAAACACTCTTGAGGACAGATACAAGAGTCATTCAGAAATCTTTCAAAGAAACTTTTTCAAACCCACTCACATTTGAAAAGAAAACATCATTTTGAAAACATAAGAGCAAGTACCTAAGAGCCTGTGGATAACCATGGATAGAAAGGGTGCTAACACCTTCCCTTTCTATAAATCTACCTCCCGAACCGAGAAACATTCTCGAATAAGGAATTTTTCTGTGCTTTTGTCCTTTCCATGTTGGAGAACATAAAAGACGGTGGCGACTCTTGCTTACCGCGACATTTCGCGAACCAGCATTACAAAAACAGTCAGTTCTTTTTCCACCGATCACAGAACTGGCGACTCTGCTGGGGATACTTTAAATTGAGGTGTACCTTAGGATAGATCATACTTATGTTTTCAATTTCCTGATTTGTATGCTTTAAAATTATTGGGCCTGTTTTGGGAGTTCTATAGATCCTAACCCGGATCTGAGGGATACCTTCTTAGAAAGTAGCAACAAGAATGTGAGGGAACTGTGCGGGGTAAACCGACACGGTTGAAGCAGTCTGCTACATTGATGTGGCACTTTGGTGAGTACCGGTAACCCTTGAGTCAAATCAAGGAGAGTACGGGGCCTCCGCGTGGTGTCGTGAAGCATCAACTGACCTTAGGAACCTTAATTGAACCATCTTGGCCTCTTTAGGGGTAGTGAGATAACTGACTTTGGTGCAGTCCGAAGTTGGTTGATACTCGATACTACACTCATTGAGGGTTGTTTTCTTGGAATATATTGATCGCCAGTTCAGTGGCTAAATCGAAACAATGAACACAGAAAAAAATCCAATGATATTGAGCTCCTTAGAACCCGGTTACTTTTGATAGGACAGGTTTTGAGCCCACCAACTTCAAGAGGGTAGTACCCTAAACTTCATGCTGGCCTAAACTCTAAGGGTTGTGGTGTGACTTGTGTGCCTTATCATGTTTGCTTTTGTGAATACTTGTGGTGTGCTCTTATCATAGCATCATAACATCATACAGCATCATATGCATCCACTAACCACTTCAGGGGTTCGAATCTTCATCTTTGTTCTTGTTTTGTAGGACATGGAAACTATCCGCAGAAAGAGAATTCAGGTCAACCTTGTCAGGGTCCCTCCTCAGCTTAAGGAACTTACATCCAGGATTCCCGAGAACTCTTCATTTAGTGAAAGACACGGTAGACTCATCAGCTTGGTCAATACCAACATTGAAGAGGATATGGTGAAAGTGTTGTTCCAGTTCTTTGACCCTCTGCACCACTGTTTTACTTTCCCGGATTATCATCTGGTGCCTACCTTGGAAGAGTTCTCCCAGCTTCTGAAGATCCCTATCCTTAGTCAACTACCCTACAACGGTACAGAAAAGGAGCCAAAACTTGAAGAGGTTGCTAAAGCATTATGCCTACAACCATCTGACATTAAGGGACATTGGGAAGTTAGAAGTGGTATCAAAGGGTTCTTGGCCAAGTTCCTGTTTGAGAAAGCACAAGAATGTTGGAACTCCCTTGACCTACAAACCTTTGAAGAAGTTGTAGCCCTCCTTGTCTATGGGTTGGTGTTGTTCCCTAATCCAGATCAGCTTATAGATATCAATGCTGTCAAGATCTTCATGTCCAGGAATCCTATACCTACGTTACTTGGGGACATCCTTCACTCATGTTACACTCGAACCATGAGAAAAAGAGGTGTTCTCATGTGCTGCACTCCTCTCCTGGCAAGGTGGTTTATTTCGCACCTTCCACAATCAGTTTTGAAGAACGAGCGGGGTTTGAGATGGTCACAACGATTGATGACCCTTACACATGCTGATATACATTGGTGTTCTCGGTCCAGAGAGAATGTCACTATCATTGATCGTTGCGGAGAGTATCCTAATGTTCCTTTGCTTGGAATTAGAGGGGGTATTACTTACAATCCATGTCTGGCCTTGAGACAGTTTGGATATGCTCGGAGGGATGGCCCTCATGATATGTTGATTCCTGACATAGTTTTTGACTTCGACGACGATGCACAAGGACTTCGCCAGAGATTTATCAGAGCTTGGAGGATGCCCAACAGGTTAGATAGCAAGACACTGGGGCACAAGAACTCCATCCCCCTGGAGCCTTATCTCAAGTGGGTACGAGCCCGCTCCCAAAAGTTGGTGATGTCATATCGTCATGTTCTCCCCGTGATCAAAGAGCCAATTTTGGAAGCAGAGGTGCCCTACACCATTCAACATCCTGACATGCCTATATCCTGGGAAGAAATGCAGAAATGCAGAAAAGCTGGATCCAACTCAAGGAAGAACGGAATTCTCTTGAAACCAGTCTACATGCCAGTGAGAGGAAGGTCTTGGAGCTCACGCGTCTAATGCACGAGGAAAAGACTCTCAACACTTACATTGCTCCAAAGAGGATGCACAGTGTCTTTTGGGATTAATTATTTTGTAATGTTTTGCCCATGAGGCCTTGATGTACTGAACAAATTATTTCCTAATAAAAAGTGTGTTCTTTTTTGGCTACAACGAATTTGAACTTTCGAACCCTTGAATGCATTGCATAAATAGCATATCATGCATCATGTGCATAACAGGTACCCTTTTTCTACAAGTTGCTTAATCTTCTTCGCTGTTTATTTCAGCACTCAAGCATCATGAATCCTGAACTCACTACTGAGCAAGCTATCAAGGCCCTACAGGCCCATAACGCTCAATTTCAGGATATGGTCATGAACTTGGCCCAAGGACAACAAGAGCTGAAGGCTTTGCTCCTGAAGAAGAAAAAGAAGAAGAGGATTGTGCTGTACAACACTGGGCGCAGACTCGGGAATACATTGCAGAATGAAGCTGAGAGGACTACTCCGTCTGTGGGGGAAGGCAGTCACCAAGGGAGAGAGGTCCCTAGTCCTGTGGTCTCTTACACCGAGACAGACTTCAATGACGAACAGTACCCTCCTACTGAGGACCGGTACAAACAACTGGAGGACAGGTTAAATGCTATGGAGATTCAACGTGTGCCTGGGTTGGATTTCGGAGACTTGGGGTTATCTTCTGGGGTGGTGATCCCACACAAGTTCAAGGCGCCTACCTTTGTGAAGTATGACGGGGCTTCCTGTCCTAAGATGCACCTCCGCTCTTATGTAAGGAAGATCCAGCCTTACACAGCAGACAAAAACTTATGGATCCACTTCTTCCAGGAGAGTCTCTCAGGGACTCATCTCGAATGGTTCTATCAGTTGGATGGAACCAACATTCGTAACTGGGAGGATTTGGCTACTGCTTTTTACAAGCAGTATCAGTACAATTCCGACCTCGCTCCTACGCGTACCCAACTCCAGGGTATGTCACTGGGAACGGGTGAAGGTTTTAAGGAGTACGCACAGAAATGGAGAGACCTGGCTGGCAGGGTGCAGCCACCGTTGACAGATCGTGAGCTAGTGGACATGTTCTTGGGGACCCTATCTGGTCCATTCTTGAATCATCTCATTGGTAATTCCTCTGCTGGGTTCACAGACCTGATCCTGACTGGTGAGAGGATCGAAGCTGGTATAAGATCGGGGAAGATACAGAAGGGTGCCTCCTCAAATACTGAAAAGAAGCCCTTCAAGAAGGAAGCTATTGCTGTGTATGGTCCAAGGAGACAGAACAAACCAGAACTCCGCCAAGATGTCAACGCGGTGGTTATTTCTAAGCTTGCTGCTGCTCCTCAGCAATACAACCAGCCAAGAGCTGAGAGGCCCAAACGGCAGTATACTCGGCTCAGCATGACTCTCTCTCAGATCTTACCGCAACTACTATCAACTAGCCTGGTAACTGTTAAGGAAGCTCCGAAGATGGTGAACACAGCATCTCCGAAGTACAACCCCAACGCCCGTTGTGCTTATCACTCTGATAGCCCGGGACATTCTACTGATGACTGTTGGGCTCTGAGGAATAAGGTTCAAGACCTTATTGATGCTAAGGAGGTTCAGTTCGAGGCCCCCGAGAAGCCTAATATGGTGACTGCTCCCATGCCTAACCATGGAGTGAATGCTATTGGGGATGAAGACGAAGTGGAAGAATCCGAGTTTGACAGCTGGATCTACTCAACGACCAACGGTGGACCAAGCAACTGGACTGCCAAAGACTCCATGCCTGTTACTTTTGTCACGCAGTAATGAACTATTTTGTTTTAAAGTTGTAACAAACAATATTACTAAACTTTATGGCCCGGTGTCTTACCCGGGGCACCGTGGTTTCATTTGTGAGGGCTTTTGTGTGTAACTTTCATATATCATGAATAAAAGCATTGGACGTTTTTCTGCATTTCAAATTTTGAGCTCCTTTTCTTTCTTTGTTATATATATATTGCAAAACAGCTATATTTACACACTCTCACTTATACAGGTTCCAATCCACTATGGATCTCACTGGTAACGACTCTGCTACTACCAGTTATGACTTCGAAAATCCGATCAACTTAGCCGAAGACGAAGGTGAAGATGATTGCGAAGTGCCTGGTGAGCTTGCAAGACTATTGCTCTAGGAAGAGAGGGCCATTCAGCCACATGAAGATCCAGTGGAAACGGTAAATCTGGGTACTGAGACAGACAGAAAGGAAGTCAATATTGGTGCCAATCTAGAGCTCAGTGTGAAACAACGGTTGATCCAGATGCTGCATGACTACATGGAAATCTTTGCCTGGTCTTACGAAGACATGCCTGGATTGGATACCGACATTGTGGTCCATCACCTGCCTACCAAGGAAGAATGTCCTCTGGTTAAACAGAAGGTCCGCCGTATGCCTCCAGAGATGTCCAAGAAAATCAAAGCTGAGCTTATGAAACAATTTGATGTCGGTTTTCTTGCAGTGACTTCTTACCCTCAGTGGGTTGCCAACGTGGTTCCAGTGCCAAAGAAAGATGGTAAGGTCCAAATGTGTGTTGATTACAGGGATTTGAACAGGGCGAGCCCCAAGGATGACTTCCCTCTGCCTCACATTGACGTTCTGGTTGACAATACTGCTCAGCACAAGGTGTTCTCCTTCATGGACGGCTTTTCAGGTTATAATCAGATCAAAATGGCTCCTGAAGATATGGAAAAGACTACCTTTGTTACACAGTGGGGCACCTTTTGCTACAAGGTCATGCCTTTTGGGTTGAAAAATGCTGGGGCAACCTACCAACGTGCCATGGTTGCTTTGTTTCATGACATGATCCACCATGAGATTGAAGTGTACGTCGATGATATGATTGCAAGGTCCCAAACTGAGGAGGAACACCTTGACCATCTACAGAAGCTTTTTGACCGTCTGAAGTTGTACAAGCTGAGGTTGAACCCGAACAAGTGCACCTTTGGGGTAAGATCTGGAAAATTGCTAGGTTTCGTCGTAAGCGACAAAGGTATTCAAATGGACCCTGCCAAGGTCAAAGCCATACAAGAGATGCCAGCTCCCAAGACAGAGAAAGAAGTCAGAGGCTTTCTAGGACGGTTGAACTACATTGCCCGATTCATCTCGCATCTAACTGCTACCTGTGAACCAATCTTCAAGCTGCTGAAGAAAGATTAAGTAGTACGTTGGAATGATGAATGTCAGGCCGATTTCGATAGAATCAAGGAGTATCTCCAAGAACCACCCATTCTTATGCCACCGGTTGAAGGGAGACCTTTAATCTTATACTTGAAAGTACTTGACAACTCAATGGGGTGTGTGCTGGGGCAGCATGATGAGTCTGGCCGAAAAGAGCACGCCATTTATTACCTTAGCAAAAAGTTTACCGACTGTGAGACCCGATACTCACTGCTCGAGAAAACTTGTTGCGCTTTGGTATGGGCTGCTCGCCGGCTGAGACAGTATATGTTGACTCACACTACTCTGTTGATTTCAAAAATGGATCCGATCAAGTACATATTCGAAAAGCCTGCTCTGTCTGGAAGAATAGCAAGATGGCAGATGATCTTGACAGAATACGAAATTCAGTACACGACTCAGAAAGCAATCAAAGGAAGTGTATTGGCCTACCATTTGGCACACCAGGCAGTGGACAACTACCAATCTATGAACTTTGAATTTCCTGACGAGAACATCATGGTAGTGACTAATTGTGAAGTACCTGGACCGGATGAAGGGCCTGAGGAAGGATCCCGATGGTCTATGCACTTTGACGGAGCCTCAAACGCTTTGGGTAATGGCATCGGAGCTGTGATCATATCCCCCAAAGGCACTCATACTCCACTCACTGCCCGACTATGTTTCAACTGCACCAACAATATGGCAGAGTATGAGGCATGCATCAAGGGTCTTCAAGCTGCAATTGACCTAAGGATCAAGTTTTTGAGTGTCTTCGGAGATTCTGCTCTCGTGATCAATCAGATCAAAGGCGACTGGGATACGAAACACCCAAACCTCATTCCTTACAAAGAATGTGTGTTGACATTGATCCCCCATTTCACAGAGATAACTTTTGAACACTTCCCAAGAGAGGAGAATCAGCTGGCAGACGCGTTGGCTACGATGTCGTCTATGTTCAAAGTCAAATGGGATAATGAGGCTCCCCGGATCATTATCTGGAAGTTGGACGAACCTGCATATTGTTGTGATCTTGAGGCTGAGATAGTAACTGAAAAACCCTGGTATCATGAGGTGAAGAGGTATCTGGAAGCTTAAGAATACCCCGAGGGTGCATCTGTCAACGACAAGAAGTTTCTGAGAAGGTTCGCAGCAAAGTTCTTCCTCGGTAATGGCATTCTATACAAGCGAAACCATGATTCAACCTTACTGCGTTGTATGGATAAAGCTGAAGCAGAAAAGATCATGGCAGAACTGCATGAAGGTACCTTCGGAACACATTCCAGTGGACACACCATGGCAAAGAAAATTATACGGGCAGGATATTTCTGGTCTACAATGGAAGCCGACTGCTACCAACATTCCTGGACATGTCATAAGTGCCAGATATATGCTGATAAGGTGCACGTTCCTCCAGTTCCTCTGAATGTCTTGACTGCACCTTGGCCTTTTGCAATGTGGGGCATTGATATGATCGGTGAGATCAGACCTACGGCATCCAACGGGCATCGCATCATCCTGGTGGAGATCGATTACTTTACGAAGTGGGTTGAAGCAGCTTCCTATGCTACCGTAACCAAGAACGTCGTAGCACGGTTCATTCGACACAACCTGATCTGTCGATAAGGCGTCCCTGAGAGGATCATTACGGACAATGGTACCAATATCAACAACAAGATGATCACTGAGCTCTGCGAGCAATTCAAGATACAGCACCACAACTCTTCTCCTTATCGGCCGAAGATGAATGGGGTTGTAGAAGCAGCTAATAAGAATATCAAAAAGATTGTGCAGAAGATGATAGTGACGTACAAAGATTGGCACGAGATGTTACCGTTTGCTCTTCATGGGTATCGTACCTCAGCAAGGACGGCAACCGGGGCAACACCCTTTTCCTTGGTCTACGGCATGGAGGCAGTCTTGCCGATTGAAGTCCAGATACCCTCTCTTCGGATAATGAAGGATGCAGATCTGAGTGAAGATGACTGGATCCAGACTCGACTTGATCAATTAAACCTAATTAACGAAAAGAGACTCACTGCTATTTGTCATGGTCAAACGTACCAAAAACGGATGATCAGGGCATTTAACAAGAAAGTCAGACGCCAAGAGTATCAAGTTGGGGACCTGGTAATCAAGCGCATCATTCTTCCTCAAAGTGATCCCAGGGGCAAATGGACCCCTACGTACGAAGGGCCATTTGTGGTTAAACATGTCTTCTCAGGAGGAGCCATGATTCTAACCACCATGGATGGTGACGACCTTCCTCACCCCGCCAATGCATACATAGTAAAAAGATACTACGCATAAACTAAAGACCCGCTAGGTTGACACACCTAGGCAAAAATAAGGGCTTCACGTCGAACCAAAAGGGTTCGGGCAAAAATAAGGGATGAAATGAAAAAAATCTGTACACCCGGCAAGTCGAAAACCTGAAAAGGCGGCTTGGGCAAAAATGGGTATCCCGGTGGACTGAAAACCCGAAAGGGCGGTCCAGGCAAAAGTTAGGGACAAGCGTAATACTATGTCTCATTGGATCACTTTGCATCCAGAATCTGGTATCAACTATCAGATTCAGACGGCATCAATCAGTCAGCTTCATCTTCAACTAAGCAGCCAAGTGATGAGACGCTTGAAGACATAAAGGCGATAGCAGAGTTGGAACCCAGTGGGATTATTCATTTCACATAGCTATTTTGTTTTCCTTTTCAAAAATTGTATAAACTCTGTTGTTCGGCGGCGTTCTCTTACTAAGACATCAGCCTCTTGTACATAAACGCCTATTTACAGGCAAATTCAAAAATCAATACAAATTCACTTTTCAGACCAATTGCCAATTGTTTTTCCTTTTCCTGTTTTGTTTTGCGAAGAACGTCCAATATTCAATTGTGATATATGCATTTGACACTAATTGCTAACTCATAAATATTTGCATACGAAACAAAGGAATAATTACAGGTGACATTAGAAACAGGGGCAATATTGAATTGTCTAAGCGATATAGTTGCTTTGTCCACCAAGGTACCAAGGTAGGTTCAGCTGAAGAACGATCAGGATACCTTCACTCCCCGCAGAGTAAGCCAAGCATCAGCAATACTCTCCTCAAGCAGAGTTGGTCTCCCATCAGCCCTACAAGGCACAGTATCTCCTGCAAGTCAACAATACTCTCCCCAAGCAGAGTTAGACCACTGTCAGCCTTATGGAAGTTGGGTATCCCCAGCAGATCTCAATATTCCCCAACGGAGTACACAAACATTCCTAGAAAGCATCCCCGGCAATCTTGATCTAAGATTGTTCCCCGGCGGTATACCGGACGTCCAGTGGAGTATTCCCCAGCACAGTCTCAAAAATCTCCCCAAGAGAGTTGAACCATCTCCCCAGTAGGAAGTATCTCCCCAGTAGATTCTGGAAGTTTACCCCTGCAGAGCACGAACGCTCTCCCCGGCTTTATTCAAAGGTTATGCTCCATCAGAGCTTATAACTGGGTTACCCTCACCCAATAGCCACGGAAATATCATCCTCGGCGAAGTTCTTCCTTTCCCCCCAGCGGAGTTCATCAATTCCCTCAACAAAGCTCATCAACGGTATCCCCAGCGGAGTTATCATCAAGCCTCAGCGAAGTATCTCTTCCCACAGAGTATTCCCCGCAGAGTAACCTCTTCGCCAAGTTTATTCCCCCAACGGAGTCATATTCTCCTATCGGTTTATTCTTGCAACCATCACCCCTAGTGGAAATGAAGAGCTTCACCCCCCAACATCAGCCCAGGATTCAACCTCCCGGCATTCGTTAAGGATTTATTTTCCTAGACGAAAATACATTCATAAACATCACATCTTCATACATTATAGCATGCATATACGCATCGTGAACATACACTCTCATTTATTTTGAGAACATCACACATTTCATACATTATGACATTGCATACAACTAACGTTTTGTCTTTTCAGGACAAAGGTCAATCCAAAGATAATTACTATCAACTGTCGCAATTCCAGATTCGATACCTGTATCTAGCCAGGGCATGTCTGTGAGCAATCAATTCCAGATCCGATTCCTGTAACCAGCCAGGGCGTATCTGTTGACGACTATTTCCGGACTCGATTCCTGTATCCTGCCAGGGCACGTCTGAAGAGTTTGAAGATCCGATTCCTGTATCCAGCCAGGGCGTATCTGTTGACGATTATTTCCAGACTCGATTCCTGTATCCTGCCAGGGCATGTCTGAAGAGTTTGAAGATCCGATTCCTGTAACCAGCCAGGGCGTATCTGTTGACGACTATTTCCAGACTCGATTCCTATATCCTACCAGGGCACGTCTGAAGAGTTTGAAGATCCGATTCGTGTATCCTTCCAGGGTGTATCTGTTGACGACTATTCGGACTCGATTCCTGTATCCTGCCAGGGCACGTCTGAAGAGTTTGAAGATTTGATTCCTGTATCCTGCCAGGGTGTATCTGTTGATGACTATTTTCCGGACTCGATTCCTGTTTCCTGCCAGGGCACGTCTGAAGAGTTTGAAGATCGGATTCCTGTATCCTGCCAGGGTGTATCTGTTGACGACTATTTTCCGGACTCGATTCCTGTATCCTGCCAGGACACGTCTGAAGAGTTTGAAGATCTGATTCCTGTATCCTGCCAGGGTGTATCTGTTGACGACTATTTTCCGGACTCGATTCCTGTATCCTGCCAGGGCACGTCTGAAGAGTTTGAAGATTCGATACCTGTATCCAGCCAGGGCATATCTGTTGACGTCTATATTCCAGACTCGATTCCTGCATCCAGCCAGGGCACGTCTGAAGAGTTTAAAGATTCGATTCCTGTATCTAGCCAGGGAACATCTGTACGCAAGTTCTCGCTAAGGATTCTCTTACGCGATCGACACCTAGATGGCATATATAAGCCCAGCCACATACCAACAGTCTCCAAATGGCATCTATAAGCCCATTCCCGACATCACACTGCTGGTACTCTACTATGTGAGTGCAAATTTCTGGGCACTCTAGTGTTCAATCATCTTCCACCCTCGGATCACGAAAGGCACACAAGCCAATCTACATCCTCAGGTCTAATAAGATTGAATAGGGGCAACTGTTGTACCCCAAAATTTGCCCTCCCATATTCTTCAAGATGTGTCAAGATCAAGCTTCAAAGTCTACTCAAGGGCTACACAGTCAAGCACCCTCCTAAGGCAATCAAAATTAGGGTTTTGGTTCTTGCAAGAAAGTTGAGGTTTCCAAGGGCTCAATCAAGTCCCATATGCTCATACACATTGTCACAGATCCACATGTCAAGTTTCAAGGCTCACAAGGTCAAGTTGCACAGTCAAAAACCCTAATTGCTTCACAGTCAACTGTAGGGGCAAAATGGTCATTTGGCAGTCAAAAGTCAAAAATTTTGGTCAACCTCTTATTTTGAAGCCACAATCATCATTTGGTCAAGTCTTGACCAAGATTTCACAAGAACGGCTCAAAAATCATCAAGGTGTCAAAAGTTTCTATTTTTGGATAGCTGAAAAGTCAACTGTAACTTGACCAAGGCATAACTTTTTCATGGTTCATCAGAAAAATCCCATCCAATGCTCATCTTGAAGGGGAGGACATTTCCAACAACTCATCTTCACATTCCAAATCCAATAAATGCTCTCACAAAAAGTTATCAATTTCAACATTATAGGTCATTTTCAAAAGTCAACCAAAAGGCACTTTAAGTCAAAGACCATAACTTGAGATTGGTAAATCAAAATGACATGGGACCAAAGACATTGGTTAGAGGACTTCAAGACCTTTCCAAAATGTCCAAGAACATGTTCATAGCTTAATAATTGAGCAAGATATGCATTGGAGAAGTTGAGAAATTTTTGTGAAATGGCCAAAGTCAACTATCCTTGAAATTTCATTTTTGACAAAAAGGGCCCACTTTTTCCACTTGATTCAGCCTGGCCATGCCTCCCACGTGTCCCACAATTTATTTCAAGATTAAAAATTAATTTTTCCATTTTTATTTGATTTAAATCATTTTAAATCTTTAAAATTCAAATAAAAATCAAGAAAATTAATGGAGGGATATCTTTGAGTTTGAATAGCTTTGATACACCATCATTCACCTTCCAAATTCGTGCAAGGCCTATTCCAAGCAAGAAATTCAAATTTTGACAAGAATGGTAAGTTGCTTTAATGGAGGTTATGGCAAAATCTCAAATATAATTGCAAGGCTTCAAGGCTCATTATATGGATTGATACTCATTCAAAACCATATAGGCAAGCTTCCCAATACAAACACACGACCTAGAAATCCCCAAAACGGCCAAACAACTTTCAAATTTTCAAGAGAAAATTCACAAACTGAAAACGACTTTGCAGCATCATTCAAACCTCTCCTTCGATCCAAACACATTCCTGACCCTTCCAGGAATCTTTTGCAATCAGAATTAAGCCAAATCACTCAAGGAATCACGCTACACAAGTCACACGGTTTGTCCAAATTTTGAGAATCGAAATTCCATTTTTATGCCTCATTAATCCATTTTGATCATGGTTATGCATTGCTGACATTGTTACAAAGCTTTCTGTGTATTTTAATTTGATTATGATGCTGTAAAACACGAAGTGCCATTGTTGATTTCTAGGTTTTCAGAACTTGAAATTTGGGGTTTCTCACATAGTGCAAAATTAATCCTCCAAACATATACAGTCAATCTCAGAAGCTCAAGACGGATTGAATGGACATATCGCGCCCAATTTATGCTTCATGAGCGTCTAATCGCTATTTTCATAATGTTTGCATTTTGTGGGGGTTTAAAACCCCCGCTATATGTTTTATGTTTACAGGAAAAGCTTGAAGATGAAGGGCGTGGCAAGCAGGGAGTGGTCAATTCAAATTGACGCGCGCGTTTCAGCATATAACGCGTTTGTATTATATAATTTTCTTTGTCAATTATACTAACAAACTAACGCGTTTGGTTAAGTGGTTGGCTGTGTACTTTGCAATCTTTGGGGCCTAGGTTCGATCACAGGTCCCCACCAAAATTCATATTATTTTTATCTCTATGCTTGTGTGCAGCATCTCATCCAGGATCCACCATAGACCTCATCCAGGAGCGCTCCAGGTGTCCATCAGCGCAGATCCAAGGGCCAAGCATGAGGAACACCATACTCTGGAGTCAAGCATGCTACAAGCAATCAAGGAAAGTCAAACGTGGCTTGCTCAAATGGGCCTCTAATTTCAATCTCACACCCTCCTTCCTGGCCCAATACCCCCTTCCATTGGTTTATTCTTTTCTTTTCATTTTTTATTTTCCAATTTAATTTCTAACCTTTTTTTATTTTATTACTTATTAACTTAACTAATATTTTTATAAAAAATCAAAAAAACAAGAATTGACATCATTATTATTATTATCATATCATTTTGTAAATAAACATTAAAATAAATAGTTTAATTAGGCAATTTTGACTTTTCTTTTAACAATTAAAATAATTTAGAATTAGGTTAACTTAATTTTATTTCTTCTTATGTTATTTCATAAAAAACATAAAAACACAAAAAATATCTTTTCTTTTAATTAATTAATTAATTAGTCATTAGTTAGTTTTAATTTCATTTTAATTACAAAAAGACAAAAAAATCAATTTCTTTTCTTAAAGGGGTAAACACCCTTAGAACATTCCGATTTAATTTTTATTCGCGCGCATTTTATTATTATGTAATTGCTTCCAAGACATGTAATAGTTAATTAGGTTTACTGCTTTATTTTAATTTCTCGTACTTATTTACCAAAAACGGGTCTTTGTACTTTTGGCGATGTATAGACCCGCGCCTTGTAATAGCGTAGGATTTATGTTTCCGTAATTTAATTTCTGCACCCCCTTAACTGCTAAACTTGCATGAAAGAATGTATGGTAAATAAAAACAACTCGTAGCTCACTAATTACAAAGACAAACATTAACTGAATACAACACACAATGCACACACCACTTCTAGGGTACGCCTAACTCGTTGCCTTCGAAACGTGGTCGTCAAGTATAGGACGTTTTAGCGGTCACCCTTAGTCTAAAGATCCAGTTGCCTCGAAACAGTTGCCTTGAAACGGTTGCCTCGAAACGGTTGCCTCGGATTAAAAAGGATCTAGGACATTAGGGTTACTTCTAAGGTGTCCTAACTGTTGCTTCGGTGACCACATTGTCCCTAAAATCGAATTGACCCGAACACCTCCAACGATAGTGCTACCTACCTCTCAATGGTGGGATAGCACTATTTAAAGGACTCTTACACAGCCTAATTCCTTAGAGTAGGTAGATTCTCATGGGTACTTGCTCTTTTCAAACAAACAAAATACTTTTCACACCTCACACTTTCAAAAAGCTTTCAAAACAAATTTTTCAAACACTCTTGAGGACAGATACAAGAGTCATTCAGAAATCTTTCAAAGAAACTTTTTCAAACCCCCTCACATTTGAAAAGCAAACATCATTTTGAAAACATAAGAGCAAGTACCTAAGAGCCCGTGGATAACCACGGATAGAAAGGGTGCTAACACCTTCCCTTTCTATAAATCTACCTCCTGAACCGAGAAACATTCTCGAATAAGGAATTTTGCTGTGCTTTTGTCCTTTCCATGTTGGAGAACATAAAAGACGGTGGCGACTCTTGCTTACCGCGACATTTCGCGAACCAGCATTACAAAAACAATCAGTTCTATTTCCACCGATCACATGAGCATTAAATGACGATGAGACTTATCACAACCAGAAATACTGCAACGTGAGATTCTACACCAAGGCTTAGTTCTGGATCAGAAGTTTTGAGCTTGCGTAGCATCCAATCTTCTGATCCTCTTATCTTCTGGCTCCAGCATGTTCTGAAGGAGCTTTCAGACTTTCTAGAAAGCTTGCAGCACGCTTCTTAACCTTCTTTGAATTACCCTGGCAAACTCTGACTGAGCTTTTGTGAAAACTTGCCCAGAAATTCTGACCAAACTCTGTCTTGAGAATATCCAGAATTTGCTGAGCGTTATGGTGATAATCTGGTTAGAAGTTCTGAAATTGTCATATTTATTAAACACTTAGAAAAATTTCTAAGTATTTAGAATTTGACTTTTCCAAAGTAAAAATTGACTTTTGAAATTCTTGATGAAACAAACTTCATATTCCAATATGTCTTGATGAAATATGATTCTTGAGACTTGATTTTGATCCAAAAGTCAAAGTTTGACTTTTCAGTGTGCAAATGACCATTTTGCCCTTGTGAATGACTTTCTTGGAAAATTGATAATTTATGGCTTGGAATTGGATGGAAGCAAACCTGAGGGTCCAGGGTGATCCTTTGAGAAATGAGAGGGCAAATTTTGGGGTACAACAGCTACCCCTGTTCAATCTTCTTACACCTGAAGAGTTAGATTGGTGAGTCCATCATTCGTGACTTGAAGGTGAAAGATGATTGAACACTAGAGTGCTCAGAAAATTTGCACTCGAAGATGTGTTAGTTGATTATGTAGGGAATGGGCTTAAATATGCCATTTGGAGAGATAATGAATATTTGTTGGAGATAGGCTTAAAGATGCCATCCAAAAATGATTGTTGGACTGTATCTGTAAGCTGGAACTAAAATGATTATCAACATGGCGTCCGTGTCTGGAACGCATCTGAATTGTATTAGAAGGTTGGGTTGTTTGAGGTGGTCGAGTAGATAGTTGTCTTGTCTGGTTTCAGGTATTAATCTTTGACCTGAGAAAGAAAGATAGTTTTCCTGGCTTGTTACAGGTGTTAATCTTCAATCTCTTCATGTATATAGTTTTCCTGGCTTGTTACAAGTATTGATCTACAATCAGTCATCCACAGATAGTTTTCCTGGTTTGTTACAGGTATTAATCTGGAACTTGAAAAGGCTGGTCGATGAGATAGTTGTCCTGTCTGGTTTCAGGTATTAATCTCTCACCTGAGAAAGAAACATAGTTTTCCTGGCTTGTTACAGGTGTTAATCTTCAATCTCTTCATGTAGATAGTTTGCTTGGCTTGTTACAGGTATTAATCTACAATCAGTCATCCACAGATAGTTTTCCTAGTTTGCTAGAGGTATTAATCTTGAACTTGAAAAGGCTTGTCGATGAGATAGTTGTCCTGTCTGGTTTCAGGTATTAATCTCTGACCTAAGAAAGAAAGATAGTTTTCCTGGCTTGTTACAGGTATTAATCTTCAATCTCTTCATGCAGATAGTTTTCCTGGCTTGTTACAGGTATTAATCTACAATCAGTTGTCCACAGATGGTTTTCCTGGCTTGCTACAGGTATTAATCTGGAACTTGAAAAGGTTGGTCGATGAGATAGTTGTCATGTCTGGTTTCAGGTATTAATCTCTAACCTGAGAAATAAAGATAGTTTTTCTGGCTTGTTACTGGTGTTAATATTCAATCTCTTCATGTAGATAGTTTTCCTAGCTTGTTACTGGTATTAATCTACAATCAGTCATCCACAGATAGTTTTCGTGGCTTGTTACGGGTATTAACCTAGAACTTGAAAAGGTTGATGGTATCCATCTGTTGATTGACCTTTTCCTGAAAAAGGTAAAACGTTCGCTATATGCAATGTCAAGATGTAAGAAATGCATGATGTCATGATGTTCTAAAAAATAAATGAGATTGTGTCGTGTGCACTTGTCATGTATGTAATATGATATATGAAATGTTAGATGTTTATTTGAATGTATCTTTGTTCGAAAAATAAATCCTTGACAAATGCTGGAGAGTCATTAAATCCTGGACTACTGTTGAAGAGTAGGTGAGTCTTCAAACTTTTCTTAGAATACTTCCACCAAGGATTCCTGTTTTGTTGAGGAGAACTCCGCCTGGGAAAGTTGAGAACTCTGTGGAGAGTATTGATTCCTGCTTGGGGGAAAAAGTTCAGGAGTCTCGGTTGTCTGTTGCTCTACTGGGGAGTCGAAGTTGAACTAATGTCTGGTTGGGTCCAGGCTTCACAGTAATATGTTGGGGATTGCATAGTAGTCTACTGGGGAAGAGGAGTTGTGGTCCTTTGATTTGTAGTAGTCGGAGAGGCCAACTCAAACTGGGGAATCCTGCCGTTTGTTGGGGAAATAAACCCTGTTGCTTAATCTGTTGGAGAGGCGGCGACTTCACTGGAATAAATCCTTGAGGATTCTTGAAGTCGACTCAGTTGGGAAGAGGTTTTCAGAGATTGAAAATCTGGCTGGGGAATCATCCTATGAGAAGGATTGTTGGGGAGATTTGTCACTGCCCCTAGTAGCGAGTGTTTGTGGCACTGCCAGGAAATGTTTGACTGTACGTAACCCTTTGCTGAGATTGGTGTCCAATGCCCCAAGTAATGGAGATGGAGACCTGCCCCTAGTTACTCTGCACTTCTTGAGAGGTTTCCTGGAATCTTGACTGGACTTCCCCTGGTGTGCTAGATAGTGACATGTCATGTTCCCTTGTTGATAGGAGATTTGTCACTGGAAGTGTCATCCCATTTGAAGTGATTTTGTTCACTGAGAGAGCTTTCGTTCATCGGATATTCGTTGTGAATTTCTCCACTGTCAAACAAATAGCCATATGCAAACAGTGATATTCAAATAAATGCAAATTTTATTCTTGTCTTGAAGTTTAAAAAAATGAGTTTTTAGCAAGTAAAGAAGTTTGTAATTCAACTCTGGATTTTGAGTAAAGCCTTACAGGAGTCAGGATACCTTTCGTGATAGTATGCTTTCGAATTAACCCATGCTTCAATTAGGACTTTTGAAGGGTTGTAACGTGGCTTGGTTCACGGTTTAAGAAACAAAGTATAAAAGCTCAAGGTGTATTTGTACCCACCCATTCTTCGTGATGTTCTTCAGTCCTAAATTCAGCTAATTGTGCGTTTGAAACTCCAATTGAGTCTAGAATGACGTTTTGGTGATAGTTCAGGCAAGTTAGGTTTGTCGGAAGGTAGTCATTTCTTGCAACATTTTTCATGTTGTCGAGGATTTATAGTGACCTCTTTTTACTTAATTTTTTATCCGTAATTTTTGCATGATTGTTCTTGTTTTGAGATTACAGTCAGTGGGATGCTCCAGTTTTCTTTAAGTCTCCTTTGTAGGTTTTGACTTAGTGGGATTTTCTTTTTTTTGAGAGATAATGACTGCCTATGTGATAGGGAACCATCATCATCTTTTGATTCCAGAGGAAAGTTTCTTGACTTCATTCGTTGTATTACGAGATGAGAGTTTGCGGCTTAACGCGCATTTGAATTAACTGAGAGACTACCCTGCCCCAGGTTTTGATTAAAAGTTTCAATTTTGTGAAAAAAGAAAAACTTCTACTTCTTTGGCTCCAAGAGGTTGACTAGGGATTATCTTCCTTATAACTCCACTGTTTGGGATTTGAAACAACGCCTGTACATCGCCAGCAAGGTCTGTTCAAAAGCATACTATAGAGATTATGGTATCATTTTCGTCATCCTCCCTCTAAAGGCTTGTAACTTTTTAGCAAGAGTTGAATGTCATAAAGAGAGTTAAAAGAATAGTTTAAATGTAATGAAAATTAATGGATTGATTCAAGACAAGCATATGCAATTCATTAATGAAACAAAGTTTGACATTAATAGATAATTGTTTGAATCAAAAGAGAAATTACAACTTGAAAATTCAAAATGAACAGAAGCCTCTTTGTCCGAACTTGTCACTTTAGGTGGTGAGCCTTTCCAACTGATCATCCTTGGTTCCCTCCGGATTCCCCATGACCATGCCCCTTGTAAGGAGAGCCTTCACCTCTTCTTGTCCCTTGGATAGGTTCAAGAACATCTCTTGAAGTTGAGTGTTTTGAGTCTGGATGTCCTTGATAGTCTTCTCTAGAGCCATCTCTACTGAAATAAACAATAGGAAGGTAAGGAGACCTGTGTGGGAGAAACCTGTCATGATATGATGCATGACATGTGGATGCATGTTTTCAAGGATCTCGTGGGGTAAATGTTAGTAGTCACTTACAGCTTTGATTGGAGAACTTTGTATCGGTGAATGTCTTTCCACGAGAATTAAGCTCACCATGTCAAGTGGGTCATAGCCCTTGACTTAAGTTGTTGTACTTGATCTTTGACGGTGTTTATTTAGAGGAAAATAAATCCTCTTGCCCTTTGATAGACGTTTGGTTCAACGTGACCCTGTATCATAGGCCCTCGAGATCCTTGAAACGGCTATTGAAAATTCTATGGTATGATGTTATGATGTTATGTACAGATATGCGAGGTAAGCAAGTTTATATACAAATAATCATATTTACACAAAGCAGACAAATCCTTAGTTTTAGGCTTGCATGGAGTTTGTAGGTAAGTACCCTCTTGAAGTTTAGTTGGCTCGACCTGTCCTAGTTAATAGTAATTGGATTCTAAAGGATCTCAATATCATCGACCTTTCTCTTAGGCATTGTCTCAGCATAATCAATCTTTTCTTCGGCCGAGATATCCCAAAAGTCCAGCCTCAACGAGTGTAGTATCGAGTATCAACCAATTTTCAGCTCTACACCGAAACCGGTTATCTCACTATGTCCTAATGGCCAAGTTTGTTCAATTAGGGTTCTAAAGTCAATTAGTGCTTCATGACACCACTCAGCGGACCCGTATTCTCCTCCATTCACCACGAGGGATACTGGTACCCACAAATGTGTCACACTAACATAGCCATTGTTTCAACCATATCGGTGTATGCCGTACAGTTTCCATAATCTATTGCTATTTACCTAAAAGGTGTCCCAGATCCGGGTGGAGGATCAAAGCAAGCCCAAACAGAGAACCATAATGTAAAGCATGCAATTCAAACAAATGAAGGAAAGTAAATATGATCTAACCCTAAGGTAACCCCACTTTTAGAATTATTTCCCAGCAGAGTCGCCGGTTCTGTGATATGGTGGGAGAACTGACTTGAGGTTTTGCGTTTGTGTTTGCAAATGTTGCAGTTTAGTAAGAGTCACCACTGACTTTTCTTTTATCCAAAAAGGAAAGGTGAAAAAGCACAGGAAAGACCTTTAGAGGTGTTTTCTCGAGTTCGGGGGGTAGATTATGAAAAAGGTAAGGTGTTAGCACCCTTTTCATCCATGGTTTTCCATGGACTCTTAGTTACTTGCTAGATCACTTGCTTTTGTTTTGAAATGGTGCTTTGTGTGGTTTTTGAAAGTATTTTGGAAATGTAACTTTGTAATGATTCTCGTTTTTATAAGAACGCATACAAAGTGTTTGTTTCAAAAATAGTTCAAAGATGAGAGTGTGAGGTTTGTTTTTGAAATGATTTTGAAAATGTAACTTTGTAATGATTCTCGTTTTTATAAGAACGCATACAAAGTGTTTGTTTTGAAAATAGTTCAAAGATGAGAGTGTGGGTGTATAAAAATGTTTTTGTTGTGAGAAAGCGAGTAACTAAGAGTGAACCTACCTACTCAAAAGGTCTTAGATGTGCTTTTCCTCCTCCTTTAGGTGTTGCTATCTTACCATTGATTTGGTAAGAAGCCCCATCGTTGGATGTGAAGGGACGAACGTTTGGGACGTTTGTATAATCATAGAAGGCAACCCATGGAACGTTTTAGCAATTTCATTTTAGGGACTAGATCATTTACCGAAGGCAACATAGAGGGTCATCGAGGGACTACGATCTTTTATCGAGGGTCTTTGCTAAAACGCCCATGTTCGAGGGACATGAATATTTTTGATAGGCAACAAGTGAGATTACCCTAAGGGTGCGTGTGTGCAAAGTGTGTTTGATTGCATCCATTTTAGTCTTGATTAGGGTGATCTATTTGTTGATTTTCATGTCTTGCCATACACACCCTAATTACTAGCATTTACATTTGAAAGCGATAAATTGAAAAAATGTAAAGTCCTATGTTATTACAATATTTAGGGGATGGGGGTACATATTTATGAATGGGGGTTGCAAGTAAAAAAATAAGTCTTAAGTTACTATTACAACCATATTGAAATGCATAATATAAGAAAGAAATGGACTTGTTTAGAAAATATTTTTGTCTTAAGGAAATATATTAAAAGGAAAATATTTTAATGTTTTTTATTTTAATATAAAAAAATGATGAAAAGGGAAATAAATGAAAGATAGAAAAAGCGTGCTACTGCAAGCAAAACAAACAAGGATCAAAAGTTCTGAAGCCAGGCGCGTGACTCAGAAAGGATCGTCTGTGGAATCAGAAGTTCCGGATTGATACGCTATAAAGCCCTGCAAGAAACGTCAGAGGGAAAACACAGAAGTTTTGGATTGGTATATTCTGAGGTCCTGCAAGAAACGTTAGAGGGAAAACATATAAGTTCTGGATTGGTACATTTTGAGGTCTTGCAAGAAACGTTAGAGGGAAAACGCAGATGTTCTGGGTTGCTATGTGCTGAACTTCTAAATATTAGAACAATGAGAAAATCTTAGAAGTTATGTATATTAAAACGGGGAGGAGAACTCAGAAGTTCTGTGTTGTGCTAAGACTGTGAGTGAACGTCATAAGTTCTGTATTGTACTGAATCAGTGAATGAACATTAGCAGTTCAGTGCGTTATCAGCATGTAAAAATCAGAAATTCTAAGTGTTAAAATAGTGAGTGAATCCTAGAAATTATGTGTGCTAACAGTGAGGAGAACTCAGAAGTTATGTGTGTGTTAACAGTGAGAAAAATCATAGAAGTTCTGTATGTTAAAACTATGAATGAACATTAGAAGTTTTATGCCATATTTCAACTCTCAATCAGCACATCAGTAATCTATTCAGTTTTCAACAAACAACAAATCAGAGGGATAAAAAGCACAAAAGTTTACAGAAGTTCTAATCCTGATCCTGAGCCTAGCCTTAGTCAATAAGTTCTGATCCACAGTTTTTTATTCATGCAATGATATAGACAACATCAATACTATGATATTTACATGTTTAATGATGTTCCGAATGAAAAAGATGCAAAGTTAGAAAGACTTACCTTGAACCTGGAACGTGGGCTTGGAGCTTTGAGCTGCTACCTTTGGATGTTCTGGTATCAGCAAGAGTAACGGAAGAGGAAATGCCAAGTTCTTTGATTCAAAAGGAAGAACAAAGGTTTGTTTTTGTGTATGAGAAATCTGGATTTTTATGAAGGTTTCACAACTTCCTTTTCTCTCTTTTGGCCAATATCTCTCTCCAAAAGCCAGCCCCTTGAACGTGTGATAGAGCAAAGTATTTATAGGTGAATTTGTTGTGATTTTGGGGGGAAAGACAAATGGGATTTGAAATCAATTTGGCATCCTGCTCCCTTTCTTTTTCATCACTGTTTTCGTATGCTAGTTTGGTGCAATTATGGTATACAGGCGTAGGCTGAACTAGCTGTTGGTTATAGGTCTACAGCAGGTTGTATAAATAAGGTTTTGGGATTTGGTCAAGTTCTGACCAAAGCGTTGAATATAACCTTCATATGCTAAAACACTGCCTTATTCTTTAAGCAAGCATGGTGGTTGTCAACAGGAATTAAGGAAAATCAAAAAGCAAAGCATGGGCTTAGTATCAAAGTTGCTATCCCAAGACAGTAGAGGTACACATGGTGAAAATCCTTTATATAAAGACTCAGAAAGTAGTTGTGAGCATTAAATAACGATGAGACTTATCACAACCAGAAATCCTGCAACGTGAGATTCTACACCAAGGCTTAGTTCTGGATCAGAAGTTTTGAGCTTGCGTAGCATCCAATCTTATGATCCTCTTATCTTCTGGCTCCAGCATGTTCTGAAGGAGCTTTCAGATTTTCTATAAAGCTTGCATCACACTTCTTAACCTTCTTTGAATTACCCTGGCAAACTCTGACTGAGCTTTTGTGAAAACTTGCCCAGAAGTTCTGACCAAAATCTGTCTTGAGAATATCCAGAATTTCTTGAGCGTTATGGTGATGATCTGGTCAGAAGTTCTGAAATTGTCATATTTCTTAAACACTTAGAAAATTTTCTAAGTATTTAGAATTTGACTTTTCCAAAGTAAAATTTGACTTTTGAAATTCTTGATGAAACAAACTTCATATTCCAACATGTCTTGATGAAATATGATTCTTGAGACTTGATTTTGATCCAAAAGTCAAAGTTTGACTTTTTAGTGTGCAAATGACCATTTTGCCCTTGTGAATGACTTTCTTGGAAAATTGATAATTCAAGGCTTGGAATTGGATGGATGAAAACCTGAGGGTCCAGGGTGATCCTTTTAGAAATGAGAGGGAAAATTTTGGGGTACAACACTATGCATCATTGCTTCACCTTTCCCGACTACCAATTGGTGCCTACATTAGAAGAGCTCTCTCAATTGTTAGGAGTGCATGTGCTTGATCAAATACCATTCACTGGTTTAGAAGAGACTCCAAAACCCGAAGTTATTTCCAAAGCTTTGCATTTGAAGAGATCTGACATTATGGAAAATTGGGAGAAAAGAAGTGGAGTTAAGGGTTTCTTAGCCAAATTTCTGTTGGAGAAGGCTCGTTTGTTCTGGGAAGATATGGATTTTTAAGATTTTGAGGATGTCTTGGCCCTTATAATCTATGGTTTGGTTCTATTTCCCAATTCGGACCAACTCATAGATGTGAATGCCATCAAGGTTTTTCTCTCTCATAATCCCATACCTACTTTGCTTGGAGACATTCTACATTGTTTCCACACTCGCACCATGAAGAAAAGGGATACTCTTTTGTGTTACATTTCATTACTCTCTAGATGGTTTATTTCACACCTACCGTGATCAACGTTGAATAATAAGCAAGGCTTGACATGGTCATAAAGATTAATGTCACTCACACATTTTGATATTCATTGGTGTTCTCGATCTTTGGAGGACATTACTATTATTGACCGTTGTAGGGAATTCCCTAATGTCTCTCTACTTGGAATTATGGGAGGTATTACCTACAATCCTTGTTTGGCTTTGCGATAATTTGGATATGCTAGGAGGGATGGCCCTCATGATACACTTGTCCAAGGAATTGCATTTGACTTTGAGAACAATGTCCAAGGTTATCGTCAGAGATTCATACGAGCTTGGGGCTTGGTTAACAAGGTTGATAACAAGATGTTGGGGTATAAGAACTCCATTCCTTTGGGGCCTTATCTCAAGTGGGTGCGAACTTGCACCCAAAACCTCATGATGCCTTATGAAGCTATCCTACCTATCATCATGGAGCCTATTGTCGAAGGAGATGTTCCATATACTGCCCTTTATCCTAATATGCCTACTTTTTTTGAAGATTTTCAAAGTGCTTGGATTCAGCTAAAGGGGGAGCAAGACACCTTCGAAACCTAGTTCTATGCAAGTGAAAAGAAGTTTTTGGAGCTTACGAGACAACTTCACGAAGAGTGAAGTTTGAACTCCTACATTGCATCTAAGAGGATGCGCTCGACCTTGTTGTCTTAGGAGTTTATTTTGTATTTATTTCTTCCATTGTAAGCCCAAGAGGCATGTTTGTAATCGATCTGAACTTATTAATGCAATTAATGTTTGTTCCCTTTTGTCTAAACAAATTTAAATCTTCTAAAGTCCTTGAGATCATTTGCATACGTATTTTCATGCATCATAACATAAACAGGTTTTCCACAACAGGTTTCCTTATCTTTCTACTATTTATTTCAGTAAGATGGATATCGAACAAACAGTGAAGGACTTGCAAGCGCAAAATTCCCAGTTCCAAGCAACCTTGCTGACCCTGGCCAAGGGACCACAAAAGCTAATGACGCTACTGAAGGCCAAAAAGAAGACTAAAAAGAAGGCCCTCATCAACACGTGGAAAAGGTTTAAAGGCCCAGTCCGTCAGGTGCAGATAGTTGAAGAGTCATTCGAGGAAGACGAGAACCAGGTGGAAGAGGCAAAGAGCACCCGTGCTAGGGGTGCAAATGATCAAGCTTCTGAGCATGAAGACTATTTTGATGAATAATACCCACCTGCCAAGGATAAATACAAGCAATTAGAGGATAGACTGAAAGTTGTTGAAATTCAAGTTGTACCTGGTTTGGATTTCGGTGATTTGGGCTTAGTGCCTGGGATTGTCATTCCCCATAAGTTCAAAATACCAGCCTTTACTAAGTATGACGAAGTTTCATGCTCAAAACCTTATCTGAGGTCCTACGTCCGCAAGATACAACCACATACTATGGACAAGAAGTTTTGGGTCCATTTTTTCCAATAGAGTCTGGACGAGACTCAGTTAGAATGGTTCTATCAATTGGAGGGATCCTGCGTTCACACATGGGAAGATCTGGCCACTTCTTTTTATCATCAATATCAGTATAACATTGATTTAGCACTGACAAGAGTTCAACTTCAAGGAATGACAATGCATACTAATGAAGGGTTTAAAGAGTACGCAAAAAAATGGAGGGACCTTGCTAGAAGAATTCAACCACCACTAACTGATAGGGAGTTAGTGGACATGTTCATGGGAACACTAACGGGGCCCTATTTCAACTTGCTAATTGGTAGCTCATCTTCTGGTTTCACCAAATTAATTCTAACTGGTGAAAGGGTCGAGAGTGGAATCAAGAGTGGAAAAATTCCCATGGCATCTGCTTCTGCATCCAACACTATAAAGAAGCCCTTCACTGGAAATAAGGAAACAAATGTTGTGTATGGGGCAAGGGCCCATACCAAAAAGGATCATCGTCCATCTATTAATGATGTTTTGATCTCTAACCCTCCATCTGCTCAAATACAACCATCGAACTATCAACGATCTGAAGTTCCTCGAAGACAGTTCATAATGATTAGCATGTCACTGTCCCAAGCATTGCAACATCTGTTGAAGGCCAACTTAGTAACATTGCGTGATCCACCATCAAATCCAAATACTACATCACCGAAATACAATCCAAATGCCAAGTGTGCATATCATTCCAACATCCCTGGGCATGAGACTGATCAATGCTGGGCTCTGAAGAATAAGATTCAAGATATGATAAACAATAAAACGATTGAGTTTAATCCACCTACAACTCCGAATGTGATAACTTCACCAATGTTGAACCATGGAAAAGGTGTCAATGCGATTGATGACACTACTTTTGTTTCCTCCGTTGAGGAGTTGACTACTCCATTGACTGCTGTGAAGGAAAATTTGCTGAGAGCTGGGGTGTTCCCTGGCTGTTTAAAAGATTGTGGTTGATGTGCTAAACAAATGAATGGATGCAAGTGGTTGAAAGAAGGTGTCCAATGCCTGATAGATAGTCACGAAATCCTGTTTGAAAGATTTCCCACCATCAAGAGTTTAACCAACGAAATTGAATAACTTTTCATAATAACAATCTCCACAAAGCCTCTTAGGATCTCCTCAAAGGGTCCTATTAGGATTTCAAATGAATCAACAATTTCTCCTTTAATAATCACTGCCCCTGTGACAATTCCTTACTCCTCTGACAAAGCAGTTCCATGGAACTATGGTGCCGAAGTTTACTATCATGGAATAAAACAAGATTCTTGGATCAATAAAGACAAAGTTGATGTTACTAATATTGCAGGTTCTAGTAAAGTAACAAGAACATGGAGGATCTTTTCCCCTGATATTTCACCACCCACTACTACAATAACACTTGTTCGCATAACCAATGACAAGTCTAGTGCCAACACTAAAGGAAAAGAAAAAGTAAGTGAGCCTGCTAAAGTAAAGGAACCTGCCAAAGATGTTGATGCTGAAGAGCCCTTCACTCGAGAGATGGAGGAAATCCTGAAAATTATAAAGAAGGGTGATTTCAAAATAGTCGAACAACTGGGGCAAACCCCTTCAAAAATCTCCATGCTGTCATTACTACTCTGTTTGTACGCTCAAGCCCAAGCTTTAATCAAGTTCTTGAAGAAAGCCCATGTGCCCCAAGAAACCACGACTGACCATTTTGATAATTGTGTGGCAAGTTTAACGACTAAAAATGGACTAGGTTTCTCCGAAGCTGATTTGAATCCTATGGGAAAGAACCACAACAAAGCCTTGCATGTCTCTATTTAGTGATGTGATACGGTGGCTGAACCGACTGTTTAATACTGGTTTTGCGTTTGTGTTTGCAAATGTTGCGGTAAGCAATAGTCGCCACCGAATTTTCTTTTATCTAAATTAAGGAAAGGTGAAAAGAACATAAAAATACCTTTTCGATAATTTTCTGAGTAAGGGGGGTAGATTATGGAAAGGGAAGGTGTTAGCACCCTTTCCATCCATAGTTTTCTACGGGCTCTTAGATGCTTAGCTCATGTTTTGAAAATTACTTATGCTTTGTGTGTTTTGAAAAATTGTTTTGAAAATGCCTTAGTGCGGCGATTTGCTTTATGATAACTCTTGTATAAATCCTCAAGAGTGTTAACAAAGCGAATGTTTTTGAAAGTGTTTTGAAGTGTTTTGTGTAAGTGTGAAAGTTTTGTTTTTGACCAAGCATCTATGAAGTATCTACTTATACTCGAAAGGTTTATTCTTTTCCCCATATCCTTTAGACAGTGCTATCCTACTATTAGTGAGTAGGTAGCCCTATCGTTGGATGTTTGAGGGACATTCGAAGGGACATATAGTCATAAAGGCAACATATAAAGACACTTTAGCAATTTTGTTTAAGGGACTAGATCATTTACTGAAAGGAAACTGTAGGGTCATCGAGGGACTATAATCTTTTGATTTATGGATCTTTTGCTAAAACGTCCCTATTCTCGAGGGACATGACTGCTATTCCGAAGGCAACCAAAGTGGGCAAACCTTAGAGGTGTATATGTGCATGTGTGTTATGTTCAGTTATTTTAGTCTTTGAATTTAAGTTTGCTAACATTTTTTTATTAGTCTTTCCATACAAGCCTAGTTACTAACAGTTAATATTTTACAGAAATTTAAAGTGCGGGAATTTAAATCCTATGCTATTACAATGCGTTGGGACAGTTACATAAAAAAGATGCAAGAAAGTAAAGTGCGAAATTTAAACCTAGACTATTACATCCCATAAGCAGTTACATGAATATAAAAGATGCGAAGGTAAATAACGCGCGTGAAATAAAGAAACATCTAAGAAATCTTAAGAATGGAAATTTTTTGTGTTGTTTTTGTGTTTATTGAGAAAATACTTAAAATTCAAGTGAGAAAAATCTGATTCTAATTAATTAAATAAAAGAAAAAATGATTATCAATTAAAATTAATTCAAATAAAACTAATTCTACTATTTTTTTGGGTTTTTAATAAGGAAATATTTGAATGAAATAAATCTAAGTCTAATTGATTTTTAATTAATAAAATAATGTTAAAAAAAATTAATTAAATTAATTTACAAAATTAAAATTAATTATAAAATCCTAAGTCTAATATTTTTTATGTTTTTTTGATTTTATATTATTATAAAAAAAAGTGATTTAAAAAAGTAAACAATAAAACAAATAATAAAAAACAATTAGGCTAGATGTGCATTAGTAAACAGGAGGGTGTAAGATTTGAAATTCGCTGAGCCCATGTTACTGTCAGCGCAAAGGTGCTATTGGATTCAGTGAGGGAGGTTGTTGAGGGTGCATGATAGACTACACGTTGAGAGCATTGGATCTAGATTGGATGGTGGTGATCTGATAGTATATGGTGCATACGCTTGGCTTGTGAACATTGGATCTATAAGTAAACATAGTGGAAAAAACAAAATGCAAGAGGCAGGGGTCGAACCCCTGCCCTCACATGAAACACGTTAAAATATTCACAATGATTGTTAATAGCACAAATATGGATGCAATAGGTATTTACATGGTGTGAATATGCAATTTCGTTTTCCAGGAACCTTACCAACTAGTGATGCGTGGATCCGGTGATCTAAGATATTGTAAACCTTGGGAATGGTGGAATAAGTTCCTAGGAATCTTAGAAATACGACTGAGCAGTTGGTATGGATGGATGATGGCTGAAACACACAGTTTCAAATTTCACAACTTTTATGCTTTTTTTTGTGAAATTTGTGGGAACTCTCTAGCAATGATTTTCGTGTCCTTTGCTCATGCCTTGGTCTTGTATTTATAGAGGAAGAAGAGTGCTAGCAAAGATGGTAAGAATCCACCCATAATGGCCCTCTTTCAAACCAAAATCAAACACATTAAAAAAGTTCTAAAAATGCAAATTCTTGCCCATTTTAAGGTGCAATGCACCTAGCCTCCTTTGCACGAAATTTTGGAGCCAAAAATAATTCAAACCATCAGCCCATATTTCCATAACCAATATTTACTATTTTATGCAATTTTATTTAGTTTTTATTTGATTTAATTCATATTTAAATGAATAAAAATTCAAATAAATAAAAATCAAAATCAAAAAAATTCATGGATAGATTTAGAGGTCCTTGGACACATCATGAACATATTTTAACTCCAAAAAGTTAGGCCCAATAACTTAAAATCACAATTTTTCTCAATTGATATTTCACGCCTTTCCTTTGAAAATTTCCCAACTTGTGCAATCCATAACTTGCTCAATTTTTATAAAATGATGATGATATTGAACTTTTTGGAAATCCCTAGATGTTGTCTATAATCTCTATGTTTACCATTTTTACATTTGGAGAAATCATCTTAATGTAAATGGTCTTGGGAAAAAATGACTTTTGTTGACCTTTTGAAAATGACCTGTAATGTATGAGATTGTATCTTTAAAATGGTGCACCTCTTGAACTTGAGGGTTGAAGAGAAGTTATAGGTAATTGGATTCTGTTCAAAATGAGCTCTGGTTGGAGAAAAATGGATGAAGTATGTGAAAGTTATGACTGGTCAAAGTTTGGTTGACTTTTCCTATAGAAACCCTAATTAGAAATTCTTGACTTTTGATGAATTAGGAGTATTTATTGAGGAATCATGATCAACCCATGATAAAATGATGGATATAACTTCAAAATGTTGATTTTGACCAAAAACCTTGAAGTTTGACTGCAAGTGGGTCACAATTGACTTTTGACCAAGTACAGTTGATTTTCAGGCATTTGAGCAGTTGATTGAGCAAACTTATAGTGCAAGGTAATAAATTTGTCATGGATAATCTTGAAGACATATTAGGACCATGGAAGATATTTGATACCTTTGGAGCTCACACATCTTGGTGAAAAATGAAACCCTAGTTGGAAGGCTAATGCTTAGGAGGAGAATTTGTCTGATCAATTCTTGGTCAACCTTGAGCAATTGAGAACCTCTAGGAGTATGTCTTATGTTAAAATGGGATGGAAAATTTTGGGGTACAACAGCTACCGCTATTCTATCTTCTTAAAGTTGAGGATTTAGATTGGCTTGTCTGTCTTTCGTGATCTGAAGGTGGAAGATGACTGAACACTAGAGTGCCCAGAAATTTACACTCGCATGAAGTAATACTGATGGTTGATGACATCGGGAATTGGCTTATAGATGCCATTTGGAGAAAATTACTGAAATTCGTCGGAGATGGGCTTAAAGATGCCATCCAGAGTAGATGTTGACTTCATAAGAGGTCTCTTTGTGGGGATTCCTGTTCCTGTTATCTGAGGAGGAGTCCACTGGGGGATGTTGATTTCTATTGTTTTCCTGTTTGAGGAAAACTCTTTGGGGAAGAAAGTCTAGGAACTTAAGTTGTCCATGGATCTACTGAGGGGTTGTCTCTGGATTATAGAGATGAAAGTTTGTTGTTTTCTGGTTGAAATCCAGGCTTCACAGTAATTTGCTGAGGAAAATGAAATTAACTACTATTTGGAAATGTATCAGAAGAAACCTGTGTAGGGCTATTTCAGGATGAGTCCGTGTAAGACTTCATCTGAAAGTGTATGAGAAGGAACATGGGTAGGGCTGTTTTAGGAGATATATGAGAGGGAGCCTGGGTATGGCAGCTTCAGGATGAGTCCGGGTAAAACTGTATCCGGAAATTATGAGAAGGAACCTGGGTAGGGTTGCCTCAGGATGAGTCCGTGTAAAACTGCATCTGGAAACTGTGAGAAGGAACCTGGGTAGGATTGCCTCAGGATGAGTCCGTGTAAAACTGCATCTGGAAATTCAAGAGAAGGATCTTGGGTAGGGTTGCCTCAGGATGAGTCCGTGTAAAACTGCATCTGGAAATTCAAGAGAAGGATCTTGGGTAGGGTTGCCTCAGGATAAATCCGTGTAAAACTGCATCTGGAGATTGTGAGAAGGAACCTGAGTAAGGTTGCTTCAGGATGAGTTTGTGTAAAGCTGCGTCTGGAAATTCAAGAGAAGGAACCTGGGTAGGGTTACCTTAGGATGAGTCCGTGTAAAACTTCAGAAGGAGAGATAAGGAACCCATGTAATATTTCTTCATGAAGAGCTCGTATAAATCTGTATTTGGAAGTCAGAAGAAACCCGTGTAAGATTGCTTCATGAAGAGCCCGTGTAAAGCTAAATTTGGAAGTCAAAAGAAACCCGTGTAAGATTTCTTTCTGAAGAGCCCGTGTAAAGCTGTATTTGGAAGTCAGTAGAAACCCGTGTAAGATTACTTCATGATGAGCTCGTGTAAAGCTGTATTTAGAAGTAAGAAGAAACCCGTGTAAGATTGCTTCATGATGTGCCCGAGTAAATATGTATTTGGAAGTCAGAAGAAACTCGTGTAAGATTTCTTCATGATGAGCCAGTGTAAAGTTATATTTAGTAGTCATAAGAAACCCGTGTAAGATTGCTTCATGTTGAGCCCATGTAAATTTGTATTTGGAAGTCAGAAGAAACCCGTGTAAGATTGCTTCATGATGAGCCTGTTAAAGCTATATTTGGAAGTCAGAAGAAACTCGTTTAAGATTGCTTCATGTTAAGCCCGTGTAAAGCTGTATTTGGAAATTAGAAGAAACCCGTGTAAGATTGCTTCATGATGAGCCCGTGTAAAGTTGTATTTGGTCGCACAGATAATTACTCTGTTTTGTTCCAGGAGCTAATCCTAGACATGTTTAAAATTGTTGATGATAAATATCTGTTGATTTATCTTTCCTTAAAAGGTAAAGCGTTAGCTGTATGCAATGTCATGATGTATGAAATGCATTATGTAATGGTGTTCTCAAAATAAATAAGATTGGGATGTATGCATTTGTACTGCAGATGCTATAAAGTTTGTAGAATGATGTATGAATGCAATATGTGAATGTATCAGTTGTTCTATTGCAGCGCTGTTGAATTAGGGAAAATAAATCCCTGATTGCAACTGGTGATGAAGAATGTAGGTCTTCAAATTTTGTTGAAGCTGAACTAATGGGAGATGATCTTCCATTGTTAGAGAAATAAACTCTGTTGGGGAAGGAAAGTTATGTGCACTGCCTGAGGATTTTGTGAAATCATATTGGGGAATCCTGAGAAGTTTGACGACTTTACTGGGGAAAACCTGATGTCGAAGCAGTAGTTGGAAATTCCTGTTCTGCCGGGGATACAAGAACACCTGACATCACTAGGTTGTAAGCTGAGGATATGGCAGAGACTTTTTAGTAAGATGCCCCTGCCTCTCTACCTGCTGAAGAAAGTACCTGCAGAGACTTTGTGGATAGTTTGAGTGTCATCCCAACTCCCGGGGTTCTTGGTAAATGTTGATCATGATGATAAGTCTTCTATTGATAAATAAATGACAAGATGACGGTACATATTCGTACATTTTTAATCCCTAACTTTTTCCTGGACTGCCCTTTCGGGTTTTCAGTCCATCGGGATACCCTTTTTTGCTCAAGCTTCTTTTTCAGGATTTCGACTTGCCGGGTGTACAATTTTTTGTATATATCCCGAATTTTTTCCGAACTCTTTTGGTTCGCCGGGATGCCCTTAATTTTACCTAGGCCTGTCAACCTAGCGGGTCTTTTTCATGCATAGTATTTTCTGACTATATCCATGCTCATAGGATGTGGAGATTTGTCACCGTCTATGACAACAAGTGTTGTAGAAATTCCAGAAAATTATTTATGTGATTGCATGTGCCCTTTCATATGTGGGAGCCTGTGTGGGGCTGCTTTAGGATGAATCTGGTGCACCTGATTTTTGATCAAGTTTCTGATAGTCTTGAATTTCCTAGGTATCTTTTCTAATCACTGTCATGGAAGGATTCGAAGACATGATACTGACACCATCTGATACTATTGGCACAGACCAGTAATTTGGTGGTACCAAAGATTCAAATTTCACAGTGATTTTCTGCTGGAATCCCCGATCAATGTAACAGCCCCCGAGTGATTCAGATAGAGATATGCCCCTGACTATTCAGCATTTTTGGAGAGATTCTTTGCATATTGGCTTGACTGTCCCAGATTAATTAGACGCCATGTCATGCCCCTTGATTATGAAAGGCTTGTTATTAGGAAAAAAAATTCCGTATGAGATGATTTTGTCCATTGAGGGGGTCTTCGTTCACTGAATATTCATTGTGTGAATTTCTCTTCCATTTGAACAATTAACCATATGCAAAAAATGTCATTTAAAGAATGCAAAGCTTATGTCTGTGTTGAAATTTTTTGAAAATACATTTTTTTTAGTAAAACAAAATTTGCAAGAATGTGATATCAACTCATGATTTATAGCAAACCTTACAGGAGTCAGGATACCTTTGTAACAATATGCTCTCGAACTAACCCATGCTTCAGCTAGAACTTTTAAGGGTTGTAATGTGGCCTGCTTCACGGTTTAAGAAACAAAGGATAAAGGCTCAAAATTTATTTGTACCCACCCATTCTTCGTGATGTTCTTCAGTCCTATGCTCAGTTAATTGTGCATTTAGAATCCCAATTGAGTTCTGGAACGTTGGCCCCAATATTTTGGTGATGGTTCAGAAACTGAACGTTTGTTTGACAAGACTGTCATTTTTGTGGCCTTTTCTTTTTGTTGAGGATTTGTAGGACCTCTTTCTTTTTTGATTTTGCTATCCATGTCTTTTTCCTGAACTGTTTTTTTGTGATTATAGCTAGTGGGATTCCCCAGTTTTTTTTTCTTAAGTCTCCTTCATAGGTTTTGACTTAATGGACTTTTATTTTGAGAGATAATGACTGCCTGTTCTTAATGATTATCTGGAACCATCACCATCTTTTGGAGAGCATCTTCTACACTATTTTTCGTGTATGAAAGGAAAGCTTGCGACTAAATGCACATCTGAATTAACTGAGAAAACTACCCGGCCCCAGGTTATGATTAAGGGTTTTAATTTGTTTAAAAAGAAAACTCCTACTTCTTAGGCTCAAAGGGGTTGACTAGGGATTATCTTCCTTATAACTCCATTGTTTAGGATTTGAAACAACGCCTGTACATCATCAGCAGGGTCTGTTCAAAAGCATACTATAGAGATTATGGTATCGTTCTCGTCATCCTCCCTCTAAAGGCTTATAGCTTTTAATCAAGAGTTGAATATCACAAAAAGGAAGTAAGAAATCAGTTTAAGCATAATGAAAACAAATTAATTCAAGACAAACATGTGCAATTCATTAATGAAATAAAAAAGTTTGACATGACAATAATTGTTTGAACAAACAAAGAAAATACAACTTGAGAATTCAAATGAACAAAAATGCTCTCAATACTGGCCATGATTTGGCATGAGAGCAGTGATCACATTGGGAGTCTCATGAGGGTCGGAATCAATCTCCTTGGTGTCAATCATATTTTGAATCTTGTATTTCAGTGCCCAACAATCGTTAGTATAGTGCCTAGGACTGCCAGAATGATAGGCACACCTTGCATCAGGATTGTAGTTAGGAGAAGAAGTCTTAGGGTTTGGATGAGGTCCTATCAACATTATCAAATTCATTCTCAACATATGTTGTAATGCTTGAGACAGCGGCATGTTGATCTTGGTAAACTGTCTCTTAGGCCCTTCTTTCCTTTACTGATTACCCCTTTGTTATGGTCATTTCACGTGTGCCGAATTAGAGACCAGCACTGCGCCTACAGATTGGTGGTAGTCTGCCTTATTACGACCCTTCTGGCTATACACAACATTGGCTTCCCTCTTACCAGCAAATGGCTTCTTCTCAGCATTAGAAGATGCAGCCATCGGGATCTTCCCACTCTTGATACCACTTTCGATCCTTTCTCCAGTCAGAACCATCTCTGTGAACCTGGATGAGGAACTACCAATTAGCAGATTAAAGAACGGGCCTGTCAGAGTGCCCATGAACATGTCTACCATTTCCTGATCATTAAGATGAGGTTGTACCCTGCCAGCTAAATCCCTCCAATTTTGAGCATATTCCTTGAAGCCTTCGCTAGAACCCATAGACATGCTTTAAAGTTGTGTACGAGTTGGAGTGAGGTCAGCATTATATTGGCACTGCTTGTAGAAAGCAGAAGCCAAGTCTTCCCGGGTATGAATGTCTATTTTTTCTAGCTAATAGAAACACTCCAGTTGCGTGTCAGCTAAACTTTCTTGGAAGAAATGGACCCATAACTTCCGGTCAGCAGTGTGAGGCTGGATCTTCCTGACATAAGACCTTAAATGCAACTTAGGGCAGGAGACACCGTCATACTTAGAAAATGAGGGAACCTTGAACTTTGGTGGGATGACCACTCCAAGAACCAGCCCTAACTCTTCAAAGTCCAAGCCAGATACCTGCTGAATCTCCATAGCATTGAGACGATCCTCCAGCTGTTTCTATTTATCGTCAGCAGGAGGATATTATTCCTTATAATAATCAGCTTCTTCTTCATCAGCCTAGGGGTTGTTGACTTCTTCATGATTATCCCCTTCTAGAGCTCGTTTAACCGGTCCTTTGAGTCTTCTTCCCATATTCAAGATGCTAGTCGGTTTCTTTGCCTTCTTCTTCTTCTTCTCTTTGATGACGAGAGCTTTTAGTTCTTCCTGCCCCTGGGCCAAAGCCATGAACATTTGTTGGAACTGAGCATTTTGAGCTTGAAGGTCTTTTACTGTTTGTTCAAGGGCCATTTCTTTTGCTGAAATAAACAGCGAAAAGATGAGAAACCTGTACTGGAAGACCTGTTATGAAATGGCATGCATGTAATGTTTTCAAGGATCTCACGGGGTAAACAAGAAAATGTCAGAAGTTGAAATTTGCAGCTTTGATTGAAGAACTTCGTATTGTTGAGTGTCCTTCTACGAGAGTAAAGCTCGCCATATCAAGTGGGTCATAGGCCCTGACTCAATTTGTCATATTTTGGTCTTTTGACGACATTGGCTAGAGCAAAATAAATCCCCTTGCCCCTTGCTAGACGTCTCATTTATCATAACCTGCATCACAAACCCTTGAGATCATTGAAATGGTTAAGGAAATGTTGTGGCATGATGTTATGATGTGTATGCTATGCGTTAAGAAAACGTGTAAGGTGATGAAGACAAGTGAGTCTAAGAAGTCCAGGCTACAGGATAACGACTTTAAACAAATCCTGCAAGGAGATCATGTTGTTAGATAAAAACCCTGCAAGTAGCTCAAGTTGAAAGCAAACAAATCACACAAGCATCCTTAGGTTTAGGCTTGCATGGGGTTTGTAGGTAAGTACCCTCTTGAGTGTTTAGATGGCTCAACCTGTCTTAGAAATAGTAACCGGTTTCTAAGGAATCTCAATATCATTGATCTTTCTTTATCGGTATTATTTCAGCTTAGCAATCTTTTCTTGTGATCGAAACATCCCGAAAGTCCAATCTCAATGAGTGTAGTATCGAGTATCAATCGATGCCCAGCTTTACACCGAGGCCAGCTATCTCACTAATTTCTAATGGCCAAGTTTGTTCAACTAATGTTCTAAGGTTCGTTAGTGCTTCACGACACCACACGGCGGCCTCGTATTCTCCTTGATTCAACACAAAGGATACCGGTACCAACCAAAGTGTCACACCAACATAGATATCACTTCAACCATATTGTTATACACCGTACAGTCTCCAAAATTTATTGTTGTTTACCTAAAAAGATGCCCCAGATCTGGTATAGGATCTTTACAAGAATACCCCAACTAACCCTCAAAGATAAAGCAGTCAAAGCAAACAAAGAAAACAATTTTAAAATGATCTAGACCCTAAGGTAAACCCCACTTTATAATTATCCCCAACAGAGTCGTCAGTTCTGTTATACGGTGGCAAAACCTACTATTTAATACTGGCTTTACGTTTGTGTTTGCAAATGTTGCAGTGAGCAAGAGTCGCCATCGACTTTTCTTTTATTCAAATTAAGGAAAGGGTGAAAAGAACAGAAAAAGGCCTTTTCGAGAATTTTCTGAGTAAGGGGTAGATTATGGAAAGGGAAGGTGTTAGCACCCTTTCCATCCGTAGTTTTCTACGGGCTCTTAGATGCTTAGCTCATGTTTTGAAAATTGCTTGTGCTTAGTGTGTTTTGAAAAATCATTTTGAAAATGCCTTAGTGCGGCGATTTACTTTATGATAACTCTTGTATCATTCCTCAAGAGTGTTAAGAAAGAAAAAATTTTTGAAAGTGTTTTGAAATGTTTTGTGTAAGTGTGAAAGTTTTGTTTTTGAGTAAGCATCTATGAACTATCTACTTATACTCGAAAGGTTTGTTCTTTTCCCCCTATCCTTTAGACAGCGATATCCTACTATTAGTGAGTAGGTAACCCTATCGTTGGATATTTGAGGGACATTCG
Source organism: Vicia faba (assembly GCA_948472305.1). Classification (NCBI taxonomy): domain Eukaryota; kingdom Viridiplantae; phylum Streptophyta; class Magnoliopsida; order Fabales; family Fabaceae; genus Vicia; species Vicia faba. The sequence continues at coordinate 318,408,051 of OX451736.1, read as the reverse complement.
AAGGGACGTACAGTCATAAAGGCAACATATAGAGACACTTTAGCAATTTTGTTTAAGGGACTAGATCATTTACCGAAAGACAACTGTAGAGTTATCGAGGGACTATGATCTTTTTGATTTATGGGTCTTTTGCTAAAGCGTCCCTATTCTCGAGGGACATGACTGCTTTTCCGTAGGCAACCAAAGTGGGTGTACCTTAGAGGTGTATATGTGCATGTGTGTTATGTTAAATTATTTAAGTCTTTGAATTTAAGTTTGCTAGAATTTTGTTATTAGTCTTTCCATACAAGCCTAGTTACTAACAATTAATATTTTGCAGAAATTTAAAGTGTGGGAATTTAAATCATATGCTATTACAATGCTTTGGGACAGTTACATAAAAAAGATGCAAGAAAGTAAAGTGCGGAATTTAAACCTAGACTATTACATCCCATAAGCGGTTACATGAATATAAAAGATGCAAAGGTAAATAACGCGTGCGAAATAGAGAAACATCTAAGAAATCCTAAGAATGAATTTTTTTTTGTTGTTTTTGTGTTTATTGAGAAAATACTTAAAATTCAAGTGAGAAAAATTTGATTCTAATTAATTAAATAAAATAAAAAATAATTATCAATTAAAATTAATTCAAATAAAACTAATTCTACTATTTTTTTTCCGATTTTTATTAAGGAAATATTTGAATGAAATAAATCTAAGTCTAATTGATTTTAAATTAATAAAATAATGTTAAAAAAATCAATTAAATTAATTTACAAAATTAAAATTAATTATAAAATCCTAAGTCTAATATTTTTTATGTTTTTTTGATTTTATGTTATATAAAAAAAGTGATTTAAAAGAAAGTAAACAATAAAACAAATAATAAAAAACAATTAGGCCAGATGTGCATCAGTAAACAGGAGAGTGTAAAATTTGAATTTCGCTGAGCCCAAGTTACTGGTAGCCTAAAGGTGCTATTGGATTCAGTGAGGGAGGTTATTGAGGGTGCATGATAGACTACACGTTGAGAGCACTGGATCTAGATTGGATGGTGGTGATCTGATAGTATATGGTGCATACGCTTGGCTTGTGAACATTGGATCTGCAAGTAAAATTAGAGGAAAAAACAAAATGCAAGAGGCAGGGGTCAAACCCCTGCCCTCACATGAAACACGTTAAAATATTCACAATGATTGTTAATAGCACAAATATGGATGCAATGGGTATTTACATGGCGTGAATATGCAATTTCGATTTCAAGAAACCTTACCAACTGGTGATGCATGGATCCGGTGATCTAAGATGTTGCAAGCCTTGGGAATGGTAGAATGAGTTCCTAGGAGTTTTAGATATACAACTGAGCAGTTGGTATGGATGGATGATGGCTGAAAAACACAGTTTCGAATTTCACAACTTTTATGCTTTTTTTGTGTGAAATTTGTGGGAACTCTCTAGCAATGATTTTCGTGTCCTTTGCTCATGCCTTGGTCTTGTATTTTTAGAGGAAGAAGAGTGCTAGCAAATATGGTAAAAATCCACCCATAATGGCCCTCTTTCAAACCAAAATCAAACACATTAAAAAAGTTCCAAAAATGCAAATTCTTGCCCATTTTGAGGTGAAATGCACCTAGCCTCTTTTGTACGAAATTTTGAAACCAAAAATAATTGAAACCATCAACCCATATTGACATAACCAATATTTACTATTTTATGCAATTTTAGTTAGCTTTCATTTGATTTAATTCATATTTAAATGAATAAAAATTCAAATAAATAAAATTTCAAATAAATAAAAAATGCATGGATAGATTTAAAGGTCTTTGAAAACATCATGAACATATTTGAACTCCAAAAAGTTAGGCCCAATAACTTAAAATCACAAATTTTCTCAATTGAGATTTACCGCATTTCCTTTGAAATTTTCCCAACTTGTGCAATCCATAACTTGCACAATTTTTATCCAATGATGATGATATTGAACTTTTTGGAAATACCTAGATGTCCTCTACAATCTCTATGTTGACCATTTTTGCATTTGGAGAAATCATCTTAATGTAAATGGTCTTGGAAAAAAATGACTTTTGTTGACCTTTTGAAAATGACCTGTAATGTATGAGCTTGTATCTTTCAAATGGTACACCTCTTGAACTTAAGGGTTGAAGAGAAGTTGTAGGTAATTGGATTCTTTTCAAAATGAGCTTTGGTTGGGGAAAAATGGATGAAGTATATGAAAGTTATGCCTGGTCAAAGTTTGGGTTACTTTTCCTATAGAAACCCTAATTAACAATTCTTGACTTTTGATGAATTAGGAGAATTTCTTGAGGAATCATGATCAACCCTTGATCAAATGATGGATATCACTTCAAAATGTTGATGTTAACCAAAAACCTTGAAGTTTGACTGCAAGTGGGTCACAGTTGACTTTTGACCAAGTACTGTTGATTTTCAGGCATTTGAGCAGTTGACTGAGCAAACTTGTAGTGCAAGGTATGAAATTTGTCATGGATAATATTGAAGACATATTAGGACCATGTAATACATTTGATACCTTTGGAGCTCACACATATTGGTGAAAAATGAAACCCTAGTTGGAAGGCCAATGCTTAGGAGGAGAATTTGTCTGATCAATTCTTGGTTAACCTTGAGCAATTGAGGACCTCTAGAAGTATGTATTATGTGAAAATGGGAGGGAAAATTTTGGGATACAACAAGTGCAAGGGAACTACTCTGTCTCATGTCTTAGTTGATATTGGCTCATCTATAAATGTGTTACCCAAAGGTGCTTTGGACCGGCTAGATTGTGAAAGACTGGTATTGAAGCCAAGCGATATTGTTGTAAGGGCTTTTGATGGGTCTAAAAGGATGGTTCATAGAGATATGGATCTTAAAATTAAAGTTGGCTCGTAGATTTTCAACTCTACCTTTTATATAATGGATATCTGTCCCGCTTACTCCTGTTTACTTGGGCGCCCTTGGATACATGGGGCAGGGGCAGTAACATCCACTGTGATACGGTGGCAGAATTGACTGTTAATACTGGTTTTATGTTTGTGTTTGCAAATTTTATGGTAAGCAAGAGTCGCCACCGACTTTTCTTTTATCCAACAAAGGAAAGGGTGAAAAGAACAGAAAAAGACCTTTTCGAGATTTTTCTTAGTAAGGGGGGTAGGTTATGGAAAGGGAAGGTGTTAGCAACCTTTCCATCCGTAGTTATCTATGGGCTCTTAGATGCTAACTCATGTTTTGAAAATTGCTTGTGCTTTGTGCTTTTGAAAAGTATTTGAAAATGCCTTAGTACGGAGATTCTCTTTGCGTTAACTCTTATATCAGTCCTCAAGAGTGTTTGACAAAGCGAATGTTTTTGAAAGTGTTTTGAAATGTTTATGTGTAAGTGTGAAAAGTTTATTTTGTTTGAGAAAGCATCTAACATCTATCTACTTGTACTCGAAAAGGTTTATTATTTTCCTCTTATCGATTAGATAATGCTATCCTACTATTAGTGAGTAGGTATCCCTATCGTTGGATGTTTGAGGGACATTCGAAGGGACGTTACAGTCACGAAGGCAACTTGGTAAGGAATTTTAGTAACTTTCCTAAAGTTCTAAGATCACTTTTAACCGAGGCAACATCGAGAGGGTCATCGAGGGACTTATGATCTTTCAAAATAGAGGATAGCCACTAAAACTTCTCAGTTATTTTAGTCTTGCATATTTAGATTTGCTAGAGTTTTTGTTATTAGTCTTTCCATACAAGCCTAATTACTAACAATTAATATTTTGCAGAAATTTAAAGTTTGGGAATTTAAATCCTACGCTATTACAATATTTTGGGGAGGGGGTGTTTACATGGGGGAAAGATAAAGAAAGCGATAAAGTCTTATTTAATTATCTATTACATACCATAAGCATATATAGAAAATATGAAAAAAAGAATAATAGAAAAGAAAAAAAAAACGAATGCGCGCGAAGTGAGAAAGATACGTCTAAAAAAATCTAAGTAAACAGGAAAATCTTTTTTTTTTGTTTTAGCTTATTTTTTATTAAGAAAAATGATTAAACTAAATCTACAATTAAATGAAATTAACCTAATTCTATTATTTTTGGGTTTTTATTAAGAAAATATTTGAATTAAATGGCCTATTTCTAATTGATTTTAAATTGATAAAATAAAGTTAAAATAATTAATTAAATTAATTTTCGAAATTAAAATTAATTTAAGAAAAAGAACTAAGTCTATTTAATATTTTTATTTTATTTTTATGATTTGTTAAAAAAATATTAAAAGAAATAAATAACAAAACAAATAAGAATAAAGAAAAACAAATTTGGGCCTGGAGATAATTAGTAAACAGGGGGGTGTGCTTGGAATTGGTTTGGCCCAAGGGGAGACAAGCCCATATGCTGCAAAATGAATCGGGGGTGAGAATATTAAAAAAAGATTAGGCCCAATTTAAGGAGTCCAATGGCTGTATGGATCTAGTGAGAGGATCCTTTAGATGTCCATGATGGGGATGCATGCTTGCTGCACTTGGATTTGGCTGCGTTGTCATTGGAGGGTGTTGATTATGTGACCCATGGTGTACGTGTGTGGCATGGTTGTATGGAATCTGGAAGAGAATGTTAAGAAAAATAAAATTATGAGGCCTGGGTATCGAAGCCAGGCCCTTTCGATTGCCCATATTTCTTCACCATCTGAGCTAGTTTTGAGATTCGAAGGAATCCACCTCACATGTCTTAGTGATGGTATCCTGTTACTTCAGACTTTATATGTAACGTAGTAACAATCATGCAGTCGAAATTAAGTTACAAGGGAAATGAAATTGAGATAGAAGGTTTGTTACCAGTGGGGTGCTTTGATTCTGGCATCCTTGTTGGAATTTTGGAAGTTTTATGGAGCTCTTGTGGGGCAGCATGTGCGTATGTATGTATGTAGTCCCCTCTCCTTTTTCGTGACTCTTTCTAGGATGTGTATCTCCTTTTTTTCTCTTTGAGGCTTGCAAATACCACCTTTATATAGAGTAGATGGAGGGGACAAGGTAGGAGGGAAATAAGCATGCTCAATAATGCTCTTTAAGAGCCATAAACAAATATTTGAAACTTGGCCAAAGGTAAGGAATTCTTGTCTCTTTTTAAATTTGAATGAATGTGGACACCTTTGGCTTTTGAATACCTTCAGTCTCTTCCCTTCGATTGGACCTCTTGTATATCCTTCAAATGGGTCTTTTGAATGGATATTTTGTGTACCTTTCAAATGGGCCTTTGGTTGCCTCCTTCGAATGGGTCTTTTGAATGGACCTTTTGTGTACCCTTCGAATGGGCCTTTGGTTGCCTCCTTCGAATGGAATTTTTGAGTGTCTTTCATATGTATGCTTTGTTCCCTCTTCGAATGGGCCACCAAGGTGTGTCCTTAGAATGGCTCAAATCTAATCATTGGGGCCTGTTCGATTGAGCCCATACTCAGCTAGCCCCAACCAGCATTATTGCATATCTCTCTTTCGTTTTGGCTAGCAATATGTGTATCCTTCGTTTTGAACCAATGTGTGTTCTCTTTTGAAGGGACCACATGCATCACTTGTATGCATCACTTGCCATTCCTTCGAATGGGCCAACAAAGTAAATCCAATGCGTGTTGAAACAAACTTTCCAAGGGAGATACTGCCCAGTCGAAGTAGGAATCAAGTTTGCATGCAGGTAGTCATAAAGACAAACCTGCAGAGGCCCTTGCTCAATCGAAACAGACATGCAGGTAACCATTACATTATGAATCAAGCAAGCATGTAAAGCCAATGGTGCAATCGAAGGACGAATGTAGGAGGCCATTGCTTTGTGCCTGCTGGCATGAAGGAAGTTCCTGCCTTGTGAATTGAAGGAAAGCGTAGAGAAGGCACTTGTCTTCTGAATCGAAGGAAAGCCGCAGGAGGCCATTGCCAACACCTTCTGAATCGAAAGAAACCAGTAAGAAGCCAACGCCCTCTGAATCGAAAGAAGCCAGTAGGAAGCTACTAACTTCTGAATCGAAGGAGCACCAACATGAGGCCCTTCCCTTTTGATTCGAAGGAGGCTGTTTCAATGGAAACATATGCCCAATCGAAGCTTGTATACAGCAAACAAGCAAAAGTCTAAGGCTTCAATCGAAGCTTGGAAATTTGAAGCAAGCTTGGAGGAGGTTAGGTGATCAATTGAAGCGTGTCAAGATGCCAATCAAAAGACACCTTGTTCATCTTCAAAAAAATTATTTTTCTTTAATCAAGTACTTGTGACCACCTATATAAGAAAGAATCTTGGAAAACATGAGAGTGCAAATTTTGGGATACAACATCCACCCTTCATCAAAAGTTAAATAGCCAGTCAAGGGGAAGATTGTCACCGTTTGTGACGAAGAGGAATTCATGGTGAGCCACCTCAATTCCTTCAAGTATATGGAAATGGATGGTGAATTCATAGAAACTCTGCCAGGCTTTCGAAGTTGTTCCTCCTATGGTTGTCGCCACCAAAATCTCTTCCTATATATCAAAAGCTGACGAAGTTGTACCAAGAATGGTTTCACTTAAGGATGTATGTGCCGTGGTCGAAGAGGGAAATTGTAGGCAAAATACTCATTTTGGTCCCTTAACTATACCCTTGGGTTCACATTGGTCCCTTAACTTTTTTTCGTGTCATTTTTGTCCCTTAACTTTCAAAATGTTTCATTTTAGTCCTTTTTGTCTAATTAGCTACGAATTTAGCGGTTGATTTCAAAGTTTTTCCGTCTAATTAGCTACGAATTTAGACAAAAAGGACTAAAATGAAACTTTTTGAAAGTTAAGGGACCAAAATGACAAAAAAAAAGTTAAGGGACCAATATGAACCCAGGGGTATAGTTAAGGGACCAAAATGAGTATTTTGCCGAAATTGTACTATCTGGGGACAACTTCCCGACATTTCGTTTAAAGCTGACAAATTTGGTTTGGGTTTCACCATCAAAGCTCAGAAAGAAGTCAAGCGTGCTCGCGCGGGAAAGCCACCTCTCCGCATCAGAAATCATGAAGTGAACGCTATGGAAAAATCTGATGATGAATGTACTTTTGAGGATTGGATCTACCCTACTGTCAGAAGAAAGCTTAACAACTGGAATGCAAAGGATTTCACTCCCATCTCCTTCATTAAGGAGTAATTATTGTTTACGGTTTTCTGTCAATTCAAGAACTTTCGTCTGTAATTTTAAATTCCAAACAATGACTTTTAAGTCATGTGTCTTGCCCGGGGCACTATGGTCCATTTGTTAAGGGTTTTGTTCATGTTCATTTATCATATGATCATTTAATATAAACCATTGGACCTTTTGCATTCAAATTTTGTGCTCATTGTCTTTATTTTTCTTTATTTCATTTTTCAATAGCCACGTATCTTACATGCACACACACACACACACACACACACACACACACACACACACACACACACACACACACACACACACACACACACACACTTGCAGATCTTCATCCATTCCGGATCTTATTGCCAACGAATCTACTATTTCCAGTTATGACTTTGAACATCCAATTAACCAAGCTGAAGACGAAGGCGAGGAAGATTGTGAAATACCAGGGGAATTAACTATACTTTTGGTGCAATATGAGAAAGCTATTCAACCTCATGAAGAGCCAGTCAAAATTATCAACTTAGGTACTGAGATAGACAAGAAAGAGGTCAAGATCGACACCAACCTAGAAGATGGTATCAAGAGCAGATTGGTTCAGATGTTACATGACTATGTTGAAGTGTTTGCTTGGTGATATGAAGATATGCCAGGGTTGGATATCGACATTGTGGTTCATCGTCTACCAACAAAGGAAGATTGCCCTCCCTTAAGCAAAAGGTTCATCGTATGCGGCCAGACATGTCTGAAAAGATAAAAGCTGAAGTGATTAAACAATTTGATGTAGGTTTCCTAGTCGTGACATCTTATCCTCAATGGGTTGCGAACATGCTCCCTGTACCGAAGAAAGATGGGAAGGTTAGTATGTGTGTATATTATAGGGATCTGAATAGGGCAATCCCCAAAGATGATTTCCATCTACCTCATATTGATGTCTTGGTTGACAACACCGCTCAACATAAAGTCTTCCCCTTCGTGGATGGATTTTATGGCTATAACCAAATCAAGATGGCTCTCGAAGACATGGAGAAGGCCAACTTTGTTAGGCAATGGGGGCACCTTTTGCTACAAGGTCATGCCGTTCAGATTAAAGAATGCAGGGGCAACATATCAAAGAGCTATGGTAGCTTTATTTCATGATATGATCCATCATGAAATAGAGGTCTATGTGGATGATATGATTGCAAGGTCGCAGACTGAAGAGAAATACCTCGATCATCTACACAAGATATTTAAGAGGCTGAAGAAGTACAAGTTGAGGATGAACCCTAATAAGTTCACATTCGGAGTAAGGTCTGGAAAGCTTCTAGGTTTTTTCGTCAGTGGTAAAGGCATTAAAGTTGATCCTGCAAAGGTAAAAGCCATTCAAGAAATTCCAGTTCCCCGCTCTGAGAAGGAAGTCAGAGGATTTTGGGTCGTCTTAATTACATTGCCCGTTTCATATCTCATCTAACTGCTACTTGTGAGCCAATATTCAAACTCCTGAAGAAAGATCAAGTAATCAAATGGAACGACGACTGCCAAGCTACCTTTGATAAGATCAAAGAATATTTGCAAGAACCTCTTATCCTTATGCCTCTAGTGGAAGGAAGACCATTGATCATGTACTTGACTGTGCTAGAGAATTCTATGGGGTGTGTGTTGGGCCAACATGACGAGTCTAGCCGAAAAGAGCATGTAATATACTACCTGAGCAAAAAGTTTACCGACTGTGAGACCAGTTATTCACTACTCAAGAAAACTTGTTGCGCCCTAGCATGGGCTGCTCACTGGCTGAGACAGTATATGTTGACTCACACCACTTTATTGATTTCTAAGATGGACCCTATCATGTACAAATTCAAGAAGCCCGCTCTCTCCAAACGGATAGCTAGATGGCAAATTATTCTGACTGAATACGATATTTAATATACAATACAAAAGGCCATCAAAGGAAGTCTATTGGTAGATCATTTGGCCTATCAAGCTATTGATGATTATCAATCTATAGACTTTGACTTCCCGGATGAGAATATCATGTTAGTAACTGACTATACAAAACCTGTACCGTATGACGGACCTGAATAAAGATCCTGATGGACTATGGTTTTTGATGGAGCTTCCAACGCTCTGGGTATGGAATTGGCGTTGTAATAATTTCTCCTGAAGGTTGTCGCACTCCTTTAACTGCTAGACTGTGCTTCGATTGTACAAATAACATGGCTGAGTACGAGGCGTGCATCTTGGGTTTGAAGGCTGCTATTGACATAAGGATCAAGTATTTGGATGTATTCGGAGATTCTGCTCAAGTAATCAGTTAAGTCAAAGGAGAATGGGACACTAAGCATCCTAACCTTATTCCTTACAAGGAGCTTGTGTTAACCCTAATACCATACTTCGAGGAGATCACCTATGAACATTTTCCTAGAGAAGAAAATCAGCTGGCTGACGCCTTGGCAACAATGTCTTCCATGTTCAAGGTCAGATGGGATAACGAAAGTCCTATGATAATAATCGAAATATTTGACGAACCTGCACACTGCTATGAGCTTGACACTGACGAAGAGAAACCATGGTACCATGAGGTGAGGAGATATCTTGAGGAACAAGAATATCCTGAAGGAGCTTCCATCAATGATAATAAATTCTTGCAAATATTTTCAGCCAAATTCTTTCTAAGCAAAAGAATCCTATACAAGCGCAACCATGATTCTACTCTACTCCGATGTGTGGACAAGAAAGAGGCAGAGAAAATTATGGAAGACATGCATGATGGCCTCTTTGGGACCCACTGTAATGGACACAATATGGCCAAGAAAATCCTGAGGGCTGGTTACTATTGGTCCACAATGGAAACTGATTGTCATTATCACTCAAGGACTTGCCACAAGTGTCAAATCTATGTTGACAAGGTCCATGTACCTCCTACTCCTCTAAATGTCATGACTGCTTTGTGTCAGTTTGCAATGTGGGGAATTGACATGATTGGAGAGATCAAACCTACTGCTTCTAATGGCCATCACTTCATTCTTATCGTTATCGGTTACTTCACCAAGTGGGTCGACGCTGCCTCATATGCCTCAGTCACAAAGAATGTTGTAGCCAGGTTTATCAAGCATAACCTCATCTGTCGTTACGGTATCCCCGAAAGGATCATCATTGACAATGGAACCAACCTCAAAAATTCTATGATTATGGAACTTTATACTCAGTTCAGGATCAACCATCACAATTCTTCTCCGTACAGACCCAAGATGAATGGCGCAGTGGAAGCTGCCAATAAAAATATCAAGAAGATTGTGCAAAAGATGGTGGTAACCTGTAAAGACTGGCATGAGATGTTACTGTTTTCTCTCCATGGCTATCGTACTTCAGCTCGAACATCAACTGGGGCAACCCTGTTCTCCTTGGTCTGTGGCATGGAAGTTTTCTTACCTGTCAAAGTTCATATTCCCTCTCTAAGGATTATGAAGGAAGCAGATTTAGACAAAGAAGAATGGATTCAGACTAGGTTGAATCAATTGAACTTGATTGACGAGAAGCGACTGGTTGTTGTTTGTCATGGTCAGATGTACCAAAAACGTATGGTCAAGGCTTTTAACAAAAAGATCAAGCCTCGAGTATATCAAACTGGCGACTTGGTAATAAAGCGCATCATTCTTCCACAAGGCGACCCCAGGGGAAAATAGACTCCCACTTACGAGGGACCATTTGTTGTAAATAAAGTTTTCTCTGGTAGAGCCATGATGCTGACTACTATGGATGGTGAAGATTTCTCACATCCTGTGAACGCGGACATAGTTAAAAAATACTACGCATAAAATGACCCATTAGGTTGACATACCTAGGAAAACATAAGGGCATCCCGGCGAACCAAAGAGGTTCAGGAAAAAGTTAGGGATATATGCAAAAGATTGTACACCCGGCGAGTCGATAAACCTGAAAGGGCGATTTGAGCAAAAATGGGTATCCTGGTGGGCTGAAAACCCGAAAGGACGGTCCATGCAAAAGTTAAGGATTAAAGCGTATGACTATGTCCCGTGGGATCTTTACAGCCAGTTTTATTACCAAGAGCCAAATTCAATGATACCAGATCAATTCAATCAATTTCTTCCAAACAGGCAAGGGATTGTTCAAAGACATAGAGGCAATAACAGAGTTGGGACACAATGAGATCACTTCCACATGGCTATTATTTTTGTTTTCACTCAGTACACTTTTCATTTCTTTTGACGATTTCTTCTTACTAGGATCTCTGTCTCTTTGTACAAAAACACCTATTAATGGGAAAAACATCAATACAAATATACTTTGAAGTACAAACTTTTGTTTTTTCTGTTTTGAGTGCAAAGGTGTCCAATGACTAAAATTGAATGAACATATGCATATGGACATGATTAAACTTTTAGCAAATGTATGCTTAAAAACAGTGACAAGCATCTCCTTAAATGCATTTGAGATATCCCCAGAGTTATTTCAATAACATTATCTCCACATATTTGGATTCATAAAATCCCCAGCCAGAATTTCAATCTCCGGAAGATTCTCTCCCCAAGCTGAGTTGGTCTTAAAAGGAAGCCTTTTGGATTTCTTCCTAAAGAGACACCTCCCCAGAAGATCGTCAAATATTATCTTCAATAGGGTTTATTTCCCCAACAAATGGAAAAATTCCCCAGCTTGAGTTTTCCTCTCAGACTATTACAAATCAAGGGACCACAACCCTTAATCCCCAGTTCAACTTCATCCTACCCTCAAATTGCTTAAACCTGGACCCGGCCAGCAAACAACTCAAGTTACTGAAGCCTGGAATCGACTAGATACCAGTTGACCCAAGTTCAAAATTACTAAAACCTAGACTCGACCAGTTAACAGTTTAAGCTACTGAAGCCTGGACCCGACCAGATAACAGTTGACCTTAATTTTCAATTTACTGAAGCCTGGACCCGACCAGATAGCAGTTAACTTCCTCAAATCATTGCTGAAACCTGGACCCAACCAGATAACAGTTAATCTCATTTTTAAGTTATTAAAGCCTGGACCCGACCAGATAATAGTTCAACTTCTCCAATTACTGAAACCTGGACCTGACCAGATAACAATTAACCTCAAGTTCAAATTACTGCAAAAGATACAAGTTTAACCTCTTCAATAACTAACAAAACTCATCTTCCCCAGTAGAGTTTTCCATTATCCCTAACAAGTTGTTGCAAATCCTGTACCCGACCAGATAACAGCTAACTTTCAAGAGATAATCCCCCACTAGAGCAGCGGACGACTAGAAATCCTAAGCTCTTTTCCCCAAGCAGAAGCCAATATTCCCCATTGGAGTTCTTCTCAACAAATCAGAAATTCTCAATAAGAAAAACTCTGAAAAAAGTCCGAAGATGCACATACTCTTTACCTCTAATAGCAGTTCGAGATTTAACTCCTCAAAACTCCCTAGTCTCTATCAAGGATACGCTTCGACAACGTGTCGCATTCATACATCATATAACACACATAACATATACGTACAACATAATCTCATTTATTTTGAGAACACCCTGACACCATACATACATTCACATATAGCTAATGCCTTGTTCCTTGTAGGAAATTTTTTTGATCCAAAGACCGCTTTTGGATCAGAATTAATTCTTCTAGTTAAAGACAGGAAAGACACCTAGTTTTCAGCAAGAAATCGACCAAATATTTATGCTGATGTTTCTCCTAGTTTCTACCATCATCTCTCCAAATGGAGTCTATAAGCCCATTCCTGAATCAATACAACATCGAGTGCAAATTTCTAGGCACTTTAGTGTTCAATCATCTTTCACCTTCAAGCCACGAATGTCGGATCCGCCAATCTAACTCTTCAGGTTTAAGAAGATTGAACAAGGGCAGCTATTGTACCCCAAAATTTCCCTCTTAATTTCTCAAGACTTCTCTCACATGATCTCCATTGATTCAAGATTGCACAAGGTTTGATCAGCTCAAGACACCTCCTTAAGCACTGATGACTCAAAATTAGGGTTTGAGTTTGTACAAGGACAATTGGACTTTTAATGCTTCACATAACTTTCATGGATCATCTTGGACTCCCAAGATTGCTCATGTCAAGTTTCAAGCACTGGATCACATTTTTGCTCTTTCAATTGATCAGTTGAACTAAAAGCAACTATATTGGGGAAAAGTCAACTATGGTCATTTTACTGTCAAGCTTCACAATTGTTGATCCACATCAAAATTATGAACTCATATATGTCAATTGGTCAAGTTTGAATCATAATTCCTCAAGAAATTTGATCAGATCACCAAAAGGGCAAAATGGTCAAAATTAGGGTTTTGACTAAGAAGGCTCATTGTTTGACTTTTGACCAAATACATGACTTATTGGCTTGAGACATGATATCAAGGATTCAAATGCAACATATTAACCTAATGGCATGGTTCAAAATACTTCTCAAGATCAATTTGATTGATAGTTAAAATTTGGTCAATTGATGAAAAAGTCAGCTGTACACTGAAAAGTCAAACTTTGACCTTTTGATCAAAATCAAGTTTCAAAAATTATATTCCATCAAAACATGTCAAAATATGAAGATTGTTCATCAAGAATTCAAAAATTAAAAATCATCTTTGGAAAAGTCAAAATTCTAGACTTAGAAATTTTTCTAAGTATTAGAAAGTTAACATTTTTTCATGACTTTGTACCAAATTTTCACCATGATGCAAGATGATTCAAGGAAAAATTCCAACATGAAAGTTGTAGATCTCAATGAGATCTAAAACATTGTAGGGCATAAATTTGTGTAGAAATTCTTGGGGTCTCAAGTTATTAATTCATGAAGACATGTACATGAAACTAAAACACTTAGTGAAATTTTGAGCATTTTAAGTCAGGATTTTAACCTAACTTCTTGGCCAAGTTTCACATTGTTCCAATTGCATTTTACAAAATTGATTCAAATAGTAATTGTAGATTATGTTACAAGATTTCTAAAAAGTCAAAGAACTCTTTGAGATCATGTTTGAGCAAGGAGAATCGAATAGATAAAGTTACGGTTTCATTCTTGTTTCACATAGCAGATTTTAGGGATGAACATGAACAATCTATGTTAGGCTGCATAATCTTTGCTTTTCAGGCCTCAAAATTTTTTTTTCACTCCTTAATTAAATGTTTAAAAAAATGTTAGAGCTTTGATCCAAGCATTTGAGACATTGTCCAAGTGGTTATTCCATTTTTGGCACAAAGTCACAACTTCCATTTTGGAAAAGTAACTTTAATCACAATGTCAACTCTTCTTGAGCCCATACATTGATGTTTCTGACTCAAAAACATTTCAATGCAAGAAGCAACATATCTACAACCCGCTAACCACCCTACAAATCCTTGTACTCCACATTGAAACAATGTTTGTTAACTTTGCTTCAAAATCAAGTAACCAAGCCATAACATATGATTTTAAATTCTGAGTTGTTTCAAGTCCACAAACTTTTCCTCTATAAATTAAGACATCATTTGCAAGCTAACACTTTATTTGAAATGCCTTTAAACTCCCTCAAACTCCCTCAAACTAGAAATTGCAGCACAAGCACAAAAACTTGCCATTTCTGATTTCAGAATCCAGTCTCTCAATCCACTCATGCGTTTCTTGGTCTTTTTCTTCCAAAAGCTTCTAAACATCATCCATAAACAATCCCACACCCTGCTAAACTTATGGAACTCCATCTTCATCATCCTCCATTTTCAAAAACTGAAGCTTGCACCTTGACTTCTCCAGGACATTCCAGCCATCCATAGTTCAAGCTAAGGGTTGCATTAGCTTCCTAGGAACTTGAGGAAGCTAACCTGATCATCACATCAACTTGAATCAAGCTCTAATTCAAAAATCGATCTCCAGCTGCAAGGTGAGTTTTCTGACTTTTCATCTCATTATTTAGGCATTGTTAGGCTTGCATTTTCAAAGACAAATGTAGATATCATTTCCCTGGAACTGTACATGTTCATAGTTTTCATTTATATTGCTTGAGCTTAGAGAATTTTGAGATTGAAACTTCTAAAAAAATTAGGTTTCAAATTAGGGCCAACGAAATTCTCATTCATCTTTGACTTATAGTTTTAATTAGTTATATTTCTGGAATCGTGATGAAATTTGCTATGACTTTCATGTTTACATTATCCATTTTGGTTGAGAAATGAGTAAGTTATAGTTGGTCTAGCTGGCGTGAGGTTGAAGATGAAGTTCAAGCCATGGAAGCATTTTGTAATATATATTTATGGTTTTGTTTAAGTTAACGGACGTATATCCACCCCAATGGTAGAGAGCACACGCGTTTATTGCTAAGGACCTGTGTTCGAGCCCCAACGCTACCCTTTTTCATATTTTTCAACATTTTTTTTTGCAAGCAACCAATGTGTTTAGGCCCTGCACATTGGGCTTTACCATTTTTGCTTGTTCTGGCCCCCTGTTTCCATTTACAACATAATCCATTTATTTTATTTTTATTCTTTTTCTGATTTCCAAACAAAATCAAACTTGGGCTTGGGCTTAAAACTGTTTGTGCTACAAAACACTCCTAATTCAAATTTCACCACCTGACTTTATTTTTTTATAATTCTAATTTTATTTTCCTTTTCTTTATTTTATTATTATTAATATTACTATTATAATTATTTTTACTAACTAAAAATACCAAAAAATATTTTCATTTATTTATTTATTTAGGTACTTAGCAATTCTTATCTTATTTCTTTTAGACTAAAAGAGACAAAAATATTTTCTTAAACAAATTTAATTCTTTTCTTAAAAAAAATTAGTAATTAGACTTAGGTTTAATTTATTTTCTTTAATTAAAAATTAACTTAGAACTTAGGTTTTCTTTTAATTAATTTTTATACTAACTTAATTTAATTAAAAACTTTTTATCACAAATAAAACCCTAAAAAACTTATTTTCTTTAATAAATTAATTTCTTTTACTAACTTAATTTTAATTTTCTTAGTTTAGTTAATTATTTTCTTTTAAGTTAATTAGGTCAAAACAATCTTTCTTAACAAAAATCCAAACAAAATCCATTTTTTATCCATTTATACTTGTACATTATATTCAATTCATTTCTTGTACAAATTCAATATGGTTGTAATAGATAATTAGGATTTAATTTCTTGCAATCCCCATTTGTAAATTTGTATACCCCATCCTCTAATGATGTAATAACATAGAAATTTACTTTCCGCAATTTACCGTTTTCAATACTAGTAAATTAGAGTTTGTATGGAAAGATAAAATCAATACTAGAAAACCCTAATTCAAGACAAAATAATTCATGAAATCAAAACACTTGCACACTTGTACCTCTAGGGTTTAACTCCACTTTGCTGCCTTGAGAAAAATGGCCATGATATGCATGTGAGACATCTTAGCAAAAACAATAAAAAATACAAGATCATAGTCCCTCGATGACGCTACGAATGTTGCCTTACAAAGGATCTTAGTCCCTTAAGAAAAATTGCTAAGATATCTCACAACATTGTTATCCATGACTATACGATGACCCACGTCTTTCCCTTCACATCCAAAGATAAGGCTACTTACCAATAAATGATGAGATAGCAATGTCAAAGGAAGAGAGAAATGAACAAAAGACTTTTGAGTAGGTAGATTGTTCTTAGTTTCTTGCTCACAATTCATCTTCAAAACAAATATATTTTAAAACACACCAAACACTTTCAAAAGAAATATTTTAAAAATTCCAACACTTTGTATGCATTCTTATAGAGACGAGAATCATTACAAAGTTTTCCTAAACGAAGGCGCTTTTCAAAAATACTTTCAAAACCCACCACAAACACATTTCAAACAAAGCAAATTCAAAAGTGATTTAGCAAGCAACTAAGAGCCCATAGATAACTATGGATGAAAAGGGTGTTAACACCTTCCTTTTTCATAACCTACTCCCCGAACTCAAGAAAACATCTCAAAGGTCTTTCCTATTCTTTTCACCCTTTCCTTTATTGGATAAAATAAAAGTCGGTGCCGACTCTTGCTATCTGCAATAAATATAATCAAACGCAAAATAACCAAGTTAGTTCTTCCACCGTATTACAGACATGTACTTGAAGATTGAGCTCTTGCAATCCATTAGAGAACCATTTGATTGAGAATCACCCCTCAAACCCTAGATTAGATGGTGAACTGAATGCAATTGTGATCACATGCAATATGAACATTCAAAGGAACATATATACATATATTGATGTTAGTTAAAAGAATACATGTATAAGATACACAATTCAAGGTACTTGGTAATCCCTCAAGAGCAAACTTAAAGATAGGATAATGAGAGAAACAACAGTAATGTGTGTGTCTTGATGCATTCTGACATGAGATTATGAAAAATCTTAGGGGGGAAAATTGGGGTATAACACTAAGGAGTTCTGTGATTGGTGGATTGTACAATTCGTGCAGGGTAATGGGACTCTCAAGTCTTTCAAGGCTCGACTGACTCGTGCCTTTAAAGATATGCATCAAAAGTTCAAAAAGGCATGTCTTAAATGTCGATCGACCTCTTGTTCGTTTTATACTTTTGGCTTTTACTACTTTGTCTTAATGATGCCACCTTATCCAGCTGTTGAACACAAGAAGTGGACTAGGGGAGCCTCAAGTGGTGCGACTGTTTCTCCCTCTTCTAATGAAGCATTTGGAACTTATTCTCAGGTAATCTACTAACTTGATGGTTTACTAACTGATTGTGTTCCTTTTCTAACACACTCATTATGCTGGCCTATTCATAGGCCCATGAAGCCAACATTGTCGTCCCTCCTGAACCATCCCCAAAGAGATAGAAACACTCTTCTAGTAAAGAGAAATGAGATGACGATGTGTCTTCGCCTGCCATTCCCAAAAAATCCAAAAAATCTCAGTCGACTCGCTTTGAGGTTGCCTAAAAAAGGGCACTTCTACCACTGCACTTGCTCCGGTGGTGGTAATATAACGAGTTTTGCATCCTGGACCAACTC
This sequence comes from Vicia faba, assembly GCA_948472305.1. Classification (NCBI taxonomy): domain Eukaryota; kingdom Viridiplantae; phylum Streptophyta; class Magnoliopsida; order Fabales; family Fabaceae; genus Vicia; species Vicia faba. Next base: position 318,389,948 of record OX451736.1, on the reverse strand, counting down.
GACCAGAGAGCACTAACTCTAGTCCTGAAGGGGACCTTCAGGTACCTTCTTCTTCCAAAGACTCTTCATTTTAGGGATTTTTGTCCCTTTTATGATTCTATTCTTACCTGCCTTTATGGTTTCAGCGACTGGCAATTAAACCTAAAAAACTCCCCACCAAGATTGTCTTGAAATCTTCCAAGACCAAAAAGAAACCAAATGTGGTATTGACTGATAGTCAGCCTTCTGGGAGTGACCTCAAATCTCTTGTCACTCAGGGTGCTTTTGAATATTCTCCCATCAGTGAAGGATTGGAGGACGACACCAATAATGAAAGTCTATGGGAGGATACAGTAGATGATGGCATAAAGGGTCCTAAACATGTTGATGTTGTTGATGTCGCCACAACTACCAACCAAAATCCTTCACAAACAAGAGAAGTGACTCCTCAAGAAACTTCCTCTTTCGGCACCCTTTCAACCCATCCCAACGTGATTCCTGCAAGTACCACCATTTCGCCCCAACAAGTTGCTGCTTTAAGGAAAAATAACCCCTTTGAGTACTTGAAATTTTTGGTGAATGCTATGAACCTTTTAATTGACGGAAACTCCATAACTTCTACTGCATCTGGAGGCGTCTCTTCTCTTGGGACTAAATAAGAATTTCTGAATCGTCTCAAAACCATGCTCTTCCATGTTGATTTGATCACCCACTTGGAGGCGTACCCTTCGGATTGTGCCAAGATTAAAGAGATGTTGAAGAAAGTTGACGTTCAAGCTTCTTCTCCTTTGGTCCTCAAATTTGTCACTGAGGCGTCTACCTTCCTTGACCAGCTTTTGGTCGGCTTGGCTGAAAATGAAGAGATCCAGGAAAACGTTTTCCTAAGGAGAAAGGGCGCACTGTTGAATTGGCTTTCGTAAAATATTCTATGGTTGCTAGTGAAGAATAGAATAAAACTCTTGACAAAGAAAAATAATACTTCAACATTAGGGCCAACAATATCTCCCAATGGTAACATCAGATTGTGGTGTTGAAGCAATAAATTGAAGGGCTGGAGAAGCAGATTAATGAGACAGAGATTTTGCAAACTGCTAGGTTTCACACAGCTGAACAAGCACTGAATAACGAAGCTCTTGTTTGGGTCGCTCACCTGTAGCATGTTGGCGCATTGGATATTGAACTAGCCAGCCTTGACACATCTATTTCGTTAACCAATGCTCGTCTGGAACTTGCTCGAGAATGCTATATAACCCTCAAGAATAATGTTCCTTTTTAGCCGTTTTGATTTAACATGTACTCTGAATTTAGTCTTTCCATAGTTTTTTATAATGCTTTATTTACATTCCAAGCCTCTTGGTGACCTCTTAATTATGCAATGAACTTTATCCTTAGCTTATTATAATTTCTTGCAACATAGGCCTATACCTTTTTTAAGTATTTGCCATTTACTCGTAGTATTTGACCTTCTGGTGTGAGCTCCTCAATCTCATAAGCATTATTGGAAAAACTTGCACTAATCGAAATGGGCCTTCCCAATTTGGTGACATTTTCCCAAGACTCTATCCCCTCTATCCATAGGTAGGATCACTTTCCAAACCATATCTCCAAGGACGGACGCCTTTGCATTCACCCTTTTATTATAGGCCCTTGCTACTTATTCTTTCTTCCTGAACAAAGTATCTAATTCTGCTAGCCTATGTTCTTCAACATATAAAAACATCTCATACATCATTCCCCATTAATATTCAATAGGAATATGTGATTATCTTTGCACTCTCACTGATTGCAGATGAATCTCCAAAGGCAATATTGCTTCGTGCCCATAAACAAAGTTGAAAGGTGTTGTATTAGTCGACTCCTTTGGTGAGTTTCAACATTCTCACAATGCTTGGCCCAAATTTGTATGCCAACTTCTAGGCTTTTGGCCAACATGTTTTTTATCAAACTTATAATGACCTTATTTTCTGCTTCGACTTGCCCGTTTGCCTGGGCGTAATATGGTGTTGATGTTAATAATTTGAACCATGTTTCTGCAGCAAACTCAGTTACTTTTCGAACTATGAACACGGTTACTTGGTTCGTTGTTATATTTTATGGTATTCCAAACCTATGTATGATTTGATTTTGAATAAAGGCCATTATTTCCTCTTGATCCACTTTAACCAAAGCGACCGCTTCTACCCATTTTGAAAAATAATTAATACCCGTGAAGATGTATTTGTGGTCTTTCGATGAGGTAGGTTTAGTTTCTCCTATAATATCCAAAGCCCATCCCCTGAAAGGCCACGGTTTAATGACATAATGTAATTCGTTAGTTGGCACATGTTGAATTCCAGAATGTTTTTGGTATTCTTGGCAGCTTTTGGAAAACTCAATGTAATTATTTAACATGGTCGACCAATATAGTCCTATTCGATATAACAACCATTTCGTTTTTCTTCCTTCCTGATACATACCACAAGCTCCACTATGTACTTCAGATGTTGCCACATATGCTTCATTTTCCCCTAAGCATTTTAACAACACCCCTTTAGGTGTTTTCCTGAACAATTTGTTTCCCATTAATCTATAAATTAACGCCCTGTACTTAACTTTACACTCTGTTGACCCAATTGGATTTTCTAAGTATTCGACTATAGGTTTCATCCATTCATTCTTAGCTAACGCGTCAATGGTAAAAACTTCTTATACCACTTCAAAATTTCCGAAATACTCATAATTCAGGAGATTAGGGATCACTTCTTGCTCTGCCCCCCAAGTTTTTATCATTTGCGTGTTCTCAAACACCAATTCATCTTTTACCTCAATGAATTTGTCTATGCTCTCTTTGGGTATCTTATATCCAGACGCTAATTGGGCCATGTCGTTCGCCTCTTGGTTGTCAATACGCCTCTCATGACTAATCGACATGTTATCAAATTTATGAAGTAACGATAATGCTTTGGCCACATACATCACTAGATGATTTTTAACGCACTTGTATTCTTTGGTCAATTGTTTCACCACTAACTCTGAATCTCCTTTGATGTCAATGTCTTTGATTCCAACGTCTAATATAATTTGAAGTCTAATTATTAATCTTCATATTCAGCCTCATTATTAGAGCGTTCGCATTTAATCTTATAACGAAATCTAGTTGGAACTCCATCTGGTGATAAGATAAAAATACCTACTCCAGTTCCTTGTTTATGTTTAGAACCATCAAAATAGTATTGCCAAGACTTAGTACTTACAGGCCTCATTGATGTCGACCACCGAATGGTCAACTATAAAGTCTACAATAATTTTCCCTTTGACTGCCTTTAAAGGAACATATGTTAAGGAGTATTCAGATAATGCTTGTGCCCATTTACTGATTCGAGATTGCAAAATAGGTTTATATAGAATATGCTTAATGACATCAAAATGAGAATAAACAAAAACTTCAACTGGTTTTATATAATTCTTGAGTTTAGTACATGAAAAATATAAACATAAACATAATTTTTTAATTGCATTATATCTAGTTTCAGCGTCATTTAACACTCGACTGAGGTAATAAATGGATCTTTCGACCCTATTCTTATATTCCTGGACTAGCATGCTTCCCAGTGTTGACTCTAACACTGCAATGTAAAGTTTTATGTCTTTATTTCTGTTTGGGGGTGCTAACATTTGAGGCTTCACCAAGTAGTCTTTCAAATGATCGTATGCCTCTTGGTGTTCTCTTTCCCACTTGAACTCAGACTCTTTGTCTAGTTTTAACAAAGGAGAAACCGCCAGAGTTTTTCTGCTCATGTTTGACACTAATTATCTCAAGAAATTTATATTTCCCAACAAAGGTTGGAACTCTTTCTTCGCTGTTGGCGCTTTTGTACTCAAAATCGCCTTGGTTTTGTTCTGGTTAATCTCTATACCCTTCACGTGTTCTACAAAACCCATAAAATCCCATGCACAACCACAAAAAGCACATTTTAATGGATTCATTCTTAATCCATATTCCATCATTCTAACAAAAGACTATCGAAGGTGGTCTAAATGACCAACTCCTGAGGGTGATTTAACTACAATGTCATCAATGCACATCTGCATGAAGGTGTCTATGAAATTATGAAACATTGAGTTCATTACTCTTTGATAAGTAGCCCCCACGTTTTTCAAAACCAAAAGGCATGACTACCCACTCATATGTGCCTAGTGCCCCAGGGCATCGAAACACTGTTTTGTGGGTATCCTCCTAAGCGATGAAAATTTGACTGTAGCCTGAATATCCATCCAAAAGACTTAAATATTCATATACTGCGGCTGAATCCACCAGCATTTCTGCCATAGGAATTGGATATTCGTCCTTTGGAGTGGATTTATTTAAATCCCTAAAATCTATGCAAATTCTTAAAGTTCCATTTTTCTTTACTACATGCACTATATTGACTAACCATTCAACATACCTGGTTGTCCTGATGAATCTTCTCTTCAACAGTCGTTTAATCTCAATTTTTATTTTGGAAAACAATTTTGGTGTGAACCTCCTTGGCATTTGTTTGAATGGTCACTTTCCTGGATTTATGGGTAGTCTAATTTCTACCATCTCCCTGCTTAAACTAGGCATCTCGTTGTAATCCCATGCAAAACATTCTTTAAATTCTTTAAGAATTTCGATTACTTGATCTCTCATCTTGATGTTGATCTTGGTGTTGATGTATGTAATTTTCCTAATCGTGTCATCACCTAGGTCAACTTCCTCCAATGGATCTTGTGTTTGCATCTTTAAAATATTATCTCTTGGGTCTTTTTCAAACCCCAAAGTCTCTTCTTCCTAAATGCAGTCAAGCCTCTAGCTTTCTGAAGTTGTTATCTGGCTTGGTTCTCCAAGCTTTTCCACCATAATGGCTTCAGGCGCCATATTTGAAACATTTTCAGCCGCTAAGGCCGAATTTATCCTGTTTTCAGCCATATAGAACAAAATCCTTGCCAGAGCATTCGACTCAGGCATCATTATGATTTTTCTCTTCCCTCCCTGTGGGTTCAAACTCCCCTTCTATAATTGGATATGTATCCAACTTTTCCTGGCCCCAAACGAAACCATGAGTGGGGTGTAAGGTTAGAAACTTGATTACATCAGGATGTGACTTGAACATTGCATCTTCAGGATCACACGGAGGTATGGTAGTTAATGCTTTGTCAAAATTATTCCTATTGACCACATTCACACCAACAGCAAAATAACTGTGATATGCTTCACTGTTCTCCACAATCCCATCTTGACTTCATATGGATAAGCATTGATGCAAAGTGGATGGTACTACCCCAATGTCATGTATCCACTCACGTCCTAGCAACAATTTACAATTCACTTTGGACGCAATCACCATAAACAATGTTGGCCTTGAAGTCGAGCCAACTGAAAAATTAACTTGAATCATACCTAGTATATGACTTGTTTTTCCTTCATAGTTAACAAAAACATATTCTTTGCTTTGAAGTTAGTGTCAAACTTTCCAATCTTTTTCAGCAATGATTGTGGAATCAAGTTCACATCAGCACCATCATCAACGAACACTTTGTTCACAAGGAAACCATCAACTTTAGCCCTTATAAACAAAGGCTTGAGATGGTACATCATATCTAATGTAGGTTTCTAAAACATTGCATGTTGTTCTTCCACTACCCCATTATTCAAGACATAGTAGCATAGAGGTTTCTGGCCCGCTTATTCTTCGCACATGGCTTCTTCTTCATCCCCAGATGCTTATGAAGCGAAACCATACTCATTAGGAAGGACCAACACAATATTACAGTGGATAATCAAGCCATTTTTTTAGCTATCTTCAAAGACGTCATATAGTTCATCGTCCATGTTGGCATCATAAGGATCTTCAATTGTTGCTGGCGGCACACTCACAACCGACTTTGATAACCTCTCTTTTGCTGGTCGACGGTGCACTTCCTTCTGAATGCTCTCACACTTTTATGGAGAAACTTTTGATGTTGCTTCTCTTGCAGCTTTTTTGTTTCTTTGAAACCTTTTCCACTGGGTCTTTGTCATAGGATTTTTCCCTTTGAGGCGATCCCAGCTTCAGCAAATTGGAAAGAACTTGATCCCTTCTCTATCATTTCCCACTTATGACTCGAGCCTGAACCTTTCTTCACTACCTTCCAATTTTTGTTTTCCCCCTTGGATGGAAAGGACGGACCCAATTATTGTTAGGAACATCAGTTGGTGGCACAAAGGTCCTTTGATGCGGAAATCTAGGTTTTCCTTGAGGCACTTGCATGTTATATGGTCCCTTATCATGGTAGAACACCATTGTTGTATCCAAAAAAATTCCCTCTCTTTTCTCAAGACATTTCCCACAAAGTTATTCAATGGTTCAAGCTTACACAAGTATTGACTAGGTCAAGTCATCCCCTCAACACTAATGTATCAAATTAGGGTTTGGATTTTCACAAGGAAAATTGGACTTCTAATGCTTTAATTGACTTTCATGGATCATTATGGACCTTCAAGAATTCTCATATCAAGTTTCAAGTCTTGCATCTCAAAATTGCTCAGTCAATTGATCAGATGACCCAAATTTAGTTGTAGTGGGTAAAAAGTCAATTATGGTCAACCTACAGTCAAATTTCAAGATTTTTGACCAATATCAACATTCTGAAGTTATATTTGTCAATTGATCAAGTTTGGATCACAATTCCCCAAGAAAAATGTTCAAATCATCAAAAGGGCAAAATGGTCAAAATTAGGGTTTTGACTATATTTGACTGATCAAGGGTTTTTGACCTAATACATGATCTAATGGCTTAAAGAAAATTCTCAAGGATTTAAATACAATGTGTTGACCTAATTTCACGGGTCAAATCATTTTTCAAGATCAATTGATTGATAGTTGAAATTCAGTCAACTAATACGCCAAAAGTCAAACTTTGACTTTTTAATCAAAATTGAGTTTCAAAGATCACATTTCATCAATACATTAAAAAATATGAAACTTGATGATCAAGAAATCAAGAAAGTCAAAAGTCATTTTGAAAAGTCAAAGTTTTCAAGACTTAGAAAATTTTCTAAGTGTTTTAAGTCTTATTTTTTTTCATTGCTTCATGCCAACTTTGCACCAAGATGCACGATGATTCAAAGACAACTTCTAACATGAAAGTTGTAGATCTTGATTAGATCTACAACTTTTCTTTACTTATCAAGTTCTAGAAATGCTTGGATTTTGAATTATGAATCCATAAAGTCATGCAGTTTTTCTTAAAACACTTAGTGAAAATTTGACCTAGTTTTGGCAGATTTTTGACCTAACTTCATGGCAATTTTTCTCATTGTTCCAAATTGATTATTCAAAAATGAAAAACATAAATTTTGTAGAGGATGTTCCAAGATTTCCAAAATATCCAAGTACTCATTGATATCATTCTTGATCTAGGATAATCGAAGAGATAAAGTTAGGGTTTCAAACTTAAATTACAAGGCATTTTTCATGAAGAACACTTGACCAAATCCATAGTCATGCTGCATAATATTGCTTTGTAGGCTTCTAACTTATGTTTCAATCCATAATTAATGGTTTACACAAATGTTTGAGCCATTATCCAAGTGATTGAACCATTATCCAAATGAAATTGCCATTAATGGAAGAAAGTTCACACTTCCATTTTGGAAAAGTGGCTTTAATCACAAAGTCCACTCTCCTTGAGCTTTGTAGTTGTTCTTTCTGCACAAGCATCCTCTATAAGTTCAGAAGAAGTATGTTTAAAGTGCTCAACCACCCTACCTTGCCTTGAAACCATGTTTGTCCATGTTGCTTAAAAAATAAGTCAAAATCCATAAACATGTAATTTTGTACTTCTAACTTCTCCAAGCTTCTAAACCTCTTATATATAAATAGAGACACCATTTGCAACATAACACATGAGTTTAAAAGCCCTCAAACTCACTCAAACTCCCTAAAAAGTTAGAGCGGTATACAAACCTCCATTATTGTCATTGTTGGCCAGAAAACCTCAAACAAAAAATCTACTCGTGCGTTTTTAGTTTTAATCAATCACAAAGCTTCTAATGCACATATAAAGGCTATCCCAACACCTGCAACATAACTGTAACACCATATTCCTCATCTTCCATAACCAAAAACAGAGCATTGTAGCTGGACTTCTCCAGACCATTTCAGCCACTCTCCATTCAAGCTAAGCATTGCATTAGCTTCCTAGGGACTCAAGAAAGCTAACCTGATCATTGCATCACCTTGAAACAAGCTCAAATTCAAAACACGAATTCCATTTTTGAGGTAAGTTTTCTGAATTTTGAAATCTTCATATAGGCATTGTTATCTTTCCATTTTCAAAGATATAATGTAGACATCATAGCCCTGAAGCTAACCATGTCCTTAGAATTCATTTATGTTTCCTGAGTAGAGAGAATTTTAGAGTTAAACTTTCTGAAAATGTTAGGTCAAAATTTGGTTCCATTATAAGTACTCATTCATCTTTGATTTATAGCTTTAGTTATTTACATTTCTGGAATCGTGATGAAAGTTGGAACAAGTTTGATGTTTACATTTTTGCAAATGGCTGAGAGATGAAGAAGTTACAGTTTTGAAAAAAATCATGTTAAAAGTCTGGCGGGAGGTTGAAGATGACACAGGCCTAGGATTGATTTTGTAATATATATTTATGGTTTTGTATTAATAAATGGATGTATCACCACCCCAGTGGTTAAAGCGCGTGCATGTTACCCTTGTAACCTGGGTTCGAATCCCAGCGGTCCTTTTGGCATTTTTCACATAATTTTTGTGACTTCCAGCGCGCGTTTGGGCCTCCCCATGCTGGGCCAAGTACATTTTTGCTTTAGCACACCTCCCTGGCTACTCACATCAAACATCAACGCATGCCCAACTTGCATATTATTATTTTGTTTATTTTTTCTGGTTATAACAAAAATAAACTTGGGCCTAACAAACAAAAATCTATTTTTTCTCACAAACATCCTTTCAACTTTCTAACCCCCTGACTTTAATTCGATATTTTTATTTATCATTATTATTATTATTATTATTATTATTATTATTATTATTATTATTATTATTATTATTATTATTATTATTATTATTATTATTATTATTATTATTATTAATATTAATAATCAAAAATACCAAAAAAATATAATATTATTTATTTAGATATTTTAGTTTATTTTTATTAAACAAAAGACACAAAAATATTTTCTTAACGAATTTAATTTCTTTTTTATATTTAAATCAATTTATATTTTGATTTATTTTAATTTTATTTGTATATTAATTAACCAAGAATTTAGGATTTTTAATTAATCTCTCTTCATTAAGTTTAATTAGGTTAAAACTCTTTCTTATAAAACCCTAAGAACTTGTTTTTCTTAATTAATTTAATTTATTTTCTTAAATCAATTTAGTTTATTTTTACTTGAATTAATTACTTATTTCTTTTTATTTAGCTTAATTAGAATTAAAATCTTTCAAAAAACTCAAACCAAAACAATTTCTTTTTCCTTGTATATTACCATACATTTTTGTTTATTATTTGTTCATATTCAATATGGTTGTAATAGTAAATTAGGGTTTATTTGCTTTCATCCCCCATTTGTAAATTAGTATCCCCATCGCCAAATGATGTAATAGCGTAGAATTTTACATTTCTGCAATTTATTGCTTTCAATATAAATACTAGTAATTAGGATTTGTATGGAAAGACATAAAATCAACAAGTAGAAAACCCTAATTCAAAGACAAAAATGCATGAAATCAAACACTTGCGCACTTGCACCTCTAGGGTTGACCTCACTTGTTGTCTAAGATATAATTAGTCATGTTATGCAAATGCGGGATACTTTAGCAAAAACAATCAAAAATCATATTCCCTCGATAACCCTTCAAATGTTGCCTTCATAAATAATCTTAGACCCTTACAAAAATTGCTAAGATATCCTACAATGTTTCTTTCTATGACTATACAATGACCCACGCCCGTCCCTTCACATCCAATGATAAGGCTCCTTACCAAATAAATGGTAAGAGCGATATCTAAAGGAGGAGGAAAATAACTAAGACTTTTTGAGTAGGTAGAGAGTTCATAGTTGCTTGCTCATAAACATTTTCAAAACATCTTTCAAACACACTAACACTTTCAAATGAAATATTTTCAAAAAGTCAACACTTTTTATGCATTCTTATAGAGATGAGAATCATTACAAAGTTCTGCTAAACGAAGGAACTTTTCAAAAATACTTTCAAAAAAAAACCGCAAACACATTTCAATCAAAGCATTTTAAAATGAGCTAGCAACTAAGAGCCCGTAGATAACTACGGATGAAAGGGGTGCTAACACCTTCCCTTTTCATAACCTACCCCCGAACTCAAGAAAATTCTCAAAAGGTCTTTCCTGTTATTTTCACCCTTTCCTTTATTGAATAAAAGAAAAGTCGGTGGCAACTCTTGCTATCCGCAACAATTGCGATAAAATTCAAAACACCCAAGTCAGTTCTCCCACCGTATTACAACCACCTTTGGATTTTTCTCTTGAGGGTGTTCCTTCTTCAATGCCTCAATTTTCTTTGCAGCAGTTTCATCATAGATCATGTTACAATTTAGGCATAACATAGACCTGGAATTACCCAAGTTGCATCTATTAAGAAAATCCACCAATTCCTCTTCAGGTTTGGGAAACACAACCTTCATCAATTCAGCAACAGTTTCTTCAGAAAATTCCTCATTCTTGGTTTCACAATCCATTTTTTCCTTGTCTCCCTGATTACACTCAAGCTCTTCAGCAATATCAACAACCATCAATTCATGTGGCTTATACAAATTGCCATTGCCACTTTTAAGACTTTCAGTAGTCTCGACTGCTGCAACTACCATTGGATCAGTGATCATAGATTGTTCGTTCTCAAAACCATCAGTAGTCTTGATTGTCAATATTGCCAGTGAGTCGATAATTTTGCATGTTCGCCTTCGAGACCATCAATAGCCTCGATCATTGGGACTTCCAATGGCTCGACAAAGTGTGCATCAGCAACATGTAAAGGATCTGAGTCGACCTTCATGGAGCTTTTTGGTTTTTCACCAAATTTTAACCGACCATCTTTCAGAGTCTTTTAAATTAAATCCCAGAAAAGAAAACATTGAGAATTATTATGAACAAAAAAATTATGGTACTTGCAGAAACCTCTTTTTTTGTTTTTGCTCTAATGGTGGACTTTTACTGCCTGGAGGCACTATAATCTGACCATTTGAAACTAAAACATCAAATATTTCATCACACTTTGACACATCAAAAGTATGTGTTTTAGTATTATAGTTATCATGTGTTGGTTCTTCAACCGTTTTTCCTTTTGATGGTCTTATAGGTTTACATGCATATGGAGGTCCGAATTTTAATTCAGCCACATTAACTTCTCCTTCTTCCATGCATTCATCGTTAGACTCTATAGAATATTCTTCTGTGTCTACATAGGCCACTTTACCTTTTCTATGATCCTTTGAAGCTCCAGCTTTCTCTATTTTCGAATGTTCGACATATCTAACTTTATCAGCTTGTTGAGATATATCTGTAATATATTGAGGATCAAACTTCTTTTTAATAGAATAATATAAGCCCCTAGCGGCCATTTCGACCAACTCATGTTCTACAATTCTAGTAAAACATCTAGACTTTAGGACCCTAAACCTATTCAAATAATCCTCCATTGACTCAGATGACCTCCTTTTGATTGAGGATAATTCTTTCAAACTTATCTTAGGCTGACTAGCATAAAATTTGTCATGAAATATAACCTTAAGCTATTCCCAAGTGCGTATAGAATTTGGAGTCAATGTGGTAAACCAAGTAAAAGCATTTTTGGTCAATGAATTAGGAAAACATCTTAATTTTAAACTCTCATCATTGGCGATATCGCCAGCTTCTTTTTCGTACCTAGCAATGTGTTCAATAGTCGACTCATTAGCATCACCAGCAAACTTGGTAAATTTAGGTACCTTACATCCCCTAGGCAATTCTTCCTGTCGAATATAATCATGCAAGGGAGACGAATAATTAGTCCTCCGAAGGCTAACATTTACCACACCCAATAGTGGCATTTCTTAACACTCGATCAACATCTTGGTTCCTCCTAACTACGACTGGCCTAGGTTAATATTGTTCAATGAATTCTTCCTATTCATAAGTGGGTACTTCCGCCTTCGAGGTCTAAAAGGACGCTCATTGTTTCCTCCCTCCAGTTCTTCAAAAAATCTTAATGGTCTGTGACGCGTCTAAGTCGGTTGGATCCCTAATGAGTCAATCAATCTGCCTATTTGGTCAACTACATGTTTGAGGGAAACTCCCATTTGCTGAGTTAAGACATTTACTAACTCTAAATCACTCTCATCCATTTGTTGCCTTAAAGCCATGGCAGAAGTGGTTAGTATTCAAAGATGGTGTCAACTGGGGGATATAACCAACATCACCTGGTCGACCACCTGGGACATGATTGCCTTGGTTTCCAATGGCCATTGTGTTTTCTGCATATATGGACGGATTCAACTGTAACCCAACCATCATGGAATAAGGCATACCATATTGATAAGGGACAAATGATGACCCTGGACCCCTTAGAAAGAGTGGTCAATTTGGGTCAAATGGTGATATCCCATGCCTAGGTTCTGTCGTTGTGATTGTTGTCACTGAACCATGAACAACGGTCGATCTCACATGAGATAAAATCATCGCGCTTTGAGTTATGGCACTCACTGATATGACATCTACATTTTATGCAGAAATATGCATATGTGTAGTATTTGTGTCAGAGCGTGGCATTTTAGACTTTGATAAATGTTTACAACTTCTTAAATTCATGCACACACAAACTAAACTATAAGAAACTTTGTCAAACCAAACACAAATATGAAATTATTAGCATCGTCCCACCAGGTGTTCCAATTTGTTTACCTCTGGTTTTGGTAAACAACGCTGGTCTCTTACCAAAACGTTTACTGGCGAGATCGACCAGGGAATCTTAGTACATTGCTTCAGTTTTCGAGCGTTTTCACAAAGTACGTTCAAAAGGATTCGTTCCACTAGTGCCAAACGAGTTTATAAGCAATAAAGAAAGATTTGTAAAATAAAACAAAAGGAGTTTTAAACTATAAACATAAATGACATAACATCAAAATAGTTGAAAATAAGTTGATTCAAATGAACATTGCTCTAGCTTGACTAATTTCACTCGTTCGTTTGGGTACTCTGAGTGACTAGCATATAGTAATATAAAAGTTTGAACCTCTAACACTATGCACTAAGTGATTTATTTATAATATACCAAAATAACTACGTTCTAGAGGGCTTCGCTTCTTCGTACGCCACATTGCCTTGTAACTTCCCTCCATGAACCCACATTCTCTATTCCTGCTATCGAACCTATGTTCTCCATCCATAACACTTTGCTTTGCTAGTTATGCACTATTTGGGCTTTTTAACGTTTCTAGGCACAATCCATTCCTCATGAGGCCTCTTTCTGGTCGACTACGTCCACAAGTCCAATTGACTACTTATGAAATCTCTCTCGGTCGACTGCTATTGTGGTCGACTTCTCATAATTCAAAGTTATTAAAGAACCTTTTTGGCTTTTGGTTGGATTTTAACCTGTGTGTTAATCCTAGCCAACAAATGCAAAATAGATAAAAAAACATCTAAGGGAAACTATCTAGCTTTATCCCTAATGTTATCATACAGTGATGACCCTAAGGTTGAGGTTTGAAAGGGAAATATCTACCTAGGTTAGCATGCATGGATTACAATTCTAATGTCTAACTTGCATCGAAAATGAAACAAGTGAATCCTAAGGCAGCATAAAAAGGTTACAACCTAATAAAAAGCATAAGAAAAAGGTGTGAATAAACAAAAAAAAGCCGAAGCGAAAACAAACATCGAGTGCAAGCTAGAAACAACAAATGAGTCTAATGGATTTCAAAGTGGGAGTAAGGAACTCTTTCCACTTGATTTTCTCGAGCACCGACATTGAGTAATAACTCGGAGCATCAACATCGAGCGACGCGATATAAAATCATCGAACCGAATGACAAAGTATGAGGGGTTAGTTACGGACCCCTGTGTTCCAATTTATTTTACTCGATAACAAGAGTAGGCATGGTACAAAGTGTCAACGTGTAGCACGAGCTAGGAACGACACAAACTAGAATGTGTGGGGGTCGATTGCGGACTCTCTATTCCACTTTTTGACTCGATAGAAAGCACAATGTAAAAATGGAAGGGGAAATTCCTTCTTCGAGGACTTTAGCAAAAATGCCTCTTTTGAGGTCTTTAAACAAACAACAAGAAATCGCTCATTTTGGAGTCTTTTTTGGCAAACAAAAATATTGCCTCATTTTGAGGTCTTTGCTCAAACACAAACAAGAATGCCTTCTAAAGGTCTTTAAAACAGATTTCCTACCTAAAGTAGGGACTCCCAGTCATGCATCTCTATTCTTACTTCTAATGGCAAGGAAAGCGGTAAATGATGCAGAAAAATAAACCATAATCAGTATAATACCAAAAGAATAAGAGTTCATAGCAAAGTAAGCAAAAGTAGAATAAACTCCAGAAAACTTCGAGCAAGCTAGCATTAGCAATACAATATTTAGAATATGCGTCCAAGCATCAATAAAGTACAAGGAGAATAATGTGTATCAGACACATCATCTGCATGCCGAACACCTGCACAAAAATTCACATCCAGACAAAAACACAAGAAGTGTATATATATATATATATATATATATATATATATATATATATATATATATATATATATATATATATATATATATATATATATATATATATATATATATATATATATATATATATATATATATATATATATATATATATATATATATATATATATATATATATATATATATATATATTAACATGAGAACCAATAAGCAAACACGTCGGAAGCGTAATCAATCCAGAAACAAAGTGGAATAACATGCTTTTCGATCGAATCATCAACACATTAATTAAACAATCAAAAGCTTTAAAAGTACCTTGCACAAGTCAACAAACATATTAGAAATAACAAAGAAACAAAATAGGAGTTATACATTCTCATCACAATTCAAATTAGGATCAAATCATGAAGAAAAATAAATTAAATGCACAATGGAAGCACAAACATAAACTCCGAGCAACAACTTATAACATACGCGAGTGCACAAAAGTCAGAATAAAATCGATACAAAATGGTACCGGTAGCCACCAAACGCATCAAGAAGCTCAAATAAGCCATAACTGTGAATTAAATCACCTTGCAAGCACTACTTACCATTCCCGGGCAGTAACTCCATTAACACATAAATCGTGTGAAAATCGATCAGAAATTGACAAAACTCGGCATAAATACCGTCCAAGTACCTTCTGTATTTACCATCAAAGAAATGCCGCCTTATGCTCAACTTACCATAACCGGGCAACATTGGGCCATAACAAAGACTTGCTCGGAAAATCGTATAAGAAATGGTATAATTCAACCGCAATGATCCACAACCGCACAACTATGCATGATCAAGCATCAAACAACTTTTGAAAAGCCAATTTCAAGGCGTTTGTAGTTTTCGGGCAACAACTTATACTTGATTCAGAATCGATCTATATTGATTTCAAACATCACACACAGATGCACAAAAATACTTATCTGTTCAAGTATCGCCGCTTGGAAATTACAAACACTTTATAATAAACAAATCCACATTCAAACAATGATTTCGAACCAAAAATAACACAAATAAAGAGTTAATGCAATCTATCGAATTTGAAGCTTTTTATGTCGAAAAATGAAATTTATCCACAAGTTGAATCGAAAATTGTATCAACTCTTGAAAACACAATTATTCCTCAACAAAATTCCATAATCGATATTTAGATCTAAAATTCGGTATCCAAAAATTATCAACAATTTTACCAAATAAAATCAAGATCCATGTCGATTATGTTATTAATCAACCAATTCCACATCTCAACATTATCAACAATTCAAGAATCAATTATCTCAAGCAATTTACAAGAATTCAAGTTTAAATCATAAAGTCAAAACTCATTTCATGCAATAAACACATTTCACAAAATCAATTATCACAAATAAGTGATTAAATACAAGTAGATTCAAAAATTTACTGAAATTGAACCCTTGGAGGTGATTTTGCAAAAAAAATTGAGCATGGAGGCGAAGATGTCGCCGGAAAACTCAAACGAATGTGGAGAGAGAAGAAATTGTCGGCTGTTCGCAGCGAAGACAAAGGGATGATCATCGAACGTGTGCAATAGAAGCGAAGGTTGTGTCGCTGGAAGGAGGCAGCTGGATCACCATCAGTGAGAGATTGTAACGACTGGAGGTATTGAAAGAAGGAAGATTGCAGAATATATGAGAGGAAAATGAAGATTTGTTGTGAATTTTGTGGTTGATTTTGGTTGGATGTTCTTGAAGAAGATGAGAGAAAAGTGAGAGAGAATAGTTTTTGATCTTGTGAGATTTGAAATTGTGAGTGTAATTATGTTTGAAAATTTGAAATACGAAATATACAGTTTGACTCCAAAACTTGAATTTTCAACTTATTTTGTGCACAGTGCGAAATCGAACCCCAAGCTCATCACGATCGATGCGAAATCCTGATGCGCGACTTGAAACAAAGATGTTGATGACAAAATTTGTGATGCGGTGCCGAAATAATAGTTTAGATACGATAAAAATTGAGCAAGTTACCCCGCCCTGAAAGGAGAGAAACATAGTGTAAAAATTCAGTGCAAAATTTTACATCTTATTTTGGGTACGACGCGCGAACTAACCGCAAGCTCATGATGTTCTGTATAGACTCTCGACATGAACCCTGAAGCAAAAATGTAGGTGAGAAAACTTGTGATGTTGTGCCAAAAGAATCACTCTGATATGATAAAAATCGAAGAAGTTATGATTTTTTGAACGACGAGAAACATTGGAATTATTTCACCGTATTGAAAATTTCAGCTTATTTCTGTGCGCACTTTCGGATGTGAGGCATGCACTGAAGCCTTAGGAGCACAATCTGAACTCGGGCCCTGAACAAAAGTTAAAGCTAACAAGATTTTTGATCTCGCGCTTCAAGAATTGTCTTGATACAATAAAAATCGAGAGAGTTACAATTTTTATAATACCGAGAAATGGTCCCGTAAAAAACAGTTTTGGCATGCAATTTTCTCTGGTAATTGACACTTTTGGAAATCTTCTACAAAGAGTTAACTCCTAACCCGAACATATGAATCAAAGATAAAATTAAAATTTATTTTTTCTCCCAAAGAACCATCTGAAAACGTCTAACCCGACGAAAGTTATGAATTTTTGCACATCTGAAAAATAACAGTTCAACATATTATTTTCATTATTTTTGCACCGTATAACTTTTGAATACTTGTACATTCGGAGATCTTCCTTAATGAATTAGCTTCCGAGCCGAACACGAGAATTGAAGAAAATAACATGAAGGTTCAAATGCTCCAAAAGGAACTCAAATATGATTTTCCAGTCAGGAGTTATGAATTTTTAAGCACCCAAAAATCGGTGAAACGATAAATCCACTGTATAACGCATTTCAGGTATTTTGCGCTTTAGAAAATCTTCCTCATGAATTTAGCCTTCGACATGAAAAAATGAATTGAAGAAGACCTCAAGATGGTTCTAATGACTTAAGAATCATTCCTAAACCATTTTTGACATCAAGTCATGAATTTCTGAGCTTGAAGTGCACAATACTGAATTTCCTTCTCCATTGTCCCAAATCCACTGAAATGATTGACTTTCTTCATAATTCTGAGTGTGTTGGAACACATAAGAGCTTGATATGATGATGACTTACTTGGTTGTTGATTAGATAACTTGGAACACGTGCGGAGTGCATTAAAAATCTGAAAACTCTGACTTCTGCTTCATTATGCTACTTAACGGAACAATAAACTTTCACAACTCTTTCCTACATAGAAAACCCTTGATTTTATGAGCATGGACCCTATGACATGTATGTATGCATATGATAGTAAAGTATAAGACGATTAGGGTCAAAATGAAGATGGAAAACTTTGGGGTACAACACTTGCCCATATTCAATCTTTTTTAACCAGAGGGTGAGATTGTCGGTAGCCTTTCGAACAATCAATGTAAAAGAGGATTGAATACTTAATAGAATAGTAAAATTTGCACTTTGAAGCTAGTCAGGTATTATTATATTTTTTTTGTTTTCTATTTTTTTAGCTTTTTGTGAATAGTTGTTATCAGGGGTAGATGTATGTCAGGTCAAGGTTAGACACACAAAAGAAAGATGAGATATATATGTCCGGTAAAGATATTAGACACATATGAAAAAGAGACCTGGAAAGGACTCTAACAAAGATATCAAGAATATATGTCTGGAGGAAATAACATATAACAAGAGAGAGAATGACCGAAGTAGGCTCTAACAGTGATATCAAGAACACATGTCTGAAGTTTGTAGTGGACACGTAACAAGAAAGAGTTTGGAGGAAAGAACTCTATCAAAGATATCGATAGCATATGTCTGGAGGAAAGGACATATAACAGGAAAGAGGCCGGAGAAAAAGACTCTTACCAAAGATATGAAGTATGCATATCTGGAGTTAGTAGCTCACATGTACTAAAGATATAGACCGGAGAAATCTCTAGCAAGGATATCAACATGTTTGGAATTGGTAGCAGACACATAAGAAAGAGACCGAAAGAATGGACTCTATCATAGATGTCAAATAAACATGCCCGAAGTTGATAGCGAATATGTGGAAGAGACCAAAAGAAAGGACTCTTACAAAGGATATCATAACTATATGTCTAGAGGAAATAACATATACGAAAGAGACCGGAAGAAAGGAATTTAAAAGATACCACAAATGTATTTTCGAAGTTTGTAGTGAATATAAGACAGAGAATAACCAAAGAAAGCCCTATCAAAGATATCAACAATACATGTCCGGAAGAAAGGACAGATACGAAGGATATCAAAGATATATGTCTGGAGGAAGGGACATATAACAGGAAAGAGGCTGGAGGAAAGGACTCTAACCAGAGATATCAAGAATACATGTCCTAAGTAAAGTACATATAACAAGAAAGAGGCCAGAGGAAAGGACTCTAACCAAAGATATCAAGAATATATGTCCGGAGGAAATGACATATACGTAAGAGACCGAAAGAAAGGACTCTTACAAAGGATATCATACTATATATCCGGAGGAAAGGACATATACGAAATAGACCGAAAGAAAGGACTTTATCGAGGATACCACAAATGTATGTTTGGAGTTGGTAGTGAACATAAGACAAAGACTAACCGAAGAAAGCCATATCAAAGATATCAATAGTACATGTCCGGAGGAAAGGAAGTATACGAAGGATATCGAAGATATATGTCTGGAGGAAAGGACATATAATAGGAAAGAGGCTGGCGGAAATGACTCTAACCATAGATATCGAGAATACATGTCTGGAGGAAAGAACATATAACAGGAAAGAGGCCGGAGAAAAGGATTCTAACCAAAGATATCAAGAATATATGTTAGGAGGAAATGACATATATGTAAGAGACTGGAAGAAAGGACTCTTACAAAGGATATCACAACTATATGTCTGGAGGAAAGGACATATACAAAATATATCGAAAGAAAGGATTCTATCGAGGATACCACAAATGCTTGTTCGTAGTTGGTAGAGAACATAATATAAAGACTGGCCGAAGAAAGTCCTATCAAAGATATCAACAATACATGTCTGGAGGAAATGACATATAATAGGGAAGAGGCTGGTGGAAAGAACTCTAACCTAAAGATATCAAGAATATATGTCTGGAGGAAAGGACATATATATAAGAGATTAGGAGAAAGGACTTTTACAAAGGGTATCACAACTACATGTCAGGAGGAAAGGACATATACGAATGCCATGTATAATTAAACATATACAAACAAGGAAGAGACCGACCGAAGAAGGTTCCACAAAGGAATTCTAAGTGCAGATAGACTCTTGGAGAAAGAACACCCAGCAAGGGAGAACTTACTGGAAATAAGGTATACATGTCTGGTTAGAGTTAGACACATATAGGAAAGAGACCAACTGAAGTAGACTCTAACAAAGGATGCTTGAACACAGGCGAACCTACAATGACAACGAGACTAGAGGAAGATATACTTTTAAGGAATGAACATTGATAAAAAATGAACTTAACTGAGGATTCACATTCGTATTGAACCCGATTAGAACTCCGGTCTAAGGTGAAGTTGCAAATGAAAGAGAGACCAACTAAAAGGGCTCTAGACATGGATTTCCAAAACACGTTGGACTTTAAGAGCTTGCAAATGCGCAAGAACTACAATATCCCTCAGGCCAAAGGTGGGGTGTAATTCTCCAAGAGTGGCAATTATCTGAATTAACATACACCAAGTATGGAGACTCAAATACTTGAGAAATAAGAAAGGTTATACACTGACTCTTACTTGCACTATAATGGCAAAGAAAACATGGGTAAAATAACCAAGGGCTTGAAAAGGCAAGAAAAATCTATGACTCACTGGGAAAACAGGAATACCAAAGACCCGATTGGTGGTAAACCAAAATAGACTCCGCTGGGGAAACATGATAGGATCACCCTAAAGGCTAGATGCAGAGGTAATTCAAATCTTAGCACATAACGCTCTGGTTACTTTAAGTAAACATGATTGGCTTATACCTTAATACATGTTTGAATTTTTTTATAGATGCAATATAATGATGCATGTTTAGCGATGTACTAGGGAAAATACAGAGATAATCGACTGATGAGAATATGAGGAACTTCCAAATGATTATCTTTGCAAATCTGATCTCCTGATGAGAATAATCAATATGAACTTCATGAATCGATATCACTAGGGAAGTAAACTCTTGGGAGAAATACTACAAAAATAAATTGCAGTCCAGGGAACACTTTGAGCTATGGTCAAACTCTTAACTTCCTAGGGAACAGATTCCTTGCCTCTAGTCTGGATGAAGAGAACTTCGTTGGGAATGGAAACTTATCTCGTAGAGTTTCTTGACGAAGATAACTTCTACTGGGGATAATGAGAATTCTTGAATCAACAGAAAACCCATAGCAGACCACACTGAGGATTTTTGCCGCGAGGGGTAAAAAATCTTCACTTGGGGTTCAAAAACACCATTGGGGAATAATCCAACAACTTTCTAACACTGGGGATAAAAGAGTTCTGACCAACACTCCCATATATACACCGCACTGGGTATACATGATTTTGTATAATATTCACCATCACCTGGTGATGTACCTCGAAATTTGCCCTCCTATTTCTTCAAGACATTCTCCTGGGATTCTCAAATGCTCAAGGTGGCTCGAGAATTGATCAGACAAATTATCCTCCTAAGCAATGGACTTACAACTAGGGTTTCATATTTTACAAGAAAATTTAGGGTTCCAAAGGTCTAAGTTAGTTTTCATAGTTCTCCATAGGTCTTCAACAATACTCATGTCAAGTTTCAAGCCTTGCATCACATGTTTGCTCAGTAAATGGCTCAGGTGATTGAAAGTGAACTGTATTGGGTAAAAAGTCAATTATGGTCAACATACAATCAAACTTCAAGATTTTTGGTCAACATCAACATTTTGAAGTGATATTCATCATTTGATCAAGGGTTGATCATGATTCCTCAAGATAAGCCCTCAAATCATCAAAAGTCAAAACTTGCCAAGTTAGGGTTTCCCTAGGAGAAATCAACTGAACTTTGACAAAGCATAACTTTCATATGCTTCATTAAATTTTCCCCAACCAAAGCCCATTTTGAAGGAAATTAAATTCTATACAACTTAGTATTTGTGCTTAAGTCCAAAAAGTGCTTCATTGGAGAGATATGAGCCAATGCATTATAGGTCATTTTAAAAGTCAACAAAAAGACACTTTTTGTCAAGGCAACTTATATCAAGATAAATTCTCCAGATGCAAAAATGATAAAAAGAGAAATATTAGAGGACATCTTGAGCTTTCTAAAAAATTCCAGATCAGCTTCAAAATATGAAAATTGAGAGAGTTATGACCAATGCAAATTGGGAAATTTTGAGAAAATGCATGAAGGGCAATGTGAGCAAACTTGAAATTTTGAACTAGTGGGCCAAACTTTTGATATTTAAACATGTTCACAAAGTGTAAGAGGACCTCTAAATTCATTCATATATTTTTTTATGATTTTTATTTCTTTTATTTAAATTTTTATTCATTTAAATGCAAATAAAGTCAAATAAAATATGAAACAATGGCACAAGGGCTTGGGCTTTTGTTTCAATCATCTAAAGGCCCAAGACAACTCATTCCAAATCATTAAAAAAACATACCAAAATCGTGAAAACATGTTGGGAACAAGAATCTTCAAGTTTGGAATGTTTTTAAAATTATTTTGGAAAGATTTCAATGTGTTTTTTGCAATGAATTATGACATAATAGTACAAGATTCTTGTCTTGTTCTTGTTCCCTTTCATTGCTCTATAAATACATGTAATACTCAAGTGCAAAAGACACAAAAGAGCTTCCTCAAGAACCACTTCAAAAAATATCTCAAAATTCTCAAGAAAAGTGCAAATTCGTATCACACGATCCAGCCACTCTCAAGCCAAATGAAGTGTCCAAACCTCTTCCTAAAGTCCTCTGGAACACATCCAGCCTAAGAACAAAAATATTTGGTGCCTGGAACTCGTGCTTCAAACTCCATCGGTTTGCATTTTTTCTTTGAGTTCAATCTTAAATTCAATGCATTGCTAATGTGTTTGATGAGCTCAAATGTATTCAAGATATTATTTAGGACAAGTTTGACATATCACATGCAAGCTTTGATGCATGAATCTCTATATTCCATTTTTAAGGCATAGAAATATGTTTCCTTCAGATCTCTCTTTACAGTCACATTCAAGAGAAAAGAAACCCCACCATCGGATTCGTTTCTAACTTTTCAATTCTCTTGTTTTTATTATTTTTGCTTTTACTTAATTAATTTAATTACTTTTTTAATTAAAATGAAAAGACCATAAATAATCAGAAAAAATCATTAAAAATTATATTTAGGTTTTTTTTATAAAATTTTTTGACCAACAAAAAATTGTTTTAATTAAATTTAATTTGTTTTTTATTTCACAATTAATTTGTAAATTACTTAAAATTAGAGTTAATTATTATTATTATTACCACTTTAATTATTTTTCATAAACAAAAATGTCAAAAATATTTTTCTAACACTTAGAGCTATTTTTTAGGTTCTTCTCCTAATTGCTATTTGTTTTTTCTTTTCTATTTAAATTCTAGAAATCAAATGTATAGGTTACATGGGTGATTTTGTAATAGTCGTGGTTTATATTTTCTATGTAACTTCCTATGGGATGTAATAGTCTAGGTTTATTTCTCGGCACTTTAATTTCCGCACCTATTTATGTATATATGACTGTATATATAACTGTATAGTAATTAGGCGTGTATGGCAAGACATAAAAACAAACCTAGATAACCCTAATCAAGACAAATTAACAGAATATAAATCACCTTACACACGTGCACCTTTAGGGTGACCCCCACTTGTTGCCTCGGATAAAAACATTCATGTCCCTCGAACACGGGACACTTTAGCAAAGACCCTCAGCTAAAAGATCATAGTCTCTCGATGACCCTTCGATACTTCCTCGGTAAACAATATTAGTCCCTTACGATAAATTGTTAAAGCATCCTACGATTTGCCTTCTATGACTGTACGATGACCCACGCATGTCCTTTACATCCAACGATAGGGCTTCCTACTAACAAATGGTAGGGTAGCACTATCTAAAGGAGGAGGAAAAGAACAAATACTTTTTGAGTAGGTAGATCGCTTGTAATCGCTTGGTCATAAACTAAAACATATTCATACCTTACACTTTCAAAATAATTACTTTCAAAATGCTTTATAAACACTCTTGAGGACTGATACAAGGGTTATTATAAAGCAAATTGCCTTGCATTGGCATTTTCAAAACATTTTAACACAACGACATTGTTTCAACAAATATTTTCAAAAATTAACATTTTATATGCATTCTCAATGATACGAGAATCATTACAAAATTTTCGCACTTAGGCATTTTCAAAATACTTTCAAACATACACAAACACAAAGAATTTCAAAAGTGAGCTAGCGATTAAGAGCCTGTAGATAACTACAGATGAAAAGGGTGCTAACACTTTCCCTTTTCATAACCTACCCCCCTTAGTCAGAAAATTCTCAAAAGGTATTTCCTGTTGTTTTCACCCTTTCCTTTATTGGGTAAAAGAAAAGTCAGTGGCGACTCTTGCTACCTGCAACATTTGCAATAAAATGCAAAACCTTAAAGTCATTTCTCCCACCGTACTACAGAACTGTCAACTCTGTTGGGGACATTTACTTAAAGTGGGGTTACCTTTAGAGCTAGATCACCTTTATTGCTTTACTTGTTTGCCTTGTATTCTTTATATTTCTGGATATGCTTGGGTTTATTTCTGTATAGATCCTATACTTGGATCTGGGGGCATTTTTAGGTAAGGAGCTATAGATCGTGGAAACTGTACAGCATAGACCGATATGGTTGAAGTGATGGCTATGTTAGTGAGACACATTGGTTTGTGCAAGTGTCCCTTGAGTCAGTCAAGGAGAATGATGGGCTTCCGCATGGTGTCATAAAGAACTAATTGACCTTAGAACCTTAATTGACACAACTTAGCCATTAGAAAGTAATGAGATGACCGGCTTTGGTGCAGACTGAAATTGGTTGATACTCGATACTACACTCATTAATATTAGACTCTTGGGATATTTCGGTCGCAAATCATATGCTTATGCTGAAACAATGTGTTGTACCCCAAAATTTTCCCTCTTATTTCTTCAAGAAACATGCCCACAAAGGTCTCAAATACTCAGAGATGGCTCAAGAATTGATCAGACAAATTCTCCTCCTAAGCAATGGGTCCACAACTAGAGTTTTGTGTTTCACAAGGAAGATTGGGTTTCAAAGGTCTCAAATGGTTTTCATCGTTCTTCATATGTATTCAAGAATGATCATGTCAAGTTTCATGGCTTTCATCACAAGTTTGCTCAGTCAATGACTCAGAAGATTGAAAGTTAACTATATTGGGTAAAAAGTCAAATATGGTCAACATACAGTCAAACTTCAAGAGTTTTGGTCAACATCAACATTTTGAGGTGATATTCATCATTTTATTAAGGGTTGATCATTATTCCTCAAGGAAAGCCCTCAAATCATCAAAGGTCAAAATTTTCCAAATTAGGGTTTTTATTGAAGATGACTGATCATTGACTTTTAACCTAGTGCATGACCTAATGGCTTAGAGCATGATCTAAAGGGATTAAACACAACATATTGACCTAATCACATGGCTCAAGACATTTCCAAAGATACAAGTGATTGATGGTTGAAGAATTGAATCAATTGATAAAAAAAGTCAACCGTCACACAAAAGTCAAACTTTGACTTTTTGGTCAATATTGAACTTCAAAGATCAAGAATCATCAAAACATTCAAAATTGTCAAGTTTGACCATCAAGAATCAACAAAGTCAATAAAATCAAGAAAAAGTCAATAAAAGTCAATAAAAGTCAAATTGTCCAACACTTGGAAAAAATTCTAAGTATTTTATTCTTAACTAAGTCACTACTTCATGGCCATTTTTCACTAAGATATAAACTGATTCAATGAAAACTATCAACATGAAAGTTGTAGGGTTTGATGAATTATACAACTTTGTTAATGTGGGATGATCCTAAAAAAGTTCTTGGGTTAAGAGATATGAACCCATGAAGTTGTGATATTTTTATCTAACAGAAAAATTTTCAACAAGTTTTGGTCAGTTTTTTCTTCTCAAATTCTTGGCCAATTTTCACCAATTTCCTTATTGATTTAGCCAAAGTGGTCAACATTAAAGTTGTATACGATGTTCTAACATTTCCAAAATGTCCAAGAGTATAAAAATATCATGCTTAAGCTAGGAGATTCGAAGACATGAATTTGGCATTTCATTCTTGAATTATAGGTCACTTTTTGTGATGAACTCATAACCAAATCTCACACCATGCTGCACAATCTTACTTTGCAGGCCTCTAAACTTGTAAATCTATCTCTAATCAGAAGATTACACAAGCTTTTGAGCTATGGTACATTTGATTCAAGCATTATCCAATCCATTTTGCCATTAAGGGAAGAAAGTTAACACTTCCATTCTTGTAAAGTGGCTTTAATCACAAAGTCCACTCTACTTGAGCCTCTCAATTGTTTCTTCCGCACACACACAATCCTAACACCAGAAGCAACTCCTATTAAAGATCTCAACCACCCTAGAGGATTTGTACCATGCATTGGGACTTTGGTTTCTCAAGAAATCACAAGTTACATCACAACCAAGCCAAAACTTGATAACTTGTAAACCAAGTCCTCTCATCCTCTGAAACTTCTCCTATAAATAGAGAGCATAACATACTGCGTAGGACACGAATTAAGAAGCCATATAAACCTCTCATACACTCCCAAAGTCATAATTGCCATAAAACTCCATTTTTGAGCTTTGAAGTCCAAATATTTGAATCTCTCAAACCTTGCAACTTTTGTCCAAACAAACCACCCATACACCTTACATACATCACATATAACACATCCAAACACCTGTTACACTTCTATAACACCATCTTCATCATCTTCCAGACTCAAAAACTGAGCTTTGCAACTTGACTTGGTTGGAGTGATTCAAACACTTTTAGTACACATAAGGATTGGAATAGCTTCAGGGAGGCTCAAGGAAGCTTAATCAATCATCACATTGCACCTGGAAGCAACCAAACGAGTTATGAGTTTTGCTTCAAGAGGTAAGTTTTATCAAACTTTGAAATCTTGATATAAGCATCATTTATACATACATTCAAAAGGAAAAATGTAGATATCATATCTATGAAGTTAACCATGTCCTTAGTTTTTATTTTAATTGACTATATGATGAGAATTTTGAAACTGAAGTTTTGGAAACATTAGGTTTTTAGTTTGGTACCAAGAAAAAATCGTTTCAATCTTTAATCTATAGCTTTTGAAAATTATACGGTTGGATTCATGGTTAAAAATCAAGCAAGTTTAGTGTTTACATCTTTCAATTTGGTTGACAGATGAAGCTTTTACAAATTTTAAAAATGTTATTGCTGTTACTGTAAAACAGCGCGAGGAAGAAGATGAAGTTCAATTTTTGAAAACTTGTTTAGTTTATATTTATTGGTTTTTGTTTTATGACCGGATGAAACAGACACGCCAGTGGTAAACACACGCGCGCATAACCTTGGGGAGCTGGGTTCGAGCCCCAGTGGTACCCTTTTGCCTATTTTTCTCATTTTTAACTTCATTTTTTCACCTTATTTTTCATCATTTTCATTCAATTCTTTTTGCACTCAAACTTAACTCTTTTAAGCTTATTTTTTGCACACTACTAGTTCACTACCTCTATTTTATGAATATTAAAAAATATCACAAAAATACTTTTTATTTCTTTATTTTTTCAATTAAATCAAAGTGCACCTTTTTAGGGTTTTTAAGGGGACTTTTAAAGGTCTTTTAATCAAATTTTCAACCTTGCTCCCAAAGCTTGATTTTACCATGATAGGTCTTGATTCTCATAAGGTATCTTGACACTTGAGTAAACATTTAATGATAGCTTAATCCTTCTTAGGACTTTTCTCAACCAAATTCACATTAAAACATGAAACATGTACAAAAATAAAAAAGTTATGCTCCATGACTTTCAAATGTGATTGTGATGCATACACTTGTTTCAAACATACCAACTCCAAACATTTTTCATAAAAAAATATAAGAACATTCCAATTTCTTTTTTTCCTTATTTCTTATTTACATTCTTATACCAATTGTATAAGTTGCAACTATTTATGTAATAGCATAGATTTCTTTTAGACCTTTTCATATTTGTGTAAATGGTTTGTAATAGATAATTAGGTTTTATTGCTTTTCTCCCAATTCATAAATTTGTACCCCCCATTCCCGAAGCGTTGTAATAGCGTAGGACATTTAATTTCCACAGTTTACCGCTTTCCTTATTTCTGTTAGTAATTAGGGTTTGCATGGTAAGATTAAAAATAATCGTAGCAAAACCCTAATCCAAGATAAATTAAATAAAATTAAAACACTTTCACACACGCACCTCTAGGGTAACCTCACTTGTTGCCTTGGATAAAAAACACTCATGTCCCTCGAACGTGGGATGATTTAGCAAAGACCCTCGATTAAAAGATCGTAGTCCCTCGATGACCCTTTGATACTGCCTTTGGTAAACGATCTTAGTCCCTTACGAAAATTACTAAAGCATCTTACAAGTTGCTTTCTATGACTGTACGATGACCCACGCCTGTCCCTCATATCTAACGATAGGGCTTCCAACTAACTAATGGTAGGATGGCACTATCTAAAGGAGGCGAAAAAGAATGTGAATGACTTTTTGAGTAGGTAGACAGCTCGTAGTCGCTTGCTCACAAACTTTTCAAAACAAACATCTTCTTACACACAAACACTTTTCTGAAATATTTTTGAAAACAAAAACTTTGTATGTGTTCTCAACGATACAAGAATCATTACAAAGTTTTCCGAACGTAGACATTTTTCAAAATATTTTCAAACATACACAAACACAAAGCATTTCAAAAAAGTGAGCTAGCGATTAAGAGCCCGTAGATAACTACGGATGAAAAGGGTGCTAACACCTTCCCTTTTCATAACCTACCTCCCGAACTCAGAAAATTCTCAAAGGTCTTTCCTGTACTTTTCACCCTTTCCTTTATTGGATAAAAGAAAAGTCGGTGGCGACTCTTATTATCCGCAACATTTGCGATAAAATGCAAAGCCCTAAAGTTGGTTCTTCTGCCGTATTACATAATGCTTGGGAGAAAGATCAGTGATATTGAGGCTCCTAGAACCCGGTTACTTTTATTAGGTCAGGTTGAGCCAACTAAACTCAAGAGGGTACTTACCTACAAACTCCATGCAAGCCTGAACCTAAGGCTACTTGTGTGACTTGTTTGCATTCATTATCTAACAACTTGAACTCCTTGCAGGGCTTGTTTATCTAACGACGTGAATTCCTTGCAGGATTTGTTTGTATCCTTTATCCAATAACTCGGGCTTCTTGCAAAGACTTACTTGTTTTCCTCTCGTTATACTTTTTCTTGGTGCATAGCATACACATCATGACATCATGCCGTAGAATTTTGTTAACCATTTCAAGGATCTCAAAGGCATGTGATGCAGGTTTACTGTTAACCAGACGTCTAGCAAGCGGAAATAGGATTTATTTTCCTCCAACTAAATTCCGTCAAAGAACGAAGTGCACTATCTTGAGTCAAAGGCTAAGACCCACTTGACATGGTGAACTTGATTTTCATAAGAAGGACGTTCAAAGACGCAAAGTTCTTCAGACAAAGCTGCATCAACTTCTAACAGTTCACTTTTTTTATCCTGTGAGATCCTTGAAAACATTGCATCTACATATCATGCATGTCATTACATAACAGGTAGTTCTCAAGACAAGTTTCTCATTTTCTCGCTGTTTATTTCAGCAGAAAAATGACTCTCGAATAGACTGTTAGAGATCTCCAAGCTCAAAATGCATAATTCCAAGAGATGTTCCTAAGCTTAGCCAAGGGGCAGGAGGAACTAAAAGCACTCCTCACCAAGAATCCCGAAGACAACGAGGGTGATCAGTTGGAGAAGTTGTTAGATGAGATGGCAAATATAAGAATCCAGATGATGGGTCATATAGCTCTTATCCAAAACTTAGCTTGGGGACAAGAAGAGTTGAGAATTCTCATCAGTAAACTTCATCAGGACGAATACAAATGTATGGGACGAATGGCTAGAATTGGGGATCAAATCATTAATCAACCTCCAATGAGACAGGATGTTGGCATGGTTAAAAGTAGGCCTTTCTAGATTGCTACTACATTGTAAGCCCAACAACGACCTCGCCAACAACAACAGGGTAGTCAGCGTAAGTAGGATACATCCAAAAAGCAACATACCAAACTCAACATGCCGATATTACAAGCCTTACAACACATGTTGAAGATGAATTTTCTTACATTGAAGGATCCTCCTCGAAATCCCAATACTTGTGCTCCTAGCTAGAATCCTGATGCGATGTATGCATATCACTCCAACAGTCTAGGACATGATACTGATAGCTGTTGGATGTTGAAATATAAGATTCAAGACTTGGTCGACGAAGGAGTGTTGGAATTCACATAAGATGGTCAGATTGAGTTTTTCTGTCATCCCTCAAAGGCACACTATCTGAAGTGACAAATTCAGGCGGAGAAGCTTTTTGTTTATTCGAATTTTCATTTGTAATTTCTTTGTTTGTTCAAACACTTATCTTTATGTGAGACTTTAGTTCTTCCCATTAATGCATTGCATATGTTTGTCTTGATTTAATCCATTCGTTTTCACTATACTTAAACTATGCTTTTACTTCCTTTTTGTGATATTCAACTCTCGATTAAAACTATAAGCCTTTAGTGGGAGGATGACGAAAATGATACCATAATCTCTACAGTATTATTTTGAACAAACCTTACTGACGATGTACATGCATTGTTTCAAATCTTAAATAGTGGAGTTATAAGGAAGATAATCCCTAGTCAACCCCTTTGAGCCAAAGAATTAGGAGTTTTCTTTTTCACACAAATTGAAACCTTTAATCATAACCTGGGGAAGGGTAGTTTCTCAGTTAATTCAAATGTGCATTCAGTCGCAAGCTTTCACTTTGTACGCAGTGAATAGTATCGGAGACGTCCTTCCAAATCAAAAGCTGGTGATGGTTCTCCGTAAAACATGCAGTCATTATCTCTCAAAAGAAAAGACCGCTAAGTCAAAACCTAAGAAGGAGACTTAAAAAAACTGGGGCATCCCACTGACTGCAATCACAGAAGAAACAGTTCAGGCAAAAGGTAGGGATAATAAAGTCAAAAAGAGGTCGCTATAAATCCTCAACAAAAAGAAAATGTTACAAAAATGATTTCCTTCTCAAATAAACTTCCAGTATCCGATCCATCACCAAAATATCATTCCAGACTCAATTGGAATCTAAACACACAATTAACTGAGTATAGGGTTCAAGAACATCACGGAGAACGGGTTGGGTACAAATAAAGTTTGAGCCTTTATCTTTTGTTTCTTAAACCATGAACCATGCCACGTTACAACCCTTAAAATTCTTAACTGAAGCACATGTTAGTTTGAAAGCATACTGTTACAAAAGGTATCCTGACTCCTATAAGGCTTACTATAAATCCTGAGTTGAATTCATATTCTTACAAAATTTTGTTGTTCATTAAAAATTCATTCTCAAAAACTTCAAGATAGACATAAGCCTTACATTTTTAAATACCACTATTTGCATATAACTAATTGCTTGACAACAGAGAAATTCGCACGACAAATACTCAATGAACGGAAATCCTCCCAATGGACATAATTACTTTAGAGGATGGGTAAAAAAGAAAGACACTTCTAGTAACAGACCTTTCATGGGTACAATTGGTTAAATCAAAGGGGCATGACATGTTATTATCCAACTCATCTGTGGCAGTCAAGTCAAGATTCAAAGAATCTCTCCTAAAGTCCTGAATAGCCAGGGGCCGATCTCCAGCTAAATCACTTGGGGCATTAAACATGAATTCCAACAAAGGATCACATACAATCAAGCAAACATTTTCTGGCAGTGCTACAACACTTACTACTATGGACAATGGAAATTCCCCGCACCCTGTGAACATGGACATAGTCGGAAAATACCACGCACGAAAAAAGACCCGCTAGGTTTATTGGCCTAGGAAAAAGTAAGGTACATCCCGGTGAACCAAAAGGGTTTGGGGAAAAATTAGGGATATATATATATATATATATATATATATATATATATATATATATATATATATATATATATATATATATATATATATATATATATATATATATATAAAGATTGTATACCTAGAAAGTCGAAAACCTGAAAATGGCGGCTTGGAAAAAAAAGGGTATCCCGGTGGACTGAAAATATGAAAAGACGGTCTAGGCAAAAGTTAGGGATTAAAGTGTACGACTATGTACCGTTATCTCATCACTTATCTATCAATAGAAGACTTATCATTCTGATCAGCATTTACCGAGGGCTCTAGAAGCTGAGATAATGTTCAAGTCATCCACCTCCACCATAGGATTATCCCCACAAATTCATCTTTATAAGCTCATCTTCAACAAAGATACATCCCCCGTAAGTCAGAATCAATCATATTCACCAGCAGATTCCCTAGAAGATAGAGGAATATAATCTTTTCCCCAGCAATGTCGCCAACCTACAGAGTCCCAATCTTCATAGGAGATTATGGCATCAGTACAGTTTATGGAAATTCTCTTCCCCAACTGAGTTTATTCCTCCGAAACTATAAAATCTCCTGCAGAATTCTTTTCTCCAACATAGCTCTTCTCCTCAGCAAGAGTATTCCTCAACAAACTTTTTCTCCACTAGGTTTAGGGTTTATTTCGCCAACCGGGTTTATCTCCCCAACATATTACGATCTCCCCAGCTTGAGTCTATTTTTCCTACTACTACAGATCATAGGCAAAAATTCCTCTCTCTAGCAAAGGGCAGTCCAAATTGTCCCCAGAGAGTTACTGTGGAATCTGAAACCATACCAGATATTAGTCAACCTTATCCTCCCCAGACGAGTCGGCATCCATATCAAAAACCCGGACAGACATCACCTCAAAAGGTTATCCATCTTTTTTATCCCGAGTTAGGGTATAGAAAAATTTAATCCCCCAGTAGAGCAACGAACGACTGATGTTCCTGAACTTTCTCCCTAAGCAGAAGTCAACATTCCCCAGTAGAGTTTCCTCAAAATGGGAATCCCCAGTGGAAATATTCTAGACAAGATTGAAGATTACAAATATTCTTCACCCCCGACACCAGTCAGGGATCTTTTTCCCTAATGAGATGTTATACAAAGCTATTAAATACGCTTCAACAACATTTCACATTCATACATCATTTACAAACATCATGGCATATGTATACAAAATGCATATAGCATAATCTCATTTACTTTGAGAACATCATTACGTAATGCATTTCATATATCATGATATTGCATACAACTAACTTTTATCCTTTCAGGTAAAATCTACCAACAAACGAACATCATCAAGAATTTTCAAACAGGTTGATTAACTCCCGAAACAGGTCCGGGAAACTATCTATACACACTCGAGCAAAGATTAACTCCCGAAACAGGATGATGAAACTATCTTTCTTTCTTTATGGTCAGATAAATATCAATACCCTAAACAGGACGGGGCGACTATCTATATCACCAATGGTATGAACTCCTAAAACAGGATGATTTTACCAACAAACTGATTGTAGATCAATTCCAGAAACAGGATGGGGCGACTATCTACATGAACAGGTTCAAGATTAACTCCCGAAATAGGACGGGAAACTATCTTTCTTTCTTTATGGTCAGATAAAGATCAATTCCCGAAACAGGACGGGGCGACTATCTTTATCACCAATGGTATGAACTCCCGAAACAGGATGGGTTTACCAACAAACTCATTATAAATCAATTCCCGAAATAGGACATGGCGGCTATCTACATGAAGAGATTGAAGATTAATTCCCAAAACAGGACATGGAAACTATCTTTCTTTCTTTATGGTCAGATAAAGATCAACTCCAGAAACAGGACAGAGCGACTATATTTATCACCAATAGTAGAAACTTCTGAAATAGGACAGGTTCACCAACAAACTGAGTGTAGATCAATTCCCGAAACAGGACGGGGAGACTATCTACATGAACAAATTGAAGATTAACTCCCGAAATAGGATGGGGAAACTATCTTTCTTTCTTTATGGTCAGATAAAGATAAATTCCCAAAATAGGATGAGGCGACTATCTTTATATCCAATGGTATGAACTCCCGAAACAGGACGAGTTTACCAACAAACTGATTGTAGATCAATTCCCGAAATAGGACAGGACGACTATCTACATGAACAGATTGAAGATTAAATCCCGAAACAGGACGGGGAAACTATCTTTGTTTCATTATGGTCAAATAAAGATCAATTCCCAAAACAGGACAGAGCGACTATCTTTATCACCAATGGTATGAACTCCCGAAATAGGACGGGTTTACCAACAAACTGATTGTAGATCAATTCCCGAAACATGATGGGGCGACTATCTACATGAACAGATCGAAGATTAACTCCTGAAACAGGACGGAGAAACTATCTTTCTTTCTTTATGGTCAGACAAAGATCAATTCCCGAAATAGGACGGGGCGACTATCTTTATCACCAATGGTATGAACTCATGAAATAGGGCAGGTTTACGAACAATCCGATTATAGATCAATTCCCGAAATAGGATGGGGCGACTATCCACATAAACAGATCAAATATTAACTCCCGAAACAGGACAGGGAAACTATCTTTCTTTATGGTCAAATAAAGATTAATTCTCGAAATAGGACGGGGCGACTATCTTTATCACCAATGGTATGAACTCCCGAAACAAGATGGATTTACCAACAAAATGATTGTAGATCAATTCTCGAAACAAGACGGGGTGACTATCTACATAAACAGATCAAAGATTAACTCCCGAAACAAGACGGGGAAACTATCTTTCTTTCTTTATTGTCAGATAAAGATCAATTCCCGAAATAGGACGGGGCGACTATCTTTATCACCAACGGTATGAACTCCTGAAACAGAACGAGTTTATCAACAAATTGATTGTAGATCAATTCCCGAAACTGGACGAGGCGACTATCTACATAAACAGATCAAAGATTAACTCCCGAAACAAGAAGGGGAAACTATCTTTCTTTCTTTATCGTCAGATAAAGATCAATTCCCGAAACATGACGAGACGTCTATCTTTATCACGAATGGTATGAACTCTCGAAACATGACAGGTTTACCAACAAACTAATTGTAGATCAATTACTTAAATAGGACGGAGAGAATATCTACATAAACAAATCAAAGATTAACTCCCTAAACAGGACGGGGAAACTATCTTTCTTTATGTTCAGATAAAGATCAATTCCTGAAACAGGACGGGGCGACTATCTTTATCACCAATGGCGTGAACTCCCAAAACAGGACGAGTTTACCAACAAAAGCAGATTGTAGATCAATTCCTGAAACAGGACGAGGCGACTATCTAGATGACAAGCAGCTACTCAAACACCTTCCCTAGAGGTTTATTCTGGAAAACATTCTTCAGATACAGTCGAGCATAGACTCATTATGACCCTTCTATCAACGGTTACCTTGGATGGCATCTATAAGCCCATCTCCAACGACTCTCATTCACCTTTCCGAATGGCATCTTTAAGCTCATTCGAGCAATACAATCAACCAACAGTGTTACTTCGTGCACATACGAGTGTAAATTTCTGTACACTTAAGTGTTCAATCATCTTTTACCTTTAAGTCACGAATGTCAGATATGTCAATCTAACTCTTCAGGTTTAAGAAGATTGAACAGGGGAAGTTGTTGTACCCCAAAATTTTCCCTCTTACTTCTTTAATACATTCTCCTAGGTTTCTCAAATGCTCAAGTTGGCTCAAGAATTAATCAGACAAATTCTCCTCCTAAGCAATGGACTTAGAACTAGGGTTTCATCTTGTACAAGAAAATTTTGGGTTCCAAAGGTCTCAAGTGGTTTTCATGGTTCTCCATAGGTATTCAACAATAATCATGTCAAGTTTCAAGCCTTGCATCACAAGTTTGCTCAGTCAATGGCTCAGATGATTGAAAGTCAACTATATTGAGTAAAAAGTCAATTGTGGTCAACATACAGTCAAACTTCAAGATTTTTGGTCAACATCAACATTTTAAAGTGATATTCATCATTTGATCAAGGGTTGATCATGATTCCTCAAGAGAAGCCCTCAAATCATCAATAGTCCAAAGTTTCCAAATTAGGGTTTCCTTAGGAGAAGTCAACTGAACTTTGACCAAGCATAACTTTCACATGCTTCGTCAACTTTTCCCTAACCAAATCCTGTTTTGAAGGAAATTCAATTCTCTACAACTTTGTATTTATTCTCAAGTCCAAAAAGTGATTCATTGGAGAGATATGAACCAATACATTACATGACATTTCAAAAGTCAACAAAAAGACACTTTTTGTCAAGGCAACTTACATCAAGATGGTTTCTACAAATGCAAAAATGTTCAAAATAGAAATTATAGAGGACATATTGAGCTTTCCAAAAAGTATCAGATCACCTTCAAAAGATGAAAATTGAAAGAGTTATGACCAGAGAAAATTGGGAAATTTTGAGAAAATGCATGAAGTGCAAAGTGAGCAAACTTGAAATTTTGAACTAGTGGGCCTAACTTTTGATATTCAAACATGTTCATAAGGTGTTAGAGGATCTTTAAATCCATTAACATGTTTTTATGATTTTTATTTATTTTATTTGAATTTTTATTCATTTAAATCCAAATAAAGTCAAATAAAATATGAAACAATGGCACAAGGGCTTGAGCATTTTGTTTCAATCATCTAAAGGACCAAGACAACACATGCCAACCCATAAAAAACATGCAAAAACTGTGAAAATATGTTGGGAACAAGAATCTTCAAGTTTGAAATGTTTTTAAAATAATTTTGGAAAGATTTCAATGTGTTTTTTTGCAATGAATTGTGACATAATAGTACAAGATTCTTGTCTTGTTTTTGTTCCATTTCATTCCTCTATAAATACATGCAATACTTAAGTGCAAAGGACACAAAAAAGATGCCTCAAGAACCACTTCAAAAATCTCTCAAAATTCTCAAGAAAAAGTACAAATTCGTATCACACAATCCAGCCACTCTCAAGCCAAATGAAATGTCCAAACCTCTTTCTGAAGTCCCCGGGAACACATCTAGCCCAAGAACCAGAAGATTTGATACCTAGAACTAGTGCTTCAAACTCCATCGGTTTGCGTTTTTTCTTTGAATTCAATCTTAAATTTCATGTATTACTAATGTGTTGATGAGCTCAATGTATTCAGGATATGATTTAGGACGAGTTTGACGTATCACATGCAAGCTTTGATGCATGAATCTCTATATGCCATTTTAAGGCATAAGAATACGTTTTTTCCAAATCTCTCTTTACAGGCACATTCAAGAGAAAAGAACCTCACCATCAGATTCGTTTCTAACTTTTCAATTTTGTTGTTTTTATTATTTTTTTCTTTTGCTTAATTAATTTAATTAATTTTTTAATTAAAATCAAAAGACCATAAAAAATCAGAAAAAATCATTAAAAATTAGATTTAGTTTTTTATTTTTAATTTTTTGACCAACAAAAAACAGTTTTAATTAAATTAAATTTCTTTTTTATTTCACAATTAATTTGTAAATTACTTAGAATTAGAGTTAATTATTATTATTACTTTAATTATTTTTCATAAATAAAAACATCAAAAATATTTTTCTAACACTTAGAGCTCTTTTTTAGGTTCTTCCCCTAATTGTTATTTGTTATTTCTTTGCTATTTAAATTCTAGAAATTAAATGTATAGGTTGCATGGGTGATTTTGTAATAGTCGTAGTTTATATTTCCTCACATTTTTCCTATTACGTAACTGCCTATGGGATGTAATAGTCTAGGTTCATTTCTCCGCACTTTAATTTCTGCACCTATGTATGTATATATGTCTGCATATATAACTGTATAGTAATTAGGCGTGTATGGCAAGACATAAAAACAAATGCTAGATAACCCTAATCAAGACAAATTAACTGAAAATAAATCACCTTGCACACGCGGACCTCTAGGGTGACCTCCACTTGTTGCCTCAGATAAAAACAGTCATGTCCCTCGAACGCAGGACGCTTTAACAAAGACCCTCGGTTAAAAGATCGTAGTCCCTCGATGACCCTTCGATGTTGCCTCGGTAAATGATCCTACTCCCTTACGATAAATTGCTAAAGCGTCTTATGAGCTGCTTTCTATGACTATACAATCACCCATGCCTGTCCCTCACATCCAACGATAGGGCTTCCTACTAACAGATGGTATGGTAGCACTATCTAAAGGAGGAAGAAAAGAATAAAGACTTTTTGAGTAGGTAGATCGCTTGTAATCGTTTTCTCAAAAACTAAAACAATTTTCACACCTCACACTTTCAAAACAATTACTTTCAAAATGCTTTATAAACACTCTTGGAGACTGATACAAGGGTTATTATAAAGCAAACTGCATTGCATTGGCATTTTCAAAACATTTTTCACACAACGACACAGTTTCAACAAATATTTTCAAAAATAAACATTTTGTATGCATTCTCAACGATACGAGAATCATTACAAAATTGTCGCACTTAGGCATTTTCAAAATATTTTCAAACATATACAAGCACAAAGCATTTCAAAAGTGAGCTAGCGATTAAGAGCCCGTAGATAACTACGGACGAAAAGGGTGCTAACACCTTCCCTTTTCATAACCTAACCCCATTACTCAGAAAATTCTCAAAAGGTCTTTCCTGTTCATTTCTCCCTTTCCTTTATTGGATAAAAGAAAAGTTGGTGGCGACTCTTGCTATCCGCAACATTTGTGATAAAATGCAAAACTTAAAAGTCAATTCTCCCATCGTATTACACCAGGCTTTACTGGGGAAAAGAAAAAATTTGCTCTGCTAGGGATGAAAATCCTCGAAACTCAGCTCCGACTAGGGAGAAAGCTACATCTTCCACAGGGGAACAAAAAAAATCTTTATAGAAATATCACCGGTACAAGTTACACTGGGGAAGTCCATCTTTGCAAGATTCATGTTAACAAGGACTTGTACTGGGGAGAAGAAATTACTCCATCGGGGATAATATACGTCTTCATGGAGATACAAACTAGAATCTCCCATAGGTAACCATGATTCTCTTCAAGAAAACTTGACAGTAGCAAACTGCACTGAGGAAAATGCACACTTCATGGGGAAGACGAGTGCCAACCTTACTAGGTAAGAAGATGTTAACTTTACGGGGATCTATCAAGAATATACGGTCGATAAAATAGATGATTCTTCCAAGAAGCTTTGAAAGGCATAAATTGCACTGGGGAGAAGAAATTGTACAGAATCATGATGACATGCACTTCTCCTGAGATAAGTCATCCCAAAGGGACAAAATCTTAATCAAACTCCTAGCAAGAGTGCAGACTTCAATAGGAATTAAGAAGCGATACACTTACACTAGTGATAAGGATTCTGTCTGGGTGAGGGGACGCCTTCAATGGGGATATTGGGTTCTGTTTTAAGAAAACAACCCTACCATTAAGAATCTCAAACTGATCACAATCAGACCTTTCTTTGTTCATTTGCTGGCACACTTCTTGTCATAAAACACTGACAGTACCTGCAAAAAGGGAAATTACAACAACATGTCTCGGGCATGGAATGGAAAACTTAACCATCACCTCAGACACCCAAAATTTCAAGCAATTTCAGATATTTATATCATGTGTTATTAAAGCTTCAATGTTTTAAATGCAAAGTTTTTATCAAAAATGTTGGACGTCTTTTCGCAAACAAAACAACAAAAATAAAAACAAAGAGGCACAATTTGGATAAAAAGAAATTTATTGATTGATTGGCTTGTAAATAGGCATTTACATCAAGAAGCAATTACTAAAAAGAGGTAATTATGTACAAAGCATACAAAGGAGAATACAGAGACGACAATGTGAGTGCGGATTTGTCGAGTACCGACTCTGATATGACTCTTATGACTTCAAAGCTCCTTAATATCTTGCTTTCTGAGAAAGTTGTTTGGACTGATTCACTTATACTTCCAATATCAATTGTAGTATAGAATGATAACACAGATGCAACACAACCGTAGTCATTCACTTTAAATCCCTAACTTTTGTTTGGATCGCCCTTTTTTTGGTTTTCAATCCACCGGGATACCCATTTTGGCCTAAGCTGCCCTTTCAGGTTTTCAACTTAGCGGGTGTACACAATTATTTTTCATTCTTTTAACTTCTTCTTTTTTGTCCCTAATTTTTCCCCGAACCTTTAAATCATTTTTTTGGTTCACCAGGACGCCATTTTTTTCTGAGTCGTCAACTCAGCGGACCTGTTTATGCAAAGTATTTTTTAACTAAGTTTGCATTGAAGGGGTGAGGGAAATCCTCTCCATCCATAGTTGTGAGCATCATAAATCCTCCTAAGAAGACTTTCTTCACAACATATGATCCTTCATAATTAGGAGCCCATTTTCCCCTAGCATATGTATTGTTGGGAGGCAATATCCTCTTCAGCACGAGGTCACCAGCTTGGAAATTCTGAGGACGCACTTTCTTATGATAAGCTTTCTTCATCCTCTTCTGGTATAACTGCCCATGACAAATAGCTGTCAATCTCTTCTCGTCAATGAGATTCAACTGATCAAGTCTAATATGAACCCATTTGGCTTCATCCAAGTGTACATCTGTCATGATCCTTAAAGAAGTAATCTCTACTTCCACAGGAAGGAGTGCTTCCATGCCGTATACCAAAGAGAATGAGGTTGCCCCAGTCGAACTACGAACCGAAGTGAGATAACCATGCAATGCGAACGACAACATCTTGTGCCAATCTTTATAGGTCACAACTATTTTCTACACAATCTTCTTAATGTTCTTATTTGATGCCTCAACATCACCACACATCTTTTTCATCTTATTATTGTTGAGATTCGACCCATTATCAGTAATGATCTTCTCGGGAATCCCATAACGACAAATAATATTCTGTTTGATGAAATGAGTGACCACTTGCTTGGTGACATTGGCATATGATGCCACTTTGACCCATTGGTGAAGTAGTCAATAGCCACCAGGATAAAGTGACGCCATTTGGAAGCAATCGGCTCAATCCAACGAATCATATCAATACCCCATATTGCAAAGGGCCAATGAGAAATCAAAACATTCAGTGGGTTGGGAGACACATGCATTTTATCGGCATAAATCTGACACTTGTAACAGATTCTAGAGTGATTGTAACAATCATTTTCCATTGTAGATCAATAATAACCTGCTCTCAAGATTTTCTTGGCCATGATATGTCCACTGGAATGCATTTCGAAGGAACCTTCATGACTCTCTTCTATGATCTTATTTTCTTCGTGCATATCCATGCATCTGAGCAAAACAGAGTCATAAATTCTCTTGTATAGAACACCTCCATTGAGGAAAAACTTGGTTGTATACTTCAACAGAGTCTTCTTATCAGTGATAGATGCACCCTCTAAGTATTCTTGTGTTTCAAGATACCTTTTGATATAATAAAACCATGGTTTCTCATCATCCTCTTCTTCTATTTCATAACAGAATGCTGACTCATTCAACCTTAAAATGGTGATAGAGGGAGCTTCATTTTCCCATCTGACTTTAAACATGGACGATAGAGTAGTCAAAGCGTCTGCAAATTATTCTCTTCTCTTGGGATATGATTGAAAGTAAACTCCTCAAAATACGGGATCAACTTCATAACATGCTCACGATACGGAATCAAATTCGAGTGACGAGTCTCCCAATCTCTGTTGATCTCACTGATTATAAGAGCAGAATCCCGATATTACTTCTAAGATCTTGATTCGCAAATCAATAACAACTTTTAAACTGAAAATGCAAACTTCATACTCAGCCATATTATTGATGCAATCAAAGCAAATTCTAGCAGTGAGAGGAGTATGGAAACCTTATGGAGAAGTAATAACAGCGCCGACACCATTACCCAATGCATTTGAGGCACCATCGAACACCATCTTCCATCACAATCCTGGTTTGGATCCTTCCTCTGGGCCGGGAATATTACAATCCCATATGTACATGATGTCCTCGTCAGGAAATTCAAACTTCGTCGGCTGATAGTCATCTTCCATAGGCCGGTGAGCAAGATAATCTGCCAATACATTACCTTTAATGGCTTCTTGGGTAGTATAATGGATATCATATTCTGTTAAAATCATATGCCAACGGGCTACTCTTCCCGTGAGAGTTGGCTTTTCAAAAATGTACTTGATTGGATCCATCTTGGATATCAAGAGAGTAGTATGAGTCATCATATACTGTCTGAGACATTTTGCTGCCCATGCGGGTGTGCAACAAGTCTTTTCTAGCAATGAATACATCGACTAACAATCTGTGAATTTCTTACTTAGGTAGTATATGTCATGCTCTTTTCTACTAGTCTCATCATGTTGACCGAGTACACGACCCATGGAGTTTTCCAGCACGGTCAGATACATTATCAAGGGTCTGCCTTCCACTGTAGGTGAGAGAATTGGAGGTTCCTACAAATACTCTTTTATTTTATCAAATTCCGCTTGGAAATTGTCATTCCACCTGGCTGTTTAATATTTTCTCAACAACTTGAATATTGGTTCACAAGTGGCTGTAAGATGAGAGATGGATCTAGAAATATAGTTCAGCCTTCCCAAGAAACTACAAACCTCTTTTTTTGTTCTCGGCTCAGACCTTTCTTGTATCACTTTTATTTTGGCAGGATCAACCTCAATTCCCTTTTCACTTACTATGAAGCCCAATAACTTCTCTGATCTCACCCTGAAGGTGCACTTGTTAGGGTTCAACCTCAGCCTGAATTTCCTTAACCTTTTTAACAGTTTCAGCAAGTGGACGAGATGCTCCTCTTCTGTTTGGGATTTGGAAATCATATCATCAACATAAACTTCAATCTCTTTATGGATTATATCATGAAAGAGAGTGACCATTGCACGCTGATACGTTGCCCCTGTATTCTTCAAATCAAATGGCATTATTTTGTAGCATAATATTCTCTAAGGTGTAATGAAAGTAGTCTTCTCCATGTCTTTCGGCGCCATCTTAATCTAATTGTAGCCAGAAAAACCGTTCATGAAGGAAAACACTTTAGCTTGAGCCGCATTTTCAACCATAATATCAATATGAGGGAGCGGCAAATCATCTTTCACTACAAGAAATAACATATTTGGCAACGACTTTTTTGCAACGACATTTAATTTGCTGACAATAAGATGTATATAATAACAACTAATTTAACTCGTTGTTATAACTTATTTTTTCGCGGCAATCTCATTATCGTTGGAAAAAGTGACTTACACAATAATTATTATTACCGCAAAAAATAACAGAATCTTTTAACATGCTTATCGCCGAGATTTAAATCTGTGTTCTCTTTCTTTTTGTTCTTTTTGTTATTCCCCGATCCAACTCTGGTAAGAAAGGAAACGCTTTGATCTTTTATTTAAATAAATTAGTATCATATTTGTTAATATTTTTCTATTGATTTGAAAATTGGCAGAAAATAGTTATAGTTTTATGTATAGTTTTTTATTTGTTTGTTCCTACGTATCTAGGATTGAGTTGGTTTCATTCTAACATTTCTAACTTACTTGGATAAGAAAATAGAATATTCTAACTTGACATGCATATGAGTATGTAATAGACAAACTCAAAGTATCGTTGCTCTTCCCGAATGTCTTAAAGTTCTATTTGAGGTACTTGTCTTTTCATCATCTACTATTGCAAAGATTCTTTCTTTACTTGTTTTTTATGCTTTCTCTTTCTTTATTTACTTCAATTATGCTTCTTCTTTTTTTTTGCCTTTTCATTTCCAAAATCACTTATGTGATATATTTTTGTTAGATATATCTTGAATCATTTCCAAAGGTTAATTGAACATAATATCATATGTCATGTTGAAGTTACCCGCCCTTGTTGGAAAAGTGTTGGTGTTACATGTACTGTACTGTAATAATTTATAGTAAACATTTTGTACTTGGTTGTGGTTTTCTAATATTAGTGTTTTTTTTTTGCAGTTGAAAAAAACGTATTGAACAAGAAACATGTACAATAACTATCAATTGTGTTGAAATTGTAGATCAAACAAGCGTGTTTCAACTACTTTATAGAGAAAGCTTCGAAGAAAGATTTAAAGGAGAATTAAAATTCTTGCTGGCAGGGGTCATAATTTAATTTAATAAATATATAAATTTAAGTTTTTCTTTTTATAGTAACATGATTGTTTAATTTTTTTTTAAACTTTTGATATTTTTTAGGTATTTAGTTTTTGTGT
Organism: Vicia faba; assembly: GCA_948472305.1. Lineage (NCBI taxonomy): Eukaryota > Viridiplantae > Streptophyta > Magnoliopsida > Fabales > Fabaceae > Vicia > Vicia faba. Next base: position 318,345,707 of record OX451736.1, on the reverse strand, counting down.
TAGTTAGAATAATTTATTACATTTTTATTTAATAATATATTAATTAAATTTTATGTTAAAAAATCATATTAATAGAGTCATGATTTAATTTGTAAAATCATTTATGTTTAAATTGTAATGACAACTTAAATTAAAATTGTGAATGATATTAATTTTAAGAATTTAAAAAATATAATTATTTTTTATTAAATGAGGTAGGTCGTTGGAAAATCTAATATATGCAAACTATTTTTTATGGTTGTGGGATTTTGACTATATCTTTTTTGTTGGCAAAAGTATCTTTTCGTAAAGACTGTGGTCATTAGATTATATTAAATAAAGCAATAATAATTATTGTTGTGAAAATATTAGTTATAGCAGCGACGTTAAATATCACTGTAAAATTTTTTGCAACGACATCTATTCCAATAACATGCAACGATATTTTTTCTTTGCTGCACAAAATACATTTTGCAACAACTTTGTGTTTTTCTCAACACTTTTTTGTCGTTGCAAAAATTAAATTTTCTTGTAGTGGGACTTGCTCTGTTCAAGTCCCTATAATCCACACACATTCTGACTTTTTCATTAATCGGTCACCATTTTCACTATGTTTCATCACTTGTCTGACGACAATCCAAATATTCTGCACTATTTTGTCTCTTTTTCTGTTGTCATTTGAATCGTTTTTATGTTCTTTTAAGTTTCTCTGCACTTTAAGAGTTTTGAGTTATTTCAAGTTTTTTCCTATTTTATGCTTCGTTTGGTTGTTGCCAGTGTTTCAGGTTCAGGTGAAATATCCAAGGGATTCAGGACGAGAAGAGTCAAGAAATCGGGAGTTTTGAAGAACGGCCACCCATGTCACCTGACACAGGCCGTGTCAGATAGAGGAATGGGCAAAGAAGAAAAATCAGAGTCTCAACACGGACACCCGTGTCAACCACCCTGGGAGTTGAAGTTTTTCTTGGATGTTGATTGGTGATCAACACGACCACCCGTGTCACCTGACACGGGCCGTATTGGTCTGTACGCTGATGATTTCTGATTTTATTTATATTTCCCTAAGTTTGACCCGGAAGGGAGTTTGGATATTTTGGATCGGGGACAATTAATTATGACTATTTGAGGCAGTTTTGACAATCAAACCAGGGATTTTTGGACTGGAGAAGATTAGGAACGAGAAATATTGGTGTTCTCAAGAGATTTGGAGTGGGAGATTCTTTCATGAGCAATAGCAATTGAAGATTGAAGAATTCATACCTTTTTTAATGTCTAATTTTATTATTGCTTTTCTTTTTAATACTATGAGAGACTAAACTCCCCAATGCTAGAGGGTATCTCTGATTTGTCATTATAACGATATTGATCTCACTGTTTTATCAGTACAATAGTTGTTCGCATTAATTTAATTGTTTCAGAATATTTCATTGTTTTCCCTATCGAACCAATATGGTTATACTTTTCTTAACACAGTAGAGTTGGACAGTCGTGTTAAGATTTTCTAAACAATTATATTATATTAGATATCACATAGGAATAGGGTTATCCTATAATAACCGTAAAATACTTGATAATCAAATGCTTAACTTCATCACTAATTTTAATGGGCATTGAAATTAGGATAAAGGGTTAAAGGTTTTTCACTAAGGACTTAGGGAAAAATAATCTTAAGAACCAGTAGTTGAGGTGATGAACTTGTTGAAAAGATCAAGAGTCAAAGTTATCATATGGAAAATCACACACTTCCCATAGCATGTTACTCATACTAGTAAAAAGTCATCATTTACATTCTGTTTATTCTCATAATTGTTGAGATTAAATGCTACACCAGACCGAACACTTAGTTTTTGTTTAATTGAACCACACATTAAACTCGATACTTATACGCAGTCCTCGAGATCGATATCCGAGGGAATTCCCTATTATTATTGCAAGGCAAAATAGTACACTTTCTATTTTTCCTATCAAGTTTTTGGCGCCGTTGCCGGGGACTTCCAAATTATTGAGTTCAATTGTAGTTCAATTAAAATTGTGTTGCTCTGTAACTAAAATTTTATTTTCTATTATTTTTATATTTTTCGTTATTACTGATTTGTGTCTAACCCTTGTATGCAAGGAAAATCCTCAGCTGAATTTCGTTTTGACGCAAAGATAGAGAGAACGTTGCATGTAAGACTCAGACAAGCTAGATTAGAATGACTGGACTCCGAAGAAGAGAAAATCTTTGTCCATTCACATTCAGAAGAAGAAATTATGGTCGGAGATCCCAAGAGAGACTTTTTGGTGATTATGGTGGTGTAAACCACCCAATGAATGTGCCCAATTTTCAACTGCATCTAAGCATAATCACTCATCTTGAGAGAAGATCTTTCACCAGAAAGGTCAATAAAGACGCCAATAAACACTTGCATAGTTTTTTGAACAAGAGTGCCATGTTGAAGATTAATGGGCATACAGATGAAGCAAAGAAACTAAGAATGTTTTCGTTTACCTTATCTGAAGATGCTGAAGAGTGGTTTTACTCATTACCTGCTAGGAGTATTAATACTTGGGAAGAGATGGAGAAGACTTTTCTTGACTAATACTTTCCTGCTTCTGTTTACATTGGCATAAGATATGACATTGTGAATTTTTAGCAGAAAGAAGGAGAGTCACTGGGTGATTCCTATAAGAGATTTAAGAGGTTGTTGGTAGCTTGTCCCACTCACAACATGGATCAAACTGAGAAAATGCAGATGTTTGTAAATGACCTCTGAATGAAGGCAAAACAACTTATTGATATAACACCCAGTGGCTCATCCAATATTACAACAACCACTAGTGTGCAGAAGATCATTGATGCCATTGCTATAAATGAATACTTAGAATTGTATGACCGGGTTACAAGCAAACGAGAGAGTGTGATTGATTTGAAGTTGGAAGAAAATAAATAACTCAGAATTGAAGAAATAATTGCTGCAGAAATGGAGAAAAGGTTGAAGACAATGAAAATAGGTGCTTAACAGGTAGCTCAGGTTCAACAAGCACAAAATACTATTTATGAAATTTGTAGTGGACCACACATTACTAGGTAGTGTCTTGCAAATCCATAAAAAATTGAGGAGATAAAATTCTTGAAGCAGAATAATCTGTATTCTAACACATATAATCATGGGTGGAAGAATCATCCTAACTTCTCCTAGAAAGATCAGCAGCAACAAGCTCCTCAAAAGGCAGAGCGGGAGGTGGCTATTGAAAAGATGGTTGCCCACACCTCTCAATTTCAATAAGAGACAAGAAGCAATAATAGAAATACCACAAGTGCAATAAATTTTTTGGAAGTGCAAATAGGACAGATTGCACAACAAGTAGCTCTACAAGTAAAAGGAAATCAGAAAAATCATGAGAATGTTAATGTTGTCGCAACATGGAGTCAGAAAGCTGCTGAAGAAAAAGAAGATTAGGTAAAATATGGTGATAGTATCATAGAAGTTGATTTGGAAGTGAGAGAGAGCAAGAAAAAGCAGGAAGAAGTGGCATCACTGAAACAACTGGTTAAATCATCAAAGATAAATCTCAATGAAGTCGCCATCGAACGTCTTTTATCCCATCAAAAGAGAAGGGTAAACATCGAGAAAACCTAAAGAGGTGAAATCACGGTCTTGCAACCATAAAGATGAGGTAAGAAAGTCGGTACACAAGGGGAATGTATTAGCACCCTACACGTCAGTGGTACTCCACATGATCCAAGTATGTTTGTTCTAATCTAAGGGTGTCTAAGAGTCTAGCCTAAAGCTTTAAGAGCTAAACAAGAAAGATGCAAAGGGGGAATGCATGCAAAAGAGAAAACACGGGGAAAAGAAGAAAATATTACAAAGGCCGTTCGGTTGAGCCCCGTGATCATATGCCTACGTATCCCTTTTAAGGAATCAGAGCGCCGTAGTTCAGCTCAAAAGTTTCCATTTGTTTTGTATTTATTTAGTGAATAATATTAATTCCGCCTTCTGCCGCAACTCGACCTTTAGAGACTTACATGTCAGCGCATAAGTGAATTAACATGCTCTTTTGAAAGGTTTGAAAGAAAGGTCCCGGAGAAAAAAAAACTTTGTGTTGGTTGGTGTTTTTGTTACAGATAATAGCTAGGTGATTTCAAGAGAGAGATATTAGCCACTTCCACACTTATCCATGAAAGGGGTCTTTGAGACTTGAACCACCCCAAAGCCTAGAACGGAAGAAAAATAAGATCGAGAAGAAACCCGCTTATCATCTTCCATACTAACAAAGGTATAATTCTCATCAGTAATTTTTAAGTGTTTTAAAGTTTGAAAGAAAAAGAAGTTTTTGTTTCAATGAGATGCAAAAGAAGAAAGTATAAGGGGAGACTAGAAAAATAGCCCTAAAGTTGTCATTCATTGTTGATCCTATAGTCGAGGATAAAGGAGGGAAACATCTACCTAATATTGGCATTCATGGATACTGAAGGGGTGAAAAACACAAGAAGGGGGGGTTGAATTGTAAAACTGAAATCTAAAGCAATTGACAAGATATTTTTATCCTGGTTCGTTTGATCTCAAACTACTCCAGTCCACCCGTCAAGGTGATTTCGCCTCTCTCCAACGAGGTCTTAATTCACTATATTCAACTGAATATTACAGACTGCTTTAACAACTGCTAAAGCCTTCTTGATTCAAACCACAACCCGGTTTGTCAAGGCAACACTTTCTTACAAGGATATAAAACAATGTGTGTGGATGTTTTCTACAAAACTTTATCACAACTGTGATGTATACACAAAATGAAGCTTAGAAACTAGATTGCTAAACAATAATGAATATCAGAGTATGTGGTTTAGCAAAACTGGTAGAACGAAGATTATGGTTCAGCTTTGTGCGTGTAGAGATTTGGAGAGCATTAGCCATTATAATCTTCAAAGCCTTGTTTATATAGCACTTGAGAAGATGAACGTTGAATGCAATATTCTTGATTCAATGCTAATAACAAGCTTTCCTTATTGAGCAGATCTTGTCTGGAATGAGGCCGTTGGAATTAATTAGCTTTCAATGCACAGTACCGTTGCTTCTTTAACGCAAGTTCTGGCTTGGCTCATTCTGATTCTGCTTCGCTGCTGATGAACTATTGTGTTTCTGTATCAGAGTGTTGAGCACAGTTCTGTTCATCAAGCTTCAGCATGTACGTGAGTTGATCATCTGATTTTGACGTTCTGATGTAGCAACTTCTGATGCTGGTGTATGAAATCAAATTCTGATGCTGAATAGACGTGATCTTGCTTATCTCAATCAGAGTATCTGCAAGTCAGAACATAATAATTTTAGGCAGCAGATAGTTCATTCATGAAACTTATAAATACTATATCTTTTCACTTTGTTATCATCAAAACTCAAATATAGGGTAGTAGATTCAAACATTGTTCTAACAATCTCCCCCTTTTTGATGAAGACAAAAACTAGATATTTTAAATGAAAAATAACGTGAAAAGGTATCTGGAAAATTTATCAGAGTTAAGAAGTAAGGAGAAGTCAGAGTTAAGAGATACTCCCCCTGAGTTGATTACTTCCCTTTGATTATACGTGTTCTTCAGGATCAGATCTTTTTCTTTCTTTGAACATCAGATTATCAGAGTCTTTGACTTATCAGAAGCTTTATGTCAGAGCAGAGCTTCAGAGCTTTTCTTGTCAGAGCTTTGCTTTGGATCAGAACTTCATATTGATCAGAGCAACTTCATATTGTTCAGAGCTTCTTCGTTTTGATCAGAGCTTCTAGTCTTCAGAATGTCCAGGAGCTTCCTTGTGCCTGTAGACTTTAAACAAAACAGAAAAAAAACATTTCAAGTAATAGAGTTAGAATGTTTGAGAGTTTCTGTCTAGTTAGCCGTTATTGATTTAAATATCATTCTTGTTATCCCCCTTTTTGTCAGCAATCAAAAAGTGTTGGTGATGTGCTAAAACAATTAAGATCAGAAAAAAAAACTAATTATATTAAGATAGTTCAGAATCAGAGCAAGACAATATTACAAAACATAATCAAAACAGTACATCAGAAAATCAGGAAAACATGAAAAAATCATGCATGAAAAAAGATTTAAGGTTGAGGAGGCAAGCGTGTGAACAGGCGCTCCAGCATCGCTTGAATCTTTTCAGAAGTTTCATTCTGTTTATGCACCATGCTGACAACAGTGTCAATCTTGCTGATTTTGGGGGATTTGAGAAAGATACTTAAAAACGGTTACCAGACATGTGTCTTAATGCACCCAATCAGCGCTTTGCCTTCTCAGAAGCGTGCACGCGTTCTGCTTCAGAGATATGCTGATGATTGGATGACACTTGTTTGATGTAGTGATCAGCACGTCTGTCTTTGAGATTAGACTCTCAGATCTTTAGACTTGCATCTGATACAATCTGCATGTTCTATCTTTCTGAAAGGAGATTGATCAGAAGTTCACAGTAAAATAATTACATTCTGAAAGTAAATATATGGAATTAAAACATTTTCACTCTGGGCACACTTTCATGCTGAGATGTTTCAGAATGAAATTAAACATATCTTCTAAAAGGGGTTTAGTAAAGATATCAGCCCATTGATGGTCTGTATCTATAAATTTTAAGTTCAAAATACCTTTCTGAATATAGTCCCTAATGAAATGATGTTTTATTTCTATATGCTTAGCTCTAGAATGTAAAATAGGATTCTTACTTAAGCAAATAGCAGAAGTATTATCACAAAGTATAGGAATGTTACTCTCAAAAATCTGGAAGTCTTCAAGCTGACTTTTCATCCAGAGCATTTGTGTGCTACATCCTGCTGCTGCTATGTACTCAGCTTCTGCTGTTGACAGAGCAATTGTTGATTGCCTTTTGCTGGACCAAGAGATCAGATTTTCTCCCAGAAACTGGCAGCTTCCAAAAGTACTTTTACGTTCCACTCTGTCTCCAGCAAAATCAGCATCACAGTAGCCTACTAAGCTGTAATCACTAGATTTTCTATAAAACAAACCCAAATTAGTAGTACCTTTCAGATACTTGAAAATTCGCTTAACAGCTGTTAAGTGAGATTCTCTAGGATCTGATTGGAATCTAGCACAGATACACACACTGAATAATATGTCAGGTCTTGAAGCAGTCAGATAGAGGAGAGAACCAATCATACCTCTGTAGACTTTCTGTTCTACACTTTTGCTTACCTCTTCTCTTTCCAGAATGCACGTGGGATGCATTGGAATCTTTGATGGCTTACATTCTGAGAGGTCAAATTTCTTCAGAAGATCCCTGATGTATTTGCTCTGATGAATGTAAGTTCCTTCTGGAGTTTGATTGATCTGAATTCCTAGAAAGAATTTCAGTTCCCCCATGAGGCTCATCTCAAATTCTTCCTGCATACACTTAGCAAATTTTATTCCAAGAGAAGGATTAGTATAACCAAAAATAATATCATCAACATAAATTTGACAGACTAAGATGTCACTCTTAACTGTTTTACAGAATAGAGTAGTGTCCACTTTCCCTCTGGTGAATTCATTTTCAAGCAGAAAGTTACTTAGCCTTTCATACCAAGCTCTGGGAGCTTGTTTCAGACCATACAGTGACTTCTTTAGTTTGAAAACATGTTCTGGATGTTTTGTATTTTCAAAACCTGGGGGTTGGTGAACATAAACTTCTTCTTCTATATAACCATTTAAGAATGCACTTTTGACATCCATCTGATACAGAGTGATGCCTCTATTAACAGCAAATGAAATTAAAAGTCTGATAGATTCTAACCTGGCGAATGGGGCAAAGGTTTCTGTATAGTCTATCCCCTCTTGCTGACTATAACCTTGTGCAACCAGTCGTGCCTTGTTTCTGATGACTTCACCTTGTTCATTTAGCTTGTTTCTGAACACCCATCTTGTTCCAATGACGTTGAATCCTTTTGGTCTGGGAACGAGATCCCATACGTCGTTTATGGTGAATTGATTCAGCTCTTCTTGCATTGCCAGAATCCAGTCATTATCCAGAAGTGCTTCATCAATAGAAGAAGGTTCAATCAGAGATACAAGTCCCATAAGAGTTTCTTCAGAGTTTCTGAAGCTTGCTCTTGTTCTGATTGGATCTTCCTTTCTTCCTAGGATAGTCTCTTCTGGGTGATCCAAGCTGCTTCTGGGTAATCTCCTCTGAGGTTGATCAGCAGCTGTTGTAGGATTTCTAGCAGTGCTCCTTTCAGATGTTGAAGGAATGTCTGTGTTGAGAGCTTCTGATGACTTGTCTTCAGAACCTGCAAATTCAATTTCTATACCTGCAAAAATTTCATTCTGCTTTGACTTTTCAGAGTCAAGCTTATCATCAAAACGAACACTGATTGATTCTTCCACAATCTGTGTTTCTGTATTGTATACTCTGTACCCTCTTGAGCGTTCAGAGTATCCTAACATAATACACTTTTGTGCCTTAGAGTCAAACTTGTTCAAATAATTCTTTGTATTTAATATAAAGCAAGTACATCCAAATGGATGAAAATATGAAATGTTGGGCTTTCTGTTCTTCCACAATTCATATGGAGTCTTTTCCAGAATAGGTCTTATTGAGATTCTATTCTGAATGTAGCACGCTGTGTTTATTGCCTCTGCCCAGAAAGTCTTAGCAACGTTTGTCTCATTGATCATGGTTCTGGCCATTTCTTGCAATGTTCTGTTCTTTCGTTCTACAACTCCATTTTGTTGGGGAGTTCTAGGACAAGAGAAATCATGCAGAATGCCTCTGTCATTAAAGAATGACTCAAAATCTTTATTTTCAAATTCTCCACCATGATCACTTCTGACTTTAACGATTCTAAGATCCTTTTCATTCTGAACTTGGTTACAGAAGGTAACAAACACAGAGTGTGACTCGTCCTTGTGTCTTAAGAACTTTACCCATGTCCATCTGCTATAGTCATCTACGATTACTAACCCATACTTCTTACCACTGACTGAAGCAGTTTTAACTGGTCCAAATAAGTCAATGTGCAGAAGTTCTAATGGCTTAGAGGTGGAAACAACATTTTTGGATTTAAAAGAAGGTTTTGCAAATTTGCCTTTCTGACATGCTTCACACAGAGCATCTGAATTGAACTTCAAATTAGGAAGTCCTCTGACCAGATTGAGTTTGTTAATCTGAGATATTCTTCTCATACTAACATGCCCCAATCTTCTGTGCCAGATCCACTGCTCGTTGTTAACAGACAGAAGACATTTTACATTCTGACTCTTTAGTTCAGAAAGTTTGATTTTGTAAATGTTGTTTTTCCTCTTACCATTAAACAGGATAGTCCCATCTTTCTGACTAACAGCTTTACATGATTTTTGATTAAAGATTATATCATAACCGTTATCACTTAATTGACTTATGGATAACAGATTATGCATCAATCCATCTACTAGCAGAACATTATTAATAGAGGGAAGATTTCCATTACCTACAGTTCCATAGCCAATTATCTTTCCCCTCTGATTGCCTCCAAAGCCAACGTGGCCTCCAGGCTTAAGTTCCAGGCTTTGGAACATATGCCTTCTTCCCGTCATGTGTCGTGAGCAGCCAGAGTCCAGGTACCATGACTGGTGTTTCTGACTTGCTGCTAAAGATATCTGCAACATGTATTATTTTATCCTTAGGTACCCAGATTTTCTTGGGTCCTGATTTGTTAGTTTTACCAAAACTCTGGTTGAATTTTGGTTTCACAGATTGCTTACTGCTAGTGTATTTGATATCATGTGTGTGACCATACACAAAGTGTGAATTCAAAGGAGTGTGTTTAATGGTTAAGTCCATGACATTCTTTGGTGTAGGAACCTTACCTTGGTATCCTATTCCTTTCCTGCCGTTTCTGCTAACTCCATAGATCATTGAAGCCATTCTGCTTCTATCTATGCTTTTAGCAAGGAACTTCTGGAAACTGTGATCATACTCCTTGATGATCTCATCAGCGTTGCTGGGAGCTTCAGAAATTGGTTCCTTCTGAGAGTTTTGTAAAGTGTTTTCTAATTTTGAAATTTTATCTCTCAGCTCAGAATTTTCCAATTTGAGACTCTCAGACTTATTAGAGTCAGATTCAAGATTCCTTTTCAGGTCTCTGAATTTAGCTCTAATCTGCTGATAACGTTCCAGAATTTCATTAAGGCTTTCAGCAAGTTCAGCCTTTGTAAAGTTAACAGCGAAGTTAGGAAATACCTCTTCTGTGTCTGATTCTGAGTCTGATTCAGAAGCTTCACTATCTTCAGAAATGTTTGCCATGAGAGCTATGTTTGCCCTTTCATCATCTGATTCTGAGTCAGCTTCAGACGAGTCAGAGTCATCCCATTTGGCCATGAGACTTTTCTTCTTCTCTCTTCCAAACTTCTTTTTGGGCTTTTCCCTCTGAAGCTTTGGGCAGTCACTCTTGTAGTGTCCTTGCTCATTGCACTCGTAGCAGATGATGTCTTTGGTGTTTGGCTTCTTGCTACTGGAGGAGCCTTCAGATCTTCTGTATCCAGAGGAAGAATCTGTCCTTCTGTATCTGGAAGAAGATTCGTTCTGATCAGATCTTCTGGGATTCCTGAACTTCCTTTGTCTTTGCTTCCACAGTTGATTTACTCTTCTGGAGAGAAGGGAAAGTTCGTCTTCTTCTGATGAGGATCCATCAGATGTTTCTTCAACTGCCTGCAAAACTTTAGACTCAAATTTTCTGTTAGATTTTAATGCTAAAGGCTTACCTTGCTTCTGAGGCTCATCAGCTTCTAGCTCTATCTCATGACTTCTGAGGGAGCTTATAAGTTCCTCCAGAGTGATTTTGTTGAGATCTTTAGCTAGCTTCAGAGCAGTAACCATAGGCCTCCACTGCTTGGGTAAACTTCTGATTATTTTCTTGACATGGTCAGCAGTAGAGTATCCTTTGTCCAGAACTTTGAGACCAGCTACCAGAATCTGGAATCTAGAGAACATAGTTTCAATGGATTCAGATTCTTCCATTTTGAACGCCTCATACTTCTGAATGAGCGCCAGAGCTTTTGTTTCTTTGACTTGAACGTTGCCCTCATGCGTCATTCTGAGAGAATCAAAGATGTTCTTTGCTGTGTCTCTGTTGGAGATCTTTTCATACTCAGTATAGGAGATGGCACTGAGGAGGATGGTTCTAGCCTTATGGTGATTCTTGAAGTCACGCTTTTGTTGATCAGTCATTGATTTTCTATCAATCTTCTGACCACTTGCATTCACAGGGTGCGTGTATCCATCTGTCACCATATCCCACAGATCAACATCATGTGCTAGAAAGAAGCTTTCAATTCTGTCTTTCCAGTAATCAAAGTTTTCTCCATCAAAGACTGGAGGTTTGCCACTGAATCTGTCTCTGTCCTCATTGTTGTCATTGCTGATGTGAGAATTGTTTCCTGCCATTGTGTTTTTCTGACGCTGGATCTTGTACTGACACGGTTAAGTGTTTTAGCTCAGAACCAGGCGCTCTGATGCCAATTGAAGGGGTGAAAAACACAAGAAGGGGGGGTTGAATTGTAAAACTGAAATCTAAAGCAATTGACAAGATATTTTTATCCTGGTTCGTTTGATCTCAAACTACTCCAGTCCACCCGTCAAGGTGATTTCGCCTCTCTCCAACGAGGTCTTAATTCACTATATTCAACTGAATATTACAGACTGCTTTAACAACTGCTAAAGCCTTCTTGATTCAAACCACAACCCGGTTTGTCAAGGCAACACTTTCTTACAAGGATATAAAACAATGTGTGTGGATGTTTTCTACAAAACTTTATCACAACTGTGATGTATACACAAAATGAAGCTTAGAAACTAGATTGCTAAACAATAATGAATATCAGAGTATGTGGTTTAGCAAAACTGGTAGAACGAAGATTATGGTTCAGCTTTGTGCGTGTAGAGATTTGGAGAGCATTAGCCATTATAATCTTCAAAGCCTTGTTTATATAGCACTTGAGAAGATGAACGTTGAATGCAATATTCTTGATTCAATGCTAATAACAAGCTTTCCTTATTGAGCAGATCTTGTCTGGAATGAGGCCGTTGGAATTAATTAGCTTTCAATGCACAGTACCGTTGCTTCTTTAACGCAAGTTCTGGCTTGGCTCATTCTGATTCTACTTCGCTGCTGATGAACTATTGTGTTTCTGTATCAGAGTGTTGAGCGCAGTTCTGTTCATCAAGCTTCAGCATGTACGTGAGTTGATCATCTGATTTTGACGTTCTGATGTAGCAACTTCTGATGCTGGTGTATGAAATCAAATTCTGATGCTGAATAGACGTGATCTTGCTTATCTCAATCAGAGTATCTGCAAGTCAGAACATAATAATTTTAGGCAGCAGATAGTTCATTCATGAAACTTATAAATACTATATCTTTTCACTTTGTTATCATCAAAACTCAAATATAGGGTAGTAGATTCAAACATTGTTCTAACAGATACAAGCCTAAGGTCTATTCAATTCAAACTTAGAAAAGAGTGAATTGAAGATCCTATGAGGAGCATACGAGAGGAGAGTCTAATAAAGGAGGGAGAAGGGATGATAGGACATCACTCAAGGAATGACCAATCATCAAGTACACTCAACATTTTTATGACAAAACACAAGCAATGGATGAAACTCTTAAACACACCAAGAAAGGTAGATAAGAAGTCTTCAAAGTTTAATGGGAGAGAAATATATTAGGAGTATGAGAAAAATAGGATAAATGGAATTCAATATCACCAGATCAGTAGTATATACTATGCCAAAAATTAACCCTAAACTATGCACACAAATTTTCAAACACAAGCACTTTGGTCAAGGTATGGCCCTATGCATGCTCATAAATCAAAATTAAGTTTAAAATAGGGAAAAAGCTTGTAAAATTAAGTCAATTAAATCCTAACTTCCTAAATACTTATAAAAGTCAGAAACATGATTTAAATTTCTTGGATTAACTTGAAGAGGTGGAAATGATTGGGAATTAACAAGACTAGTTGACAAAAGGGTCAAACTAGAGAATTTTTGGAAAAATATTTGTGAGAAATGTAAGATCAAAAGTTAAAATTAAAAAAAAAAGACTTTTATGATCTTAAGTCATCCAAGAAATTCAAAGATGTTTTCATTGATTTTTAGAAGTAAAGTAAGTTAGGTTTTCAAATGTTTCTTTAGGCTTAAGCAAGAAGAAAGACCAAAAACTAATATTAGTTTCTAAAATTCGGGAAAATAGGAAAACTGAAATGTAAATTCAATTAAAAATCATAAAAAATATTTTAATGCCTAAGAGTCGGTAAGTATATTTTTATGGAATTTTATCACTAGAAGAAAATATCAAACAAAAATTATTTGCACAATATAACAAAAAAAGTAAAGAAAATGATATAACTAATGATTGATTTTATTTGCTTGTCACAAAATTTTATAAAATCAAACAAAAATTATTTTTATGAAGTAAAGTTTCAAAGGAATTCAGAACATTTTGGTGGATTTTTTAGGTTAGTAAAAATTAGAAAATAAAATTTTATAATCTAAAAGATGATGAAAACCCTAATTGAATTAATTGAATTATTTAATCTTCTAAAAAAAAGTATAAATATAGAATAAAATTCATAATACGAAAATAGACTAAAAATGAAGTCTAATATATTATTTTGAAAATTTTTGAGTGAGAGAAAATATTATAAAAAAATTAAAGAAAACAAATGAAAATGCATGAATATTCAAATATATTGAAGTCTATTACACCTTGTGATCGGTGGAAATAGAACTGACTGTTTTTTAATGCTGGATCGCGAAATGTCGCGGTAAGCAAGAGTCGCCACCGTCTTTTATTTTCTTCAACATGGACAGGACAAAAGCACAGCAAAATTCCTTATGAGAATGTTTCTCGGTTCGGGAGGTAGATTTATAAAAAGGGAAGGTGTTAGCACCCTTTCTATCCGTGGTTCTCCACGGGCTCTTAGGTACTTGCTCTTATGTTTTCAAAATGTTTGCTTTTCAAAACATGAGTGGGTTTGAAAAAGTTTCATTGAAAGATTTCTGAGTGACTCTTGTATCTGTCCTCAAGAGTGTTTGAAAAATTTGTTTTGAAAGCTTTTGAAAGTGTCAGTGTGAAGAGATTTTTGTTTGTTTTTTAAAGAGAGCAAGTACCCATGAGTCATCCACCTACCCTAAGGAATTAGGCTGTGTAAAAGTCCTTAAAGTAGTGTCATCCCACCATTGAGAGGTAGGTAGCACCACCGTTGGAGGTGTTTGGGTCAATTCGATTGTAGGGACAGTGTGGTCACCGAAGCAATAGTAGGACACCTTAGAAGTAACCCTAATGTCCTAGATCCTTTTTAATCCGAGGCAACCATTTCGAGGCAACTGGATCTTAGACATAAGGGCGACTGCTAAAACACCCTATACTTGACGACCACGTTTCGAGGCAACGAGTGAGGCGTACCCTAGAAGTGGCATGTGCATTGTGTGTTGTTTTCATGTTATGTTTATCTTTGATCATGCAATGGTGAGCTACGAGTCGTTTTTAATTATCATACATTCTTTCATGCAATTTAGCAGTTAGGAGTGCGGAAAATAAAATCTGGAAAGATAAAAGCTACGCTATTACAAGGCGCGGGTCTAAACATCGCCAAAAAAACAAAGACCCGTTTTTGATAAAGATGCGGAAAGTAAAAAAAAGCAATAAACCTAATTACTATTACATCCGGAAACACTTACATAATAATCAAATACAATAAATAACGTACGCGAAAAGAAAATTAATTGGACGTCCTTAGGGTTTTGACCCTTTTGAGAAATTAAGAGTTTTTTGATCCTTTTGCTTGAAATTAAATTAAAATTAAACTTAATTATTTAATTAATTAAAGAAAGATATTTTTTTGTGTTTTTTGTATTTAATGAAAATAAAGTAAATTAAAATCAAAAGAAAATCCTAGGTCTAAGTCTATTTTAATTATTAAGAAAATGTTAAAGTTAACCTATTTTAAGCTAATTAATTAATTTACATGTTATTTACAAAAATAATAATTAATAAATAGTAAATAGTAATAATGATGATTAATAAAATATGATTAAAAATGTCAAAACCTAATTCTATGCAATTTTTATTTATTAAGAAAAAGGATTAAAATTAAAACCTAAATTAAACTAAGTTAATTGTTAATGTTTATTTACAAAAATAGGTTAATGGTAAATTTAATAAATAATTAAAAATATTTACATTTTTGAGTTTCTGATTTTTATTAGGAAAAATTATTTTATGGTGAATTAATAATAATTATTAAAAACAATTGAAAGAAATTAAAAGAAAAGAAAAGAAAAGAAAAGAAAATTAAATATGCAAACCAAAGGGGGTGTGATGGCCCATGTGGAGGTTTGTTTTGAGCAATTCTGGCCCAAGAAGACCAAGCCTGGTTGACTTTCAGGAATCACGTGCGTGCTGTTTGATTGGAGCACACCATGGACTCCATCTCTTGGCCTTCAGATGGTTCATCAAGGCCACTTGGCAAGCTAACGTGTGAGGCTTATGGTGGAACGTTTGAGAGGCACTGCATTGGAACATGTTAAAACAAAAATCAACAATTATATGGGGGACCTGGGAATCGAACCCAGGTCCCAGTATTTGCCAGCCACGTCTCCCACCATCTGAACCATGAAGCGCGTTTGTATACATATTGATAAACAAATATTATATATGAAAAGTGATAATTATGCTGGAATTCAGAAAAAGCGCGCCACTCATTTGAATCAACTAGTCACATATTGCCACGCCTGTTATCTTCTTCGTTTCACCTACAAATATGAACAAGATAGCGGGGGTTTTAAACCCCCATAAAACAAAAGTCCCAATAATAGCGATTAGAGCTATGGGTCACATAAAAAGAGCGCGAGGGTCTTAATGGTTTCGTCTTGTCTTGAAGAATTTATCTATATAGGTCTTGAGGCCTAATTTTACAGCATATGAAAACCCCCAATATGGAAGCTCTGAAACCCTAGCGTTTGTCCATGGCAGATTTTGATACAGGATGTTTCAACACAATTAATCCACACCAAAAGCTTCAGGAAGATGTCAGCAACACAAATCAATAATCAAAACATATCAATGATGCATAAAAAATGGATTTTGATTATGGCAATGTTTGTTCAAACCGTGACTCTGTTTTACCGTTTCTTTGTGTATTAGAGCTTGTTCTTGATGGCAATAGACTCCTGGAGACTTAGGCAAGGTGTTGGAATCCTTTTTAGGCTTTGAATCATGCTGCAATAATGATTTCAGTTTCACAATTTTCTTGAGTTTTTGCAATTTGGTTATGGAGTTCTTAGAAGCAATTGTGTGTCCTCAGCACTAGGGTTAGCTCTTGCATTTGTATTGGAACAGAATTAGGTTAAAACCTTGGCCCAAAAGTCCATGAATTTAAGTTTTCAATCTTTGATTTTCAATCATATAATTTCCAATCTTTTTTCAATGAAAACCTTGCCAATTTGGGAGATCTTGTCCCCTTGAGTGATGCACGAGATCTTTAGCATGTGTGGAGTGTATTTGCTTCATAAAAAGATTTGACAACCATGCTTTGATATTTTTCTACAATTAAAACCAATTAAATGAATTAATAATAATAAAAATTCAATTAATTAATTAAAAATAAGAAAATAAATAATTTTAAGTTCAATGGGTCGTGCATAGGCTTTGGGTAAAGATTCAAGAAAGAATTTGAGGCCCATTAGCAAAATTGAAGTGTTTTAGGCAAAGTTGACTTTTGAAAGTTCCCAAAAATTTCCCAACTTCGACAATGCATATATTGCTCAATTTTTAATCTATGAACATGTTCTTAGACATTTTGGAAAGGTCTTGAAGTCCTATAACCAATTCCTTTGGTCCCATGTCATTTTGATTTACCAATCTCAAGTTATGGTCTTTGACTTAAAATGTCTTTTTGTTGACTTTTGAAAATGACCTATAATGTTGAAATTGATAACTTTTTGTGAGAGCATTTCTTGGACTTGGAATGTGAAGATGAGTTGTAGGAAATATCACCCCCTTCAAAATGAGCATTGGATGGGATTTTTCTGATAAGCCATGAAGGAGTTATGCCTTGGTCAATTTACAGTTGATTTTTCAACTGTCCAAAAATAGAAACTTTTGCATCTTGAGACTTTTTGAGCCATGCTTGTGGAATCATGATCAAGAATTTATCAAATGATGATTGTGGCTTCAAAATAAGATGTTGACCAAAATTTTTGACTTTTGACTGTCAAATGACCAGTTTGCCCCTGCAGTTGACTGTGAAGCATTTAGGGCTTTTGACTGTGCAACTTGATGCTGTGAGTCTTGAAACTTGACATATAGATGCTTGACAATGTATATAGGCATATGGGACTTGATTGGACCCTTGAAAGCCTCAATTTCTTTGCAAGAACCAAAACCCTAATTTTGACTGTGTTAGGAGGCAATTGGACTGTGCAACCCTTAATCCATTTGAAGCTTGATCTTGCCAAATCTTGAAGAATATGGGAGGGCAAATTTTAGGGTACAACAGTTGCCCCTGTTCAATCTTCTTAGACTTGAGGATGTAGATTGGCTGGCGTGCCTTTCGTAATCCGAAGGTGGAAGATGATTGAACACTAAAGTGCCCAGAAATTTGCACTCACATAGTGGAGTATCAGCAATGTGATGGTGAGAATGGGCTTATAGATGCCATTTGGAGAGGTGGTGGATAGGACGATGGGCTTATAGATGCCATCTGGAGCTGTGATGGAGCCTTGTCGGGAATGAGCTTATAGATGCCGTTTGGAGAGATGGTATGTGGATGGGCTTATAGATGCCATCTAGGTGTCGATCGCGTAAGAGATTCCTTAGCGAGAACTTGCGTACCTGAGAAAGAAAAATAATTACCTGGCCTGTTACAGGGGTTGATTTTCAAACTCTTTATGTAGATATGCCCTGGCTGGATACAGGTATCGAATCTCTAAACTCTTCATGCAGATCTGCCCTGGCTGGATACAGGTATCGAATCTACAATCAATCACTCACAGATATGCCCTGGCTAGATACAGGAATCGAATCTAGAATGTGGTCGTCCACAGATATGCCCTGGCTGGATACAGGAATCGAATCTCTAAACTCTTCATGCAGACATGCCCTGGCTGGATACAGGAATCGAGTCCAGAATAGTCGTCAATAGATGTGCCCTGGCTGGATACAGGAATGGAATCTTCGAACTCTTCAGACGTGCCCTGGCTAGATACAGGAATCGAATCTGGAATTAGTCGTCAACAGATATGCCCTGGCTAGATACAGGAATCGAATCTTCAAACTCTTCAGACGTGCCCTGGCTAGATACAGGAATCGAATCTGGAATTAGTCGTCAACAGATATGCCCTGGCTGGATACAGGAATCGAATCTTCAAACTCTTCAGACGTGCCCTGGCTAGATACAGGAATCGAATCTGGAATTAGTCGTCAACAGATATGCCCTGGCTGGATACAGGAATCGAATCTTCAAACTCTTCAGACGTGCCCTGGCTGGATACAAGAATCGAATATGGAATTAGTCGTCAACAGATATGCCTTGGCTAGATACAGGAATCGAATCTTCAAACTCTTCTGACGTGCCCTGGCTAGATACAGGAATCGAATCTGGAATTAGTCGTCAACAGATATGCCCTGGCTGGATACAGGAATCGAATCTTCAAACTCTTCAGACGTGCCCTGGCTGGATACAGGAATCGAGTCCGGAATAGTCGTCAACAGATATGCCCTGGCTGGATACAAGAATCGAATCTTCAAACTCTTCAGACGTGCCCTGGCTGGATACAGGAATCGAGTCTGGAATAGTCGTCAACAGATATGCCCTGGCTGGATACAGGAATCGAATCTTCAAACTCTTCAGACGTGCCCTGGCTGGATACAGGTGTCGAATCTGGAATTGCGATAGTTGATAGTAATCATCTTTGTATTGACCTTTTTCCTGAAAAGGCGAAACATTAGTTGTATGCAATGTCATGATGCATGAAAGGCGTGATATTCTCAAGAATAAATGAGATCGTGTCGTATGCACTTTATCATGTATGTAAGCAGGATGTATGAAATGTGAAATGTTTATGAATGTGTTTTCGTCTGGGAAAATAAATCCTT
Organism: Vicia faba; assembly: GCA_948472305.1. Taxonomy (NCBI): domain Eukaryota; kingdom Viridiplantae; phylum Streptophyta; class Magnoliopsida; order Fabales; family Fabaceae; genus Vicia; species Vicia faba. The sequence continues at coordinate 318,326,630 of OX451736.1, read as the reverse complement.
GACGAATGCCGGGAGCTTGTTGAATCCTGGGCTGATGTTGAAGAGTAGAGCTCTTTGTTTCCGCTGGGGATGACGGTTGCGAGAATAGACCTGTAGGAGAAGATGACTCCCTTGGGGAATAAACTTGTTGGAGAGATTACTCTGCGGGAAATTACTCTGTGGGAAGAGATGCTTCGCTGAGGTTTGATGACAACTTCGTTGGGGATACCGTTGATGAGTTATGTTGGGGAATTTGATGAACTCCGCTGGGGGATAGGAAAACTTTGCCGAGGACGATCTTTCTGTGGTAATTAGCTGAGGATAACCCAGTTATAAGCTCTGGTGGAGAATAACTTTGAATAAAGCCGGGGAGATGCGCTCGTACTCTGCAGGGAGTGAAGGTATCTTGGTCGTGTTCTTCAGCTGAACTTACCTTGGTACCTCGGTGGACAGAGCAACCAGATCATTTAGACAATTCTCATTGCCCCTGTTTCTGCGGGAGAAGGTACCTGTGGAGGTCTTGATAACTGCCGATTGACAAATCCTCTTCTGGTAGGCAAGTGACGAGATGTCGGAACATAGTCGTACATTTTTTATCCCTAACTTTTGCCTGGACCGCTCTTTCGGGTTTTCAGTCCACCGGGATACCCATTTTTGCCCAAGCCGCCTTTTCAGGTTTTCGACTTGCCAGGTGTACAAATTTTTCTTTTCATCCCTTATTTTTGCCCGAACCTTTTTGGTTCGCCGGGAAGCCCTTATTTTTGCCTAGGTGTGTCAACCTAGCGGGTCTTTGATTATGCGCAGTATTTTTTCGTCTATGTCCATGCTCTCAGGATGTAGGGAGGTGCCCCTATCAGTAGTGTTGTGTTGCCATACTACCAGAAGATCTTTGTTTGATCGTCCAATGCCCCAAGTGATCCAGATTGGAGATTTGCCCCAAGCTGGTTGGCCTTTTGAGAGATTCTCTGAATCTTGACTTAACTGCCCCAGATGACGGACAATGATCACGTCTGCCCCTTGGTTTGGAAGTGCTTTTGTTCACTAGATATTCTTCGTGCGAATTTCTTTGTTGTTCGAACAAAAATTCATATGCAAACAAAGTTATGTTAAAAATGCAAAGCTTATGTCTGTCTTGCAGTTTTTTTGGAAAAGGCATTTTTTCAGTAAAACAAGCAAATTTTGTAAAATGTGATGTCAACTTAAGATTTTACAGCGAGCCCTAAGGAGTCAGGATACCTTTGGTAACAATATGCTTTCGAACTGACCCATGCCTCAACTAGGACTTTTAAGGATTGTAACGTGGCCTGGTTCACGGTTTAAGAAACAAAGGATAAAGGCTCAAATTTTTATTTGTACCCACCCGCTCTTCGTGATGTTCTTCAAACCTAAACTCAGCTGATCGTGCGTTAGACCTTTTTTGAGTCTTTGCTTTGATATTCCAATGATGGTTCGGATACTGACAATTTATTTTGACTAGGCAGTCATTTTTTGTCGAGGGTTTGTAGGACCTCTTTCTTTTTGATTTTGTTATCCCTGTTTTTTGCCTGAACTGCTTCTTTTGTGATTACAGTCAGCGGGATGCCCCAGTTTTAGTAAGTCTCCTTCATAGGTTTTGACTTAATGGGTTTTTATTTTGAAAGATAATGACTGCCTGTCCTTTATGATTATTCGAAACCATTACTGTCTTTTGTTTCAGAAGGACTTCTTTTGATGCCATTCGTTGTGCACCTGGATCAACTGAGAAGACTACCCTGCCCCAGGTTATGATTAAGGGTTTTAATTTTCGAAAAGAAAAACTCCTACTTCTTTGGCTCAAAGGGGTTGACGAGGGATTATCTTCCTTATAACTCCAGTGTTTAGGAATTGAAACAATGCCTGTACCTCATCAGCGGGGTTCGTTCAAAAGCATACTGTAAATATCGTGGTATCATTTTCGTCATCCTCCCTCAAGAGGCTTAGAATTATTAATCGAGAGTTGATCATCACAGAAAATATGAAAACAGTTTGCACATAGGGAATACGAAATAATTACTTCAAAACAGACATGTGTAATGCATTAATGAAATAACAACGTTTGACATAAAATGTTTGAACAATCAAAGAAAATACAACTTGAACATTCGAATGAACAAAAAATTCCAATCCTAGCCATGTTTTGGCAAGGGAGCAGTGATCACATTGGGAGCCTCTGGAGAGTCGAACTAGACTTCCTTTGCATCGATTAGGTCCTGAACCTTGTTTCTCAAAGTCCAACAATCATCTGTAGCATGCCCCGGGCTGTCAGAATGATAAGCGCAAAAGGCGTTGGGGTTATACCTTGAAGATGTCATGTTGGGATTCTTTGAAGGGTCCCTGAGAGTTACCAACTTGGTTTCCAGTAATTGTGGCAATATCTGGGACAAGGTCACGCCTAGGGGAGTGAATTGTCTTTTAGGTCTCTCTTCCCTTTGTTGATTGTGACGCTGAGGAGCACTGGCCGGCTTTACAATAACTACCGCGTTGACATCTTGGCGGTGTTCGGAACTATTCTGCCCTCTTGAGCCATAGACAACACTAGATTCTCTCTTGGATGGTTTCTTCTTAGTGCTCGAGGAGTCACCATTCTGTATCTTCCCCGACTTGATGCCAGCTTCTATTCTTTCCCCAGTCAAGATCAAATCTGTGAATCCAGCAGAAGAATTTCCAATCAGGTGGTTGAAGAATGGACCAGACAGGGTCCCCAAGAACATGTCAACGAGCTCACGGTCAGTCAACGGTGGCTGCACCCTTCCAGCAAGGTCCCTCCATTTTTGAGCATATTCTTTAAAGCCTTCGCCTGCACCCATAGACATCCCCTGAAGCTGAGTGCGCGTGGGAGCCATGTCGGCATTATACTGGTACTGCTTGTACAATGCAGTGGCCAAGTCCTCCCAGCTGCGGATGTTGGCTCCATCCTGCTGATAGAACCACTCGAGTTGAGTCCCTGACAGACTATCCTGAAAGAAGTGAATCCACAAATTCTTGTCAGCCGTGTAGGGCTGGATCCTCCTTATGTATGACCTGAGGTGCAGCTTAGGACAGGATGCCCCGTCGTACTTTGCAAAGGCAGGTACTTTGAATTTGTGTGGGATCACTACCCCAGAAGACAGACCTAGATCTTCGAAGTCCAGGCCGAGCACTTTTTGTATCTCCATAGCACTCAACCGGTCTTCGAGCTGTTTGTACCTGTCCTCAGCGGGAGGGTACTGTTCATCATTGAAATCCGTCTCGTTGTCGGAGACCACTGGACTAGGGACCTCTCTCTCATGGGGACTGTCTTTTCCAACAGATGGGGTAGTCTGCTCAACCTTATTTCGTGATCCATTCCCAGATTTGCGTCTCGGGTTGAACAACACCGTCCTCTTCTTCTTCTTCTTCAAGAGCAGAGTCTTCAAATCCTGTTGACCTTGGGCTAGACTCTTAACCAACTCCTAGAACTGGGCCTGGAGGGCCTGGAGGGCCTTGATAGCTTGTTCGTTGGATGATTCAGGATTCATGATGACTGCTGAAATAAACAGCGAAGAAGATAAGTGACATGTCAAAAGGGTACCTGTGATGCAATGATATGTATGTATGCATGCAATGTTTTCAAGGATCTCGCGGGGTGAACAAGAAAATTATTAGAATTTGAGTTTCGTAGCTTGATTGAAGTAACTTCATGTTGTTGAGAGTCCTTCTTCAAGAGTCAAGGCTCACCATATCGAGTGGGTCATAGCCCCTGACAATCTTGGCTAGAGGAAAATAAATCCCCTTTGCCCCTTGCTGGACAGTTGGTTCATCATGACCTGCATCACAAGCCCTTGAGATCCTTGAAATGGGTTAGTCTTTATGCAGGATGCATGCAATGGTATGATGTTATGCTATGCATGGAGTGATATAAGTAACCCTGTTATGAGTCCAGATTAAGGGCTGTAAACAAAACCTGCAAGAAACCAGTGTGTCAGATAACAGGCATGCAAGTAGTCAAGTATGAAAGCACACAAGTCACACAAGAGAGCCCTTAAATTTTAGGCCAGCATGAAGTTTAGGTATTACCCTCTTTCAGTTGGTGGGCTCAAAAACCTGTCCTATCAAAAGTAACCGGGTTCTAAGGATCTCAATATCATTGGGTTGTTTTCTATGTTCATTGTTTCGATTTAGCCACTGAACTGGCGATCAAAATATTCCAAGAAAACAACCCTCAATGAGTGTAGTATCGAGTATCAACCAACTTCGGACTGCACCAAAGTCAGTCATCTCACTACCCTAAAGAGGCCAGGATGGTCAAGTAAGGTTCCTAAGGTCAGTTGATGCTTCACGACACCACGCGGCGGCCCCGTACTCTCCTTGACTTGACTCAAGGGTTACCGGTACTCACCAAAGTGCCACATCAACGTAGCAAACTGCTTCAACCGTGTCGGTATACCCCACACAGTTCCCTCACAGTTTTGTTGCTACTTTCTAAGAGGTATCCCCCAGATCCGGGTTAGGATCTATAGAACTCCCAAAACAGGCCCACAATATTAAAGCAATCAAAACAGGCAATTGAAAACATAAGTATAATCTATCCTAAGGTACACCTCACTTTAAGTAGTATCCCCAGCAGAGTCGCCAGTTCTGTGATCGGCGGAAATAGAACAGACTGTTTTTTAATGCTGGATCGCAAAATGTCGCGGTAAGCAAGAGTCGCCACCGTCTTTTATTTTCTCCAACATGGACAGGACAAAAGCACAGCAAAATTCCTTATGAGAATGTTTCTCGGTTCGGGAGGTAGATTTATAGAAAGGGAAGGTGTTAGCACCCTTTCTATCCATGGTTCTCCACGGGCTCTTAGGTACTTGCTCTTATGTTTTCAAAATGTTTGCTTTTCAAAATGTGAGTGGGTTTGAAAAAGTTTCATTGAAAGATTTCTGAGTGACTCTTGTATTTGTCCTCAAGAGTGTTTGAAATATTTGTTTTGAAAGCTTTTGAAAGTGTCAGTGTGAAGAGATTTTTGTTTGTTTTTTAAAGAGAGCAAGTACCTATGAGTCATCCACCTACCCTAAGGAATTAGGCTGTGTAAAAGTCCTTAAAGTAGTGTCATCCCACCATTGAGAGGTAGGTAGCACCACCGTTGGAGGTGTTCGGGTCAATTCGATTGTAGGGACAGTGTGGTCACCGAAGCAATAGTAGGACACCTTAGAAGTAACCCTAATGTCCTAGATCCTTTTTAATCCGAGGCAACCATTTCGAGGCAACTGGATCTTAGACATAAGGGCGACTTCTAAAACACCCTATACTTGACGACCACGTTTCGAGGCAACGAGTGAGGCGTACCCTAGAAGTGGCATGTGCATTGTGTGTTGTTTTCATGTTATGTTTATCTCTGATCATGCAATGGTGAGCTACGAGTCGTTTTTAATTATCATACATTCTTTCATGCAATTTAGCAGTTAGGAGTGCGGAAAATAAAATACAGAAAGATAAAAGCTACGCTATTACAAGGCGCGGGTCTATGCATCGCCAAAAAAACAAAGACCCGTTTTTGATAAAGATGCGGAAAGTAAAAAAAAGCAATAAACCTAATTACTATTACATCCGGAAACAGTTCCATAATAATCAAATACAATAAATAACGTGCGCGAAAAGAAAATTAATTGGACGTCCTTAGGGTTTTGACCCTTTTGAGAAATTAAGAGTTTTTTGATCCTTTTGCTTGAAATTAAATTAAATTAAACTTAATTATTTAATTAATTAAAGAAAGATGTTTTTTTTGTGTTTTTTGTATTTAATGAAAATAAAGTAAATTAAAATCAAAAGAAAATCCTAGGTCTAAGTCTATTTTAATTATTAAGAAAATGTTAAAGTTAACCTATTTTAAGCTAATTAATTAATTTACATGTTATTTACAAAAATAATAATTAATAAATAGTAAATAGCAATAATGATGATTAATAAAATATGATTAAAAATGTCAAAACCTAATTTTATGCAATTTTTATTTATTAAGAAAAAGGATTAAAATTAAAACCTAAATTAAACTAAGTTAATTGTTAATGTTTATTTACAAAAATAGGTTAATGGTAAATTTAATAAATAATTAAAAATATTTACATTTTTGAGTTTCTGATTTTTATTAGGAAAAATTATTTTATGGTGAATTAATAATAATTATTAAAAACAATTGAAAGAAATTAAAAGAAAAGAAAATAAAATAAAATTAAATATGCAAACCAAAGGGGGTGTGATGGCCCATGTGGAGGTTTGTTTTGAGCAATTCTGGCCCAAGAAGACCAAGCCTGGTTGACTTTTAGGAATCACGTGCGTGTTGTTTGACTGGAGCACACCATGGACTCCATCTCTTGGCCTTCAGATGGTTCATCAAGGCCACTTGGCAAGCTAACGTGTGAGGCTTATGGTGGAACGTTTGAGAGGCACTGCATTGGAACATGTTAAAACAAAAATCAACAATTATATGGGGGACCTGGGAATCGAACCCAGGTCCCAGTATTTGCCAGCCACGTCTCCCACCATCTGAACCATGAAGCGCGTTTGTATACATATTGATAAACAAATATTATATATGAAAAGTGATAATTGTGCTGGAATTCAGAAAAAGCGCGCCACTCATTTGAATCAACCAGTCACATATTGCCACGCCTGTTATCTTCTTCGTTTCACCTGCAAATACGAACAAGATAGCGGGGGTTTTAAACCCCCACAAAACAAAAGTTCCAATAATAGCGATTAGAGCTATGGGTCACATAAAAAGAGCGCGAGGGTCTTAATGATTTCGTCTTGTCCTGAAGAATTTATCTATATAGGTCTTGAGGCCTAATTTTACAGCATATGAAAACCCCCAATATGGAAGCTCTGAAACCCTAGCGTTTGTCCATGGCAGATTTTGATACAGGATGTTTCAACACAATTAATCCACACCAAAAGCTTCAGGAAGATGTCAGCAACACAAATCAATAATCAAAACATATCAATGATGCATAAAAAATGGATTTCGATTATGGCAATGTTTGTTCAAACCGTGACTCTGTTTTACCGTTTCTTTGTGTATTAGAGCTCGTTCTTGATGGCAATAGACTCCTGGAGACTTAGGCAAGGTGTTGGAATCCTTTTCAGGCTTTGAATCATGCTGCAATAATGATTTCAGTTTCACAATTTTCTTGAGTTTTTGCAATTTGGTTATGGAGTTCTTAGCAGCAATTGTGCGTCCTCAGCACTAGGGTTATCTCTTGCATTTGTATTGGAACAAAATTAGGTTAAAACCTTGGCCCAAAAGTCCATGAATTTAAGTTTTCAATCTTTGATTTTCAATCATATAATTTCCAATCTTTTTTCAATGAAAACCTTGCCAATTTGGGAGATCTTGTCCCCTTGAGTGATGCACGAGTGTGTGGAGTGTATTTGCTTCATAAAAAGATTTGACAACCATGCTTTGATATTTTTCTACAATTAAAACCAATTAAATGAATTAATAATAATAAAAATTCAATTAATTAATTAAAAATAAGAAAATAAATCATTTTAAGTTCAATGGGTCGTGCATAGGCTTTGGGTAAAGATTCAAGAAAGAATTTGAGGCCCATTAGCAAAATTGAAGTGTTTTAGGCAAAGTTGACTTTTGAAAGTTCCCAAACATTTCCCAACTTCTCCAATGCATATCTTGCTCAATTTTGAAGCTATGAACATGTTCTTGGACATTTTGGAAAGGTCTTGAAGTCCTTTAACCAATGCCTTTTGTCCCATGTCATTTTGATTTACCAATCTCAAGTTATGGTCTTTGACTTAAAATGCCTTTTTGTTGACTTTTGAAAATGACCTATAATGTTGAAATTGATAACTTTTTGTGAGAGCATTTATTGGACTTGGAATGTGAAGATGAGTTGTAGGAAATGTCACCCCATTCAAAATGAGCATTGGATGGGATTTTTATGATAAGCCATGAAGAAGTTGTGCCTTGGTCAATTTACAGTTGACTTTTCAGCTGTCCAAAAATAGAAACTTTTGCATCTTGAGACTTTTTGAGCCATGCTTGTGGAATCATGATCAAGAATTGATCAAATGATGATTGTGGCTTCAAAATAAGATGTTGACCAAAAATTTTGACTTTTGACTGTCAAATGACCATTTTGCCCTTGCAGTTGACTGTGAAGCATTTAGGGCTTTTGACTGTGCAACTTGATATTGTGAGTCTTGAAACTTGACATATAGATGCTTGACAATGTATATAGGCATATGGGACTTGATTGGACCCTTGAAAGCCTCAATTTCTTTGCAAGAACCAAAACCCTAATTTTGACTGTGTTAGGAGGCAATTGGACTGTGCAACCCTTAATCCATTTGAAGCTTGATCTTGCCAAATCTTGAAGAATATGGGAGGGAAAATTTTGGGGTACAACACACCTACTAAAGACTAAACGTGCTGTAAAAGGAATTCAAATCATGTTCAATTGGAAGCGGACACGTCATCGTCCCTGTCTTCCACCCATGCCCTAACGTACTTTGTTTAGTTTGACATGCTAACTTTAGATCACGATTTCTCTTTCATTTCTTGATGAGAATGAACAAAATTTTGATCAAATTAAAGATCTCATAGAGTAGATTAACATAGGATCAAATATTTTTCAAAATGATGTACGAAACATGGAAAAAAATTGAGGCGAAAATCACTGAAATCAACAAATTATGAATGTGTAAAACAGAAATCAACATGATATTTTCATATCCATGAATCTTTTTTGTTTCTTCACCAAATATATTGATGCAAATATCAAAGTTCATCAGAGAAGTGCAAGGAATACGGATGTGCTCTTAGATTCTTCAGATGTTGCAAGAACAAAATGAAAATTAAACACGAAATTACTGCAACAAGCAGTTTGTACACAACATGAAGAGTACATATTGAACTTAAAATTGCACATGACCACATATCAGATCTAAAATCTGGCCAGCTACATTATCATACAAGATCTACATCCTGAATGTAAGCAAAAGATTTAGATCGAGGCTCAAGAACAACTTACCTCAAGTAAGTGAAAAATAAATTCACTTTATGCCTCTGAACTTGAAAGAAACTCGTGAACCTTTTTTCTTTCCACTTTAATGTAGTATAACTGTGTAGAAATTGAAGCTTTGAGCTATGAATTTGAGAGAGAATTTGAAGAAGAAAATTTTGTTTTGAGAGAGAGGTTTGAGCTTCGAGGAGAATTTTCAGAGGTTTGGTGTGAATGTCAAATGAAGCTCTCTCTGAAATTAAAGTGAAGAGGAGTTTATATAGAATGGAAAGTGTGTTGAGGAAGTTTCTATTGAGGGTAGGATAATCATTTGCAGTTTGGAGCCATTGGAGACAATTTTGAAGCTTGCTGCATTTTATGTTGTTTTTGTTTGAACTTATAGTCGTTTTGGGGAGTTCATAGGGAGTAGAATGAGATTTTGATGTGTGTATAGCACATCACACAAGACTGTGTGCATAAAAAAAATCTGGTACACTACATGCATGGCTCATGATCAGCTCAGTTTCAACCTATAGAGCTCCCAATTGGCTCGTGCAATTTCTTTGCTTAAGAGGCCTTCAGAAAGCTCTTTCAATGTGGATCATTATAGAACTTTGAATTTTTGAAAATGGTGCTTGGGTTAATAACAAAAGTTTATATAAGGTTGAATAAAATTGGGACCTATAGGCTTAGGCGCGCGCGTGACATGTTTATGCGCTGGTTAAAAACTCAATTTCATGCCCTCAATTTCTTATGGTCATATCTTCCTCATTATTTTCTCAAATGAGGTGATTCAAATATCCATATTAAGCTTAAATGTCCCATTACAAATCCCTTTTTAACCATTTTTCAAAATAAATCCTAAATCAAGAGATATATCTCCATGAAAATAGCACACCATGTGTTTGTGAAAATGCTGGCCTGAACGTGCAAGGATGCCTAGTCATGTCCCAACTTTGTGCCTTGGACTTCTAAGCTGAATAACTCAAAATTCCTTCACTTTTTAGATATGGAAACACATTGACAAAGTTGTATAATTTCTCTTAGGCTTTCCAGGCATGTAGGCTTTGCACATTTTCAATAAAAATTGAAGGAGTTGTGATGGTTCAAAATTCAGTACTATAAATACTTAAAAAAATTCAAATTCTCAAGTAACTTCTTACACAAGTTATCTTCAAATCAACCTTTTCTCTTGATTTTTTTGCCACTGTTGCTCACGAAATGTGAAAATAGGGACATTGGATTGATGGTTGACCAAAAGCCCCCTTGGTCACATTTGAATTTGGTTGACTTTAGTTTAAAATGACTGTTTTGCCCATTTTGATCAATTGAACCCCTTCCAATCAGAATTAGCACTCAATCCTTCAATCTTAGGTGCTTATTAACATGTAGAGAGGCATGGAATCAAGTTTTGCCCCAAAAGTCAGAGATTTCCTAATTAAATTCAAAACCCTAACTTTGACCCTTTGTACTAGGAGATAGTGATCAATCTTTAAAACCCTCATTCCTTTGGATAAATTGAGAGATTATTTTAACAAAGATGCTTCATATGATGATGAGAAGATGATACTTCACAAATTTGACTCCTACAAACCTCAAACTCTTCAACTGGTCAAAACCCTAATTTGAGAGATGAATATGAGAAAATGTGATTCAAGAGTTAACACTTGCAATTTTAAACTTTTGATGAATCAAAGAGACAATTGAGATGTCTTGGGGTATGAGAAACTCTTGTAGCATGTGAAACTCGAAGATTGAGGGTGTGAGACCTTTCGTGTCCTAACTGTCAATACAATCAACTTTCAATAACTTACAAAGGAATTTGGGAAACCTAGATACCTTGATCCTATCATGATAATGCATGAGTATGTATGATGAATACAAGCCATGAAAGTAAAGATAAAGAGGGAAAATTTTAGGGTGCAACAGCTACCCCTATTCAATCATCTTAAACCTGATAAGTGAGAAAAGAGACTGCTCTCGAATGTTTAAGTTGGAAGAGGATTGAATATTAAAAGAACCCGAAAATTTGCGCTCTGAATTAAACAGAAGTGCAAAAACATTGATAACCATATTTTTGATGACACCAAGCAAACCCGAGAGAAATAGTGAATATTAATCCCTAAACAGGATGTGCTAGGATGAAGCTGGGACACAGACCATAAAGATGAGATAAAACTCAACCCAGGAAAACTTAAAGAGACTAGATTCCAGAAAAATGCGTCAGGGAGGAACTGACGTGTAAACAAGGTAAATGATTAACCACTCAACTTAAGAATATTAGTAACCACTAGGATCTTAAGATTTTGGAGAAGGACTAGTAACCACTAGATCTAGAATAATAGTAACAACTATATTCTAGGGATGTCGAAGAGTAACCACTTGATTTAAAAAGACTAGTAACCACTAGACTCAAGAAGATACCAATGACCATTAGATCTACAAGAAGGATACCAGTATCAACTGGTATCGACCTAATTGGAACAATGTCTTTCTAAACCAAATCCATTAGAACATTTAACCAAACGCTGGGAGTCGAGGGAAGGTAACGAGTAACCACTCGACCTTAAGAGTACTTCAGAGGATGTGCCAGGGAAGAACTGGATCACAAACTAAGCAAAGAGTAACCACTCAGCTTACAAGGGACTAGTAACCACTAGACCTTAGGAGTACTCAACAGAATACCAATAACCATTGGATCCAAAAGATACCAATATTAACTAGCCTCGACCAAACTGGAACAGTGCCTTCTGAACCAAAACCATTAAAATGTTTAACCAAACACTAGGGTGTCAAGTGAAGGTAACGAGTAACCACTCTACCTTAAAAGTACTACCCAGGATGTGCTAGGGAATAACTGGATTAAAAACTAAGAAAATAGTAACTACTCAGCTTAATAAGGAATAATAACCACTAGACCTGGGAGTACTCAACAGGATACTGATAACCATTGGATCCAAAACAAGGAGAACACCTGATAGCCTCAAACCGGGGAGAACCAGTAACTACTGAAACTTACTTTGGAATTAAAGAGACATAGAAACAAGTAACCACTTGATCCTAGAGTAGCTAGTAACCACTAGACACTAACGAATACCAAAACATTGCATTCGAAATCAGGTGACAAGTATCGAACTTGACTTTGATAGGAACTGATAACCATTATACCTAAGGCAAACGGGTAACCACTCGACTCAAGAAGACTAATAACCACTTAGGCTCTTGATATTTGCTGCACTAGGGAAGAACTGGACCGTAACAAGGCAAATGAGTAACCATTCGACTCAAGAAACTAGTAACCACTAGGCTCTTAAGATTTGGGGAAGGAATAGTAACCACTAGACCAACAATACTAGTAGCCAATAGTTTTAAGAAATGTTGCGCCAGGGAAGAACAGGATCGCAACCAAGCAAGCGAGTAACCACTGGATTGAAAAGCGGGATACTGAGGATAGAGACCTCATTGGGGATATTATCAAATTTTAAGAAAATCCATTGGGGAAAATAAAAACAAAAATGGCTTATGTTTCGATGCATGTTTGAATTATTATTTTTTATGGGGTAATGTTCCAAAAGAGAATGGAAACAATACATTTTGAGGATGCAATGCGATGATGCATGATTTTAAATGTTTCACTAGTGAATGGCCAATCGAGGAGCCAACAACTAGCAGGCCGAGACCTGATAGGATTTGCAAAAATAAATTGTTGACTTCGATGGGGAGAAGTAAACATGTTGCACTCTTTGAACGAGGACGTCACATGGGTACATTTCTGGGAGTACCAATAACTATTGGATTTACGGAGAGTAAATTATTGACTTCTTCGATGGGGGAGCAGGAAAATCTTAGAAAAAATACATCCATGCGCTTCGGCCCATTTGAGTACAACAACTCCACTGGGGAAGGAGAGGAAATCTCTAAGAAATCCCTTATCGAGGAGAAGAACCTTCTAACACGACTTGATTAGAGGAAAGGGTAAAATTTCAATATTAGAGAAAACTTCTGCTTTATGAGTGACTACTCACCAATAAGCGCACTCTCGTGAACATTCACTGGGGATTTACGACTCTTTGTCAGGCTTCACCAAACTACTCGCTAAGGAGAAGAAAATTCATTGAGGAACAAATATTCATTTGGTGAGAAAAGACTTCTTGAACAAAAGTACACTTAAATTTTGAATTACACTGAGGACGGATACAAAATCCCTGGTTGCTAGGGAGTGAGTGAAATCTTAGAAGAAAGCTCATTGATGTAGATTGTGCTGGAAAAGAAATCCTCATAAAGCATTTGCCGATATATAACCTCACTTGGGAGGGGCCACTTCCTGAAATCCAGACAAGTATAGACTTCTTGGGGAATAAGGAAAATATGCGCAATTCATCAAAAAGTAACGACCTTCACAAGTACGCATCAATAGATCTTCCTGGGGATATGAGAATTCTTAAGAGAACTCTACAAAATGCTAGTCACACCAGGGAGGTAAACCGTTGTATTGAACCCGCCAACACATGTTTCGCTTCCCCTAGAAGTAGAGAAAATTGGATTAAGGATTATACATTGGCAAGTACGTCCTATCAAATACCATTTCTTGAATGGCATCAAAGTGAAGACAACTCTAGAGTTGAATCCAATAAGGAGAAGCGGGCTCTTACATACTTCACTGGGGAGAGTATTCTACTCCAAACAACCTTAACAGGTGAACTTCTGTTGAACTGAAGTGCTGACCACACAGGGGAGTTATCCAAGAATCTCCATATTCAATTAAACTTAAACCCTATGCTTGGGGAAGCCTCACTATGGAGTAGTAGAAACTTCAATGTTGCTGGGGAAACGACCCAAGCTCAGGATACAATAATCATTATTGAAAGAAATACTATTATGGTATTGGCGATCGTGTAAAAGTATAGGGATAATGATTCCTGCAAGCGAATCAAACCAAATGTGCCCCAAGTATAACATGATGATATAGCCTACCAACCTGGCTACAAACAACTTAAAAGTAATATTTTTATTTTATTTAACATGCTCGTGCAAAACCAACATGTTTCCTAATGCAAATGATTATCAAAATTATATTGGACGCTTCTGCAAGCAAAACAGTAAAAGAAAAATAGAGCAATCTTTTTTGAATAAAATGAATTCTTTTATTGATCGATATTAGCCTGTAAATAGGCATTTTACATCAAGAAGAAATTCATAGAAAGAGGTAATTGCGAGAGCAAATGAAAGAGTATTTACAAATAATGGTAATGTGAAACGGATATCCATCAGGTTCCAATTCTTCTATAACTCTTATAACCTCGAAGATCTCATCACTTTTGCTTTCTGAAGAATATGACTGGATCGATTCCTACCTTTCAGGGTGACCAACTGTAAGTAGATGAAATCAAAGATCTGACGCTAGACGTAGTCATTCGCTTTAAATACCTATTTTTTTCCTAGATCGTCCTTTCGGTTTTTCAATCCACCGGTGTTACAACTGGTTTTTTAATTATAGTCGCTACCCTTAATTATTATCCTAAAGGAATGGAGTATAAAGGAATAACCCTAAAAGTCAGAGATTCTAGATTTGGACTCGGTACTAGATGATGGGAATGTATTAAGCACCCCTCCTCTACCTTGTTCGCAAGGATACTAGGTTTAGAAGCATTATGTTTAGGAAATAGGGTTTTTATTATTAAAAGGGAAGTAGGGTTTGAGTTTTAGTTTGTAAGTATGAGAGTGCGCCTAAGAGGGGGGAGGGTGAATTAGGTACTTTAAAAGTTTTATCGTTTTAGTGAGATGGATGTTATTTTTCTGGTTTAGTGGATGAGTTTACAAATTTGTTTCTTTCTTTTCTGGTTTATGACTAGTGATGAAAGCGGTAAATGCGGAAAAGTAAAGAACACAGAGATGTATCCTGGTTCCCCTTACAGTCCGAGAGTACTCCCGTCCCCTTTTAACATGAAAGAGATTTCCTTAATGTTAGATCTCTAGACAAGACACCCTAGTCCTTCTATACAAGACTCTAACCAATAAAACCACCAAGAACAATCCTCTTGGATTTTCACTATGTCAACAATGATAACAATACTCTCAAAGTGACAACCCACTTGTATCCAACAATCCTGGAAAGAAGAGATTTAAAAACACTTAAACTTATTTCCAACAATCCTGGAAAAATAAGTAAGTAACTATCAATATTTGATTTTGAGTGAGTTGAGTAGTATTGATCACTTATAGTGATTTAAGTGATCAATACTACTCAAGATATAATTGCTCAAAGTTTTCTGTTTAACAATGTATGAAAATGTGCAGAAAACTTATGTATGAAAGTGAAGAAATGCTTGAGTTTATATTTTGAAAATTCAGGAAATATATTTGGAAGAGATGTTGAAACAGATTTTGAAAATGAATATTTATATGTTCATAAAACCCTTTTGAAACATCATAAAGTTATGAAAATGAATCATGAACAAATTCCAAGATTGAGTGAAAGGTTTCAATGAAAAGGTACTATGAACAGGCATGTGAAAAGCTGTTGTTTTTCAAAATCGTGCAGCATGCAATCGATTGCACCCTTTGTGTAAACCGATTGCACAAGGTTTCAACAACTATATTTTCAAAAGTTTTAAGTGTGCAATCGATTGCACTAGCAATGTAAATCGATTGCATGAGAAACAAAAGCAAACATTTTGAAAATTTTAAGTATGCAATCGATTGCACAAGCAATGTAAATCTATTGCACTGAGAAACAGAAGCAAAAGATCTAAAAATTTGAAGCATCAATCGATTGCACTAATATGCAAATAGATTGCACTCAAGTGAAAAAGGAATTTTAACTTTGAAAAACTTGAGTAATGATTTTTTAAACATTTCTTTTTTATCATTGAGCATCTATATCTTAAGATCAAAGTAAGTAATATTATTATACCTTGAAAGTTGTTAAGAGCTTTGAACTGAAGATTTTGTCCATAGATGCTTTGAGCTTGATCATAAATATTTGCCTTCTTTGTAAATCATGGTTTGTCTTCATCAAAACAAAAGTTCATTTGAGAAGCTTGATTTTACATTCTCCCCCTTTTTGATGATGACAAACAATCTTGCTTTATGCGTTGTAGTTTCCAGAAAGAGCTTTTCTCCCCCTAAGATACAAACCTCCCCCTATGTATGAGAAGGTTGGAATCCTTTGTATTTTTTCATCTTGGTTTAAGAGTACCTTTAAAAAATTAAGACAAGGAAAAATACAAGCATAAAGTACCACATCCTTCTCCCCCTTTGACATTATCAAAAAGAAGGGAAAATGCATAAAAAATGAACAAAATACATATAATAATATTGAAAGCTTAACCATATCCATATTTCTTCATGATGCTTTTTATCATCCTTTGATAAATGCACATAGTAGATATCTTCATCAAAACATGATGTTGAAGCTTTTGTCACAAAGTTGTCTTTTACTTAGAAGTTGTCTTTTGTTCTTCAACAAAAAGTATATCTTCAATGGATATGAAAGTTAGTGTATCAACTTTGCCAATGCCAAGAACTCTTCCTTTAAGGTATTCCCATATGTAAAATAATCCTTGGACTTGAACTAGATTTTAAAATTAGTGTATGTCTCCCGTCATATGCTTTGAACAACCACTATCAAGATACCAAATATTGTATGTGGTCTTCAAGCATACCTACAAAACAAATTAAGTTTGATTTGGTACCCAATGTGCTTTGGGTCCATCATAGTTAGTTCCTTTCTTAACCCACACATAATGCCCAATTGCCGCACTAAAGTTTCTAACATATGAAGCATTAGGTGTATGGCCTTTAATATCACAATAATAACAAGTAGGTTCAAAGTTACTTCTATATCTAGAAGGATAAGATTTCTTCTTAGGAAATGTTTTCTTTTTAGGATAGTGATGAACTATTTTAGGTTTGTTCACTTTCTCTTTGGATGATTGATCACTAGCCTTAACAAAGATATTTTTATTAGAACTTGGTTTTGAAAACTTTGAATATCCAAGTCCACTTTTATCATTGGAATATATTTGTTGGCAAAGAACACCTTCCAATCCCATTTGACCTTTTTCATATCTTTCAATAACTCTTTTTAATTGGACAATTTAGAAAGAGAGTGATTCACAATTTTTTCATACAAAATTCTATTTTTGCTCACTAAATTTTTATTTTTCATCTTTGAGATCTTTTTCCATAGACTCACATTTTTCTTCTAAAGATGAAATTTGTTTCTTTTGAGATAAAATATTTTTGTATAGAATTTTGCATTCATTTAATAGTTCATCTATAGCATCTTGTGCATCACTATCAAAAAGAGAAAATTCATTACTAACCTCATTGTCTTCATCATCGGAATTGTGTGAGGCCATCAATGCTAGATTTGCACGTTGATTGTTTTTGGAATCATAAGATGAACTTTCCCATGCTATATATGCTTTCTTTGACTTCTTATCTTTATTTCTCTTGAAATATTTCTTCTTCTTGTCAAGTGTAGGACATTCACTTTTAACATGTCCCTTTTCTCCACATTCAAAGCTTATAACCTTCCTTGTTGGTGCTTCCATTTTTCTTTCTTTTCGTAGAACCTTTTCAATCTTCTTGATAAGATCATCATCTTCACTACTAATGGATTCATCCTCTTGATTGCTGTCATGATTTTTTATCCTTGTATTTAGAGCCATGTATCTTGAATCTTTTACTTGGATTTCATGCTTTTCAAGTCTTGCAAGTTCCGTCTCATATTCTTGAAGTTTTTCGAATAAAGTGGCAGAAGTCATTGTGGATAGATTCTTCTTCTCGGATATTGTTGTCACTTTTGGTTGCCATTCCCTGGATAAAGATCTAAGCACTTTAAGATTAAGTTCATAATTAGTTAAAGTCTTACCAAGTGCTTTCAAATGATTTTTCAAGTGTACAAATCTTTTCTGCAAGTCAAGGATTGATTCTCGGGGCTGCATTCTGAATAGTTCGTATTCTTGACTCAAAGTATTTAATCTGGATCTTTTAACTTCAGCGGTTCCTTCATGAGTTTCTACCAAGGTATCTCATATTTCTTTCACCGTTTTGCATGTTGAGACACAAAAGAATTCATCCATGCTAAGTGCACCTTGAATAAGGTTTATTGCCTTTTTATCATAGAGAACTTTCTTCTTATCATCTTCGTCCCATGCAACTTTAGGCTTTGATGAGCCAGCACCATTGATTACCGTTATAGGGATAAATGGACCATTATCGACGGCATCCTATATTTCTTCTCCTTGTGCTTCTAGAAGTGCCTTCATGCGTATTTTCCAAAAGTCAAAATATTCACCACAAAATAGAGGAGGCTTGTTTTTACTACCACCATCTCTGAAAACGGGATTTTGATTTGCGGAAGCCATTCTGGATCTTTTAGGAGCAGGTTACCTATAACCTGCTCTGATACCAATTGTAAGTATGAGAGTGCGCCTAAGAGGGGGGGGGGGGTGAATTAGGTACTTTACAAGTTTTACCGTTTTAGTGAGATGGATGTTATTTTTCTGGTTTAATGCATGAGTTTACAAATGTGTTTCTTTCTTTTCTGGTTTATGACTAGTGTTGAAAGCGGTAAATGCGGAAAAGTAAAGAACACAGAGATGTATCATGATTCCCATCACAGTCCGAGAGTACTCCAGTCCCCTTTCAATATGAAATAGATTTCCTTATTATTAGATCTCTAGACAATACACCCTAGTCCTTCTATACAAGACTCTAACCAATAAAACCACCAAGAACAATCCTCTTGGACCAAGAACAATCCTCTTGGATTTTCACTATGTCAACAATGAGAACAATACTCCCAAAGTGACTACCCACTTGTATCCAACAATCCTGGAAAGACAAGATTTAAAAACACTTAAATTTATTTCCAACAATCCTAGAAATATAAGTAAGTAACTATCAATATTTGATTTTGAGTGAGTTGAGTAGTATTGATCACTTAGAGTGATTTAACAATGAATGATCTTCTCTTACAATAATAATATTGTACAATGACTCAAGATATAATTGCTCAAAGTTTTCTGTTTAACAATGTATGAAAATGTGCAGAAAACTTATGTATGAAAGTGTAGAAATGCTTGAGTTTGTATTTTGAAAATTCAGGAAATATATTTGGAAGAGGTGTTGAAACAGATTTTGAAAATGAATATTTATATGTTCATAACACCCTTTTGAAACATCATAAAGTTCTGAAAATGAATCATGAACAAATGCCAAGATTGAGTGAAAGGTTTCAATGAAAAGGTACTATGAACAGGCATGTGAAAAGCTGTTGTTTTTCAAAATCGTGCAGCATGCAATCGATTGCACCCTTTGTGTAAATCGATTGCACAAGGTTTCAACAACTATATTTTCAAAAGTTTTAAGTGTGCAATCGATTGCACTAGCAATGTAAATCGATTGCATGAGAAACAAAAGCAAACATTTTGAAAATTTTAAGTATGCAATCGATTGCACAAGCAATGTAAATCTATTGCATTGAGAAACAGAAGCAAAAGATCTAAAAATTTGAAGCATCAATCGATTGCACTAATATGCAAATAGATTGCACTCAAGTGAAAAAGGAATTTTAACTTTGAAAAACTTGAGTAATGATTTTTTAAACATTTCTTTTTTATCATTGAGCATCTATATCTTAAGATCAAAGTAAGTAATATTATTATACCTTGAAAGTTGTTAAGAGCTTTGAACTGAAGATTTTGTCCATAGATGCTTTGAGCTTGATCATAAATATTTGCCTTCTTTGTAAATCATGGTTTATCTTCATCAAAACAAAAGTTCATTTGAGAAGCTTGATTTTACATTCTCCCCCTTTTTGATGATGACAAACAATCTTGCTTTATGCGTTGTAGTTTCCAGAAAGAGCTTTTCTCCCCCTAAGATGCAAAACTCCCCCTATGTATGAGAAGGTTGGAATCCTTTGTATTTGTTCATCTTGGTTGAGAAGTACCTTTAAAAAATTAAGACAAGGAAAAATACAAGCATAAAGTACCACATCCTTCTCCCCCTTTGACATTATTAAAAAAAGGGAAAGATGCATAAAAAATGAACAAAATACATATAATAATATTGAAAGCTTAACCATAGCCATATTGCTTCATGATGCTTTTTATCATCCTTTGATAAATGCACATAGTAGATATCTTCATCAAAACATGATGTTGAAGCATTTGTCACAAAGTTGTCTTTTACTTAGAAGTTGTCTTTTGTTATTCAACAAAAAGTATATCTTCAATGGATATGAAAGTTAGTGTATCAACTTTGCCAATGCCAAGAATTCTTCCTTTAAGGTATTTCCCATATGTGAAATAATCCTTGGACTTGAACTAGATTTTAAAATTAGTGTATGTCTCCCGTCATATGCTTTGAACAACCACTATCACGATACCAAATATTGTATGTGGTCTTCAAGCATACCTACAAAACAAATTAAGTTTGATTTGGTACTGTTGTACCCCAAAATTTGCCCTCCCTTTCTTCAGGAAACCATCTTAGATTTTTCAAAGTCCCCCGAAACAAATCCAAGTCCTGGGTTATCCTTTTGCCCAAGCAAGCCACTTACAAGAGCAAGATGGTCTCACAAACTCCGGAAACAACGCTTTCATCTTGAGGAAAATCAAATTCTAAGTGTTTCTTTAAAATAAATGTTTTTAGAAAAATCAGCGCTCCAGAACTTCTGGACCCATTCCAGATGAAGACGGTCAGAAGTTGCAAGCTTGGCTCAGCGTGGTCAGAAGTTGGCTCTTCAGCAGCTACATCAGTTCAATCAGAAGTTGTAAACGTGGTTCAGAGTGTAAGCCTCAAACAGAACATGCCCCTTCAGCAGTTACACAAGCTCAGTCAGAACTTGCTAAAGGAATACAAGAGAAACAGGAAAGTATGAAGGCTCCTTCAGAACAGGTCGAAATCAGAAGATGAAAGGCCAGAAGGATAGGTGTCACTGATACAGAATCTCTAAATCCAAATTGTCCAGAAGTAGATCCAAGGAACGTACCAGAAAACCAGGAGAATTTCCAGAGCATGCTAAGACAACAGGTAGCCAAGGCCAGAGCATGGTTTACGCTGCTGATTCAACGCTGGTTTCCCTTACCAGAATGTTGGTATTGACAGGTCTTGTCACCATTTAATGCCCATTAATGCTTCCAACCACTCCTGAGCATTCACGTGTGGCTTGGAAAATGCTTTTGCACAGATTTTGGCATGGGTCTTCACGCCACCGCCCATTTCAGAGGTCACTTCCCCCAATCTACGCCTGCTGCTGCTACCTAGGCTGAAAGATAGCTGTTATCACAACTTCCCAGGAATTTCTGTCAAAGAACAAATTCAAACTCTGTTGGCGCCTTAAATGTTCAAGACATCCACAAGAACTTTGCCTATAAATAGAGAGCTTTCATCACTGCAAAAGGAGTTCAAGAAAAAACAGAAAAACTGCTAAGAGAGAAACGAAACTCCTAGCAACATAACATTCTGAAACTCTGCCAAAATCTCCAGCTTTGTTTCATAACTTTAAGTTTCTCATCTTCAACTTCATCAAACATCCAGCTCTTTTCTGTAAACCAAAAACGCTCTTTCCAAACTTCTGACCCTATACACGTATACACCTTCACTTCCCCTTTTCCAAATCTGTCCAGAACACCACCAGAACCAAAAGCTAACTTTCACCCACCATTTTCCAGACAGTCAGGTAAGCACCTGCTGACCCTCACCACACTGTTAAGCATCATCAGCTGTGCATATTCAAGTGACATAATGTAAATATTCATGTTATTGCTGTTTATGTTCTGAGGACTTTCATACCTCAGAACGTTCTGAGCCAGTATAGGACTTGCCTGTGACCTTGGTGATTCTGACCTCTGAAACATTTTTGCTATTTTGCTGGATCTGTTCCAAATATGTTTCCTGTTTTGTAGAGTAACAACAGGATTGCAGATGTTCTGATTAGTACAGAAAAAAGCCAAGTGCTGACTTTGACGTTAGCACATCTGAAGCCTGTTTTGCTGTCAATGACATCAGAACCTCTGAGAGTTATTGCCTTTTCAGCAGAATCAGAACTTCTGGTTTCTCCACTAACAAACTTCTGTCTTGCAGCGCAGGGAAATCAGAACTTCTGGTTTCCCAACTAACAAGGTTCTGTTTTGCAGGTTCTATAGTCAGAAGTTCTGACTCATCCAGTTTCACCAACAGGTTGATCATCTGACAGCGGATCTGGGTCAGAACTTCTGATGGCCTCCTAACAGCGCGCGGGCTCCCTCTCTCTCTCTCTATATATCTTGTTTTTCGCTATTTTCTTTTTTGTCTATTTTTCTCGTTGAACCCCCCATGTACAAATGTGTATCCCCCTCCCCTAATTATTGTAATAGCGTAGGATTTTACATTTCCGCTTCTTATTGCTAGTAATTAGGACGTGTATGGCAAGATAAAATCAATGAAATAGAAAAACCTAATTCAAAGAAAAACTCTTGTATGCAATAAAACACACTTGCACACTAACACCCCTAGGGTTATATCCACTTGCTGCCTTCCAAAATGGACCATGCTTGCACGTCGAGTATCTTTGGCAAAACAAAATCAAATGATCATAAGTCCCTCGATGACGCTTTCGAATGTTGCCTAAAACGGAATGATCATAGTCCCTTCAAAGAAAATTGCCAAAGACACTTGGCACCATTGCATTCATGGTCTAAACGATGACCCGCGCCCGTCCCTTTCACATCCTAACACAAGATTGTCCACCAAATACAATGGTGGAACAAAATTGTTAAAAGGGTTAAAAACATAACAAAACCTTTGAGAACTTTAGGGTAGATCGCTCTTAAGTACTTGTCAAACTTGCAAAACAAAACACTTGCCTAATTTCAAAATCACACATCACTACACTTTCAAAACAACTTTCAAAAACAAATGAAAACTTTTTCAAAAGACATACACCTTTGTATACATCCCAACATGGATCATTACAAAGGTTGCCACCACATTGGCCTCTTTTCAAAATATTTTCAAACCCACACACACTCAAGCACCATTTCAAACAATTGAAAACAAAAGGCAAGTGATCTAAGCAAGTAACTAAGAGCCCATGGATAACCATGGATAGAAAGGGTGCTAATACCTTCCCTTTCTATAATCTACTCCCCGAACCCAAGAAAACATCTCAAAAGGTTTTTGCTGTGCTTTTTAACCTTTCCTTAGGATAAAATAAAAAGTCGGTGGCGACTCTTGCTAACCGCAACATTTGCGAAAACAAACGCAAAACCTCAAGTCAGTTCTCCCACCGTATCACAGAACTGGCGACTCTGCTGGGGAGATTCTTTAAGTAGAGTAACCTTAGGGCTTAGATCACCCCCTTGCATGACTAATTGTGTGATTTGCTTGCTTTATACTTGGGCTCTATTGTTTGGGTTTATAATCCTCCACCTGGATTTTGGGAAACATTCATAGATAGCAATACGTTGTGGAAACTGTGCGGGGTATACCGACACGGTCTAAGCAATAGCTATATTAGTGCGACATATTTGTGAGTACCGGTAACCCTTGAGTTCAATCAAGGAGAGTACGGGGCCGCTGAGTGATGTCACTAAGCACTAATGACCTAGAACCTTACTTGACCATCTTGGCCTTTTATTAGGGGTAGTGAGATGACCGGCTTTGGTGCAATCCGAAGTTGGTAGATACTCGATACTACACTCATTGAGGGTTGTTTCCTTGGAATATTTTGGTCGCTAGTTAAGTGGCTAAACCAAAACAATGAACAATGAAAACAATCCAGTGATATTGAGCTCCTTAGAACCCGGTTACTATTTATAGGACAGGTTTTTAAACCAACTACACTCAAGAGGGTACTTACCTATGAAACCCCATGCAAGCCTGAAACTAGGGTTTGGTGTGATTTGCTTGTACATATGTCTTGTGCATACATCATAAACATCATAAAGCATCATATGCATTCACTAACCATTTCAAGGGTTTGGATCTTCATCATTGTTCTTGTTTTGTAGGTCATGGAAATACCTCGCAGAAATACCATTCAAGTCAACCTTGTGAGAATCTCTCCTCAACTCAAGGATATCACTTCAAGAATTCCGGAAAATTCATCCTTCAGTGAAAGACATGGTAGACTGCTCAGCCTAGCCAATACCAACATTGAAGAAGACATGATAAAAGTGTTATTCCAGTTCTTTGACCCTCTTCACCATTGCTTCACTTTCCCTGATTATCAGTTGGTTCCCACTTTGGAGGAGTTTTCTCAACTCCTAAGAATCCCTATCCTTAATCAACTACCCTTCAACGGTACGGAGAAGGAACCAAAGCCTGAAGATGTTGCTCGAGCACTACATCTACAACCATCTGAAATCAAGGGGCATTGGGAAACCAGAAGCGGCGTCAAAGGATTCTTAGCAAAGTTCTTGTTTGAGAAGGCACAAGAATGTTGGAACTCATTGGACCTACAAGCCTTTGAAGAGATTGTGGCACTCCTTATCTATGGGTTGGTCTTGTTCCCAAATCCCGACCAATTGGTAGATGTCAACGCTGTCAAAATCTTCTTGTCCATAAACCCAATACCAACATTGCTTGGGGACATCCTTCACTCATTTTACACACGAACAATGAGAAAGAGGGGTGTTCTCATGTGTTGTACTCCTCTCCTTGCAAGGTGGTTTATTTCGCACCTTCCGCAATCTGTCCTGAAGAATGACCAAGGTACAAGGTGGTCCCAACGATTGATGACTCTTACTCATTCTGATGTACATTGGTGTTCTCGGTCCAGAGAAAATGTCATCATCGTCGATCGTTGCGGGGAGTTTCCTAATGTTCCTTTGCTTGGAATCAGAGGAGGTATCACCTACAATCCTTGCCTAGCTTTGAGACAATTTGGATATGCACGGAGGGATGGCCCTCATGACATGTTGATTCCTAGCCTAGTTTTTGACTTCGACAACGATGTGCAAGGACTTCGCCAAAGATTCATCAGAGCTTGGGGAAAACTCAACAAGGTTGATAGCAAGACTCTGGGACACAAGAACTCCATCCCTCTTGAGCCCTATCTCAAGTGGGTACGAGCCCGAGCCCAAAGTCTAGTGATGCCTTATCCTCATGTACTCCCGGTGATTAAAGAGCCCGTCAATAAAGGAGAGGTTCCCTACACCATCCTGCATCCAGACATGCCTACATCGTGGGAGGAAATGCAAAAAAGTTGGATTCAGCTCAAGGAGGAACGGAACACCTTTGAAGCTAGTTACTACGCCAGTGAAAAGAAGGTTCTAGAGCTTACCCGCCGACTCCACGAGCAAGAAGCCCTCAATACCTACATCGCACCAAAGAGGATGCGCAATGTCTTTCTACCTTGAGAAGTTTATGTTGTAATATTTGGCCCATGGGGCATTTATGTACTAACAAATTTCTTCTTATTAATATGACGTGCGTTCTTCTTTGTCTGAAACAATTTTGAATGTCCTAAATCCTTGAATGCATTGCATACATCAGCATCCCATTCATCATGTGCATAAACAGGTCTCACTCCAGGTTTCCTTATCTATCTGTTGTTTATTTCAGTAGGATGGATCTCGAACAAACAGTTAAAGACCTACAAGCCCAGAATGCACAGTTCCAGCAACTCTTGATGACCTTGGTCAAGAGTCAAGAGGATATCAAGGCTCATCTGGAGAGTAGAGACCCAGTGAAGAAGAAAAAGAGGGTCGGAGTGGCTACTTTGGGGAGAAGATTTGACAGAGAAGCTCGGAGGGTGCTTGAATTTCCTCCTACTTCTGATGAAGGGACTAGTAAAAGAGATCGAGTTGCGGTGCCTTCCGAGTCTGATGCAGAGGAGGAAGAGGTTGAAGAGGATGAAGATTATTCTGACCAGCAGTATCCTCCAGCTGATGATAAGTACAAGGGTTTAGAAGACAGATTGGCTGCTATGGAATTGCAAAGGGTACTGGGTTTGGATTTTGAAGACATGGGCTTGGTCGCCGGAATTGTGATTCCCCCAAAATTCAAGGTGCCAGTGTTTGTAAGGTATGACGGGTTGTCCTGCCCCAAAATGCATCTCAGGTCCTATGTGAGAAAGATTCAACCCTATACAGCAGATAAAAATCTCTGGATTCATTTCTTTCAAGACAGCTTGTCGGGAGCTCAGTTGGAATGGTTTTATCAGTTAGAAGGGACCAGTGTCAGAAATTGGGAAGATTTGGCCACCGCTTTCTATAAACAATACCAGTATAATTCTGATCTTGCTCCTACTCGTACCCAACTTCAGGGTATGTCACTAGGAACAAGTGAGGGATTCAAAGAATATGCACAAAAATGGAGGGATTTGGCTGGCAGGGTGCAGCCTCCTTTAACCGATCGTGAGCTCGTTGATATGTTTCTTGGGACCCTATCTGGGCCATTTTTCAATCATTTAATTGGTAACTCTTCCGCGGGGTTTACTGATTTGATCTTAACGGGCGAAAGAATCGAGGCTGGCATCAAGTCAGGAAAAATTCAGAAGGGTGTCGCTGCAAGTGTTGAGAAGAAGCCGTTTAAGAAGGAGACAGCTATGGTATATTCTCAAAGAAGAGCAGGGAAGGTGGAGCGTCGGCCGACTGTGGGGGCCGTAATGATTCAAAACACTCCGAGTGAGCAGCCTCGCTACAACCAATCCAGACCAAATCAGCAACGGGTGGAAAGGCCACAACGGCAGTTCACCCGTATTAATATGACTCCAGCGCAGGTGCTTCCCCATCTGTTGAAATTGAATCTTGCCACTATCAAGGAGGCGCCAAAGAATGTAAATACATCCTCTCCGCATTATCATGCCAATGCTAAATGCGCCTATCATTCAGACAGTGTCGGACACGACACCAATGATTGTTGGGCACTCAAGCATAAGATCCAGGACCTGATAGAGGCTAAGGAGGTAGAGTTTGACGCTCCAGAAAAACCCAATGTGATATCTGCACCTATGCCGAAGCACGGTCGGAATGTCAATGCCATTGAAGAGGATCTGTATGTTGCTGACGTTAGTGATCTGACTACTCCACTGTTAACCATTAAGTTGAATTTGTTAAGGGCTGGGATCTTCCCGGGATGTAAAGAAGACTGCTACTGTTGCCACTCTCTACCGTTTGATTGTCCACTATTGAAGAAAGGCATCCAAGGCCTCATGGATAGCCGACAAATTTTGTTCGAAAAAATTCCTGCCGTTCCAGTTCATGTTGAAAATGTCTCAATCATAACCATTCACGCCAATCTTTCCGAGGCCGTCAAAAAGCCAGTTAAGATTACACCAGCTGCAAAGTCTATACCTTTGAAGATAACAATGCCAGGGCCTGTTCCCTATGTCTCCGAGAAGTCGATACCTTGGAACTATGGTGGTGACATCTACTACCATGGTATCAAGCAAGTCGAAATAATTGAAGAAGATTCAGATGATGAAGAAGCCAGCATTAGTAACATTGCGGGCACCAGCAAAATCACCAGGAGTGGGAGGATATTTTCTCCAGAGATTGCTCCTCCAAAAGCAGTCTTTGGACCCTCATCAGCTAAAGAAGTCATCCCTGCACCAGTAAAGCTCTCTTCCAGAACTCCTTTGATTGAAGAAATTTTCGTTCCTAGTGCTGTCTCTCCTACCATTGCCGATAAAGGAAAGGGAATACAAGATGAGCCCGTCAGGACGAAGGCTCAACCCTTGGCGATTCCAGAAGCTTCCAAGAAATAAATGGACGAGATTTTGAGGATAATCAAGAGAAGTGATTATGATGTGGTGGAACAGTTGGGGCAAACCCCCTCCAAGATCTCCATGCTGGCACTATTGCTTTGCTCAGAAGCGCACGCTCAAGCTTTGATTAAGTTTCTGAAGGCAGCTCATGTGCCCCAGGAAACCTCTGCGGATCAATTTCAGAATTGCATGGCTAGTCTGACTGCAGACAATGGATTAGGTTTTTCTGATGCCGACCTGACCCCTAAAGGCCGAAACCACAATGATGCGTTACATATTTCAATCGAGTGTCGCGGAACCACCCTTGCACATGTTTTGGTTGATACCGGTTCATCGCTGAATGTTTTGCCTAAGAAGGCCTTGGACCGGCTAGATTGCGAAGGTTTGGAATTGAAGCCGAGTGATATTGTCGTCAGAGCTTTCGATGGGTCGAAGAGAATGGTCCATGGAGAAGTTGAGATTCCTATCAAGATAGGTACTGAGGTGTTTAAATCCACTTTCTACGTAATGGACATCCGTCCATCATACTCCTGCCTGCTGGGTAGACCTTGGATACACCATGCTGGGGCCGTCACCTCCTCCCTGCATCAGATGCTGAAGTATCCCGTAAAGGGAAAGATCATTACTGTCCATGGTGAAGAAGAGTACATGATCAGCCATTTAAATTCTTTCCGATATGTGGAGGTTGGAGGGGAGTTCATTGAGACACCGTTTCAACATTTCGAAGAAGTGCCTCCTAAGATAGCAATGGCGAAGTTGGCAGCTGAGACACCGAGACAGATGGCCAGAATGGCATCTCTGGAGGATGCAAGGGCTGCAGTTAAAGAAGGGAAGAATTCAGCGTGGGGGCAGTTACTCGATTTTCCGCATAAGGTTGATAAGCTGGGATTAGGTTTCACCACCGCTGGCCAGAAAGCTATGCGCCGGTCAAAGATTGAGAGGGCGCCAGTCAAAATTTCTCCTTACCGAATCAACACCCTGGAAGATGAAGACAAAGAAAGCAACTTTGAAGAATGGATTCATCCAACTGTCAGAGGAGGGTTGAGCAATTGGGAGGCTAAGGACTTTGTCCCCATTACTTTTATTCCTCAGTAATTTATCTATCAAACATTTCCTATTTGGTCTGTAATATTTTACTTTCAAACAATCCGTACACTATCTTTTCGCCTCCTGCCTTACCCGGGGCATGTAGGTCCACTTGTAAGGGTTTTGACTATTTTTCATATTCATATGCCATGTTTAATGATTCATTGGACGTTTTTCATTTGATAAACTGCTTGTGTTCATTTTCTTTCCTTTTTGCATTTTTTGTTTAAGGATGGCTATCCCTTACACACACCCACACCCCCCAATGCAGGTACCCATCCACTCCGGATTCCACGGGTGACTATTCTGCTGTATCTTTCAATAACTCTGAAGACCTGATCAATCTAGCCGAGTATGAAGATGACGAAGGTTGTGAAGTGCCAGGGGAACTAGCCAGACTTCTGCAACAAGAGGAAAGGGCCATCTTACCGCATGAAGAGCCATTGGAAACTGTCAACTTGGGAACCGAGGAGAATCGGAAGGAGGTGCAAGTGGGTGCCAACCTGGAACCAGAAGTTAAGGAACGCTTGGTACAGTTACTGAATGAGTATGTTGAAATCTTCGCTTGGTCCTATAAAGACATGCCAGGTCTAGACACCGACATCGTGGTTCACCGTCTCCCCACAAGAGAAGATTGTCCACCAATCAAGCAAAAAGTTCGCCGAATGAGGCCTGACATGTCTGAAAAAATCAAAGCAGAAGTAATGAAGCAGTTCAATGCTGGCTTTCTGGCTGTTACGTCCTATCCTCAATGGGTCGCTAACATTGTGCCAGTGCCTAAAAAGGATGGCAAAGTCAGAATGTGTGTGGACTACCGGGATTTGAATAGGGCCAGCCCTAAGGATGATTTCCCGCTACCTCATATTGACATCTTGATCGACAATACAGCTCAGCATAAGGTGTTTTCCTTCATGGACGGATTCTCGGGCTACAATCAAATCAAAATGGCCCCCGAGGATATGGAGAAAACAACTTTTGTCACACAATGGGGCACTTTCTGTTACAAAGTGATGTCGTTCGGGCTGAAGAACGCAGGGGCAACTTATCAACGCGCCATGGTAGCTTTATTTCATGACATGATACATCATGAGATTGAAGTTTACGTAGACGATATGATAGCTCGGTCGCAAACAGAGGAAGAGCACCTTGAACATCTGGAAAAGCTGTTTACCAGATTGAAAGAATACAAGTTAAGGCTGAATCCAAGCAAATGCACTTTTGGAGTTAGGTCCGGTAAACTCCTGGGATTCATTGTAAGCAACAAAGGCATTGAAGTCGATCCGGCAAAAATAAAAGCAATACAAGAGATGCCTGCTCCCCGTACTGAAAAGGAAGTTAGAGGTTTCTTGGGGCGCATAAACTATATTGCCAGGTTCATTTCGCATTTGACTTCTACCTGTGAGCCAATTTTCAAACTCTTGAAAAAAGATCAGGTAGTTGAATGGAACGACGACTACCAAGCTGCTTTTGATAGAATCAAGGAGTATTTGCTAGAACCTCCTATTCTGATGCCACCCGTCGAAGGAAGACCATTGATCATGTATTTGACCGTCTTGGATAACTCAATGGGGTGTGTTTTGGGCCAGCATAACGAGTCTGGTCGAAAAGAGCATGCTATTTATTACCTTAGCAAAAAGTTTACCGACTGTGAGACTCGCTACTCACTGCTCGAGAAAACTTGCTGCGCTTTGGTATGGGCTGCTCGCCGACTAAGACAGTATATGCTGTCCCATACTACTTTGTTGATATCCAAAATGGACCCTATCAAATATATCTTCGAAAAGCCCGCTTTATCTGGAAGGATAGCCAGATGGCAAATGATCTTGACCGAGTATGACATCCAGTACACCACCCAAAAAGCCATAAAAGGGAGTGTATTAGCTGACCATCTGGCTCATCAGGCTATCGAAGACTATCAACCCATGAGATTTGATTTCCCAGACGAGGACATCATGAATTTGGACAACATTAAAGGTGACGGACCGTATGACGGACCCGAAAAGGGATCCCGATGGACCTTGTACTTTGATGGTGCTTCAAATGCACTCGGAAACGGCATTGGCGCAGTACTCATTTCTCCGGAAGGATGCCACACTCCTTTCACGGCCCGACTTTGCTTCAGCTGCACAAACAATATGGCTGAGTATGAAGCCTGCATCTTTGGTCTCAAGGCTGCTATAGACTTGGGGATCAAATCTTTGATCGTATTTGGGGACTCGGCTTTGGTCATCAGCCAGATCAAAGGAGATTGGGATACCAAGCATCCTAATCTTATTCCATACAAAGAACATGTTCTGACATTGTTGCCTCACTTCGAGCAAATTACCTTCGAGCACTTTCCGCGAGAAGAGAATCAGCTAGCAGATGCTCTAGCCACAATGTCCTCCATGTTTAAACTCAACTGGGATAACGAGGCTCCCCAAGTCACCATCGAGCGAATGGATGAACCCGCGCATTGTCACGAGATTAGTACCGAAGAAGTAGTGGAACAACCTTGGTTCCATGAAATCAAAAGGTATCTCGAGACCCAAGATTACCCTAAAGGAGCTTCCGTGAATGACAAGAAGTTCTTAAGGAAATTCGCTGCTAAGTTCTTCCTGAGCAACGGCATCCTGTACAAACGAAGCCATGATTTTGTATTACTCCGGTGTGTGGATAAAACTGAAGCAGAGTTGATTATGACCGATATACACAGCGGACCATTTGGCACTCACTTGAGCGGGCATACAATGGCTAAGAAGATCCTAAGGACAGGCTATTACTGGTCTACCATGGAGGCTGACTGCCATCAACATTCCCGTACTTGTCACAAGTGTCAAGTCTATGCTGACAAAGTTCATATCCCTCCGGTTCCCCTCAACGTCCTGACTGCTCCATGGCCCTTTGCAATATGGGGCATTGATATGATTGGAGAGATCAAACCCACAGCTTCCAACGGACATCGCTTCATCCTGGTTGCCATTGACTACTTCACTAAATGGGTCGAAGCAGCTTCCTTCGCCTCTGTCACCAAAAATGTGGTTGCCCGCTTTATCAAACATAACCTCATATGTCGGTATGGTGTTCCTGACAGAATCATCATGGACAACGGTACAAATCTGAATAACACAATGATCACTGCATTATGCGAACAGTTCAAGATTTATCATCACAATTCATCTCCCTATCGGCCGAAGATGAACGGTGCTGTTGAAGCTGCGAACAAAAACATTAAAAAGATTATTCAGAAAATGACAGTCACTTACAAAGACTGGCATGAGATGTTGCCGTTTGCGCTGCATGGATACCGTACGATGATGCGTACTTCAACTGGGGCAACCCCATTTTCTTTGGTTTATGGCATGGAAGCTGTTTTGCCTATGGAAGTTCAGATCCCGTCTCTAAGGATTATGAAGGATGCAGGTTTGAATGAGGATGATTGGATGCAGACCCGACTTGATCAACTCAATCTGATCGACGAAAAGCGACTTGCGGCTATATGTCATGGTCAGACGTATCAAAAATGGATGATCAAGGCCTTCAATAAGAAAGTCAGACGTCAAGTGTATCAAGTCGGAGATCTAGTAGTCAAGCGGATTATCTTGCCGCAAAGTGATCCCAGGGGCAAATGGACTCCTACATATGAAGGACCATTTGTGATCAAAAGCATATTTTCTGGTGGTGCGATGATTCTGACCACCATGGACGGCGACGATTTGCCGCACCCTGCAAACGCAGACATAGTCAAAAGATACTACGCATAAAATAACCCGACAAGCCGAAAACCCGGAAGGGCGGCTTGGGCAAAAATGGGCATCCCGGTGAACCGAAAACCCAAAAGGGCGGTTCAGGCAAAAATTAGGGATAAAAACAAAAAAATCTGTACACCCGGCAAGTCGAAAACCCGAAAGGGCGACTTGGGCAAAAAGGGGTTTCCCGGTGGATCGAAAACCCGAAAGGGCGATTCAGGCAAAAGTTAGGGAATTAAAGCGTATGACTATGTCTCGTCGGATCACTTCAAAAACGATCTCTTCATCAACCGGTTCCAGGTTTCTGATCAATCCAACCATCGTCAAACGAAGCATTGAATGGACAGAGGTTCAGAGTTGTGAAAGCTACAGCAGAATGGAATCCCATGGAATTATTTCACATAGCCATCTTTGTTTTGTATAAATTTTTCAAATATTTACGACAAGATCCTCTTACTAGGATGATTGTCTCCTTTGTACAAATATACCCAAAGAAAATCAATACAAATACTCTTCCCAAAGTTTGTGTCATTTCCCTTTTTCTTCTTCTCTTGCACTATTTGTTTTATTTTGAGAAACGTCCAATGTTTTGTTAAATAGGCATATGCATTTGAAACATGATCACTTCCTAATTGAATCTAAGAAAAGGATTACTGATAGGATGAAAGTACAAACGGACATTTTGACACCCTTTCAAAGGAAATCCCTCAAGATCTGTAATCCACATCCCTGGCAAACCCTGAGGTCTATCTCCAGCAGACCCTCGGAGCTTATCCCCAGTAAGGTTCTGAAAGGTATTCCCCGCAGAGTACGGACGTCCCTTCCGAGTTTTATTCAAGGTTATTCCTCACAAAGGCTTATAACTGGGTTATCCTCAGCTAACCACCAGGGGAGATCGCGCTCGCCAAAATTCTTCCCATCCCCAGCGGAGTTCCTCAAAATTCCCCCAACAATAACTTATCAATACTATCCCCGGAGGAGTTTATCTTTGCAAATCCCCAGCCAGAGAATCTTCCGGAAATCATTTTCCCTCAGAGTTTAAGCCTCAGTATCCCCAGCAGATCAAAAGCTTCAAATGGACAACCCCCAGCGGAGTCAGACTTTCAAGCCTTCTCCCCACAGAGTCTTTAGGAAGAAAAATCTTGAGTTCCCCAGTGAAATCTCCAGAGATACTTCTCTCCAAGCTGAAGATTCTCAATCTGGCCTCCCCAGCTTTAAGTCCACTAGTTTGGTACTCCCCAGTAGAAGACTTCAGGAATTCCCCAGAAGATTGGTATACAACCCAAGCTCCAGGTTCCCCAGTAACGACCCAGGACTTATCTTCCCCGGCAGCAGTCAGGATACTTCTATCTTCCGCTATCCCGGATTCATCTATCCTGTGCAAGACAGCTCTCCAGCTTACATGCACATCCATTTACATTCATAACACAAAATATACATTGTATCATGCATCATAGCATTGCATACAACTAACTCTTTGCCTTTTCAGGTAAGATCAGTCGACAGACTAAAATCATTCAAATCTCAAGATTTCTGAAAACAGTTCACGGGTTCTCCAAGTAAACGGATGTTAACCTATCACTTGTTCAGATTCTTCTCAAGACTTCTGAAAACAGTTCATGGATTCTTCCCAAGTAACGGATGTTAATCCATCAACTTGTTCAGATGCAATTTCTTAAAGACAGTTTACGGAAGCTTCCCAACAACGGATGCTGCTCTATTGCTGATTCAATCTCAAGATTTCTTAAAACAGTTCACGGGTTCTCCAAGTAAACGGATGTTAACCTATCACTTGTTCAGATTCTTCTCAAGACTTCTGAAAACAGTTCATGGATTCTTCCCAAGTAACGGATGTTAATCCATCAACTTGTTCAGATGCAATTTCTTAAAGACAGTTTACGGAAGCTTCCCAACAACGGATGCTGCTCTATTGCTGATTCAATCTCAAGATTTCTGAAAACAGTTCACGGGTTCTCCAAGTAAACGGATGTTAACCTATCACTTGTTCAGATTCTTCTCAAGACTTCTGAAAACAGTTCATGGATTCTTCCCAAGTAACGGATGTTAATCCATCAACTTGTTCAGATGCAATTTCTTAAAGACAGTTTACGGAAGCTTCCCAACAACGGATGATGCTCTATTGCTGATTCAATCTCAAGATTTCTGAAAACAGTTCACAGTTTCTCCAAGTAAACGGATGTTAACCTGTCACTTGTTCAGTTTCTTCTTCCAGACTTCTGAAAATGGTTCATGGATTCTTCCCAAGTAACGGATGTTAATCTATCAACTTGTTTAGATGCGACTTCCTGAAAACAGCTTGCAGGTTCCTCCCAACAACGGATGTCAACCTATTGCTTGTTCAGACCCCCAATTCAGAAATGGTCCAAAGCTTGGACACTTTCCTAATGTTCCCTTCCAGATGGCATCTTTAAGCCCATCCCCGACAAGTTTCTGTCACTCTCATAGATGGCATCGTTAAGCCCATCTCCAAATGGCATCTCTAAGCCCATTCCCGCATCCAGTGCTTTGATGAGTGCAAATTTCCGGGCACTCTAGTGTCCAATCTCCTTTTACCCTCGAGTCACGAAAGGCAAGCTTGCCAATCTAACTCTTCAGGTTCAAGAAGATTGAACAGGGGCAACTGTTGTACCCCAAAATTTTCCCTCCCTTTCTTCAGGAAACCATCTTAGATTTTTCAAAGTCCCCCGAAACAAATCCAAGTCCTGGGTTATCCTTTTGCCCAAGCAAGCCACTTACAAGAGCAAGATGGTCTCACAAACTCCGGAAACAACGCTTTCATCTTGAGGAAAATCAAATTCTAAGTGTTTCTTTAAAATAAATGTTTTTAGAAAAATCAGCGCTCCAGAACTTCTGGACCCATTCCAGATGAAGACGGTCAGAAGTTGCAAGCTTGGCTCAGCGTGGTCAGAAGTTGGCTCTTCAGCAGCTACATCAGTTCAATCAGAAGTTGTAAACGTGGTTCAGAGTGTAAGCCTCAAACAGAACATGCCCCTTCAGCAGTTACACAAGCTCAGTCAGAACTTGCTAAAGGAATACAAGAGAAACAGGAAAGTATGAAGGCTCCTTCAGAACAGGTCGAAATCAGAAGATGAAAGGCCAGAAGGATAGGTGTCACTGATACAGAATCTCTAAATCCAAATTGTCCAGAAGTAGATCCAAGGAACGTACCAGAAAACCAGGAGAATTTCCAGAGCATGCTAAGACAACAGGTAGCCAAGGCCAGAGCATGGTTTACGCTGCTGATTCAACGCTGGTTTCCCTTACCAGAATGTTGGTATTGACAGGTCTTGTCACCATTTAATGCCCATTAATGCTTCCAACCACTCCTGAGCATTCACGTGTGGCTTGGAAAATGCTTTTGCACAGATTCTGGCATGGGTCTTCACGCCACCGCCCATTTCAGAGGTCACTTCCCCCAATCTACGCCTGCTGCTGCTACCTAGGCTGAAAGATAGCTGTTATCACAACTTCCCAGGAATTTCTGTCAAAGAACAAATTCAAACTCTGTTGGCGCCTTAAATGTTCAAGACATCCACAAGAACTTTGCCTATAAATAGAGAGCTTTCATCACTGCAAAAGGAGTTCAAGAAAAAACAGAAAAACTGCTAAGAGAGAAACGAAACTCCTAGCAACATAACATTCTGAAACTCTGCCAAAATCTCCAGCTTTGTTTCATAACTTTAAGTTTCTCATCTTCAACTTCATCAAACATCCAGCTCTTTTCTGTAAACCAAAAACGCTCTTTCCAAACTTCTGACCCTATACACGTATACACCTTCACTTCCCCTTTTCCAAATCTGTCCAGAACACCACCAGAACCAAAAGCTAACTTTCACCCACCATTTTCCAGACAGTCAGGTAAGCACCTGCTGACCCTCACCACACTGTTAAGCATCATCAGCTGTGCATATTCAAGTGACATAATGTAAATATTCATGTTATTGCTGTTTATGTTCTGAGGACTTTCATACCTCAGAACGTTCTGAGCCAGTATAGGACTTGCCTGTGACCTTGGTGATTCTGACCTCTGAAACATTTTTGCTATTTTGCTGGATCTGTTCCAAATATGTTTCCTGTTTTGTGGAGTAACAACAGGATTGCAGATGTTCTGATTAGTACAGGAAAAAGCCAAGTGCTGACTTTGACGTTAGCACATCTGAAGCCTGTTTTGCTGTCAATGACATCAGAACCTCTGAGAGTTATTGCCTTTTCAGCAGAATCAGAACTTCTGGTTTCTCCACTAACAAACTTCTGTCTTGCAGCGCAGGGAAATCAGAACTTCTGGTTTCCCCACTAACAAGGTTCTGTTTTGCAGGTTCTATAGTCAGAAGTTCTGACTCATCCAGTTTCACCAACAGGTTGATCATCTGACAGCGGATCTGGGTCAGAACTTCTGATGGCCTCCTAACAGCGCGCGGGCTCCCTCTCTCTCTCTATATATCTTGTTTTTCGCTATTTTCTTTTTTGTCTATTTTTCTCGTTGAACCCCCCATGTACAAATGTGTATCCCCCTCCCCTAATTATTGTAATAGCGTAGGATTTTACATTTCCGCTTCTTATTGCTAGTAATTAGGACGTGTATGGCAAGATAAAATCAATGAAATAGAAAAACCTAATTTAAAGAAAAACTCTTGTATGCAATAAAACACACTTGCACACTAACACCCCTAG
Source organism: Vicia faba (assembly GCA_948472305.1). Lineage (NCBI taxonomy): Eukaryota > Viridiplantae > Streptophyta > Magnoliopsida > Fabales > Fabaceae > Vicia > Vicia faba. The sequence continues at coordinate 318,289,452 of OX451736.1, read as the reverse complement.
GGTTATATCCACTTGCTGCCTTCCAAAATGGACCATGCTTGCACGTCGAGTATCTTTGGCAAAACAAAATCAAATGATCATAAGTCCCTCGATGACGCTTTCGAATGTTGCCTAAAACGGAATGATCATAGTCCCTTCAAAGAAAATTGCCAAAGACACTTGGCACCATTGCATTCATGGTCTAAACGATGACCCGCGCCCGTCCCTTTCACATCCTAACACAAGATTGTCCACCAAATACAATGGTGGAACAAAATTGTTAAAAGGGTTAAAAACATAACAAAACCTTTGAGAACTTTAGGGTAGATCGCTCTTAAGTACTTGTCAAACTTGCAAAACAAAACACTTGCCTAATTTCAAAATCACACATCACTACACTTTCAAAACAACTTTCAAAAACAAATGAAAACTTTTTCAAAAGACATACACCTTTGTATACATCCCAACATGGATCATTACAAAGGTTGCCACCACATTGGCCTCTTCTCAAAATATTTTCAAACCCACACACACTCAAGCACCATTTCAAACAATTGAAAACAAAAGGCAAGTGATCTAAGCAAGTAACTAAGAGCCCATGGATAACCATGGATAGAAAGGGTGCTAATACCTTCCCTTTCTATAATCTACTCCCCGAACCCAAGAAAACATCTCAAAAGGTTTTTGCTGTGCTTTTTAACCTTTCCTTAGGATAAAATAAAAAGTCGGTGGCGACTCTTGCTAACCGCAACATTTGCGAAAACAAACGCAAAACCTCAAGTCAGTTCTCCCACCGTATCACAGGTACCTAGTGTGCTTTGGTTCCACCATAGTTAGTTCTTTTCTTAACCCACACATAATGGCCACTTGCCACACTAAAGTTTCTAACATAGCAAGCATTAGGTGTATGGCCTTTAATACCACAATAAAAACAAGTAGGTTCAAAGTTACTTCTATATGTAGAAGGATAAGATTTCTTCTTAGGAAATGTTTTCTTTTTAGGATAGTGATGAACTATTTTAGGTTTGTTCACTTTCTCTTTGGATGATTGATCACTAGCCTTAACAAAGATATTTTTATTAGAACTTGGTTTTGAAAACTTTGAATATCCAAGTCCACTTTTATCATTGGAATATCTTTGTTGGCTTAGAACACATTCCAAACTCATTTGACCTTTTTCATATCTTTCAATAACTCTTTTTAATTGGACAATTTGGAAAGAGAGTGATTCACAATTTTTGCATACAAAATTCTTTTTTTGCTCACTAAATTTTTGTTTTTCATCTTTGAGATCTTTTTCCATAGACTCACATTTTTCTTCTAAAGATGAAATTTGTTTCTTTTGAGATGAAATAGTTTTGTATAGAATTTTGCATTTATTTAATAGTTCATCTATAACATCTTGTGCATCACTATCAAAAATAGAAAATTCATTACTAACCTCATTGTCTTCATCATCGGAATTGTGTGAGGCCATCAATGCTAGATTTGCACGTTGATTGTTTTTGGAATCGGAAGATGAACTTTCCCATGCTATATATACTTTCTTTGACTTATTATCTTTATTTCCCTTGAAATATTTCTTCTTCTTGTCAAGTGTAGGACATTCACTTTTAACATGTCCCTTTTCTCCACATTCAAAGCATATAACCTTCCTTGTTGGTGCTTCCCTTTTTCTTTCTTTTCGTAGAACCTTTTCAATCTTCTTGGTAAGATCATCATCTTCACTACTAGTGGATTCATCCTATTGATTGTTGTCATTATTTTTTATCCTTGTATTTAGAGCCATGTCTCATTAATCTTTTACTTGTATTTCATGCTTTTCAAGTCTTGCAAGTTCCATCTCATATTCTTGAAGTTTTCCGAATAAAGTGGCAGAAGTCATTGTGGATAGATTCTTCTTCTTGGATATTGCTGTCACTTTTGGTTGCCATTCCTTGGATAAAGATCTAAGCACTTTAAGATTAAGTTCATAATTATTTAAAGTCTTACCAAGTGCTTTCAAATGATTTGTCAAGTGTACAAATCTTTTCTACAAGTCGAGGATTGATTCTCGGGGCTGCATTCTAAATAGTTCGTATTCTTGACTCAAAGTATTTAATCTCGATCTTTTAACTTCAGCGGTTCCTTCATGAGTTTATACCAAGGTATCTCATATTTCTTTCACCATTTTGCATGCTGAGACACGGAAGAATTCATCCATGCTAAGTGCACCTTGAATAAGGTTTATTGCCTTTTTATCATAGAGAAATTTCTTCTTATCATCTTCGTCCCATGCAACTTTAGGCTTTGATGAGCCATCACCATTGATTACCGTTATAGGGATAAATGGACCATTCTCGATGGCATCCCATATTTCTTCTCCTTGTGCTTCTAGATATGCCTTCATGCGTATTTTCCAGAAGTCAAAATATTCACCACAAAATAGAGGAGGCTTGTTGTTACTACCACCATCTCTGAAAACGGGAATTTAATTTGCGGAAGCCATTCTGGATCTTTTAGGAGCAGGTTACCTATAACCTGCTCTGATACCAATTGTAAGTATGAGAGTGCGCCTAAGAGGGGGGGTGAATTAGGTACTTTAAAAGTTTTACTGTTTTAGTGAGATGGATGTTATTTTTCTGGTTTAGTGCATGAGTTTACAAATGTATTTCTTTCTTTTCTGGTTTATGACTAGTGTTGAAAGTGGTAAATGCGGAAAAGTAAAGAACACACAGATGTATCATGATTCCCCTCACAGTCTGAGAGTACTCCAGTCCCCTTTCAACATGAAAGAGATTTCCTTATTGTTAGATCTCTAGATAATACACCCTAGTCCTTCTATACAAGACTCTAACCAATAAAACCACCGAGAACAATCCTCTTGGACCAAGAACAATCCTCTTGGATTTTCACTATGTCAACAATGAGAACAATACTCTCAAAGTGACTACCCACTTGTATCCAACAATCCTGGAAAGACAAGATTTAAAAACACTTAAACTTATTTCCAACAATCTTGGAAAAATAAGTAAGTAACTATCAATATTTGATTTTGAGTGAGTTGAGTAGTATTGATCACTTATAGTGATTTAACAATGAATGATCTTCTCTTCCAATAATAATATTGTACAATGACTTAAGATGTAATTGCTCAAAGTTTTATGTTTAACAATGTATGAAAATGTGCAGAAAACTTATGTATGAAAGTGAAGAAATGCTTGAGTTTGTATTTTGAAAATTCAGGAAATATATTTGGAAGAGGTGTTGAAACAAATTTTGAATATGAATATTTATATGTTCATAACACCCTTTTGAAACATCATAAAGTACTGAAAATGAATCATGAACAAATGCCAAGATTGAGTGAAAGCTTTCAATGAAAAGGTACTATGAACAAGCATGTGAAAAGCTGCTGTTTTTCAAGATCGTGTAGCATGCAATCGATTGCATCCTTTTTGTAAATCGATTGCACAAGGTTTCAACAGCTTTATTTTCAAAAGTTTTAAGTGTGCAATCGATTGCACTAGCAATGTAAATCGATTGCATGAGAAACAGAAGCAAACATTTTGAAAATTTTAAGTATGCAATCGATTGCACAAGCAATGTAAATCTATTGCACTGAGAAACAGAAGCAAAAGATCTAAAAATTTGAAGCATCAATCGATTGCACTAATATGCAAATAGATTTCACTCAAGTGAAAAAGGAATTTTAACTTTGAAAAACTTGAGTAATGATTTTTTAAACATTTATTTTTTATCATTGAGCATCTATATCTTAAGATCAAAGTAAGTAATATTATTATACCTTGAAAGTTGTTAAGAGCTTTGAACTGAAGATTTTGTCCATAGATGCTTTGAGCTTGATCATAAGTATTTGCCTTCTTTGTAAATCATGGTTTGTCTTCATCAAAACAAAAGTTCATTTGAGAAGCTTGATTTTACATTCTCCCCCTTTTTGATGATGACAAACCATCTTGCTTTATGCGTTGTAGTTTCTAGAAAGAGCTTTTCTCCCCCTAAGATGCAAAACTCCCCCTATGTATGAGAAGGTTGGAATTCTTTGTATTTGTTCATCTTGTTTGAAGAGTACCTTTAAAAAATCAAGACAAGGATAAAAACAAGCATAAAGTACCACATCCTTCTCCCCCTTTGACATTATCAAAAAGAAGGGAAAGATGCATTAAAAATGAACAAAATACATATAATAATATTGAAAGCTTAACCATAGCCATATTGCTTCATGATGCTTTTTATCATCCTTTGATAAATGCATATAGTAGATATCTTCATCAAAACATGATGTTGAAGCTTTTGTCACAAAGTTGTCTTTTACTTAGAAGTTGTCTTTTGTTCTTCAACAAAAAGTATATCTTCAATGGATATGAAAGTTAGTGTATCAACTTTGCCAATGCCAAGAATTCTTCCTTTAAGGTATTTCCCATATGTGAAATAATCCTTGGACTTGAACTAGATTTGAAAATTAGTGTATGTCTCCCGTCATATGCTTTGAACAACCACTATCAAGATACCAAATATTGTATGTGGTCTTCAAGCATACCTACAAAACAAATTAAGTTTGATTTGGTACCTAATGTGCTTTGGGGCCATCATAGTTAGTTCCTTTCCTAACCCACACATAATGTCCACTTGCCGCACTAAAGTTTCTAACATAGCAAGCATTAGGTGTATGGCCTTTAATACCAAAATAAAAACAAGTAGGTTTAAAGTTACTTCTATATCTAGAAGGATACGATTTCTTCTTAGGAAATGCTTTCTTTTTAGGATAGTGATAAACTATTTTAGGTTTATTCACTTTCTATTTGGATGATTGATCACTAGCCTTAACAAAGATATTTTTATTAGAACTTGGTTTTGAAAACTTTGAATATCCAAGTCCACTTTTATCATTGGAATATCTTTGTTGGCTAAGAACACCTTCCAATCCCATTTGACCTTTTTCATATCTTTCAATAACTCTTTTTAATTGGACAATTTAGAAAGAGAGTGATTCACAATTTTTGCTTACAAAATTCCGTTTTTGCTCACTAAATTTTTGTTTTTCATCTTTGAGATCTTTTTCCATATACTCACATTTTTCTTCTAAATATGAAATTTGTTTCTTTTGAGATGAAATAGTTTTGTATAGAATTTTGCATTCATTTAATAGTTCATCTATAGCATCTTGTGCATCACTATCAAAAAGATAAAAATTCATTACTAACCTCATTTTCTTCATCATCGGAATTGTGTGAGGCCATCAACGCTAGATTTGCACGTTGATTGTTTTTGGAATCGGAAGATGAACTTTCCCATGCTATATATGCTTTCTTTGACTTCTTATCTTTATTTCTCTTGAAATATTTCTTCTTCTTTTCAAGTATAGTACATTCACTTTTAACATGTCCCTTTTCTCCACATTCAAAGCATATAACCTTCCTTGTTGGTGCTTCCCTTTTTTTTTCTTTTCGTAGAACCTTTTCAATCTTCTTAATAAGATCATCATCTTCACTACTAGTGGACTCATCCTCTTGATTGCTGTCTTGATTTTATATCCTTGTATTTAGAGCCATGTCTCTTGAATCTTTTACTTGGATTTCATGCTTTTCAAGTCTTGCAAGTTCCGTCTCATATTCTTGAAGTTTTCCGAATAAAGTGGCAGAAGTCATTGTGGATAGATTCTTCTTCTCGGATATTGCTGTCACTTTTGGTTGCCATTCCCTGAATAAAGATCTAAGCACTTTAAGATTAAGTTCATAATTAGTTAAAGTCTTACCAAGTGCTTTCAAATTATTTGTCAAGTGTACAAATATTTTTTGCAAGTCGAGGATTGATTCTCGGGGCTGCATTCTGAATAGTTCGTATTCTTGACTCAAAGTATTTAATCTCGATCTTTTAACTTCAGTGGTTCCTTCATGAGTTTCTACCAAGGTATCCAATATTTCTTTTTCCATTTTGCATGCTGAGACACATAAGAATTCATCCATGCTAAGTGCACCTTGAATAAGGTTTATTTCCTTTTTATCATAGAGAACTTTCTTCTTATCATCTTCGTCCCATGCAACTTTAGGCTTTGATGAGCCAGCATCATTGATTACCGTTATAGGGATAAATGGACCATTCTCGACGGCCGCCCATATTTCTTCTCCTTGTGCTTATAGATGTGCCTTCATGCGTATTTTCCAGAAGTCAAAATTATCACCACAAAATAGAGTAGGCTTGTTGTTACTACCACCATCTCTGAAAACGGGATTTTGATTTGCGGAAGCCATTCTGGATCATTTAGGAGCAGGTTACCTATAACCTACTCTGATACCAATTGTAAGTATGAGAGTGCGCCTAAGAGTGGAGGGGGGGGGGTGAATTAGGTACTTTAAAAGTTTTACCGTTTTAGTGAGATGGGTGTTATTTTTCTGGTTTAGTGCATGAGTTTACAAATGTATTTCTTTCTTTTCTGGTTTATGACTAGTGTTGAAAGCGGTAAATGCGGAAAAGTAAAGAGCACAGAGATGTATCATGGTTCCCCTCACAGTCCGAGAGTACTCCAGTTCCCTTTCAACATGAAAGAGATTTCCTTATTGTTAGATCTCTAGACAATACACCCTAGTCCTTCTATACAAGACTCTAACCAATAAAACCACCAAGAACAATCCTCTTGGACCAAGAACAATCCTCTTGGATTTTCACTATGTCAACAATGAGAACAATACTCTCAAAGTGACTACCCACTTGTATCCAACAATCCTATAAAGACAAGATTTAAAAACACTTAAACTTATTTCCAACAAACCTGGAAAAATAAGTAAGTAACTATCAATATTTGATTTTGAGTGAGTTGAGTAGTATTGATCACTTAGAGTGATTTAACAATGAATGATATTCTCTTCTAATAATAATATTGTACAATGACTCAAGATATAATTGCTCAAAGTTTTCTGTTTAACAATGTATGAAAATATCCAAAAAACTTATGTATGAAAGTGAAGAAATGCTTGAGTTTGTATTTTTAAAATTCAGGAAATATATTTGGAAGAGGTGTTGAAACAGATTTTGAAAATGAATATTTATATGTTCATAACACCCTTTTGAAACATCATAAAGTTCTGAAAATGAATCATGAACAAATGCCAAGATTGTGTGAAAGGTTTCAATGAAAAGGTACTATGAACAGGCATGTGAAAAGCTGCTGTTTTTCAAAATCGTGCAGCATGCAATCGATTGCACCCTTTTTGTAAATCGATTGCACAAGGTTTCAACAGCTATATTTTCAAAAGTTGTAAGTGTGCAATCGATTGCACTAGCAATGTAAATCGATTGCATGAGAAACAGAAGCAAACGTTTTGAAAATTTTAAGTATGCAATCGATTGCACAAGCAATGTAAATCGATTGCATTGAGAAACAGAAGCAAAAGATCTAAAAATTTGAAGCATGCAATCGATTGCACTAATATGCAAATCAATTGCACTCAAGTGAAAAAAATGAATTTTAACTTTGAAAAACTTGAGTAATGATTTTTTAAACATTTCTTTTTCATAATTGAGCATCTATATCTTAAGATCAAAGTAAGTAATATTGTTATACCTTGAAAGTTGTTAAGAGCTTTGAACTGAAGATTTTGTCCATATATTCTTTGAGCTTGATCATAAATCTTTGCCTTCTTTGTCAATCATGGTTTGTCTTAATCAAAACAAAAGTTTATTTGAGAAGCTTGATTTTACATAGTTAGGGGGACTCGCCACGATTTTGATCGTATGCCTACGTATCCTCCTAGGAGGAATCAAAGTCCCATTTCGTAGTTCGCGGTGTTTGTTGGTGTTTTTTATAAGATTGCATAGAATTTCTTTTGAACTATCCTTGAACTTTGTCTGACTTGTAAATTGAGTGATCGTAGACGCAGTTCACAGTTTGATTCAAAGACAATGCTATTAATCCTTTTTTGAAAACATCTTAGTTTTGATTATGTTAGTTGAAAAATGATTTGAATGTTGATTAGCTGTATTAAGATGTAGAGAGGGGGAGTCTGATATAGTCTCCTCATCACGTGGCCAAATATTGACCACATGATATTCCCAGATGGTGAATCGGGTGAGTTGCATGGATTTTAATTGTTTGATTTTGAATAATAAATCGGTAGACGATGTGTCGACTGACTTAATCACTCAAAAATGGACATCCTATCATTTATAGAATGTATTGAATTAATTAATAGAAAATTGTGAATAATCTGATTGGTTAGATATTTTCGAATATATTATACAATATGAGAAAAATAGTTTTTAATGCATCAGAAAAGATATTTTAACGCAATTAAAGTATTAAAAGAGAGTTAGTATTTAAAAAAAGAATTTAAATTATAAAAAAAAAGAGTAATTGTATAATATATTAAATATTAAAAAATATTAATTATGATAAAGTAAATGAAAATAAAAAATAAAAAATATAAGATTAACTTTAATTACAAATGCATGGATGTATTAGTATAAGTTAGGTGTTGAATAGTAAAAGAATACAAACATAATTGGACCTAAAGCCCAACACCCATGAAACCTTAATCTTGTTATAATTAAAAAGTGTGGTAATAACAATAAACAGTACAATCCTCATCCTCAATATCTATCTCAAAATGTGAAATCAAGCCCCTCAACCATTGATGCAGTGACACGTAGCAATTAAAGGGATAAGAAAGGTATAACATAATATTAATATACAATCCGTGAAGAGAGAACAAAAAAACGGAAATACCAACAAATTGATACATTCCTTGCTTCTCTCCAAAACATATTTTCTTCTCAAATCACGTATCCTGATCATTAACATCAAACTGATTCCAAAAAACAAGAAGTAATTTTTACCTATGGCAAAATCTTGGTGGCAGCGAATTGCACGGCGGTGGATTTTATGATGACGGGATAACAATGATGTCGCGCTGACCCATTTATGGTGACAGTTCCGTCGTGTGATTGGGGCTGGCCGTGGCGAACATAACATCATAGTGGAGGACTGATGTTGACGGCTGGGACGCTGTCGATTACGGATCCGGTGCGGGCTTCATTGGCGTCGTTGGTGGAAGGAGGAGGTTGATGATCCGGTGTCGACAATATTGATCGCGGATCTTCTTCCACCTTTTCTCTGGTTTTATCTTCATATTTGTTTTTTCAAAATTTTGAATTTGGTATTATTTATGTGTGTGACTGTGTCAATATTGTGCTGTTAGTGAGAAGCATGTTTTGGTGTTGTGAAACATGTTGTGTGAAGGTGATGTTAGAAGTTACAGGTTTTTGTTTTGTAAAGAGAAGATTTTGTTAATGAGAACAGTGGTAGAGAATTTGACTATGGTGTAAGGTTTAGTTTATTTGCACTAAAATCAAACATATTTATGTATTTCTAAGGATGGTGATTAATATTGTTGAATGGAGATGGGGATATATGAAGCAAGATTTTGTTCACATGCTCTGAACAGATGACAATGGTGTACTATGATTTTGGGTTTGTTACTGTAAGAAAAATTAGTAATTACATAAGAGTATTAATATAAAAAAAATATTTATACATAAAGGTAGTATTAATAATAACATAATCAGTAAACATAAATTGATTTAAAGTGATTTTTTGCTCTAATGTGTAGTAATGTAAATCTCACCGTGAATGGGAGATTGGTGTGTAAAAATTAGCCTCTACAAAAGGTTAGTAAAAAATATAATTAAACAAACAATTATCAAATAGTATACTCATACGGTAGAAACAACCAATAAATTTAAAAGTAACCACCATCATGTTCATCATTTAGTGTAAACAAATTAAAATAAAAAGGGGCCTCATATACAATCATCGGCCAAAATAACACAATAACACTAAAAAAATTCGTAACACCAAATGTTTTTTGAAAAGAAAATTTGAAAAGAAAGAGTGTGGAATTGTGAGTATGAGTGATGTTGCAAAATTATGTATGATCTAGAAGTGTGAAAAATATGTCCTATTTATAGATAAAAAAACCATCCAAATTGGAAATAAAACAAAATTGACCAATAAAAAACAAAGTGTGACAAAATTGACATCAAATGGCCAATAAGAAATACCTATTTAAAAAGGAAAGAAAATTAGTGACAAAAAATTAGAAAAGAAAGAAAATGTTAAAAGTGCGGCGCAAGAGATTCAAACTCATGACCTTACGCTTGCAAGCTCCATTCTTCACCAATTGTGCTATGTTACTGATTTGTAAATAAACTCAATTTGAAAGTATACAAAAGGTGTGCAAATATTTATTTATTCAAAAATACAAATAATCTGAAATAAATCATTATATTTTTAAATAGGTTTGTAAGCGAATATTTATAAAAATCAAATAATATTATAAAAACCATGTTTACAATATTTTTTGATTGTAGAAATAAGGGACCGGAAAATTTGAGGTATGACAACTGAGATACCCTTTTTTGCATAAGTCTCCCTTTCGGGTTTTCAACTTAGTGTGTGTACTTATTTTCTTTTTCATTCTTTTCGCTTATTCTTTTTATCCCTAATTTTTTCCCGAACCTTTTTATTTATTCATTTTTTGGTCCGCTGGGATGCCCTTTTTTGCCTGAGCGAGTCAACTCAACGAGTCTATTTATGCGAAGTATTTTTTGACTACGTCTGCATTCACAGGAAGTGGGAAATCTTTACCATCCATAGTTGTTAGCATCATGGCCCCACCAGAGAATACTTTCTTAACAAAAAATGGTTCTTCATAAGTTGGGGTCCACTTTCCCCTGGGATCTCATTAAGGAAGAATGATTCTTTTCAGAACAAGGTCACCTACTTGATAATATTGAAGATGCACCCTCTTGTCAAATGCTTTTCTCATCCTCTTCTGGTACACCTGACCATGACACATAGCCACTAATCTTTTCTCACCGATGAGATTCAACTGATCTAGTCGGTTCTGCACCCATTCTGATTCATCAAGCTCAACATCTTTCTTAATCCTTAGAGAAAGAATCTCTACTTCCACATGCAAAACTGCTTTCATTTCATACACAAGAGAAAACAGGGTTTCCCTAATCGAAGTACGTCCTAAAGTACGATATGCATGCAAAGTGAAAGGCAGCATCTCATGTCAATCTTTATAGGTTACCACCATCTTTTTCACAATCTTCTTGATGTTCTTATTGGCTGCTTCACCAATGCCATTCATATTTGGGCGATATGGAGAAGAATCATGATGCTTGATCTTGTAAGTTTCACAAAGCTCTTTCATTATTTTGTTATTGAGATTAGATCCATTGTCAGTAATGATCTTTTCTAGAATCCCATAACGACAGATTATGCTGTGCTTGATAAAACGAGCAACCATATGTTTGGTAACATTTGCATAAGATGCAGCTTCAACCCACTTGGTGAAGTAATCTATGGCAACCAAAATGAAATGATGGCGGTTGGAAGCAGTTAGTTCAATCTTTCCGATCATATCAATACCCCACATTGCAAAGGGCCATGGTGAAGTTAAGACATTTAGAGCAATAGGAGGAACATGCATCTTGCCAGCATACACTTGGCAGTTGTAACGAATTTGGGCATGGTTATACCAATTGTTTTTCATGGTGGACCGATAGTAGTTAGCTGTAATACAAATGTTGCGGAAAGCAAGAGTCACCACCGACTTTTCTTTTATCCAATAAAGGAAAGGGTGAAAAGAACAGGAAAGAGCTTTTGAGAATTTTTCTTGAGTTCAGGGGGTAGGTTGTGAAAAGGGAAGGTGTTAGCATCCTTTTCATCTGTAGTTATCTACGGGCTCTTAATTTCTAGCTCACTTTGAAATGCTCTATGTTTGTGTAAGTTTAAAAACATTTTGAAAACGCCTTCGTTCGACAAACTTTGCAATGATTTTCGTATCATTGAGAATGTATATAGAGTGTTGGTTTTGAAAATATTTGTTGAAAGGGAGTGTTGGAATGATGTTTTGAAAATGCCAATGTAAGGAAATTTTGTAATGATTGAGAATGTCTGCAAAATGTTTGTTTGAAAAGTATTTTGAAAGTGTGAGGTGTAAATGATTTTGTTTGTGAGCAAGAAATTACGAGCAATCTACCTACTAAAAAAGTCTTTGTTCTTTTCCTCCTCCTTTAAATAGTTCTATTTTACCATTGGTTGGTAGAGAGCCATATCATTGGATGTGAGGGACAGGCGTGGGTCATCGTACAATCATAGAAGGCAACTTGTAAGATGTTTTAGCAATTATCGTAAGGGACTAAGATCATTTATTGAAGGCAACATTCGAAGGTTCATCGAGGGACTATGATCTTTTAATCGAGGGTCTTTCGCTAAAACATCTCACGTTCGAGGGACATGACTATTTTTATTCGAGACAACAAGTGTGGTTAACTCTAGAGGTGCATGTGTGAAAAATATTTTGTTTTCAAGTATTTCGTCTTAAATTAGGGTTTTGCTAGGGTTGATTTTAAGTCTTGTCATACAAATCCTAATTACTAACAATAATAAGGAAAGTGATAAATTGCGGAATTTAAATATCCTACGCTATTACAATGCTTTGGGAACGGGGGGGGGGGGGGATACAAGTTTGTGAAATAGAGGGAAGAAAGCAATAAACCTAATTATCTATTAAAAACCATGTACATAAATGATAATAAAATGCTCAAAATGTAAAGAGGAAGAAAAGGAAGAAAATTATTTTGGGGGTTTTTTGATGGAAGAAAGGTTTTAATAATTAACCTAATAATTAAATTTAATTACAAGAGAAGTTAATTAATTTTAAAAAAACCTAAAATCTAAGTTAATTTGAAATTAAGAAAAAAATAAACCTAAGTCTAATAATTTGTTTATGAAATAATTTGAATGTTAATATTAATTTGAAAAAAAATTTTAAAGTGTGGAAAATAAACAAAATCTAGTTCTAAATATTAACAAAAATAAAATAAGTGTTTAAATTAAAATGTTTTTAATTTTATTATTTTAAGAAAATAATATTTTTTGTATTTTTTTATTAAATAAAAATAAATAGATAGATAAAAATAAAGAAAATATAAAGAATATAAAAAATTGGGCTTGGGCGTTAAAAAAGTAAAAGAGGTGTAAAAAAGCAGTTTTTGGCAGGCCCAAAACACGTTTTTGTTGGAGTCAGAAAATAAAATAAAATGGAATTGGGCTAGTGTTAGCAAGAAAAAGGGGTGTGAAAAGAAATGCATATCAGGCCCAAAACAGAAAGGTCCAAGCGCCTGTTAGATCCCATATTCCTGGCTTAATGAGATGTACCATGGACCTACTCATTTGGTGCGTTGGATTCAATCATGCAATGATCAGATGGTGATGGAGAGAGGCGCATGTTACGCGCGCGTGGCTTGTATGCATGGAACTTGAAATAACAAAATAAGTGAAAAACAAAAGGGTACCATTGGGGCTCGAACCTAGGTCCCTATACACTAATGCCTTACGCACACTTTCTCTGCCACTAGGGTGGCTGTTTCATTCGGTCATAATACCACTTGCAATTAAATTAAATTAAACTCAGTTCTAACATTTGAAAATGGCTTCATCTTCAACCTTGCGCGTGCAGAGATGAACATTACTGTGATACGGTGGGAGAACTGACTTGGGTTTTGCGTTTGTATTCGCACTTGTTCGGTTTAGCAAGAGTCGCCACCGACTTTTTATTTTATCCTAAAGGAAAGGTTAAAAAAGCACAGGAAAAACCTTTTGAGATGTTTCGTGGGTTCGGGGGGTAGATTATGAAAAGGGAAGGTATTAGCACCCTTTTCATCCATGGTTATCCATGGGCTCTTAGTTACTTGGTTTTAGATCACTTGCCTTGATTTTCGATTGCTTGAAATTGTGGTGTATGTGTGTGTTTTGAAAATGTTTTTGAAATAGACGCCTTTGTTTTGGCAACCATTATAATGACTCGTGTTTGAGTATATACAACGGTGTGTATCTTTTCGAAAAGATGTTTCAAAATGTTTTTGGAAGTTTGTTTTGACAGTGTGTATGAAGTGTGGTTTTTGAAAAGGAGGCAAGTGTTTTTGCAAGTTGATCTCAAGTAACTAAGAGTTTGGTCTACCCCTATTGTACTCAAAGGTTTTCTCTATGTTTTCAACCCTTTTTAACAATTTTGTTCCACCATTGAATTTGGTGGACAATCTTGCGTTTAGGATGTTTAACGGGACAGGCGCGGGTCATCGTATGGACCATGAATGCAATGGTGCCAAGTGTCTTTGGCAATTTTCTTGAAGGGACTATGATCATTCCGTTTAGGCAACTTTCGAAAGCGTCATCGAGGGACTTAATGATCATTTTGAATTGTTTTTGCCAAAGAAACTCGACGTGCAAGCATGGCCCATTTTGGAAGGCAACATGTGGGATTACCCTAGGGGGTGCAAGTGTGATTGTGTATTGATTTCATGTATTTGTTTTGTATTAGGTTATCTAGCGTTTGATTTTATGTACATGCAAACCCTAGGTCTAACCATGGTATAATTCGGAAGCGGTAAATTGCGAGAATTTAAAGTCTACGCTATTACAAATAGTATCCGGGAGTGGGGGTATAAATTTACAAATGGGGATGAGACTTTAGGAATGTAGTGTCCAATAATTTACAACCAAATCGAATCGCGATCAAATGTAAACAATGTAACGTATAGCAATGTATAAGAATAACAATTGTATATGTGTAAAGCAAAGTAAATGTATTAGTGTATGGTGTAAATGTAATGAGAATTATTTACAAGTTGAGAAATGTGGATTTAATGAGACAATTAAATATTGTTTATTTGTCAAATATTAATATCTATGTTTGATTTGAATTTGTATTTTTATATTTTTTGTAAAGTATGTACAAACAAAAGTTTTAGTCTTAAGAAAAGAATGTTTTAAAATTCTATTTTTTGTTATGTATTAACATTAATGTATTTTAATTAATTAGGTACAAACAAAATATTTTTAAGAAAAGGAAGAAATGTTTTGAGTTTTAACTAAATTATGTATTATTGTTAGTATTTTTTGTATACAAAGATTTTAACTAAAGAAAAGAAAATAAAATTGTTCAGCTTTTAGAAAAAATTAATATTCATATCTTTTCTTAAAAAATGTACTAATAAAAAGGGAAACAATTAAGAAAATTAATATGAAAATGTGTGATTTTTGTTTATCAAAGAAATTATTAATTTAGAAAAATGGTAAATTGATAATAAAAAGAGGAATTAATTTATGAAAAGGAAATAAAGAAATATTTATGTTCAAAACAAAAGCAAAAAGGAGAGGATGGGCCTAATGGGGTTTGCGCTGGCCCAAACAACAAATGATCAGAAGAAATGTGGGGGGTGTACGTGGAACTGGAAATGGGCTTAAGCTGATCAAAAGGGCAAGGCCCAATGGGGTTTATACGTTTTTTAGGGTTGTGAGTTTTGTGTTCAGTTGAGGCTAGGGTTTGTGAACAACACAGAGGCGCCGTTCTGCTTCACTTCGTCTTCCTCATCATCTTCCTCAATGTAAAGGTCACTGAGATGCGATTCCCCACCTAGAGCCACCGCGCCATCATCCGTCCTCATCCTTAGGCTCACTCGAACGGCAGTAAAAAAAAGGGTATGATTTCTCGTTTGCGTTTTAAGATTTTCGTTAATTCCCTCTTTGCATGTTTAGTCTTTTTCGTTTATGGATTCTGATTGAATGTTTCTTTTGTTTGAGGTGTGAAGAGAAGGGAAAATTATGTTACCTTTTGGGAGACAGAGGAGAAGATGGGATTGGAGGCGCGTAGGCGGCTTGACGGCAGAGGAAGCGGTGAGGATGTTGAGCTCGCGTGCTGGAAACTGGTATTTGTATTCTTTTGCCTTTTTAAGTGTTGAATTGCCTGTATGCTAACCCAGTGATGAGCTCTTTGAGTTCTGAGGGTTTTTGTGTTGGTTAGGCTACTGATTCTGTATGCTTGAATACTGGTTTTTTTGCTTGGATAGACTGTAAGTTTCTGTTGGATAAGTTTGACAGGTTTATGGTTTTTTTAGGCTTGGTTGTTAGCTTCAGGCAGGTTAAGCTTATGTTTCTTGGCAAAGGTTTCAGGTTTGTGGCCTGGAATGCAGGTTGGTGGCTTGAGGGCCTTAACAGGTTATGGCTGTTTGGACATGGTTTTGGTTGCTGGTTGATGGCCTTACTGGTTTTTAGGCCTCCTGGTAAGGCTTAGCAGGTTTATGCTTAGTGTGAGGTTTGGATGGTCTGTGTTGTTAGGGTCTCACAGGTTTTTGAACTAAGGCTTTAGCTTGAAAAGTTTGTGTTGTTATGGTATCAGTTTTGGCCTGCTTTTTGATGGTTCAGGTTTGTATCTTTTGATCTTATTGAAAAATGCAGGGGGCCTTTGACAACTGAAGGCTTTGGTGTTATATGCCCAAAAAAAGGGTTCAAGGTTTGAATCCGGTTTGAAGGGTTTTTTGTGGAAAGATAATTCTGTTTCTTTTTATTGACAGTTTTGTTTGCATTCTGATTTCTTCATATCTCTTCCTTCTGCCTCACTGTTTTATTGCAGTTTTTGTTTTTATATATCTTGTCTTCATGCCTAAACCTGTAAGCCTATTCTTTTCCTCTCTTCTTCTCTCTCCAGTACAACTTTTAGCATATTATATTGCTTAACATGTACTAATTCTGAAAAAGCAAACTGGCCTGGGAAATGATGAAACTGAAATTTGCTTGCAATCTACTCTTTCTCTGCATATTTGCATATCTCTTTTCCATACTTTGTGCTTCTTAACAACATTGATGGTACTTTGATATCTTGAGATATCTTTTGGCAGCTCTAGTTGACTTTGGACTTAGTTTTGAAATTGTGACTTTGTTTAGCAACTTGAACTTGGTTTAGGCCATTCAGTTTGTAACTTGGACTTTGTATTTGCACATGCTGTCTTGCTTTGAACTATGCAGTTTGTTGACCAATTTGAAATGTGCAATTTTTAACTTTGTGCATTCATTTTTAATTTGCAAACATTTTCATCCCTCTTTGTGAACCGGGAGAAATCCCGTGATTTGCAAAGAGGGCGAACTGATCCCGACCATTTGCTTTTAATGATGAACTTTTTATCTGTCTGCCTCTTTAAATATTTATCTGCTTCTGACTTTTTCTTCTTTCTTATTCTTTGGAGATAGAATCCAATGAGGCAGAGGGAGCAAGGGATGGAAGATGAAGAATTGAAGATTTAGAAAAATATTAGGATAGTTTTGTTTAAATTTAAATAACTGTAATATTATTATTGTAAACATTTTGTAAACAAAAACAATTATACAAGTAATTTAAAGATAAATAAAAAGTCCTTTTATTTGATTAATTCTTTTTATTCTTTTCAAGATATTTATCTAATTGTTATAACTCTTAAATTAAAATAAAAATGGAAATAAATTCCAATTATCTTAATTTAAAAATAAATAATCAATTGGTAAACATTGTGGTCTTATGACAAACCTGACGCTCCAATTATTCAAAGCAACGCATAGTTTCAAACCAAGCGGCAGTTAATTAAACAAAACGTCCATCTGCCTCTTTTCACTGATTAAATCCAACAAATGCAAATTAACAACCAACAGCCTCAGTTCTCATTTCAGAGTAATTTGAAAAGCATTGATAGAACCAACTCTTCTTGAGAGATATGCGCACAAAACCTTGATTCTGATCAAATGCCAAAGAAGCGTTCGCCTGATCAAAGTTGAGCCAAAATCAACCAAAACCCTAAGCAAACTGTTTGAATTGTTCTAGAGCCATGAAAATCAATGAAAACCCTAATTTTATCTGACTGACGAGAAAAGTCTGTTTGACCGATTCTTGAGCCAGTCTGAAAAATCAGGAAACGCCTGAAGCTGTGATTTCTTGTGAAAAAAATGCGAGGGCAAATTTTGGGGTACAACAGTTGCCCCTGTTCAATCTTCTTGAACCTGAAGAGTTAGATTGGCAAGTTTGCCTTTCGCGACTTGAGGGTAAAAGGAGATTGGACACTAGAGTGCCCAGAAAATTTGCACTCAGTGATGTGATGGTAGAGGGAATGGGCTTAAAGATGCCATTTGGTGATGGGCATAAAGATGCCATCTGGTAACTGCTGGTCGGGGGATGGGCTTATAGATGCCATCTGAAAATGTTTGTTGAGGAGGATGGGCTTATAGATGCCATCTGGAGGTGATCGTTGAACTGTATGTCACTGGTGAGTGGACGAGTATCAGAAAGGTATCCATGTTTTGGAACATCTCTGAACTGGGGGTCTGAGCCAGCAATCGATTGACATCCGTGTTTGGAGAATCCGTAAACTGTTTTCAGGAGTCTGAAGAAGGAACCGGTGTAGGGTTTCCTGATGATGAGTCCGTATAAAACTGCATCTGGATGAATCTGGAACAAGTATCAGAATGTCGCCGTGTCTGGGTCACATCTGAACTGTCTCTGAGTGAATCTGGAATAAGTATCAGAATGTCGCCGTGTCTGGGTCACATCTGAACTACTTCTAGAAAGAATCTCGGAAGATGGTGGTCTTTGTCTGTTGACTGATCTTTCCTGAAAAGGTAAAGAGTTAGTTGTATGCAATGTCCTGATGCGTGATGCAATGTATGTTATATCAATGTTCATGATATGATGAATGCGCATGTAAGCTGATGAGCTATCTTGCTGAGGATAGATGAATCCTGGATGGTTGAAAAAGAATTTTGACTGCTGCCGGGGAAAGTAAATCCTTGGCTGCTGCTGTGGAGGGCAAGAATCTTTTGATTGCTGCAGACGAGAAGTCCTGGGACCACTGTAGGGGAATCAGAAGCTTGGGTTGTATGCCAAACTACTGGGGAATCCTGTCTTGAGGAGATCTTCACTTGGAGAATATTCGAATATTCTGCGAGATGCTGAGAAAGAGAGTCTTCAATCTGCTTGGGGATTGATAGTTGGAAGTTTTAGCTCTGCTGGGGATTGATAGTTGGAAGTTTTAGCTCTGCTGGGGATTTTGAAACTTGACTCTGAGGGGAGTTAGCTTCTGGAAGGTTCTCTGGCTGGGGATTGCAAGAATCTTCTGATTGCCGTAGGCACTTGATCTCGGGAATGGGCTTACAGATGCCATTTGGAGGTAGGATGGATAATTGACTGGAGATGTGTTGAATTGTAAGTTGAAAGAAGGAACCTGTGTAGGGTTTCCTGATGATGAGTCCGTGTAAAACTGCATCTGAGGTTGAAGAGGAACCGGTGTAGGGTTTCCTGACGATGAGTCCGTGTAAAACTGCATCGGGTTTTGAGAAGGAACTTATGTAGGGTTGCTTCATGATGAGTCCGTGTAAAACTGCATCGGGTTTTTGAACACTTTTGACATTCGAATGCCCCAAGTGGTGATGTAGATAATTTCCTGGCTTGTTACAGGTGTTGATCCATAATCAGTCGTCCACAGATGTTTTCCTGGTTCGTTACAAGCGTTGATCTGGAACTTAAGAAAGGTAACAGAATGGCAACCGTGTCTAGAGCACATCTGGACCGTATCTTCCAACAGGTGATGAAGGAATTGTCGAACACTTTTGACATTCGAATGCCCCAAGTGGTGTTGATCTGGAATAAGTTGCTGAATGTCGCCATCTCTGGGTCACATCTGGAACTATATCTGGAATGAAATCTTGAATAAGTTATAGAATGTCGCCAAATCTGGGTCACATCTTGAACTATATCTGGAATGAAATCTGAATGAGTTATAGAATGTCACCAAATTTGGGTCACATCTTGAACTATATCTGGAAGAAAATCTGAATGAGTTATAGAATGTCGCCAAATCTGGGTCACATCTTGAACTATCTCTAGATCTTGATTTTTTTCAGGGTCAGAAATTGGGAGTATACCAATCTTCTGAGGCTTCAAGGATGAGAGTCTTCATTCTTGAGGGTTAACTGTTATCTGGTCGTAATCCAGTCTTCACAATAACTTGTTAAGCTGTTATCCGGTCAAATCCGGGCTTCACGGCTTGAACTGAAGATATACCACTATCTGGTCGCAATCCAGGTTTCATAGTATTCTTGACTGCTGTTTGGTCGTAGTCCATGCTTCACAGAAACTTGTATTGCTATCTGGTCGTAATCCAGTCTTCACAATGTGCTATAGGGATCAAGAGATTATCCGGTCAAATCCGGGCTTCATAACTTGAATTTTGGAGATCCCACTATCTTGTCGTAATCCAGGCTTTGCGGTAATCTGACACTGTTATCCGATCGTAGTCCGGTCTTCACAATATGCTGTAGAGATCAAGATACTATCCGGTCAAATCCGGGCTTCATAACTTGAATTTTGTGAGAATTTGGTCTTTGACGACTGTAACTTCCAACAGGTGATGAAGGAATTGTTGAACACTTTTGACATTCGAATGCCCCAAGTGGTGATGTAGGAGATTTGCCCCAAGTTCACTGAACTTTTGAGAGATTTGTTGAAATCTTGACTGGACTTCCCCAGGTTAACTGGGTGGTGACGTGTTATGCCCCTTGTTGATAGGAGATTTGTCGTTGGAAGCGTCATCCTTTTGAAGTGATTTTTTGTTCACTGAGAGAGTTTTCGTTCCTCCGAACATTCGCTGTATGAATTTCTTCGCTGTCAAACAAATAGCCAAATGCAAACAGTGATATTCAAGCAATGCAAAGTTTATGTTTGTCTCAAAGTTTTGAAAAAATGCGTTTTTTAGCAGAAAACTTTTTCATAAGACAAATCAACACAAGATTTTAGAGCAAAGCCTTACAGGAGTCGGGATACCTTTTATAACCGTATGCTTTCGAACTAACCCATGCTTCAATTAGGACTTTTGAAGGGTTGTAACGTGGCCTGGTTCACGGTTTAAGAAACAACGGATAAAGGCTCAAAGTATATTTGTACCCACCCGCTCTTCGTGATGTTCTTCAACCCTAAGCTCAGTTAATTGCGCGTCGCACTCTGTTTTTTGAGTTTGGAACGACCTTTGGGGTGATGGTTCACCAGTTGAATTTTTGGAAGACAGTCATCATCTCCTTTTTTTCTTTTGCAACATTTTTTCATGTTGTTGAGGATTTGTAATGACCTCACTATTTTGATTTTGATTTGTTATCCCTAACTTTTGCCTGACTGTTCCCGTTTTCGAGATTACAGTCAGCGGGATGTCCCAGCTTTCTTAAGCCTCCTTTACAGGTTTTGGCTCGGTGGGCTTTTTCTCATTTGAGAGATTGACTGCCTATGTGATAGGGAACCACCCTTGTCTTTTGATTCCAAAGGAATGCTTTTCGTCATTCGTTGTATTACGAACTGAGAGCTTGCGACTTTAATGCACATTTTCTTTTGAATTGACTGAGATACTACCCTGCCCCAGGTTTATATCAAAGGTTTTGATTGTTTAGAACAGAAAACTCCTACTTCTTTGGCTCAAAGGGGTTGACTAGGGATTATCTTCCTTATAACTCCAGCGTTTGGGAATTGAAATAAATGCATGTACATCATCAGCAAGGTCTGTTCAAAAGCATACCGTATGAGATTATGGTATTGTTTCGTCATCCTCCCTCTAAAGGCTTGCAGCTTTTTATCAAGAGTCAAATATCATAAAGAAAAGCATAAGAGTAGTGAAAACGAATGGATGAATTCAAGACAAACATATGCAATGCATTAATGAAACAAAGTTTAACATCAATAGATAATTGTTTGAACAACAAAAGAAATTACAATTTTGAAAATTCAAATGAAGCAAAAGTCTCTCAGTTTGAGATTCGTCACTTCAGGTGGAGAACCCCTCAACGGAAGATCTTCATCTCGTCGTCTGGCATGAACCTCAGCACTCCAATGTCAATCAGATCTTGAATCTTGTTCTTCAAGGCCCAACAACTATCGGTGTCATGTCCCGGGCTGTAAGAGTGGTAAACACAAAATGCGTCAGGATGATAGGTAGGAGCGGAGGTATTTGGGTTCCGGATAGGATCCCTCAAAGCAGTCAGATCGACCTCCAACAAGCGCTCCAGAATCAGAGATGACGGTATGTCAGTCTCCGTGAACTGTCTTCCCGACGTATTTTGCTTACGCCGATTACCCCGTTGATGCTGGCGAGGTTGTTGCTGGGCTTGTGACCCTGAAGCAAGCAGAGGAGCCTTCCCCTTGTCTTCTTGAGTGGATGGGGGTTGAATGGTGATTTGTTCTTCAACCTCAGATGTTTGCCCCAGTCGGTTTTCCCGAAGCAGTTGGTTGACGAGAACTCTGAGCCCCTCTTGTCTTTGGGACAAGTCCTGGATGAGAGCCATCTGGCCCACCAACTGTCCCATCACTTGGATCCTCAATGTTGCCAAATCAAACTGCAGCTCCGCAAGTTGATCGCTCCTGGCATTGTTTGAATTCTCCAAGCCCTTTGTGAGGAGAGCTTTCATTTCTTCTTGCCCCAGAGACAAGTTCAAGAACATTTCCTGCAGCTGAGCAGTCTGGTCTTGGATATCTTTGACAGAACTTTCTAGAGCCATCTCTTACTGAAATAAACAGCAGGAGAGTAAGGAAACCTGAAAAAGGAAAGATCGTCAAGATGTAATGCATGATATGTGGATGCATTCTTTCAAGGATCTCTTGGGGTAAACACAAGAGAATGTTAGAGGTTGAACTTCGATCTTTGATTGGAGATTTTGGCCCCGGTGGATGTCTTTCCACGAGAATCCAGCTCACCATGTCGAGTGGGTCATAGCCACTGATTCAAGTTGTTGCACTTGAACTTTGATTGGAGAACTGTGCACTGGTGGATGTCTTTCCACAAGAATCAAGCTCTTTGTCGAGTGGGTCATAGCCACTGATTCAAGTTGTTGCACTTGAACTTTGATTGGCATTGGTTAGAGGAGAAACCTCTTGCCCCTTTGTAGACGTCTGGTTCAACGTACCCCTGCATCAACAGACCCTCAAGATCCTTGAAATGGTTAGTGAAAAATGCTATGGTATGATGTTATGATGTTATGTACATGTATGCACAAGCAAGTAAGTGTATATACATGAAATCATATTCACACAAAGCAAACAAGTCCCTAGGTTTAGGCTTGCATGGGGTTGTAGGTAAGTACCCTCTTGAAGTTAGTTGGTTCATCCTGTCCTAAAATAGAAACCGGGTTCTAAGGAGTTCAATATCATTGGATTGTTTTCTGTGTTTATCGTTTCGGTTTAGCCACTTACTGGCGACCAAAATATTCCAAGAAAACAACCCTCAAATGAGTGTAGTATCGAGTATCTACCAACTTCGGACTGCACCAAAGTCGGTCATCTCACTACCCCTAAAAAGGCTAAGATGGTCAACTAAGGTTCTAAGAGTTCGTTAGTGCTTCACGACATCACTCAGCAGCCCCGTACTCTCCTTGATTGAACTCAAGGGTTACCGGTACTCACAAATATGTCACACTAACATAGCTTACTACTTCAACCATGTCGGTATACCCCGCACAATTCCCTCACAGTTTTTTTTTGCTATTTACCTAAGAAGGTGCCCTAAATCCGGGTGTAGGATTTACAACAAACCCAAACAAGGACCCAAAAAGTAAAGCAATCAAAGCAATCAAAGCAAGAATGTAAAGGTTATCTAAACCCTAAGGTAACCCCACTTTTAAGGACTCCCCAGCATAGTCGCCAGTTCTGTGATACGGTGGGAGAACTGACTTGGGTTTTGCGTTTGTATTCGCACTTGTTCGGTTTAGCAAGAGTCGCCACCGACTTTTTATTTTATCCTAAAGGAAAGGTTAAAAAAGCACATGAAAAACCTTTTGAGATGTTTCGTGGGTTCGGGGGGTAGATTATGAAAAGGGAAGGTATTAGCACCCTTTTCATCCATGGTTATCCATGGGCTCTTAGTTACTTGGTTTTAGATCACTTGCCTTGATTTTCGATTGCTTGAAATTGTGGTGTATGTGTGTGTTTTGAAAATGTTTTTGAAATAGACGCCTTTGTTTCGGAAACCATTGTAATGACTCGTGTTTGAGTATATACAACGGTGTGTATCTTTTCGAAAAGATGTTTCAAAATGTTTTTGGAAGTTTGTTTTGACAATGTGTATGAAGTGTGGTTTTTGAAAAGGAGGCAAGTGTTTTTGCAAGTTGATCTCAAGTAACTAAGAGTTTGGTCTACCCCTATTGCACTCAAAGGTTTTCTCTATGTTTTCAACCCTTTTTAACAATTTTGTTCCACCATTGAAATTGGTGGACAATCTTGCGTTTAGGATGTTTAACGGGACAGGCGCGGGTCATCGTATGGACCATGAATGCAATGGTGCCAAGTGTCTTTGGCAATTTGCTTGAAGGGACTATGATCATTCCGTTTAGGCAACTTTTGAAAGCGTCATCGAGGGACTTAATGATCATTTTGAATTGTTTTTGCCAAAGAAACTCGACGTGCAAGCATGGCCCATTTTGGAAGGCAACATGTGGGATTACCCTAGGGGGTGCAAGTGTGATTGTTTATTGATTTCATGTATTTGTTTTGTATTAGGTTATCTAGCGTTTGATTTTATGTACATGCAAACCCTAGGTCTAACCATGGTATAATTCGGAAGCGGTAAATTGCGAGAATTTAAAGTCTACGCTATTACAAATAGTATCCGAGAGTGGGGGTATAAATTTACAAATGGGGATGAGACTTTAGGAATATAGTGTCCAATAATTTACAACCAAATCGAATCGCGATCAAATGTAAACAATGTAACATATAGCAATGTATAAGAATAGCAATTGTATATGTGTAAAGCAAAGTAAATGTATTAGTGTATGGTGTAAATGTAATGAGAATTATTTACAAGTTGAGAAATATGGATTTAATGAGACAATTAAATATTGTTTATTTGTCAAATATTAATATCTATGTTTGATTTGAATTTGTATTTTTATATTTTTTGTAAAGTATGTACAAACAAAAGTTTTAGTCTTAAGAAAAGAATGTTTTAAAATTCTATTTTTTGTTATGTATTAACATTAATGTATTTTAATTAATTAAGTACAAACAAAATATTTTTAAGAAAAGGAAGAAATGTTTTGAGTTTTAACTAAATTATGTATTATTGTTAGTATTTTTTGTATACAAAGATTTTAACTAAAGAAAATAAAATAAAATTGTTCAGCTTTTAGAAAAAATTAATATTCATATCTTTTCTTAAAAAATGTAATAATAAAAAGGGAAACAATTAAGAAAATTAATATGAAAATGTGTGATTTTTGTTTATCAAAGAAATTATTAATTTAGAAAAATGGTAAATTGATAATAAAAATAGGAATTAATTTATGAAAAGGAAATAAAGAAATATTTATGTTCAAAACAAAAGCAAAAAGGAGAGGATGGGCCTAATGGGGTTTGCGCTGGCCCAAACAATAAATGATCAGAAGAAATGTGGGGGGTGTACGTGGAACTGGAAATGGGCTTAAGCTGATCAAAAGGGCAAGGCCCAATGGGGTTTATACGTTTTTTAGGGTTGTGAGTTTTGTGTTCAGTTGAGGCTAGGGTTTGTGAACAACACAAAGGCGTCGTTCTGCTTCACTTCGTCTTCCTCCTCATCTTCCTCAATGTAAAGGTCACTGAGACGCGATTCCCCGCCTAGAGCCACCGCGCCATCATCCGTCCTCATCCTCAGGCTCACTCGAACGGCAGTAAAAAAAAAGGTATGATTTCTCGTTTGCGTTTTAAGATTTTCCTTAATTCCCTCTTTGCATGTTTAGTCTTTTTCGTTTATGGATTCTGATTGAATGTTTCTTTTGTTTGAGGTGTGAAGAGAAGGGAAAATTATGTTACCTTTTGGGAGACGGAGGAGAAGATGGGATTGGAGGCGCGTAGGCGGCTTGACGGCGGAGGAAGCGGTGAGGATGTTGAGCTCGCGTGCTGGAAACTGGTATTTGTATTCTTTTTCCTTTTTGAGTGTTGAGTTGCCTGTATGCTAACCCAGTGATGAGCTCTTTGAGTTCTGAGGGTTTTTGTGTTGGTTAGGCTACTGATTCTGTATGCTTGAATACTGGTTTTTTTGCTTGGATAGACTGTAAGTTTCTGTTGGATAAGTTTGATAGGTTTATGGTTTTTTTTAGGCTTGGTTGTTAGCTTCAGGCAGGTTAAGCTTATGTTTCTTGGCAAAGGTTTCAGGTTTGTGGCCTGGAATGCAGGTTGGTGGCTTGAGGGCCTTAACAGGTTATGGCTGTTTGGACATGGTTTTGGTTGCTGGTTGATGGCCTTACTGGTTTTTAGGCCTCCTGGTAAGGCTTAGCAGGTTTATGCTTAGTGTGAGGTTTGGATGGTCTGTGTTGTTAGGGTCTCACAGGTTTTTGAACTAAGGCTTTAGCTTGAAAAGTTTGTGTTGTTATGATATCAGTTTTGGCCTGCTTTTTGATGGTTCAGGTTTGTATCTTTTGATCTTATTGAAAAATGCAGGGGGCCTTTGACAACTGAAGGCTTTGGTGTTATATGCCCAAAAAAAGGGTTCAAGGTTTGAATCCGGTTTGAAGGGTTTTTTGTGGAAAGATAATTCTGTTTCTTTTTATTGACAGTTTTGTTTGCATTCTGATTTCTTCATATCTCTGCCTTCTGCCTCACTGTTTTATTGCAGTTTTTGTTTTTATATATCTTGTCTTCATGCCTAAACCTGTAAGCATATTCTTTTCCTCTCTTCTTCTCTCTCCAGTACAGCTTTTAGCATATTATATTGCTTAACATGTACTAATTCTGAAAAAGCAAACTGGCCTGGGAAATGATGAAACTGAAATTTGCTTGCAATCTACTCTTTCTCTGCATATTTGCATATCTCTTTTCTATACTTTGTGCTTCTTGACATCATTGATGTTACTTTGATATCTTGAGATATCTTTTGGCAGCTCTAGTTGACTTTGGACTTAGTTTCGAAATTGTGACTTTGTTTAGCAACTTGAACTTGGCTTAGGCCATTCAGTTTGTAACTTGGACTTTGTATTTGCACATGCTGTCTTGCTTTGAACTATGCAGTTGGTTGACCAATTTGAAATGTGCACTTTTTAACTTTGTGCATTCATTTTTAATTTGCAAACATTTTCATCCCTCTTTGTGAACCGGGAGAAATCCCGTGATTTGCAAAGAGGGCGAACTGATCCCGACCATTTGCTTTTAATGATGAACTTTTTATCTGTCTGCCTCTTTAAATATTTATCTGCTTCTGACTTTTTCTTCTTTCTTATTCTTTGCAGATAGAATCCAATGAGGCAGAGGGAGCAAGGGATGGAAGATGAAGAATTGAAGATTTAGAAAAATATTAGGATAGTTTTGTTTAAATTTAAATAACTGTAATATTATTATTGTAAACATTTTGTAAACAAAAACAATTATACAAGTAATTTAAAGATAAATAAAAAGTCCTTTTATTTGATTAATTCTTTTTATTCTTTTCAAGATATTTATCTAATTGTTATAACTCTTAAATTAAAATAAAAATGGAAATAAATTCCAATTATCTTAATTTAAAAATAAATAATCAATTGGTAAACATTGTGGTCTTATGACAAACCTGACGCTCCAATTATTCAAAGCAACGCATAGTTTCAAACCAAGCGGCAGTTAATTAAACAAAACGTCCATCTGCCTCTTTTCACTGATTAAATCCAACAAATGCAAATTAACAACCAACAGCCTCAGTTCTCATTTCAGAGTAATTTGAAAAGCATTGATAGAACCAACTCTTCTTGAGAGATATGCGCACAAAACCTTGATTCTGATCAAATGCCAAAGAAGCGTTCGCCTGATCAAAGTTGAGCCAAAATCAACCAAAACCCTAAGCAAACTGTTTGAATTGTTCTAGAGCCATGAAAATCAATGAAAACCCTAATTTTATCTGACTGACGAGAAAAGTCTGTTTGACCGATTCTTGAGCCAGTCTGAAAAATCAGGAAACGCCTGAAGCTGTGATTTCTTGTGAAAAAAATGCGAGGGTAAATTTTGGGGTACAACAGTTGCCCCTGTTCAATCTTCTTGAACCTGAAGAGTTAGATTGGCAAGTTTGCCTTTCGCGACTTGAGGGTAAAAGGAGATTGGACACTAGAGTGCCCAGAAAATTTGCACTCAGTGATGTGATGGTAGAGGGAATGGGCTTAAAGATGCCATTTGGTGATGGGCATAAAGATGCCATCTGGTAACTGCTGGTAGGGGGATGGGCTTATAGATGCCATCTGAAAATGTTTGTTGAGGAGGATGGGCTTATAGATGCCATCTGGAGGTGATCGTTGAACTGTATGTCACTGGTGAGTGGACGAGTATCAGAAAGGTATCCATGTTTTGGAACATCTCTGAACTGGGGGTCTGAGCCAGCAATCGATTGACATCCGTGTTTGGAGAATCCGTAAACTGTTTTCAGGAGTCTGAAGAAGGAACCGGTGTAGGGTTTCCTGATGATGAGTCCGTATAAAACTGCATCTGGATGAATCTGGAACAAGTATCAGAATGTCGCCGTGTCTGGGTCACATCTGAACTGTCTCTGAGTGAATCTGGAATAAGTATCAGAATGTCGCCGTGTCTGGGTCACATCTGAACTACTTCTAGAAAGAATCTCGGAAGATGGTGGTCTTTGTCTGTTGACTGATCTTTCCTGAAAAGGTAAAGAGTTAGTTGTATGCAATGTCCTGATGCGTGATGTAATGTATGTTATATCAATGTTCATGATATGATGAATGCGCATGTAAGCTGATGAGCTATCTTGCTGAGGATAGATGAATCCTGGATGGTTGAAAAAAGAATTTTGACTGCTGCCGGGGAAAGTAAATCCTTGGCTGCTGCTGTGGAGGGCAAGAATCTTTTGATTGCTGCAGACGAGAAGTCCTGGGACCACTGTAGGGGAATCAGAAGCTTGGGTTGTATGCCAAACTACTGGGGAATCCTGTCTTGAGGAGATCTTCACTTGGAGAATATTTGAATATTCTGCGAGATGCTGAGAAAGAGAGTCTTCAATCTGCTTGGGGATTGATAGTTGGAAGTTTTAGCTCTGCTGGGGATTGATAGTTGGAAGTTTTAGCTCTGCTGGGGATTTTGAAACTTGACTCTGAGGGGAGTTAGCTTCTGGAAGGTTCTCTGGCTGGGGATTGCAAGAATCTTCTGATTGCCGTAGGCACTTGATCTCGGGAATGGGCTTACAGATGCCATTTGGAGGTAGGATGGATAATTGACTGGAGATGTGTTGAATTGTAAGTTGAAAGAAGGAACCTGTGTAGGGTTTCCTGATGATGAGTCCGTGTAAAACTGCATCTGAGGTTGAAGAGGAACCGGTGTAGGGTTTCCTGACGATGAGTCCGTGTAAAACTGCATCGGGTTTTGAGAAGGAACTTATGTAGGGTTGCTTCATGATGAGTCCGTGTAAAACTGCATCGGGTTTTTGAACACTTTTGACATTCGAATGCCCCAAGTGGTGATGTAGATAATTTCCTGGCTTGTTACAGGTGTTGATCCATAATCAGTCGTCCACATATGTTTTCCTGGTTCGTTACAGGCGTTGATCTGGAACTTAAGAAAGGTAACAGAATGGCAACCGTGTCTAGAGCACATCTGGACCGTATCTTCTAACAGGTGATGAAGGAATTGTCGAACACTTTTGACATTCGAATGCCCCAAGTGGTGTTGATCTGGAATAAGTTGCTGAATGTCGCCATCTCTGGGTCACATCTGGAACTATATCTGGAATGAAATCTTGAATAAGTTATAGAATGTCGCCAAATCTGGGTCACATCTTGAACTATATCTGGAATGAAATCTGAATGAGTTATAGAATGTCACCAAATTTGGGTCACATCTTGAACTATATCTGGAAGAAAATCTGAATGAGTTATAGAATATCGCCAAATTTGGGTCACATCTTGAACTATATCTGGAAGAAAATCTGAATGAGTTATAGAATGTCGCCAAATTTGGGTCACATCTTGAACTATATCTGGAATGAAATCTGAATGAGTTATAGAATGTCGCCAAATTTGGGTCACATCTTGAACTATATCTGGAAGAAAATCTGAATGAGTTATAGAATGTCGCCAAATCTGTGTCACATCTTGAACTATATCTGGAAGCAAATCTGAATGAGTTATAGAATGTCGCCAAATTTGGGTCACATCTTGAACTATATCTGGAAGAAAATCTGAATGAGTTATAGAATGTCGCCAAATTTGGGTCACATCTTGAACTATATCTGGAAGAAAATCTGAATGAGTTATAAAATGTCGCCAAATCTGGGTCACATCTTGAACTATCTCTAGATCTTGATTTTTTTCAGGGTCAGAAATTGGGAGTATACCAATCTTCTGAGGCTTCAAGGATGAGAGTCTTCATTCTTGAGGGTTAACTGTTATCTGGTCGTAATCCAGTCTTCACAATAACTTGTTAAGCTGTTATCCGGTCAAATCCGGGCTTCACGGCTTG
This sequence comes from Vicia faba, assembly GCA_948472305.1. Lineage (NCBI taxonomy): Eukaryota > Viridiplantae > Streptophyta > Magnoliopsida > Fabales > Fabaceae > Vicia > Vicia faba. The sequence continues at coordinate 318,259,168 of OX451736.1, read as the reverse complement.
AACTGAAGATATACCACTATCTGGTCGCAATCCAGGTTTCATAGTATTCTTGACTGCTGTTTGGTCGTAGTCCATGCTTCACAGAAACTTGTATTGCTATCTGGTCGTAATCCAGTCTTCACAATGTGCTATAGGGATCAAGAGATTATCCGGTCAAATCCGGGCTTCATAACTTGAATTTTGGAGATCCCACTATCTTGTCGTAATCCAGGCTTTGTGGTAATCTGACACTGTTATCCGATCGTAGTCCGGTCTTCACAATATGCTGTAGAGATCAAGATACTATCCGGTCAAATCCGGGCTTCATAACTTGAATTTTGTGAGAATTTGGTCTTTGACGACTGTAACTTCCAACAGGTGATGAAGGAATTGTTGAACACTTTTGACATTCGAATGCCCCAAGTGGTGATGTAGGAGATTTGCCCCAAGTTCACTGAACTTTTGAGAGATTTGTTGAAATCTTGACTGGACTTCCCCAGGTTAACTGGGTGGTGACGTGTTATGCCCCTTGTTGATAGGAGATTTGTCGTTGGAAGCGTCATCCTTTTGAAGTGATTTTTTGTTCACTGAGAGAGTTTTCGTTCCTCCGAACATTCGCTGTATGAATTTCTTCGCTGTCAAACAAATAGCCAAATGCAAACAGTGATATTCAAGCAATGCAAAGTTTATGTTTGTCTCAAAGTTTTGAAAAAATGCGTTTTTTAGCAGAAAACTTTTTCATAAGACAAATCAACACAAGATTTTAGAGCAAAGCCTTACAGGAGTCGGGATACCTTTTATAACCGTATGCTTTCGAACTAACCCATGCTTCAATTAGGACTTTTGAAGGGTTGTAACATGGCCTGGTTCACGGTTTAAGAAACAACGGATAAAGGCTCAAAGTATATTTGTACCCATCCGCTCTTCGTGATGTTCTTCAACCCTAAGCTCAGTTAATTGCGCGTCGCACTCTGTTTTTTGAGTTTGGAACGACCTTTGGGGTGATGGTTCACCAGTTGAATTTTTGGAAGACAGTCATCATCTCCTTTTTTTCTTTTGCAACATTTTTTCATGTTGTTGAGGATTTGTAATGACCTCACTATTTTGATTTTGATTTGTTATCCCTAACTTTTGCCTGACTGTTCCCGTTTTCGAGATTACAGTCAGCGGGATGTCCCAGCTTTCTTAAGCCTCCTTTACAGGTTTTGGCTCGGTGGGCTTTTTCTCATTTGAGAGATTGACTGCCTATGTGATAGGGAACCACCCTTGTCTTTTGATTCCAAAGGAATGCTTTTCGTCATTCGTTGTATTACGAACTGAGAGCTTGCGACTTTAATGCACATTTTCTTTTGAATTGACTGAGATACTACCCTGCCCCAGGTTTATATCAAAGGTTTTGATTGTTTAGAACAGAAAACTCCTACTTCTTTGGCTCAAAGGGGTTGACTAGGGATTATCTTCCTTATAACTCCAGCGTTTGGGAATTGAAATAAATGCATGTACATCATCAGCAAGGTCTGTTCAAAAGCATACCGTATGAGATTATGGTATTGTTTCGTCATCCTCCCTCTAAAGGCTTGCAGCTTTTTATCAAGAGTCAAATATCATAAAGAAAAGCATAAGAGTAGTGAAAACGAATGGATGAATTCAAGACAAACATATGCAATGCATTAATGAAACAAAGTTTAACATCAATAGATAATTGTTTGAACAACAAAAGAAATTACAATTTTGAAAATTCAAATGAAGCAAAAGTCTCTCAGTTTGAGATTCGTCACTTCAGGTGGAGAACCCCTCAACGGAAGATCTTCATCTCGTCGTCTGGCATGAACCTCAGCACTCCAATGTCAATCAAATCTTGAATCTTGTTCTTCAAGGCCCAACAGCTATCGGTGTCATGTCCCGGGCTGTAAGAGTGGTAAACACAAAATGCGTCAGGATGATAGGTAGGAGCGGAGGTATTTGGGTTCCGGATAGGATCCCTCAAAGCAGTCAGATTGACCTCCAACAAGCGCTCCAGAATCAGAGATGACGGTATGTCAGTCTCCGTGAACTGTCTTCCCGACGTATTTTGCTTACGCCGATTACCCCGTTGATGCTGGCGAGGTTGTTGCTGGGCTTGTGACCCTGAAGCAAGCAGAGGAGCCTTCCCCTTGTCTTCTTGAGTGGATGGGGGTTGAATGGTGATTTGTTCTTCAACCTCAGATGTTTGCCCCAGTCGGTTTTCCCGAAGCAGTTGGTTGACGAGAACTCTGAGCCCCTCTTGTCTTTGGGACAAGTCCTGGATGAGAGCCATCTGGCCCACCAACTGTCCCATCACTTGGATCCTCAATGTTGCCAAATCAAACTGCAGCTCCGCAAGTTGATCGCTCCTGGCATTGTTTGAATTCTCCAAGCCCTTTGTGAGGAGAGCTTTCATTTCTTCTTGCCCCAGAGACAAGTTCAAGAACATTTCCTGCAGCTGAGCAGTCTGGTCTTGGATATCTTTGACAGAACTTTCTAGAGCCATCTCTTACTGAAATAAACAGCAGGAGAGTAAGGAAACCTGAAAAAGGAAAGATCGTCAAGATGTAATGCATGATATGTGGATGCATTCTTTCAAGGATCTCTTGGGGTAAACACAAGAGAATGTTAGAGGTTGAACTTCGATCTTTGATTGGAGATTTTGGCCCCGGTGGATGTCTTTCCACGAGAATCCAGCTCACCATGTCGAGTGGGTCATAGCCACTGATTCAAGTTGTTGCACTTGAACTTTGATTGGAGAACTGTGCACTGGTGGATGTCTTTCCACAAGAATCAAGCTCTTTGTCGAGTGGGTCATAGCCACTGATTCAAGTTGTTGCACTTGAACTTTGATTGGCATTGGTTAGAGGAGAAACCTCTTGCCCCTTGGTAGACGTCTGGTTCAACGTACCCCTGCATCAACAGACCCTCAAGATCCTTGAAATGGTTAGTGAAAAATGCTATGGTATGATGTTATGATGTTATGTACATGTATGCACAAGCAAGTAAGTGTATATACATGAAATCATATTCACACAAAGCAAACAAGTCCCTAGGTTTAGGCTTGCATGGGGTTGTAGGTAAGTACCCTCTTGAAGTTAGTTGGTTCATCCTGTCCTAAAATAGAAACCGGGTTCTAAGGAGTTCAATATCATTGGATTGTTTTCTGTGTTTATCGTTTCGGTTTAGCCACTTACTGGCGACCAAAATATTCCAAGAAAACAACCCTCAAATGAGTGTAGTATCGAGTATCTACCAACTTCGGACTGCACCAAAGTCGGTCATCTCACTACCCCTAAAAAGGCTAAGATGGTCAACTAAGGTTCTAAGAGTTCGTTAGTGCTTCACGACATCACTCAGCAGCCCCGTACTCTCCTTGATTGAACTCAAGGGTTACCGGTACTCACAAATATGTCACACTAACATAGCTTACTACTTCAACCATGTCGGTATACCCCGCACAATTCCCTCACAGTTTTTTTTTGCTATTTACCTAAGAAGGTGCCCTAAATCCGGGTGTAGGATTTACAACAAACCCAAACAAGGACCCAAAAAGTAAAGCAATCAAAGCAATCAAAGCAAGAATGTAAAGGTTATCTAAACCCTAAGGTAACCCCACTTTTAAGGACTCCCCAGCAGAGCCGCCAGTTCTGTGATACGGTGGGAGAACTGACTTGGGTTTTGCGTTTGTATTCGCACTTGTTCGGTTTAGCAAGAGTCGCCACCGACTTTTTATTTTATCCTAAAGGAAAGGTTAAAAAAGCACAGGAAAAACCTTTTGAGATGTTTCGTGGGTTCGGGGGGTAGATTATGAAAAGGGAAGGTATTAGCACCCTTTTCATCCATGGTTATCCATGGGCTCTTAGTTACTTGGTTTTAGATCACTTGCCTTGATTTTCGATTGCTTGAAATTGTGGTGTATGTGTGTGTTTTGAAAATGTTTTTGAGATAGACGCCTTTGTTTCGGAAACCATTGTAATGACTCGTGTTTGAGTATATACAACGGTGTGTATCTTTTCGAAAAGATGTTTCAAAATGTTTTTGGAAGTTTGTTTTGACAATGTGTATGAAGTGTGGTTTTTGAAAAGGAGGCAAGTGTTTTTGCAAGTTGATCTCAAGTAACTAAGAGTTTGGTCTACCCCTATTGCACTCAAAGGTTTTCTCTATGTTTTCAACCCTTTTTAACAATTTTGTTCCACCATTGAAATTGGTGGACAATCTTGCGTTTAGGATGTTTAACGGGACAGGCGCGGGTCATCGTATGGACCATGAATGCAATGGTGCCAAGTGTCTTTGGCAATTTGCTTGAAGGGACTATGATCATTCCGTTTAGGCAACTTTTGAAAGCGTCATCGAGGGACTTAATGATCATTTTGAATTGTTTTTGCCAAAGAAACTCGACGTGCAAGCATGGCCCATTTTGGAAGGCAACATGTGGGATTACCCTAGGGGGTGCAAGTGTGATTGTTTATTGATTTCATGTATTTGTTTTGTATTAGGTTATCTAGCGTTTGATTTTATGTACATGCAAACCCTAGGTCTAACCATGGTATAATTCGGAAGCGGTAAATTGCGAGAATTTAAAGTCTACGCTATTACAAATAGTATCTGAGAGTGGGGGTATAAATTTACAAATGGGGATGAGACTTTAGGAATATAGTGTCCAATAATTTACAACCAAATCGAATCGCGATCAAATGTAAACAATGTAACATATAGCAATGTATAAGAATAGCAATTGTATATGTGTAAAGCAAAGTAAATGTATTAGTGTATGGTGTAAATGTAATGAGAATTATTTACAAGTTGAGAAATATGGATTTAATGAGACAATTAAATATTGTTTATTTGTCAAATATTAATATCTATGTTTGATTTGAATTTGTATTTTTATATTTTTTGTAAAGTATGTACAAACAAAAGTTTTAGTCTTAAGAAAAGAATGTTTTAAAATTCTATTTTTTGTTATGTATTAACATTAATGTATTTTAATTAATTAAGTACAAACAAAATATTTTTAAGAAAAGGAAGAAATGTTTTGAGTTTTAACTAAATTATGTATTATTGTTAGTATTTTTTGTATACAAAGATTTTAACTAAAGAAAATAAAATAAAATTGTTCAGCTTTTAGAAAAAATTAATATTCATATCTTTTCTTAAAAAATGTAATAATAAAAAGGGAAACAATTAAGAAAATTAATATGAAAATGTGTGATTTTTGTTTATCAAAGAAATTATTAATTTAGAAAAATGGTAAATTGATAATAAAAATAGGAATTAATTTATGAAAAGGAAATAAAGAAATATTTATGTTCAAAACAAAAGCAAAAAGGAGAGGATGGGCCTAATGGGGTTTGCGCTGGCCCAAACAATAAATGATCAGAAGAAATGTGGGGGGTGTACGTGGAACTGGAAATGGGCTTAAGCTGATCAAAAGGGCAAGGCCCAATGGGGTTTATACGTTTTTTAGGGTTGTGAGTTTTGTGTTCAGTTGAGGCTAGGGTTTGTGAACAACACAAAGGCGTCGTTCTGCTTCACTTCGTCTTCCTCCTCATCTTCCTCAATGTAAAGGTCACTGAGACGCGATTCCCCGCCTAGAGCCACCGCGCCATCATCCGTCCTCATCCTCAGGCTCACTCGAACGGCAGTAAAAAAAAAGGTATGATTTCTCGTTTGCGTTTTAAGATTTTCCTTAATTCCCTCTTTGCATGTTTAGTCTTTTTCGTTTATGGATTCTGATTGAATGTTTCTTTTGTTTGAGGTGTGAAGAGAAGGGAAAATTATGTTACCTTTTGGGAGACGGAGGAGAAGATGGGATTGGAGGCGCGTAGGCGGCTTGACGGCGGAGGAAGCGGTGAGGATGTTGAGCTCGCGTGCTGGAAACTGGTATTTGTATTCTTTTTCCTTTTTGAGTGTTGAGTTGCCTGTATGCTAACCCAGTGATGAGCTCTTTGAGTTCTGAGGGTTTTTGTGTTGGTTAGGCTACTGATTCTGTATGCTTGAATACTGGTTTTTTTGCTTGGATAGACTGTAAGTTTCTGTTGGATAAGTTTGATAGGTTTATGGTTTTTTTTAGGCTTGGTTGTTAGCTTCAGGCAGGTTAAGCTTATGTTTCTTGGCAAAGGTTTCAGGTTTGTGGCCTGGAATGCAGGTTGGTGGCTTGAGGGCCTTAACAGGTTATGGCTGTTTGGACATGGTTTTGGTTGCTGGTTGATGGCCTTACTGGTTTTTAGGCCTCCTGGTAAGGCTTAGCAGGTTTATGCTTAGTGTGAGGTTTGGATGGTCTGTGTTGTTAGGGTCTCACAGGTTTTTGAACTAAGGCTTTAGCTTGAAAAGTTTGTGTTGTTATGATATCAGTTTTGGCCTGCTTTTTGATGGTTCAGGTTTGTATCTTTTGATCTTATTGAAAAATGCAGGGGGCCTTTGACAACTGAAGGCTTTGGTGTTATATGCCCAAAAAAAGGGTTCAAGGTTTGAATCCGGTTTGAAGGGTTTTTTGTGGAAAGATAATTCTGTTTCTTTTTATTGACAGTTTTGTTTGCATTCTGATTTCTTCATATCTCTGCCTTCTGCCTCACTGTTTTATTGCAGTTTTTGTTTTTATATATCTTGTCTTCATGCCTAAACCTGTAAGCATATTCTTTTCCTCTCTTCTTCTCTCTCCAGTACAGCTTTTAGCATATTATATTGCTTAACATGTACTAATTCTGAAAAAGCAAACTGGCCTGGGAAATGATGAAACTGAAATTTGCTTGCAATCTACTCTTTCTCTGCATATTTGCATATCTCTTTTCTATACTTTGTGCTTCTTGACATCATTGATGTTACTTTGATATCTTGAGATATCTTTTGGCAGCTCTAGTTGACTTTGGACTTAGTTTCGAAATTGTGACTTTGTTTAGCAACTTGAACTTGGCTTAGGCCATTCAGTTTGTAACTTGGACTTTGTATTTGCACATGCTGTCTTGCTTTGAACTATGCAGTTGGTTGACCAATTTGAAATGTGCACTTTTTAACTTTGTGCATTCATTTTTAATTTGCAAACATTTTCATCCCTCTTTGTGAACCGGGAGAAATCCCGTGATTTGCAAAGAGGGCGAACTGATCCCGACCATTTGCTTTTAATGATGAACTTTTTATCTGTCTGCCTCTTTAAATATTTATCTGCTTCTGACTTTTTCTTCTTTCTTATTCTTTGCAGATAGAATCCAATGAGGCAGAGGGAGCAAGGGATGGAAGATGAAGAATTGAAGATTTAGAAAAATATTAGGATAGTTTTGTTTAAATTTAAATAACTGTAATATTATTATTGTAAACATTTTGTAAACAAAAACAATTATACAAGTAATTTAAAGATAAATAAAAAGTCCTTTTATTTGATTAATTCTTTTTATTCTTTTCAAGATATTTATCTAATTGTTATAACTCTTAAATTAAAATAAAAATGGAAATAAATTCCAATTATCTTAATTTAAAAATAAATAATCAATTGGTAAACATTGTGGTCTTATGACAAACCTGACGCTCCAATTATTCAAAGCAACGCATAGTTTCAAACCAAGCGGCAGTTAATTAAACAAAACGTCCATCTGCCTCTTTTCACTGATTAAATCCAACAAATGCAAATTAATAACCAGCAGCCTCAGTTCTCATTTCAGAGTAATTTGAAAAGCATTGATAGAACCAACTCTTCTTGAGAGATATGCGCACAAAACCCTGATTCTGATCAAATGCCAAAGAAGCGTTCGCCTGATCAAAGTTTAGCCAAAATCAACCAAAACCCTAAGCAAACTGTTTGAATTGTTCTAGAGCCATGAAAATCAATGAAAACCCTAATTTTATCTGACTGACGGGAAAAGTCTATTTGACCGATTCTTGAGCCAGTCTGAAAAATCAGGAAACGCCCGAAGCTGTGATTTCTTGTGAAAAAAATGCGAGGGCAAATTTTGGGGTACAACAATTACCATGGCCAAAACTGTAACTTCTTCATTTCTGAACCATTTTCAAAAATGTAAACATGAAAGTTGTTCCATTTTTCAACATGAATTCAAACATATAAATTTCATAAGCTACAAATCAAAGATGAATAAGAATTTTGTTGGTATCAAATTAAAACCTAATTTTTTCATAAAGTTCAAACTCAAAATTTGCATCACTCAGGCAACATAAATGAAAACTAAAGGCATGGTTAGCTTCAGGGCTATGATGTCTACATTTTTCATTCACAAGGTAACCATTAATTATGCTTGTATAAGGATTTCAAAGTTGAGAAAACTTACCTCAAAACTGGAAATCGTGTTTGGATTTTGAGCACTCCTGGAGGTGTGGTAATGATCTGGATAACTTTAATGGACTCCTTGGAAGCTAATGCAACTTTTACTTTGTGCTGAAAGTGCTTGAATCTTCCTGGAGAAGCCAAGTTGCAGAGGTGTAAAGTGAGGTTTGGATAATGATGATGGAGGTGTTACAGTGGTAAAACAGGGGTGGGTATGAGTTCTAAATGAGGTATGGAAGCTTTGTGATTTATTTAGAGTGAAAACGCACAAGGGAATTAGGAGTTTGGTGTTCAAAGTCAGAATATGCAAGCTATGGAGTTTTGGATGCAAATTACGAGTTCAAGGTGTTTGAGGGGGTTAGAGGGCTTGTAAACTCGTATGTTAGCTTGCAAATGACTCTTCTATTTATAGAGGAAAGGTTTTGAAGTCTCTAGTGATCAGAAATCAAAGATCACATGTTATGGTTATGTGACTTGGTTTTGAAGCAAACTTGACAAACTTTGTTCCAATGCATAGTACAAGCATGGTCTGAGTAGTTAGAGGCTCTAGACAAGTTTCTTATGGCTTTGATATTGTGTGTATTCAGAAGGAACAAGTGCAATGCTTAAGGAGAGTAGACTTTGTGATTAAAGTTGGTTTTTCTAAAATGGAAGTGTGAACTATGTTCCATTAATGGAAAAATCACTTGGACAATGACTCAAATGCTTGGACAATGGCTCAACCAGTTGTGTAAAAATTTAATTATTGAGTGATTTGCAAGTTTGAAGGCCTGCAAAGAAAGATTATGCAGCATGCTTGAAGATTGGATCATAAGGTTCATCAGAAAATGACCTAAAATTCAAGTTTGTGACGCCATCTTCTTCTCTTCGAAACTTCTAGCTAAAGCATGATCTCTTCAAGTTCTTGGACATTTTGGAAAGCTTGAAACATTTTCACAACCTTCATGTTTACCACTTTGGCTAAATAAACTTGGAACTTGATGAAAATTGGCCAAGAAGTTAGGGCAAAATCTGCCTAAACTTGTTGAAAATTTCACTAAGTGTTTTAGTAAAATGTCATGACTTCATGGGCCTATATCTTCAAACCCAAGCATTTTTTGGACAAAAAACCTAAGGGACAAAGTTTTAGAATTCATCAAGATCTAAAAATTTCATGTTGAAAGTTGTCCTTGAATCATCTTGCATCTTGGTGAAAAATTGGCATGAAGTAGTGAAATTATCAAGGTCAAAAAACACTTAGAATTTTCTAAGTATTGGAAATCTTTGACTTTTGTTGACTTTCTTGATTCTTGATGATAAAGCTTGATATTTTTGAAGATCTTGATGAATTTTGACCTTTCAAATTCAATGTGGACCAAAAAGTCAAAGTTTGACTTTTTGTTTATCTGTTGACTTTTCATCAGTTGATCAAATTTCAACTATCAATCACTTGATCTTGAGAAATGATTTGGGCCATTAAGTTAGGTCAAGACATTGTGTTTGAATCCCTAAGACCATGCTTCAATCCATTAGGTCATGTACTAGGTCAAAAGTCAATGATCTCTCATTCTTAGTCAAAATCCTAATTTTGACAATTTTGCCCCTTTGATGATTTGAATGCTTTTATTGAGGAATTGTGATCAACCCTTGATCAATTGATGAATATGACTTCAAAATGTTGATGGGGACCAAAAATCATGAAGTTCGTCTGTAAGTTGACCACAGTTTAATTTCTACCCAATATAGTTGATTTTCAGTCATCTGAGCAATTGACTGAGCAAACTTGTGATGCAAGACTTGAAACTTGGCATGAGCAATCTTGGAGACCTATAATGAACCATGAAAGTCACTTGAAGCATCAAAAGTCCAATTTTTATTTGTGAAAACCAAAACCCTAATTTGTGGGCTCATTGCTTAGGAGGTGAGCTTGTCTGATCAAACTCTTGAGAACCCTTGAGCATTTGAGACCTTTAGTGAGGAATGTCTTGATAAAAGAGAGGGGAAATTTTGGGGTACAACAGATGCCCCTGTTCAATCTTCTTAAACCCGAAGAGTTAGATTGGCTTGTTCGCCATTTGTAACTTGAAGGTAGAACAGGATTGAACACTTAAGTGCCCAGAAATTTGCACTTACTTATGCATGAAGAAAAACTGTTTGTTGAATATATCGGGAATGGGCTTAGAGATGACATTTGGAGAGATGATAGAGAGTTATTAGAGATGGGCTTAAATTTTCCATCCAAAGAAACTGTGGATAGAAATATCAGAATGATTCTATGCTCGACTGTATCTGAATAGTGATTTTAGAGTGAACCTCTGGGGAAGATGTTTGAGTAGTTGCTTGTCATATGGATAGTCGCCCCGTCCTGTTTCCGGAATTTATCTATAATCAAATTTGTTGGTAAAACCATTGGTGATAAAGATAGTTTCCCTGTCCTGTTTCGGGAATTGATCTTTATCTGACCAAAGAGAAAGAAAGATAGTTTCCCCGTCTTGTTTTGGGAGTTAATATTTGATTTGTTCATGTAGATAGTAGTCCCATCCTATTTTAGGAATTGATCTACAATCAGTTTGTTACAGATAATTGTCTTGTCTTGTTTCAGGAATTAATCTGTAGTTGGTCATTCAGATAGTTGCTTGGTATTGTTTCGGGAATTAATATGGAACCTTTTTTTTGTTGGCCATGGATATAGTTGCGCCGTCTTCTTTCAGGAATTAATCTCTGACCTGGTCTTATAGGTAGTTACCCCGTCTTGTTTCAGGAATTAATCTTGGACCTGTTGTTCACAAATAGTTTCCTTGTCTTGTTTTAGGAATTAATCTGGAACTATTGAAAATTGTTTATGATATTCATCTGTTGATTGATCTTTCCTGAAAAGGTAAAGAGTTAGTTGCATGCAGTGTCATGATGTATGAAATGCATTGCATAATGATTTTCTCAAAATAAATGAGATTGTGCGATATGCGTTTCGTATGCATGTTCTATGATGTACGAGTGTGAAATGTTATTGAAGTGTATCTCTGTCTGGAAAAATAAATCCCTGACAAATGCTGGGGATGAAGAGTATATGTATCTTCAATCTTTTCTAGAATGCTTCTGTTGGGGATTCTTGTTTACTTGTTTGAGGAAACTCTACAGGGGATGTATTGATCTCTGTTTGGAGAATAGAGTTTTAGGATCATTGGTCGTTCGTTGCTCTACTGGGGAATTTATTTCTTATATACCCTGACTGGGGATAAAAGAAATGGTTTAACTTCCGACTCGTCTGGGGAGAATAATTCTTGTATACCCTGACTAGGGATAAAAGAGATGGATAATCTTCTGACTGGTCTGAGGGGGATAAAGTTAACTGGTATCTGGTCGAGTTTCAGGTTTTGCAGCAACTCTCTGGGGATAGTGGTAACTTTACTGGGGGGAAGAATTTTGTCAGTGATTTGTAATAGTCTGAGGAATAGACTTGAGCTGGGGAATTTGTAGGTTGTTGGGGAAATAATCCCTGTTGTCGGAGAAGTATTCTGCTGAGGAAACAAACTCTCCCAGGGAAAGAGAAAGAATCTGCAAGGTTTATTTTTCAGTTTTGGAGGACAAAACTTAGCTGGGGAAGAGAATTTCCATGAAGTGTACTAATTGGAAACTCCGTAGGTTGGTGATATTGCAAAGAAAGAGATTATAATCCTTTATTTTCTAGAGCGATCTGTCGGGGAGATTGCGGGGAATGTACCCTTATTTGTGAAGACTACTTTGTGGGGGTAATCTTATAGGAGTATCCCTGTGGGAATTGATGGACAACTTGAGTGTCATCCCAGCTCCTAGGGTCTTGAGTAAATGCTTATTTATGTTTTTATGCATTTATTTGTTAATAGTTAATCATGTTCATATGCATATGTTCATTCAATTTAGTCATTAGAAATTTTTGCAAACAAAAGAGAAAAACAAAAAGTTTTAATTTCAAGGCGTATTTGTATTGATAATTTGCCTATAAATAGACGATTTTATACAAAGAGGCAGAAATCCTAGTAAGAGGAAGTCTTCGTGAAATGAAAAGAGTACAACGTGAAACACACACACACACACACACACACACACACACACACACACACACACATATATATATATATATATATATATATATATATATATATATATATATATATATATATATATATATATATATATATATATATATATATATATATATATATATATATATATATATATATATATATATATATATATATCCATGTGGAAATGATCTCATTCAGTTCCAACTCCCCTATTGCCCCTATGCCTTTAAACATCTCACCCCTTGCTGTCAGAAGAAGTTGATTGAACTGATCTTGTACTATTTGAACTTTTGACCTTGGTAATAAAGCTGGTTATAAGTAATCCAACGAGACATAGTCATATGCTTTAATCCCTAAATTTTTCCTGGACCGCCCTTTCAAGTTTTCAGTCCACCAGGATACCCGTTTTTTGCCCAAGCCGCCCTTTCAGGTTTCCAACTTGTCGGGTGTATAATCTTTTGTATATATCCCTAACTTTTGCCTGAACCTTTTTGGTTCGTCGGGATGCCCTTATTTTTTGCCTAGGTATGTCAACCTAGAAGGTCATTCTTATGTGTAATATTTTTTGACTATGTCCGTGTTTACAGGGTGCGAGAAATCTTCACCGTCCATGGTGGTCAGTATCATAGCACCGCCTGAGAATACTTTCTTGACAATAATTGGCCCTTCGTAGGCGGGAGTCCATTTTCCCCTGGGATCACCTTGTGGTAGAATGATGCTCTTTATTACCAAGTCACCAGCCTGGTATACCCGATGCTTGACCTTCTTGTTGAATGTCTTGATCATACGTTTTTGATACATATGACTGAGACAGATAGCAGCAAGCCTCTTTTCGTCAATCAAATTCAACTGATCCAACCTAGTCTGAATCCACTCATCTTTGTCTAAGTATGCTTCTTTCATAATTCTCAGAGAAGGAATCTGAACTTCGATAGGTAGGACAACTTCCATGCCATGGACTAGAGAGAATGGGGTTGCCCCAGTTGATGCTCGCGCTGAAGTACGATATCCATGAAGAGCAAATGGTAACATCTCATGCCAATATTTATAGGTCACCACCATCTTTTGGACAATCTTCTTTATATTTTTGTTGGCAGCTTCCACTGTGCCATTCATCTTAGGTCTGTATGGAGAAGAGTTGTGATGCTTGATCTTGAACTGCGTGTAGAGTTCAGTGATCATGGCATTATTGAGGTTGGTACCATTGTCAGTGATGATCCTCTCAGGGATGCCATACCGACAGATAAGGTTATTCTTGATGAACCGGGCTACAACATTCTTGGTAACTGAGGAAAATGAAGTCGCTTCAACCCATTTTGTAAAGTAATCAATGGCGACAAGAATGAAGCGATGTCCATTAGAAGTAGTAGGCTTGATTTCTATGATCATATCAATGCCCCATATGTGAATCGCCAAGGAGCAGTCATGACGTTCAAAGGTATTGGAGGCACGTGAACTTTATTAGCATAGATCTGGCGTTTATGGCAAGTCCTCGAGTGGTGGTGATAATCAGTTTCCATGGTCGACCAATAATAACCAGCTCTCAGAATCTTCTTGGCCATAGTGTATCCACCGGAGTGAGTACCAAAGATACCTTCATGCATATCCTCCATGATATTCTCTACTTCCTTCTTGTCCATACAACAGAGCAGAATTGAATCATGGTTGTGCTTGTATAAGATCCTATTACTCAGGAAGAATTTGGATGAGAACCTCCGCAGGAATTTCTTGTCGTTGATTGACGCCCCTTCAGGGTATTCTTGATCTTTAAGATATCTTTTCACCTCATGAAACTAAGGCTTCTCTTCTACTCCATTAATATCAATTTCGTAGCAGAGCGCCGGTTCGTCAAATCTTTCGACAGTAATTCAGGGAGCTTCATTGTCCCATTTGACCTTGAACATAGATGACATGGTAGCTAAAGCATCTGCCAATTGATTTTCTTCCCACGGGATATGTTCAAAGGTAACCGCTTCAAAGTACAGATCAAGGTTGGCACAAGTTCTTTGTAAGGGATGAGATTTGGATGTTTTGTATCCCATTCTCCTTTAACTTGACTGACTACCAAGGCTAAATCCCCATATACGCTCAGGAATTTGATTCTTAAGTCGATAGCAGCCTTAAAACCCAAGATGCATGCTTCATATTCGGCCATGTTATTGGTGCAGTCAAAGCAAAGTCTAGCAGTGAAAGGAGTATGACAACCTTCAGGGGAAATGATCATAAAACTAATTCCATTACCAAGTGCATTGGAAGCTCCATCAAAAACCATAGTCCATCGGGATCCTTGCTCAGGTCCTTCATACGGTCCAGGTTCCTCACCATCTGTTATCAACATGATATTCTCGTTCGGGAATTCAAAGTTCATAGATTGGTAGTCATCTACAGCTTTATGTGCCAAATGATCTGCCAATACACTTCCTTTGATTGCTTTTTGGGTAGTCTACTGAATGTCATATTCAGTTAAGATCTTTTGCCATCGGGATATCCTTCCGGAGAGAGCTGGCTTCTCGAAGATGTACTTAATGGGATCCATATTAGAGATTAATAGAGTAGTATGGGTCATCATATACTGTCTTAGTCGGGGAGCAGCCCATGCTAAAGCGCAACAAGTTTTCTCGAGCAGTGAATATCTTGCTTCACAGTCCGTAAACTTTTTGCTAAGGTAGTATGTTGCATTTTCATTCTCTTTTCGACCAGACTCTTCATGTTGCACCAACACACACCCCATTGAATTCTCTAACACGGTTAAGTACATGATAAGAGGTCTTCCTTCAACTGGTGGCATCATAATTGAAGGTTCTTGCAAGTACCCCTTGATTTTATCAAAATCCATTTGACAGTCGTCATTCCATCTTACCACTTGATCTTTTTTCAACAGTTTGTAGATTGGCTCACAAGTAGAAGTTAGGTGAGAGATGAATCAGGCAATGTAGTTGAGTCGTCCTAAGAAACCTCTGACCTCCTTCTCAATATGGGGAGCTGGAATTTCTTAGATATATTTGACTTTTACGGGATCAACCTCAATACCTTTGCCACTGACGATAAAGCCTAGGAGTTTTCTAGATCTCACCCCGAAGGTGCATTTGGTAGGACTCAACCTCAACTTGTATTTCTCCAGTCTTTCAAATAACTTGTGCAGATGGTAAAGGTGTTCTTCCTTAATTTTGGACCTTGCTATCATGTGATCAACATAGACTTCTATCTCACGATGAATCATGTCATGAAATAAAGCCACCATAGCTCGTAGATAAGTTGCACATGCGTTCTTCATCCCAAAAGGAATGACCTTATAACAGAAGGTGTCCCACTGTGTGACAAAGGTGGTATTCTCCATGTCTTCAGGCCCCATTTTGATTTGGTTGTAATCCGAGAAGCCATCCATGAAGGATAATACCTTGTGTTGAGCAGTGTTGTCAACCAAGACATCAATATGTGGTAGTGGGAAGTCGTCTTTGAGGCTTGCCCTATTTAAATCCATGTAGTCTACACACATACAGACCTTACCGTATTTCTTCGGCACTAGAACAACATTTGCAACCCATTAGGGATACGACGTCAATGCCAAGAAACCTGCATTGAATTATTTCATTACCTCAACTTTGATTTTCTCTGACATATCAAGACGCATGCGACGAAACTTTTGTTTGATCGGAGAACAAACCTCTTTCATTGGCAGACGATGAACTACGATATAAGTATCAAGCCCTGGCATGTCTTTGTATGACCAAGCGAATACTTCAACATAGTCGTGCAACATCTGAAACAATCTGCTCTTGACACTGTCTTCCAGGTTGGCACCAATCTTGACTTCTTTCTTATCTTCCTCAGTACCTAAGTTTATCACCTCGACTGATTCTTCATGCGGTTGGATAGCCTTTTCCTCTTGTATCAGGAGTATGGCGAGTTCTCCAGATATCTCAAAATCTTCTTCACCTTCGTCTTCGGCTTGATAGATTTTATTTTCAAAGTCATAAACGTAAATAGCAGAATTATTGTCAATGAGATCCAGAGTGGATGTGGATCTACAAATGCGTGCGTGTGCATGTAAGGTCACATGGCTATTTAAAAATGCAGTAAAGTAAAAGAAAGACAAGGAGCACAAAATTTGAATGCAAAATCATCTAATGTTTTCATTAAATGAGTATATGATATATGAAATGACAATCCTTAACAAATGGACCATCGTTCCCCGGGCAAGGCACAAGGTTTAAAGTCATTATTTTAAAAGAAATTACAGACAAACTTCTTAAAACAATAAAACAGGAAATAACAATTACTCCTGGCTGAAGGAGATTGAGATGAAATCTTTGGCCTTCAGTTGTTAAGTCCATTGTTAGTAGTTAAGAATATCCATTCGTCCAAGTCACCATCACTATCAGTGTCTTCTAGATCATTGACTTCATTATTGCTAATTCGAAGAGGTGGACCCCTAACACGAGCACGTCGAACCTCTTTCTGAGCCTTTGAAGTAAAACCCAACCCAAATTTATCGTATTAATAGGGGATATCAGGAAGTTGTCCCCAGATAGTGCAACCTTCATCTTCTAAAACAACCCTATCATCCTTCAAGGAAGACAATCTTGGTGTGTCCTTGACAATATTAGGAGTAGCAGGCATAACTTTAGCAACAACAATCGTTGGAGGAATTACTTAAAAAGCTTGGCAGGGGGTTTCAATGAATTCACCATCCATTTTAACAAATTTGAAAGAATTCAAATGACTGACCATATATTCTTCCTCTCCGCAGACTATGACTATTTTCCCTTTCACTGGGTACTTCAGCTTTTGATGCAATGTAGAAGTAACCGCACCTGCCCCATAAATCCATGGGCATCCGAGCAAGTAGGAATATGCCGGGAAGATATCCATTACATAAAAAGTTGAATTGAAGACTTGAGATCCCACCTTGATTGGGAGATCAACCTCTCCATGGACCATCCTCTTTGACCCATCGAAGGCTCTTACCACAATATCGATGGGTTTTAGCACCAAGACTTCACAGTCCAGTATATCCATAGCACCTTTGGGTAAAACATTTAGGGAGGACCCAATATCTACTAATACATGCGCCAGGGTGGTGCCTTTGCATTCAATAGAGATGTGAAGAGCTTTGTTATAATTCTTCCCCATCAGAGTTAAATATGCCTCAGAAAATCCCAAGCCATTATCAGCAGTTAGGCTTGCAACACAATTCTCAAATTGATCAGCAGTAGTATCTTGAGGTACATGGGAAATCTTCAGAAATTTCAACAAAGCTTGAGCATGTGCTTTGGAGCTTAACAATAAGGACATCATGGATATTTTTGAGGGTATCTGCCCCAGTGGTTCAACTATTTTCTAATCAATTTTCCAAATGATCTTTAGAATTTCTTCCATCTCTTGTCTAGATGGATCTTCAATTGTAACATCTTTTGAGGGTGCCTCCATCAAGGAAGGCTCAATAACTTCCTCTTTACCTCGAGAATTAGCAATTGGCCCAGCAGCAGGAATATGAACAAATGTTGTAGTAGTTGTTGGGGGGAGAGATCTCCGGAGATAATACCCTTCATGTCCTTGTGACCTTACTAGTTCCGACAATGTTTGTAATTTCAGGATCTTCATTTTCATCAATCCATGGCTCTTGCTTGACACCATGATAATAAAATTTCACCCCATAGTTCCAAGGCACAACTTTGTCATAGGAATAGGGGACTGGTCCCGGTGTAGTGATGATCAAGGGAGCCACTCTTGGCTCAGCAGGAATCCTTATATGGCCTTTAGAGGTGATCCTAATAGGAGTGTTTGAAATGGTGATTATGGGAAAAACTTCAAGTCTCAGCTCTTGAGGTATATCTTCAGGAAAACTCTTCACGGATGGAGTTTTCTCGAACAAAATTTCATGGCTATCAATCAGGCGTTGAACACCTTTCTTCAGCCATATACAACCATTGGTTTGTGAAGCACAATGGTAACAATTTTTAAGGCAGTATGGAAATAAACTGGCTCTTAACATATTCCTCTTAACAGACAATAAGGGAGTACTCAAATCACTGATGGTGGAGACAAAAGAGACATCATCAATGGCATTAACATCTTTACCATGACTGGGCATGGGAGCAGTAATGACATCAGGGGTTTGTGGACGGTCAAACTCAATCACTTTGTTATCAATCAAATCTTGGATCTTGTTCTTCAACGCCCAACAATTGTTGGTGTCATGGCCAGGACTATTTGAATAATAGGCGCATTTCACATTCAAATTATATTTAGGTGAGGCAGTAATGGGATTTGGATGAGGATCTCGTATCGTTACCAAATCTTCCTTCAGCAGATGTTGTAAAGCTTGAGTCAATGGCATGTTGATTATAGTAAACTGCTTCCTCGGGGCATCTGGCCTTTATTGATTGCTTGATTGTTGTGGTTGTTAAACTGGGGTCAGGTTTGAAATCAATACTGCTCCTACCGACTGATAACGATCATTCTTGATACAGTTCATTTGTCCATAAACTGTATTAGTCTCTTTCTTTCCAATGAATGGTATCTTTATAGTATTAGAAGTTGAGGTCATTGGGATTTTCACGCTTTTGATTCCATTTTCAACTTGCTCGCCAGTTAAAATCATCTCAGTAAACCCCGACAATAAACTCCTAATCAGCAAGTTAAATAACGAACCAGTCAAGGTGCCCATGAACATGTCCATTAATTCTCTTTCAATAAAAGGAGTTGTACCCTTCCATCCAGGTCCCTCCACTTTTGAGCATACTCATAAAGCCTTCATTTGAGCCTATAATACGGTGGGAGAACCGACTTGGTGTTTTGTATTTTATCGCAATTGTTGCGGATAACAAGAGTCACCACCGAGTTTTCTTTTATCCAATAAAGGAAAGAGTGAAAAGAATAGGAAATACCTTTTGAGAATTTTCTTGAGTTGGGGGGTAGGTTATGAAAATGGAAGGTGTTAGTACCCTTTTCATCTGTAGTTATCTATGGGCTCTTAATTTCTGGCTCACTTTGAAATGCTTTGTGTTTATGTAAGTTTAAAAATATTTTGAAAACACATTTGTTAGGAAAACTTTGCAACGATTCTCGTATCGTTGAGAATGTATACAAAGTGTTGGTTTTTTGCAAATATTTGTTGAAAAGGAGTGTTTGAAAATATGTTTTGAAGATGCCAATGTAAAGGCAATTTTGTAATGATTATCATATCATTGAGAATGTATATAAAATGTTTGTTTTGAAAAGTGTTTTGAAAGTGTGAGGTGTAAATGGTTTTGTTTGTAAGCAAGCAATTACGAGCAATCTACCTACTAAAAAAGTCTTTGTTCTTCTCCTCCTCCTTTAGATAGTGCTTGTCTACCATTAGTTGGTAGAGAACCATATCATTGGATATGAGGGACATGCATGGGTCATCGTAGAATCATATAAGGCAACTTGTAAGGTGTTTTAGCAATTTTTCGTAAGGGACTAAGATCATTTACCGGAGGTAACATTGAAGGGTCATCGAGGGACTATGATCTTTTAATCGAGTGTCTTTGTTAAAACATCTCACGTTCGAGGGACATGATTGTTTAAATCCGAGGCAACGAGTGTGGATTACCCTAGAGGTGCATGTGTGCAAATTGTTTTTGATTTCAAGCATTTTATCTTGGGTTAGGGTTTTCTAATGTTTGATTTTAAATCTTGTCATGCGAACCCTAATTACTAGCAATAATAAGGAAAACAATAAATTGCGCAATTTAAATGTCCTACGCTATTACAACGCTTTAGAAATGGGGGGTACACTTTTGTGAATAGGGGAGAAAACAATAATGCCCTAATTACTATTACAAACCATTGAATATGAATAGAATGTACAAAATATAAAGAGAAATAAATAGATGAATTTGTTTTTAGGGTTTTTGATAGAGGGGGTTTAAAGATTAATCCTAATTTAAACTAATCAATTTCATTTACAAAAGAAATTTAATTAATTATTTAATCAAAACCTAAAACTTAAATTAATTAAAATAAAACCTAAGTCTAATTTTAATCTGTTTTTTTAGAAAATAATTTGAAGCTTAATTTTAATTTAGAAAAATATTTTAAAGTGTGCAAAATAAACAAAATCTAGTTCTAAATATTAACAAAAATAAAAATAAGTGTTTAAAATATTTTAATTTAGTTATTTTAAGAAAATATATTTTTTGGTAATTTTGATTAAATAAAATAAATAGATAAATAAAAATAATAAAATATAAGAAAGAAATAAAAATAAATGGGCTGGGTGTTGAAAAGAAAAACGGGGGTTAAGGATCAGCAAAAAGGTTGGGCCCAAATTTGTATTTTGTTTTAAATCACAAAAATAAAATAAAAATATGAATGAGCCATGCATGGTTTTTAGTGAAAAGGGGGGTATATGCAAATAAATCAGTCCAGGCCCAAAATGAAAAGTCTTGCGCCTAATAGATCCCATGTTGTTGACTTATGAGAGTGTATCATGGGTTGCACATGTGGTGTGTTGGATTCAGCCTTGCAATGATCAGATGGTGATGGAGGGAGGCGCATGGTGTGCGTACAAAGCCTGCTTGTATTGAATATGCAAGGAGAAAATATAAAAAAAAACAAAATTGTACCACTGGGGCTCGAACTCAGGTCCCTATACACTAATGCCTTACACACGCTTTCTTTGCCACTGGGGTGGCTGTTTCATCCGTGTATAAAACAACTTGCACTAAATATAAAATGAACTTGTTTCTAATATTTTGAACTTCATCTTCAACCTTGCACGCGTATGAGAACCAACAACACCATTATTCAAATTTTTGCCAAATCTTTATTTCTCAACCAAATTAAAAAATGTAAACATGAAACTTGCTTGAAATTTCACAACGAATCCAACCATATAAATTTCATAAGCTATAAATCAAAGATGAATGAGAATTTTACTGGTACCAAATAAAAATCTAATTTTTTCAGAAAGTTCAAACTCAAAATTCGCATCACTCAGGGAACATAAATGAAAACTAAAGGCATGGTTAGCTTCATGGCTATGATGTCTACATTTTTCATTCACAAAGTAACCATTAATGATGCTTGTAGAGAGAGGTCAAAGTTGAGAAAACTTACCTCAAAACTGGAAATCGTGTATGGATTTTGAGCACCCTTGGAAGTATGGTGATGATCTGGATAACTTCACTGCAGTCCTAGGAAGCTAATGTAAATCTTACTTTGTGCTGAAAGTGTCTGAATCGTGCTGGAGAAGTCAATGTGCAAAGTTCTATTTTTTAGTTTGGAAGATGATGTTATAGTTGTGAAATGGGGGTGTGGATGAGTTGTTTATGATGTATAGATGTTGTGTAAATGATTAGAAGTGAAAACGCACGAGGGGTTTGAGTGTTTGATGTTTTTGGTCAGAAATGCCAATAATGGAGGTTTGTGTGCAATTATGAGTTTTAGGGAGTTTGAGTGAGTTTTAGGGATATTGAATCCATGTTGTGGCTTGCAAATAGTGTCTCTATTTATAGATAAGATGTTTGGAATGCTCAAGTTGATCAGAATTCAAAATCACACGTTAAGCTCAACATGTGATTTTCTTGAAAATCAAGTTTCAATGCCTTGTACCTTTGATCATAGAGTGGTTAAAAACTTTAATCACAATGCTTATGACCTTGTAGATAGAGTGTGATCATAGGGAACAAGTGAGAGGCTCAAGAGTTGACTTTGTGCATAAAGCTTGCTTTTCAAGAATGGCAATGTTAACTTTCTTCCAAAAATGACAAATAGACTTGGACAATGCTTAAACCACTTGGATCATAGCTCAAAAGCTTGTGTAATCCATTAATTATAGGTATATACATAAGTTAGAAGGCCTGCAAAGCAAGATTATGTAGCATAACATTGAGATTGGATTATGTGTTCATCAAGAAAATGACTTGTAATTCAAGAATGGATGCCCAACTTCATCTCTTCGAATCTCCTAGTTAAAAAATGATCTCTTAAAGTTCTTTAACATTTTGGAAAGCTTGAAATATTGTCTACAACCTTCATATTTACCAGTTTGGCTAAATAATTTTGGAACTAGGTGAAAATTGTTCAAGAAGTTAGGTAAAAAATCTGCCTAAACTTGTTAAAATTTTCACTAAGTTTTTTGTAAAAAAGTCATGACTTCATGAGCCTATATTTTCAAATCTAAGCAATTTTTGGACATAAAACCTTATATACCAAGTTGTAGAATTCATAAATATCTACAACTTTCATGTTGAAAGTTTTCTTTGAATCATCTTGCATCTTGGTGAAAACTTGTCTTGAAGTAATGAAATTATCAAGGTTAAAAACACTTAGTAATTTTTCTAAGTCTTGAAACTTTTGACTTTTTGTGGACTTTTTTTGAATTTCTTGATTATTGATGATAAAGTTTGATATTTTTAAATATCTTGATGAATTTTGATCTTTGAAATTCAATGTTGACCAAAAAGTCAAAGTTTGACTTTTGTGTATTAGTTGACTTTCATCACTTGATCAAATTTCAACTATCAATCCATTGATCTTGAGAAAGGATTTGAGCCATGAAATTAGGTCAACATTTTATGTAAGTCCTTAAGATCATGCTTCAAGCAATCAGGTCATGTACTAGGTCAAAAGTCAATGATCAGTCATTCTCAATCAAAACCCTAATTTTGACAATTTTGCCTCTTTGATGATTTGAATGTTTTTCTTGAGGAATTATAATCAACCCTTAATCAATTGATGAATATGACTTTAAAATGTTGATGTTGGCCAAAAATCATGAAATTTGACTGTATTTTGACCACAATTAACTTTTTACCTAATATAGCTGATTTTCAGTCATCTGAGCAATTGACTGAGCAAATTTGTGGTGCAAGACTTGAAATTTGGTATGAGAAATCTTGGCGACCTATAATGAACCATGAAAGTCATTTGAGGAGTTAGAAATCCAATTGTCCTTGAGAAAACCAAAACCCTAATTTGGAGGCTCAATGTTTAGGAGGTGAGCTTGTCTAATGAAACTCTTGAGAAACCATGAGCATTTGAGATCTTTGGTGAGCAATGTCTTGAGAAATGAGAGGGAAAATTTTGGGGTACAACAGCTTCCCCTGTTCAATCTTCTTAAACCTGAAGAGTTAGATTGACTTGTCTTCCATTCGTGACTTGAAGGTGAAAGATGATTGAACACTTAAGTGCCCGGAAATTTGCACTCGTTTGTGCATGAAGTAAAACTTTTTGTTGGTTATACAAGGAACGGGCTTAAAGATTCAATTTGGAGAGGTGACGAAGATTCGTCGGAGATAGGCTCATAGATGCCATCTATAACACCCGAATTCTACCCCGGAAAATTATATAAATAAATCAGAGTTATAAAAATCATTCATGCAATAGAACCGGGATGCCATAAATTCTTCTATCAAAATTCATTGCATTCATCGTGGATATATAACACTTTCAAAACATCGGATGAACCATCATAACATCTTTAATTAAATAACTCAACATCTACGCAGCGGAATTCTCAACAACAATTTTATCATCAATACAACAACTTCAAAACAACACAATTTAATAATAATCAATAATCAAAACAACAAGCGTTCATCCCCCCGAGTGTTACATATCAGAGCAATGACACCGACTCGAAGGGGTGAGATATCTAACAATATAATAAAGCGCATGATAATTAATATATTAAATTAGATCACATAACATCACCACTTCTCATCTCATAATCAAAAATAATCACAACAATAATACACATTCATAACATCATTACGCGCTTCTTCATGCAATCATATAATGCGACTCAATACTATGCAAATGTATGTGGTACCATTGGAGCAAAACTCACATCTCAAAAATTTGCCAATTATTAGAGGCATCAACAAGGCATAGCCTTCATCTCAACACTCTCCAATACAGGCCATCTCAACGAGTATAAGCTCCATCTCAAAAATTTGCCAATTATTAGAGGCATCAACAAGGCATAGCCTTCATCTCAAAATTCGCCAATACAGGCCATCTCAACGAGCATAAGCTCCATCTCAAAAAATGCAATGTATGCGACACAATCATGAATGTAATAACAACATCCAAATTAACAACATCTCAAATTAACAACATCTTAAATTAACAACATATCAAATTAACAACATCTCAAAAGCATCTCAACATCTCTTCATCAACATCTCATATCATCATAATAATTCATCAAACATCATTTATTTATTATAAATCATTAACACAACATCATTAACAACTTCTCACTAATAACTCAGTTGTACATTAATACCACAATAATTCATATTGCTATTCTGTAATTCTTACATCATTACTGTCACTAATCCTACTGTTATAATTCAAGCAGCAGCTTCTAAGCATCTCATCTTCATCATTCTGTACAAAACCAGCGCAACGATCAACACGGGAATTAACTCTAAATCCGAAATTGGCTACTAGGATTACACTTCCTATTATTCATTTTAATCCTCTAGAATAATGTTCACCGCGTTAGCTATCCAACACTTCGAACGACATCTCAAACGGAATCCTAAAACTCAAGTTAGAACACTTTAAAATTGAATCTGCCAAAAATCAGGCATTATGGGTCGACGCAAAACTCCTTGGATCGACGCGTACTGCTCTAACTGCACAACATGAGTTGACGCATCCTCTCATGGATCGACTCATCCTGAGTCTTGCATACAACATGTATCGACACATGCATCCCACAGATCGACTCATCCTGAGTCTTTCAACCTTCATGTATCGATGCAAGCCTCTTCGTGTCGACTCATACTGAGTCTCTAGGCCCTCATGTATCGACGCATCAAGTTTGAGGTCGACACATCCTGATTCGTCCTGCATAATTATGCGATTTTCTCTGCATTTCACTATGGGATTCATGTTTTTAACCCTACAAACTTAATATAATCATGATAAATCATCACCTATAATACTACATCGATCAAACAACAACGGGACATCATTATTCATCTAAAATTCATCAAACCTTCATCATACATCATCATATACATCCAATTCAAGAACAAAACAACAACCATCTCTAACCCCACATATCAATCATCATGAACCCAATTATAAATTCAGAACCCCACCCTTACCTTGGATTGAAGGTCGCTCTATAATTTCCGGTTGAATTCTTGTTCTGCCGTTTTTCCACTTTTCCAACAGCTTGCAAGTTCTCCTCTCAATCCTTATTCTTCTAATGCTTCTTTCTATCTATTCTTTTCTTTCTAACAACAATAAAATAACCCTATTATTCTTTATTCCTTATTGGTCTCAAATTAATACACCCCCTTATTACTTTTATTCCTTCAAAATAAGCCCACACCAAACAATATTATAATTCTAATATTATATCTCCACTTAATAAAATACTTAAATCCAATTAAACACAACACATCTTCTCAAATATTACAAAAATAATTTAATTAAATAATTAATTAAATTACGGGCGTTACAACTCTCCCCCATTTAGAATATTTTCGTCCTCAAAAATTTACCTCAATCAAACAAATTAGGGTAGGAGTCTCGCATCTTGCTCTCCAACTCCCAAGTCATGCTCTCTCCGACAGCTCCTAGCCAAAACAATTTAACTAAGGAAATCTCTTTGCCCCTCAGAGTCTTCATTTCACGATCCGCAATCCGTACAGGCATCGTCTCCTCCGTAAGATTATCCCGTACTTGCACATCATCCATATGAATCACATGAGATGAATCTGAAATATACTTTCGGAGTTACGGCACATGAAACACATCATGCAAATTCGAAAGATTAGGCGGTAAAGCCACTCTATAAGCAAAATTCCCCACTCTCTCCAAAATCTGATACCGTCCAATAAAACGAGAAGTGAGCTTCTTAGACTTCAATGACCGTCCAACACCAGTCACAGGTGTAACTCTCAAAAACACATGATCACCAGCTTGGAATTCTAAATCTTTCATTCGATTGTCATGATAACTCTTCTGTCTACTTTGGGAAGCTTTCATATTTTCTCGAATCAACTTCACCTTCTCAGTAGTCTCACGAACAAGTTCAGGTCCAAGTACTACACTCTCACTAGATTCATTCCAACATAAAGGAGTCCTACATCTTCGACCATACAATGCTTCAAAAGGTGCCATCACAATACTAGAATGGTAACTGTTATTAGAAGTGAACTCTACCAACGGAAGATAAGTATCCCACGAACCTCCCTGCTCGAGAACACATGCCCTCAACAAATCTTCCAACGATTGAATAGTCCGTTCAGTCTGACCATCTGTCTGCGGATGATGTGCTGAACTCAATCTCAACTTAGAACCCAACGCTTCTTGCAAACTCTTCCGAAAATCAGAATTAAATCTTGGATCTCTATCTGACACAATGCACAAAGGAACACCATGCAACTTCACAATCACACTAATATAAATCTCAGCCAACATCAACACTGGAAAACTGATGTTAATAAGAATAAAATAAGCTGACTTCGTAAGCCTATCAACAATCACCCAAATCGAATCATGCCCTCTTAAAGTATTAGGCAACCCCGTCACAAAGTCCATTGAAATTCTATCCCATTCCATTATAGAACTTCCAACGGTTGCATCAACCCTGCAGGCTTCTGATGTTCAACTTTCGACTTCTGACAAGTCAAACATGCATACACAAAACGTGCCATATCACTCTTCATCCCAGGCCACCAAAACAAGCCTTTCAAATCTTGATACATCTTTGTAGATCCTGGATGAATACTCAACCTACTTCTATGACTCTCTTCAAGTATCACTTTCTTCATCTCAACATCATCAGGAATACAAATCCGGTTACGAAATCTCAACACACTTTGCGCATCTAGCTTAAAATCACTATTCTCAGACTGATCAATCCCAACCATCAAATCTACCAGTTTCATATCCAACTTATGAGCTTCTCTGATACTGTCTATAAATTCATTATTAATCTTTAACATACCCAACATAACACTCTACGGAGTAACCTCGCAAACTAAGCTCATATCTATGAACTGCTCAATCAATTCCAACTCTTTAATCATCATTGCTGACATATGTAAAGTCTTTCGACTCAACGCATCAGCTACCACGTTCACTTTTCCTGGATGATAATTCAAACCGAAATCATAATCCTTTACCAATTCCAACCATCTTTGTTGCCTCATATTCAGCTCTTTCTGATCGAATAAATACTTTAAGCTCTTATGGTCACTAAACACTTCAAATCTAGAATCATAAAGATAATGCCTCCAAATCTTCAACACAAAGACAACAACAACAAGCTCTAAATAATGCGTAGGATAGTTCTACTCATGAGTCCTCAACTGCCTTGACGCATAAGCAACTACCTTACCATTATGCATAAGCACACCTCCT
This sequence comes from Vicia faba, assembly GCA_948472305.1. Lineage (NCBI taxonomy): Eukaryota > Viridiplantae > Streptophyta > Magnoliopsida > Fabales > Fabaceae > Vicia > Vicia faba. The sequence continues at coordinate 318,231,505 of OX451736.1, read as the reverse complement.
AAACCCATCTTAGAAGCATCACAATATACCACAAAAGGCTCTCCTGGATTAGGCAACGTCAAAATCGGAGCCGACGTCAACCTCTTCTTCAATTCCGTAAAACTTTCTTGGCACTGAACATCCCACACAAATGCTCTACCTTTACAAGTCAACTTAGTCAACGAAAGTGACAACTTAGAAAACCCTTCGATAAACCTTCTATAATAACCAACTAATCCCAAGAAGCTTCTAATCTCAGTAGCTGACTTTGGAGTTTCCCATTGCAACACATCATCAACCTTTAATGGATCTACAGCAATGCCACTACCTGAAATCACATGACCAAGAAAACTAACCTCTTTCAGCCAGAATTCACACTTGGACAGCTTTGCATACAACTTTTTCTCTTTCAAAATCTGCAATACTACCCTCAAGTGTTCTGCATGCTCTTCTTCTGACTTAGAGTAAATCAAAATATCATCAATGAATACCACCACAAACCAATCAAAATAAGTATGAAAGATATGATTCATGTATTCCATGAATACTCCCGACGCGTTAGTAACACCGAAAGGCATCACTGAATACTCATAATGTCCATAACGCGTTTTGAAAGCCGTCTTCTGAATATCTTCATCCTTCACTTTAATCTGATGATAACCCGACCTCAGATCAATTTTACTAAACACACGAGCATCCACCAATTGGTCCATCAAGTCATCTATTCTTGGAAGCAGATACTTGTTCTTAATAGTCACCTTGTTCAACTGTTTATAATCAAAACAAAGCCTCATACTCCCATTTTTCTTCTTCACTAACAACACTAGAGCACCCCACGGCGATACACTTGGTCTTACAAACTTCTTCTCAAGTAACTCTTCCAATTGCTTCTTTAACACTGACAATTCAGATGCAGACATCCTGTATGGTGCCATAGATACAGGTTTGGTACTAGGTACTAGATCAATTGAAAATTCAACTTCCCTCTCTGGCGGTACATCAGGAATCTCATCAGGGAAAACTTCAGGAAATTCACACACCACCTGCAATTCCTCAATTACAGCTTGAGTCTCTACAGATAGCGACGCCATTTACGAGAACATTTGTGCTTCCTCTTGCATCAACTTCCTCAACTGTCTAGTAGACAACAAACCATCTTCCTCTTCTTCAAGAGTAGAAAACTTCACTGACTTGTCATAACAGTTAATATGAACATAGTTATGCTCTAACCAGGTCATACCCAGAATCACATCCAAACCTCTTAACGGTAAACAAACCAAATCAACAATAAAGTCTCTGTCGAAGATCGACAAGGGACACTTCAAACACACAAAAGAAGTAGTCACCGACCCCTTGGCTGGAGTATCGAAGACCATTTCTCCATTCAAAGAAGACAACATAAGACCCAATCTTATAACATAATCAGCAGCAATAAAACAATGAGTAGCACCAGTATCAATAATAGTAATCAAAGGAGTACTATTAATGAAACATGTACCTCTGATAAGTCTGTCCTCAACAGTTGTCTGATCCTCCACCAAAGTAAACATTTTACCACTTGACTGAGCTCTTTTCGGTTTCGGACACTGGCTACCAATGTGCCCTTCTTCTGTACAATTGAAACAAATCACATCTTTGTGTTCACACTCGGATACAACATGCCCATTCTTGCCACAACGGAAACACCTCTTCACTTCAGTAATGCACACATTACTCTTGTGTCAAGGTTTCCCATACTTAAAACAAACCACAGCAGCAGGAGCATCTCCCCCACTAGTCCTCTGACTCTGAGAAACTCTCTGTTTACCTTTACTAGCTGGGGCATCATAAGGCTTACCATGATTCTGTTGGTGCTTACCCCTCTTCTCACTGATAATCTTGTAATGAGCATTATTATCCTCCTCATAAATCCTACAGCTATCAACCAAATCAGCAAAAACACGGATTTTCTGGTATCCAACCGCCTTCTTAATCTTCGGGCGCAACCCGTTCTCAAATTTGATACACTTCGAAAACTCAGCATTTGCCTCAGCATAATGCGGATAGAACTTATCCAGCTCAGAAAACTTGGCAGCATACTCTACAACTAACATACTTCCTTGCTTCAGCTCAAGAAACTCAATTTCCTTCTTACCACAGACATCTTCAGGAAAGTACTTTCTTAGAAATTCCCTACGGAACACAGCCCAAGTGACATTCTCACCTGCAGCTTCCAACTTCTGACAAGTCTCTAGCCACCAGTCATCAGCCTCGACTGCTAGCATACGAGTCCCATACCGAACCTTCTGCATTGGAGTGCAATCCATCACACGGAAGATTCTCTCAATCTCTTTCAACCACTCCAATGCTCCGTCAGGATCATACTTTCCCTTGAACGTAGGTGGATTCTCTCTTTGGAAGGTCGCCAAGCTACGAGATCCAACATTCTCGTCAGCATTCGACTGATTTTCCATCGCATGAGCCATTTCTTCTAAAGCAGTAGCAAGTGCAACATCATTCCTTCCAGCCATCTCAACTTCTCACTACAACATAAACAACGATTAGACCTCAAATTAAAAATACTTGACTGTTAGACAACTACGACTCGACGACAAGGTCGGACCAACCTTTTTGCTCTGATACCAACTTTGTAACACCCCAATTCTACCCCAAGCAATTATATCAAATAAATCAGAGTTATAAAATTTAATCATGCAAACGAACCGGGGCGTCACAAATTCTTCTATAAAAATTCATTGCATTCATCATGGATATATAACACTTTCAAAACATCGGATGAACCATCATAACATCTTTAATTAAATAACTCAACATCTACGCAACGAAATTCTCAATAACAATTTTATCATCAATACAACAACATCAAAACAACACAATTTAATAATAATCAATAATCAAAACAGCAAGCGTTCATCCCCCCAAGTGTTACATATCAGAGCGATGACACCGACTCGAACTACTGAAGGTATACATCCTTCACTCTCGATTACCTGCACGTTACCAACATAAGGGCAACATTCAAACAGAAGGGGTGAGATATCTAACAATATAATAAAGCGCGTGATAATTAATATATTAAATTAGATCACATAACATCACCACTTCTCATCTCATAATCAACAATAATCACAACAATAATACACATTTAAAACATCATTACACGCTTCTTCATGCAATCATATAATGCGACTCAATACTATGCAAATGCATGTGGTACCATTGGAGCAGAACTCCCATCTCAAAAATTTGCCAATTATTAGAGGCATCAACAAGGCATAGCCTTCATCTCAAAATTCGCCAATACAGGCCATCTCAACGAGCATAAGCTCCATCTCAAAAAATGCAATGTATGCGACACAATCATGAATGTAATAACAACACCCAAATTAAAAACATCTAAAATTAATAACATCTAAAATTAACAACATCTCAAATTAACAACATCTCAAAAGCATCTCAACGTCTCTTCATCAACATCTCATATCATCATAATAATTCATCAAACATCATTTATTTATTATAAATCATCAACACAACATCATTAACAACTTCTCACTAACAACTCAGGTGTACATTAATACCACAGTAATTCATACTACTATTATGTAATTCTTACATCGTTACTGTCACTAATCCTACTGTTACAATTCGAGCAGCAGCTTCTAAGCATCTCATCTTCATTATTCTGTATAAACCCAGCGCAACGATCAACACGGGAATTAACTCTAAATCCGAAATTGGATACTATGATTACACTTCCTATTATTCATTTTAATCCTCTAGAATAATGTTCATCGTGTTAGCTATCCAACACTTCGAACGACATCCTAAAACTCAAGTTACAGCACTTTAAAACTGAATCTGCCAAAAATCAGGCATTATGGGTCGACGCAAAACCCCTTGGATCGAAGCGTACTTCTCTAACTGCAGAACATGAGTCAACGTATCCTCTCATGGATCGACACATCCTGAGTCTTGCACACAGCATGTATCGACACATGCATCCAACAGATCGACTCATCCTGAGTCTTTTAACCTTCATGTATCAACGCAAGCCTCTTCGTGTCGACTCATACTGAGTCTCTAGGCCCTCATGTATCGACGCATCAAGTTTGAGGTCGACACATCCTGATTCTTCCTGCATAATTATGCAATTTTCTCTGCATTTCACTACGGGATTCATGTTTTTAACCCTACAAACTTAATATAATCATGATAAATCATCACCTACAATTATCCTATAATACTACATCGATCAAACAACAATGGGACATCATTATTCATCTAAAATTCATCAAATCTTCATCATACATCATCATATACATCCAATTCAAGAACAAAACAGAAATCATCTCTAACCCCACATATCAATCATCATGAACCCAATTATAAAGTCAGAACCCCACCCTTACCTTGGATTGAAGCTCGCTCTATAATTTTCGATTGAATTCTCGTTCTGCCGTTTTTCCACTTTTCCAACAACTTGCACGTTCTCCTCTCAAGCCTTATTCTTCTACTGCTTCTTTCTATCTATTCTTTTCTTTCTAACAACAATAAAATAACCCTATTATTCTTTATTCCTTATTGGTCTCAAATTAATACACCCCGTTATTACTTTTATTCCTTCAAAATAAGCCCACACCAAACAATATTATAATTCTAATATTATTTCTCCACTTAATAAAATACTTAAATCCAATTAAACACAACACATCTTCTCAAATATTCCAAAAATAATTTAATTAAATAATTAATTAAATTACGGGCATTACACCATCCAAAGTAATTATTGATAGAAGTTAGACTAAATCCATGCTCGACTTTAACTGGAAGAAGTATCAAAATAAATCTTTGGTCGATTTAATCTGAGCTAGAAAAAGTATCTACTGGAAGAAGTATCAGAATAAATCTTTGGTCGATTTAATCTGAGCCAGAGAAAGTATCTACTGGAAGAAGTATCCGAATAAATATTTGGTTGATTTAAACTGAGCCAGAAGATGTTTATGTCCGTCTTTAACTGGGAGAAATATCAGAATAAATCTTTAGTCAATTTAACCTGAGCCAATAAATGTCTTTGTTTTTAACTGGAAGAAGTATCAGAATAAATATTTGGTCAATTTAATTTGAGCCAGAAAAAGGTCTACTGAGAGAAGTATCAGAATAAATCTTTGGTTGATTTAATCTTAGCCAACAAATGTTGTTGTCTTTAACTGGAAGAAGTATCAGAATAAATCTTTGGTCGATTTAATCCGAGCCAGAAAAAGGTCTACTGAGAGAAGTATCAGAATAAATCTTTGGTCGATTTAATTCGATCCAGTAGAAGCTTTTTGTCTTTAATTGGAATAAGTATCAAAATAAATCTTTAGTCGATTTAATCTGAGCCAAAAAAAGGTCTACTGAGAGAAGTATCAGAATAAATCTTTGGTCGATTTAATCTAATCCAGTAGATGTCTTTTTGTCTTTAACTGGAAGAAGTATCAGAATAAATCTTTGGTCAATTTAATCTGATCCAGAAAAAGGTCTACTGAGAGAAGTATCAGAATAAATCTTTGGTTGATTTAATCTGAGCCAGTAGAAGTTGAAAATTTTGTTGTCATGTAAACAGCCGCCCCGTCTTGTTTCGAGTATTAATCTACAATTAGTCGTTCATAGATAGTTGCACTGTCTTGTTTTAGGAATTGATCTGGAACTGTTTTGAAAGTTGTTGATGATATTCATCTGTTGATTGATCCTTCCTAAAAATTTAAAGATTTAGCTGTATGCAGTGTCATGATGTATGAAATGCATTGCGTAATGATATTCTCAAAATAAATGAGATTGTTCTATATGAGTTTCATATGCATATGTTATGATGTACGAATGTAAAATGCTATTGAAGTGTATTAGTGTCTGAGAAAGTAAATCCATGACAATTGCTGAGGATGAAGAGTATGTGTATCTTCAATCTTGTATAGAATGCTTTCGCTGGGGATTTCTTAATATTTGTTTGAGGAAGCTCTGCAGAGGATGCATTGATTTCTGTTTGGGGAGTAAAGTTTAGGAACCTTGGTCGTCCATTGCTCTTTTGGGGAATTTATTTATTATATACCCTGACTGGGGATAAAAGAGATGGTTAAACTTCTGACTTGTTTGGGGAAGATAATTCTTATATACCCTGACTGGGGATAAAAGAGATTGATAACCTTCTGGCTTGTCTGGGGAGGATAAAGTTAAATGGTATCTGGTCAGATTCCAGGTTTTGCAGCAACTTTCTAGGGATATTGGCAACTTTAATGGGGAGAAGAATTTTGCCAGTGATTTATGGTAGTCTGTGGAGTAGACTCGAGCTGGGGAATTTTGTAGGCGGTTGGGGAATAAACCTTCTTGATGGAGGAGTTCTCTGTTGAGGAAACAAAATCTCTTGGGGAAATTGAATTTGTTAAAGAGAAGGACTCTACAAGGTTCCTTTTTTAGTTTGGAGGACCAAACTCAGCTGGGGAAAAGAAATTCCCTGCATTGTACTGATTGGAACTCTGTAGGTTGGTGATATTTATACTCCTTTATCTGTTGGAGTTGTAACACCCTCTAAAACCCCGAATAAAATTTTGCAAATAATTAAAATTATAATTTCAGAGTACATGTATTAACGAGGATGTCACAATTCTCTTTTAATAAAAACAAGTTCCTGTCATGCATAACATAGAAGCAACTCATACATGTTTACACAGCGGAATAATTTAGTTAATAAAACCAATGTTATAATATTTTCAAAATCATCAGGGATTAACACCTGGAAAATGTCAACATCATATTATAACAAACATAAGGAAATAAACGAGTCTGACTAAAACAGCTCGACAAACAAACGTTCCCGGAGTTACAACTATCAGAGCATGACCCGGACAATACTAAAACGGAAATAAACTAGAAACGACAAGCCTTCGCCAAGCACCTGAACGAAGCTCCTCAATCTGAAATATTCAACAGTAAGGGTGAGCATCTCAACTATACATTTGATTATGCGTTCATAACGATCAATTCAGGAAACCATAAGCATCACCCAACAATTAGCATGATTTATAGATTACAAAAACCTTTACAATTCATATATTCATAATATCTTACTTTTCATGCTTATAATTAACATCAACATCGTTAACAATTTAGTATCAATACATGCATACAATCAATCAAATACAACATTGGAAAAATCATCCATTCATGTCATATTCAATGTAATGCAACACACCCATGCATGTGGTACCATTTTACCGCCCCATTAAATCTCGGGTCACGGATAACTCACCGTTCCATTATATCGCGGACACGGCTACCACCTCAACGTTCCATTAAATCGCGGACACGTATATTGGCCACCATGTTAATTCCACACAATGGGAATTAACAAATGCAACATGATATGTAAAGTATGTAACACTCAGCATACTATTAACATCAATCGACATATCATGCAACATCAACAATATCAAATATAACATGATCTGAATAGCATGTAATCACTCAGCATACTATTAAACATCAATCATATCAAGTTATATCATAATGCATGCTTGATAACATCATCTAAAAGCATGACAATAAAATCCACATAGTGTTGGTATCATAACATACAATCGTTATTCGATACAAGCATCAATCAACACTAGGAAAATCAACAAACAACATATTCAAAACATGTCAAACACTGCACAGCAAAGCAGGATTAATCCGTACATAACAGCATGCACAGAAAACATAGTTTAAAAACCAACACAGGAGGTTTAACACGGGTACCCGTGTAAATCAACACTACCCGTGTGGAAATGTGTCCAGAAAACACATTTTTTTGCCAATACAGGGGATCAACACGGGCGCCCGTGTAAATCAACACGGCCCGTGTTGATGAGTGCGGGTCAGATTTTTCCTGAACCTGCAGCAGCTCAGAACAGCAGCCAAACGCGAGAAATACCAACCAAAACGCGCATTTCGGTACATAACAACATCAACATGCATAACCCAAGCAACACATCAATTGGAACACCATTCCCTCCTACGTTAGTCAATTTCCAATCTTAAGGACAACATTATTTCACTTAAGGTCTCATTTTCCAACTCAATCAAAAACTCAGAGTTGTCATTTTTAAAACATCCTATTTTATCAACAATCCTTTCATCAACAACAAGTTTTATTAAAATTGACCTTAAGTTACATATTACCCGTCCTTTAGGGAAATCCTAACAACATTAAGGTTATCCCTAGAACACCTAAGGTAAACTCACGATCATACAATTTCGATCTAAATCAACAATGGGGATTATCCTACGATTACCCAACCAATCGCATCTAAACCCATAAGCAAATATAAATTGAGTAGTAGCCCCCCTTACCTTAACAAATTGCAGCTTCGAACTCTTGAGCGATTGTTCGTCGTTCTTCAGAGCTCCAATCCCAAATATCTCCAAACACTTCATTAAACTACATAACAATCAAATTCACTTATAAACATAAACACTTTCTCCAATAATCACTTATTAAAATAAGCTCTTAAAGCTACTTAATTCCTCATAATCATATAGAAAATTTCACTAGCTTTCCAACGCATCAAACGGCGCCTAAATCGGAGTTACGGTTCAAAAGATATGGCCGAAATGATATTTGGGAAAACCTACCCGAGCACCAACACAGAAGATCAACACGGGTGCCCGTGTGCATCAACACGGCCCGTGTTGATGACTCTGCAACATCACATTTCACGTTTTTATGCTTCCCAAAATCACCCCAACTCATTCCTAATCATCCCCAAACATCCTAAAACCATCAAAATCGAATTCCTACCATATAGCAATGATCTAAGGCATACAATAGGATCAATACCACATCAAAACCCAATCAATTCCATTCATGTTTCATCATCACAACAACCATGGCATCAAGAATCCATCATCCCTACAAATCCCTAACTCATATAGAATATATATCACAACTTATTCATAGTAAAAGAATGATCAACCCCTTACCTTGGATAATCTGCAGCTCCTGCAACTTCCTCGATCAATCTTCTCCTTCTTCTCCTTTCTCTTCTTTACACGTTCTCTGAGTTCCAAAATCCCAAAATCTCAGTTTTACGTGAAAGTGAGCAAAAGTGACATATAAGTCCCAAATAACATTTTACTTCACTTGCACCCCCTCTTTTACCAATAACATCATAGCCCAATAACCTTCAATCCTTATTTTTTTTTACAATTATTTATAAAATAAATAATAATCCTTTTATTTTATATTAACCCAAATAAAATAATTTTATTGGTTTCAAATAAAATAACTCTTATTAAGATAATTCCAAATAAATAGAACTGGGGTGTTACAACTCTCCCCCACTTAGGATATTTTCGTCCTCGAAAATCCAATCGACACAACCACTCTCAACACCAATTCTGGACATACCAAACACTCAACGTATTATCAACCAACAACTGTTGCACTCAGGCACACAACGTCGTCTTTTCGTCTTAACAATATTACATGATCAACTTAGCGACCATATCGACACCAAAATGTACACAACTAATCATAACGATATACCCGATATTAGCTCATCGACACCCTCAACACCATCTTGATACATCGCTTATGAAGTAATAACATCCGCAAACTACTTATACTTGAATATACAACCATCATATTATCATCTTGACAACATTCTTAATACAAACTCACGCGCCAATTCATTTCCTTAATATACGAATTCCAATTATCAACCAAATACTTACAACTTGATTACTCTCGTCATATCACTCTTATAGTGACATCCACATAACCGACCAAATCACCTTTAACACAATCTGAAATATTACCATTCCTTTTAGTAATCAATACTGACATCACAACAACGAAAACAAAATTCTCCTAACATCTGCTTACTGGTCTTAACCCAAAAATTATATACAACTCTCCATAAACCAACAACCACATAAATATCCTTATTAAATCAACTGACATTTATAATAAACCAACATACTCTGGCACATCACGCTTCAGATGCGCAACTCTGATTACTTATAAAGTATCATCTCTACCAAGTTTACTCCAATTGCCACTCTTGGATGAAACATTCATATACTTCCATGAATTCCCAATTGTCATAAAACATAACTATGACTTTATCATCTTTTTAGTAACATAATCCTCAAAAATCGTCTTAAAAACATAACCACATTACAACCACATACATTACATGGATCCAATTAATTCCAACAAGATGACTCATCTTCTTCCAACCAAACTCGCACTTTAATAAACAAACTTATAATTTCACTTCTTTTAAATAGCAACAAAAAACAAAAATAACAACATATTCTTCAGAATGCACTATACTAGTCGACACAACACATCTATCCATCAACTATGATTCCGTCTACTATCAATAATAGATTAAGGGTGATCAGTTCCTCAATTTGCCAATAGATAGACGAAAACCATAACGGAGCATAAACCATCGTTACCAAACTATAATAGTGTTTCCTTCCGAACTCTTTCTCAAATCATTCACAACATCATAATCCAACAATTACCAATCATCATGAGATCCACCTCTGACACTTTCGCATCCTTCCATGCAGAACAACATGTCTCTCAACTCATTTCCAAACAACATTTTTCGATTGAGCTCGTCTCAACAACTGAAATAACAACCACCCATGTCCAAAAAGTTTATAATTCCTCAACCGACTTCAAAGTCTCTTCCTATGAGAATACTTCTACCACACTTGGAAACATTTTCATATAAAGGAAATATACTTTTATCTCCTTGCAGGTTCAAACAGAACATCAATCCAACAATCCAAACACAAGATACGGATCCCAAAGTTATCCGAAAATACGAACACTAACGTCATACAACAACCTACTACAACACATCTTTCGACAATATCGGAATAAAATTCCTTTATCCATACTTTACATCCTTCTTCACTCTTTCAATTTTTCAACAAGAAACACTCAACGTCCAACACAATTATTTCCTTCGATACATGCCTCCCAAGCATAAAATTATATTCTATAATGAAGGTAATTACTTGTAGATTCTATAACTTCATGAATCGCTCAAACCCAAGTTACGAGCAAAAAGTTATCATCTTTGCAATGGGACTGGTTCATAATTCCCGCATGCAGAATTTTCCAAAATTCAGCATCAGACCCAAATATTAAAATGCATTTTTCTCCTTCTCCACGAACTTTCCGAAGACAAATCTTATATGCAAACTATATGGAATTTCGTAAGCTTTCCAAAAAGTCAATAACCGCTTTGATCGGATTCACGAGTAAAAAGTTATACCACTTTTACTAACAGCTGCTCCAAAGTTACAAAAATCTGAATTTGAGATTGATGAACATAAGTTCCATCTTTCTCTCTTTCTTCCAAAATTCACCCACATCCTTTCTTTTTATCCAACTACGAAAATCATCTGATATTAGTCCAACTATACTAAAGACATACAATCCGACGAGTTAATCCCTTCAACTTATCATTTTCTTTGGAATAGACTTTATTCTCAATTGTCTTAAATTCACCGTCTAAAAACCTAACCACATTTTCAACTTGACCGATACAGATTCATGAGTCCATACTCTCGCCGGTTCGCAACAACAGCGACTCAATGACCTTTGCACTCTTCCAATCAACGTCGCCTTCAACAACTTCATGATACTTGATGAAATAGTATAAATTACAACCATCCAGAATAACTCGCACACCAAGTTTTCAACACAATTCTTCGAACATAACAACATACATTGACTTTAGTGGCCTGCTACCATAGGAGATTAGTCCAATTACTACACTAATAGTATCCAAAATATTCCTCAAGGCAATCAACTAAGGTTCAGTTCCACTTTCCGACCATTAGAGATCAAAACATAATTTAGCCATTTTCCACAAAACCACACAGTACGCGCCGTGAAGGCCAGCGCGCACTGCGATGACAGCAAAAATATGCAGTTTAATCCAATTTCCCATACGAGTTCACTAGCATACCAAAATTCTTGAATCTATATCACCTTCGCATTCAGGAAGCATCCAAACTTCAACAACAATTGCATTGTCGCCGTCAGCAACATTCTGAACCGGCATATCACAACTGAAGCGCATCCGAGAAGAAAAGCTTCTCTCCCACTTATCGCAATCTTATCCCTGTAATCAAGTGATCCAAAACAAAGAAGTACCAACAGTGTTTTCAAACACTTATTGCGTACCAAGGGTAATGACACTAACATAACAACTTGGCCGGACAGACCGACCATGCTCTGATACCACTATTGTAACACCCTCTAAAACCCCGAATAAAATTTTGCAAATAATTAAAATTATAATTTCAGAGTACATGTATTAACGAGGATGTCACAATTCTCTTTTAATAAAAACAAGTTCCTGTCATGCATAACATAGAAGCAACTCATACATGTTTACACAGCGGAATAATTTAGTTAATAAAACCAATGTTATAATATTTTCAAAATCATCAGGGATTAACACCTGGAAAATGTCAACATCATATTATAACAAACATAAGGAAATAAACGAGTCTGACTAAAACAGCTCGACAAACAAACGTTCCCGGAGTTACAACTATCAGAGCATGACCCGGACAATACTAAAACGGAAATAAACTAGAAACGACAAGCCTTCGCCAAGCACCTGAACGAAGCTCCTCAATCTGAAATATTCAACAGTAAGGGTGAGCATCTCAACTATACATTTGATTATGCGTTCATAACGATCAATTCAGGAAACCATAAGCATCACCCAACAATTAGCATGATTTATAGATTACAAAAACCTTTACAATTCATATATTCATAATATCTTACTTTTCATGCTTATAATTAACATCAACATCGTTAACAATTTAGTATCAATACATGCATACAATCAATCGAATACAACATTGGAAAAATCATCCATTCATGTCATATTCAATGTAATGCAACACACCCATGCATGTGGTACCATTTTACCGCCCCATTAAATCTCGGGTCACGGATAACTCACCGTTCCATTATATCGCGGACACGGCTACCACCTCAACGTTCCATTAAATCGCGGACACGTATATTGGCCACCATGTTAATTCCACACAATGGGAATTAACAAATGCAACATGATATGTAAAGTATGTAACACTCAGCATACTATTAACATCAATCGACATATCATGCAACATCAACAATATCAAATATAACATGATCTGAATAGCATGTAATCACTCAGCATACTATTAAACATCAATCATATCAAGTTATATCATAATGCATGCTTGATAACATCATCTAAAAGCATGACAATAAAATCCACATAGTGTTGGTATCATAACATACAATCGTTATTCGATACAAGCATCAATCAACACTAGGAAAATCAACAAACAACATATTCAAAACATGTCAAACACTGCACAGCAAAGCAGGATTAATCCATACATAACAGCATGCACAGAAAACATAGTTTAAAAACCAACACAGGAGGTTTAACACGGGTACCCGTGTAAATCAACACTACCCGTGTGGAAATGTGTCCAGAAAACACATTTTTTTGCCAATACAGGGGATCAACACGGGCGCCCGTGTAAATCAACACGGCCCGTGTTGATGAGCGCGGGTCAGATTTTTCCTGAACCTGCAGCAGCTCAGAACAGCAGCCAAACGCGAGAAATACCAACCAAAACGCGCATTTCGGTACATAACAACATCAACATGCATAACCCAAGCAACACATCAATTGGAACACCATTCCCTCCTACGTTAGTCAATTTCCAATCTTAAGGACAGCATTATTTCACTTAAGGTCTCATTTTCCAACTCAATCAAAAACTCAGAGTTGTCATTTTTAAAACATCCTATTTTATCAACAATCCTTTCATCAACAACAAGTTTTATTAAAATTGACCTTAAGTTACATATTACCCGTCCTTTAGGGAAATCCTAACAACATTGAGGTTATCCCTAGAACACCTAAGGTAAACTCACGATCATACAATTTTGATCTAAATCAACAATGGGGATTATCCTACGATTACCCAACCAATCGCATCTAAACCCATAAGCAAATATAAATTGAGTAGTATCCCCCCTTACCTTAAAAAATTGCAGCTTCGAACTCTTGAGCGATTGTTCGTCGTTCTTCAGAGCTCCAATCCCAAATATCTCCAAACACTTCATTAAACTACATAACAATCAAATTCACTTATAAACATAAACACTTTCTCCAATAATCACTTATTAAAATAAGCTCTTAAAGCTACTTAATTCCTCATAATCATATAGAAAATTTCACTAGCTTTCCAACGCATCAAACGGCGCCTAAATCGGAGTTACGGTTCAAAAGATATGGCCGAAATGATATTTGGGAAAACCTACCCGAGCACCAACACAGAAGATCAACACGGGTGCCCGTGTGCATCAACACGGCCCGTGTTGATGACTCTGCAACATCACATTTCACGTTTTTATGCTTCCCAAAATCACCCCAACTCATTCCTAATCATCCCTAAACATCCTAAAACCATCAAAATCGAATTCCTACCATATAGCAATGATCTAAGGCATACAATAGGATCAATACCACATAAAAACCCAATCAATTCCATTCATGTTTCATCATCACAACAACCATGGCATCAAGAATCCATCATCCCTACAAATCCCTAACTCATATAGAATATATATCACAACTTATTCATAGTAAAAGAATGATCAACCCCTTACCTTGGATAATCTGCAGCTCCTGCAACTTCCTCGATCAATCTTCTCCTTCTTCTCCTTTCTCTTCTTTACACGTTCTCTGAGTTCCAAAATCCCAAAATCTCAGTTTTACGTGAAAGTGAGCAAAAGTGACATATAAGTCCCAAATAACATTTTACTTCACTTGCACCCCCTCTTTTACCAATAACATCATAGCCCAATAACCTTCAATCCTTATTTTTTTTCTACAATTATTTATAAAATAAATAATAATCCTTTTATTTTATATTAACCCAAATAAAATAATTTTATTGGTTTCAAATAAAATAACTCTTATTAAGATAATTCCAAATAAATAGAACTGGGGTGTTACAGGAGTGATCTTCCGGGGAGATTGTGGAGAATGTACCCTTATTTGTGAATATTACTCTGTGGGGGATAATCTCATAGAAGTGGCTCTGGCGACTTCACTGGGGATAACCTTATGAAAGGAATTCTATGGGGATTTATGGACAGCTTGAGTGTCATCCCAGCTCCTAGAGTTTTGGGTAAATGCTTATTCTAGTTCTTATGCATATATTTGTTAACATTTAATCATGTTCATATGCATATGCTTATTCAATTTAGTCATTGGATGTTTTTGCAAACAAAACAGAAAAAACAAAAGTTTTGAATTTAAAAGTATATTTGTATTGTTAATTTTCCTATAAACATGCGATTTTGTACAAAGAGACGAAAATCCTAGTAAGAGGAAGTCGTCGAGAAATAAAAAGAGTACAAAGTGAAATATATATATATATATATATATATATATATATATATATATATATATATATATATATATATATATATATATATATATATATATATATATATATATATATATATATATATATATATATATATATATATATATATATATATATATATATATATATATATATATATATATATATATATAGCCATGTGGAAATGTTCTCATTAGGTTAAAACTCCACTATTGCCCCCATGCCTTTGAACATCTCATCCCCTACCGTTGGAAGAAGTTGATTGAACTGATGTTGTACCATTTGAATTGTTGACCTTGGTAATAAAGCCGGTTGTAAGTGATCCAACGGGACATAGTCGTACGCTTTAATCCCTGATTTTTTTCCTGGACCACCCTTTCGGGTTTTCAGTCCACCAGGATACCCCTTTTTGCCCAAGCCTCCTTTTCAGGTTTTCGACTTGGGTGTGGGAATTCTTCACCGTCCATGGTAGTTAGCATCATAGCACCGCCCGAGAATACTTTCTTGACAAAAAATGGCCCTCGTAGGTGGGAGTACATTTTCCCCTGGGATTACCTTGTGGCAGGATAATGTGCTTTATTACCAAGTCACCAGCCTGATTTACCCGATGCTTGATATTCTTGTTGAAAGCTTTGGTCATATGTTTCTGGTACATCTGACCGTGACAAACAGCAGTCAGCCTCTTTTCATCAATTAAATTCAACTTATCCAACCTAGTCTAAATCCATTCGTCTTCGTCTAAGTCTGCATCTTTCATAATCCTTAGAGAAGGAATATGAACTTCGACAGGAAGGAAAACTTCAATGACATAGACCAAAGAGAAAGGGGTTTCCCTAGTTAATGTTCGTGCTGAAGTACGATAGCCATGAAAAGAAAATGGTAGTATCTCATGCCAGTCTTTGTAGGTCACCACCATCTTTTACACATTCTTCTTTATATTCTTATTGGTAGCTTCCACTGTGCCATTCATGTTAGGTTTGTATGGAGAAGAGTTGTGATACTTGATCTTGAACTGCATGCAGAGTTCAGTGATCATGAAATTGTTGAGTTTGGTACCATTATTAGTGATGATCCTCTCAGGGATGCCATACCGACAGATAATATTATGCTTGATGAAACAGACAATCACATTCTTGGTAACTGAAGAAAACGAAGCTGCTTCAACCCATTTTGTGAAGTAATCAATGGGGACGAGGATGAAGCGATGTCTGTTGGAGGCAGTAGGCTTGGTTTCTCTGATCATATCAATGCCCCACATGGCCAAGGAGCAGTCATGACATTCAAAGGTATTGGAGGAACATGGACTTTATCAGCATAAATTTGGAACTTATGGCATGTCCTCGAGTGGTGATGACTATCAGTTTCCATGGTTGACCAATAGTTACCAGCTCTCAGAATCTTCTTAGCCATAGTATGTCCACTTGGGTGAATACCAAAGATACCTTCATGCATATCCTCCATAATTTTCTATGCTTCCTTCTTGTCCATACAACGAATCAAAGTTGAATCATGGTTGCGCTTATACAAAATCCCATTGCTCAGGAAGAACTTGGACGAGAACCTCCACAAGAATTTCTTGTCATTGATTGATGCCCCCTCGAGATATTCTTGGGCCTCGAGATATCTTTTTACTTCATGAAACTAGGGCTTCTCTTTTATTCCATCAGAGTCAATCTCACAACAGTGTGTCGGTTCGTCAAATCTTTCAACAGTAATTTGGGGAGCTTCGTTGTCCCATTTGACCTTGAACATGGATGATATGGTAGCTAGGGAATCTTCCAACTGATTTTCTTCCCTCGGAATGTGCTCAAAGGTAATCTCTTCAAAGTATGGGATCAGGGTTAGCACAAGTTCTTTGTAAGGGATAAGATTTGGATGTTTTGTATCCCACTCTCCTTTAACTTGACGGACCACTAGGGCTGAGTATCTATATACATTTAAGAATTTAATTATGAGGTCAATAGAAGCTTTAAGACCCAAGATGCATGCTTCATATTCGGCCATGTTGTTAGTGCAGTCAAAGCAAAGCCTGGAAGTGAAAGGAGTATGGCAGCCTTCGGGAGAACAATACCAATTCCATTAGTAAGTGCTTCGGGAGCTCCAACAAAAACCATAGTCCATCGGGATCCTTGCTCAGGTCCTTCATACGGTCAAATCTTTTCACAATTTGTAATTAGCATGATATTCTCATCCGAGAATTTTAAGTTTATGGATTGGTAGTCATCAACAACTTGATGTGCCAAATGATCTACCAGTACACTTCCTTTGATTGCTTTTTGTGTAGTGTACTGGATGTCATATTCAGTCAAGATCATTTTCCATCGGATTATTCTTCTGAAGAGAGCTGGCTTCTCGAAGATGTACTTAATGGGATCCATCTTAGAGATCAATAGAGTATTATGAGTAAACATATACTGTCTTAGTCGGCGAGCAGCCCATGCCAAAGAACAACATGTTTTCTTGAGCAGTGAATATCTTATTTCACAGTCGGTAAACTTTTTGCTAAGGTAGTATATTTCATGCTCTTTTCGACCAGACTCGTCATGCTGCCCCATCACACACCCCCATTGAATTTCCTAACACGGTTAAGTACATGATCAAAGGTCTTCCTTCAAATGGTGGCATTAGAATTCGAGCTTCTTGCAAGTACTCTTTGATCTTGTAAAAATCTATTTGACAGTCGTCATTCCATCTGACTACTTGATCTTTCTTCAGCAGCTTGAAGATCAGCTCACAAGTAGCAGTTAAGTGAGAGATGAATCAGGAAATGTAGTTTAGTCGTCCTAAGAAACCTCTAACTTCCTTCTTAGTGCTAGGAGTTGGAATTTCTTGGATAGCTTTGAATTTTGAAGGATCGACTTCAATTCCTTTGCCACTGACGATGAAACCTAATAGTTTTCCAGATCTTACCCCAAAGGTGCATTTGTTGGGATTTAACCTCAGCTTGTACTTCTTCAGCCTTTCAAACAACTTGTGCGGATGATCAAGGTGTTCCTCCTCAGTTTGGGACCTTGCTATCATGTCATCAACATAGACTTATATCTCATGATGAATCATGTCATGAAATAAAGCCACCATAGCCCGTTGATAAGTTGCGCCTACATTCTTCAGCCCAAAAGCCATGACCTTATAATAGAAAGTGCCCGACTATTTGACAAAAGTAGTCTTCTCCATGTCCCCAGGCACCATTTTGATTTGGTTGTACCAAGAGAAGCCATCCATGAAGGAGAATACCTTGTGTTGAGAAGTGTTGTCAACCAATACATTAATATGCGGTAGTGGGAAGTCATCTTTGGGGCTCGCCCTATTTAAATCCCTGTAATCTACATACATACGGACCTTACCGTCTTTCTTCGGCACTGAAACAACATTTGAAACCCATTGGGGATACGACGTCACTTTCAAAAAGCCTGCATTGAACTGTTTCATTACCTTAGCCTTGATTTTCTCAGACATATCAGGATGCATGCAACGAACCTTTTGTTTGATCGGAGAACAACCCTCTTTCATTGGCAAACAATGAACAGCAATATCAGTATCGAGCCCCGACATGTCTTCGTATGACCAAGCGAATACCTCAACATAGTCGTACAACATCTGAACCAATCTACTCTTGACAATGTCTTCTAGGTTGGTGCTAATCTTGACCTCTTTCTTATATGCCTCAGTACCCAAATTTATCACTTCGACCGGTTCTTCGTGAGGTTGGATAGCTATTTCCTCTTGTATCAGGAGTCTGGTGAGTTCTCTAGGTATCTCACAATCTTCTTCGCCTTCGTCTTCGGCTTGATAAATTGGATTTTTGAAGTCATAAACGACGATAGTGGAACTGTTGTCAATGAGATCCAGAGTGGATGTGGATCTGCAAATGTGTGTGTGCATGTAATGTCACGCGGCTATTTGAAAATGAAGTAAAGTAAAAGAAAGATAGGGAGCACAAACTTTGAATTCAAAATCATCCAATGTTTTCATTAAATGAGCATATGATATATGAAATGACAAACCCTTAACAAATGGACCATTGTGCCCTGGGCAAGGAACAAGGCTTAAAGTCATTATTTTAAATGAAATTATACAGACAAACTTCGTAAAGCAATAAAAATAGGAAATTACTCATGGCTGAAGGAGATTAAGATGAAGTCTTTGGCCTTCCAGTTGTTGAGTCCGCCATTAATAGTTGGGAATATCCAGTCGTCAAAGTCACCATCACTACCAGTGTCTCCCAGAGCATTGACATCATTGTTGCTAATACGGAGAGGTGGTCCCCTAGCACGAGCACGTCGAACCTCTTTATGAGCTTTTAAAGTAAAACCCAATCCAAATTTGTCGGATTTGTACGGGATGTCAGGAAGTTGTCCCCAGATAATACAGCCTCCATCTTCTACAATAGCCCGAGCATCCTTTAGTGAGGCCATTTTTGGTGTATCCTTGACAATATTGGGAGCAGCAGGAGTAGCATTAGCAATAACAATCATTGGAGGGATTAATTCAAATGCTTGGCAGGGGTTTCAATGAATTCACCATCCATTTCAACGTATTTGAAGAACTCAAATGACTAACCATAAATTCTTCCCCTCTACAGACTGTGACAATCTTCCCTTTCACTGGGTATTTCAGCTTTTAATGCAATGTAGAGGTTACTGCACCTGCCCCATGGATCCATGGGCGTCCGAGCAGACAGAAATAGGAATGACGGATATCCATTACATAAAATGTTGAATTGAAGACTTGAGACCCCACCTTTATCGGGAGATCAACCTCTCTATGGACCATCCTTTTTGAACCATTGAAGGCTCTTACCACAACATCACTAGGTTTCAGCACCAACCCATCATAGTCCAATCTATCCAGAGCTCCTTTGGGTAAAACATTTAGGGAGGACCCAATATCTACTAGCAGATGCGCCAGAGTGGTGCCTTTGCATTCAATGGAGATTTGGAGAACTTTGTTATGATTCTTTCCTGACAGAGTTAAATCTGCATCAGAAAATCCCAAGCCATTATCAACAATTAGGCTTGCAACATAATTCTCAAATTGATCAACGGTGGTTTCTTGTGGGACATGGGCATTCTTCAAGAATTTCAACAGAGCTTGGGCATGTGCTTTATAGCATAACACAAAGGACAACATTGATATCTTTGAGGGTGTATGCCCCAGTTGCTCAACTGTTTTGTAGTCACTTTTTCGGATGATCTTCAGAATTTCTTCCATCTCTTGTCTAGATGGGTATTCAATTGTCACATCTTTGAAGGGTGCCTCCGTCAGGGCATGATCAATTACTTTCTCTTTACCCCGGACATTGGCAGCTAGCCCAGCAACAAGGATACGAACAAGTGTTGTTGTAGTTGTTGGAGGAGAGATCTCCAGAGAGAAGACCCTTCCTGTCCTAGTGACCTTACTAGTTCCATCAATGTTTGTAATTTCAGGATCTTCATTTTAATTAATCCATGGCTCTTGCTTGACACCATGATAATAAACTTCTGCCCCATAGTTCTAGGGCACAACTTTGTCAGAGGTATAGGGGACTGGCCTCGGTGTAGTGATGATTAAGGGAGCCACTCTTGGCTCAGCAGGAATCCTTATAGGGCCTTTAGAGGTGATCATAATAGGAGTGTGGGAGATTGTGATTATGGAAACATCTTGAGGTATACTTTCAGGTAAAATTTTAACCGACAGAGTTTTATCGAACAAAATTTCATGGCTATCAATCAGACGTTGGATACCTTTCTTTAGCCACATACAACCATTGGTCTGGGAAGCACAATGGTAACAATTTTCAAGGCAGCTAGGAAATAAATTGACTTTTGGCAGATTCTTCTTAACGGTCATTAAGGGAGTAGTTAAATCATTGATGGTGGAGACAAATGAGGCATCTTCAATGGCATTGACACCTTTGTCGTGACTAGGCATGGGTTCCATAATCACATTAGGGGTTTGTAGAAGGTCAAACTCAATCACCTTGTTATCAATCAAATCTTGGATCTTGCTCTTTAAGGCCCGACAATCATTGGTATCGTGCCCAAAGCTATTGGAATGATAGGCATATTTTGCATTTGGGTTGTATTTTAGAGATGAAGTATTGGGGTTTTGAGGAGAATTCCTCAGTGTTACCAAATTTGTCTTCAACAGATGTGTAAAGCTTGAGACAGTGGCATGTTGATTCTAGTGAATTTCCTCCTTGGGGCATCTGGCCTTTGTTGATTGTTTGATTGTTGTGGTCGTTGAACTAGGGTCGGGTTTAAAATCAATACAACTCCTACTAATTGATAACGATCATTCTTGACACGACTCCTTTATCCATAAACAACATTAGTATCCTTCTTACCAATGAATGGTTTTTTCACAGCACTAGAGGTTGGGGCCATTAGGATATTCCCGCTTTTGATTCCACTTTCAACTCGCTCGCCAGTCAAAATCAACTCAGTAAACCCTGATGAAGAGCTCCCAATCAACAAGTTAAAGAATGGACCAGACAAGGTACCCATGAACATGTCCACTAATTCTCTATCAGTTAATGTGGGCTGCACCCTTCCAGCCAGGTCCCTCCACTTTTGAGCATACTCCTTAAAGCCCTCATTTGAACCCATAGTCATATTTTGTAATTGCATGCGATTTGGTGCAAGATCAGCACTGTATTGGTATTATCTATAGAAGGCAGCAGCTAGATCTTCCCATGTTTTGATATTAGTCCCTTCTAATTGATAGAACCACTCTAACTGTGTCCTAGATAAGCTCTCTTAGAAGAAATGAACCCATAACTTCCTATCGGCGGTGTGTGGTTGAATCTTGTGGACATAAGACCTCAGATGCATCTTTGGAAAGGAGACCCCATCGTATTTGGCAAAGACAAGAACTTTAAATTTATGGGGAATGACCACCCCAGGGACCAAACCTAAGTCTCCAAAGTCTAAACCAGGCACTATTCAGATCTCCACAGTCTTAAGTTGGTCCTCAATCTGTTTGTATTTCTCATCCACCGGTGGGTATTGCTCTTCGAAATAGTCTTCGTCCTCAGTAATTTGGTTATTTTCACCCCCAACTCTAGTGCTTATAACATCCCCGTCTTGATTGTATTCTTCCTTAGAAGAAGCCTCTTCTATTTGAGCCAGTCGGGCAGGCCCCTTGAACCTTCTTCCCGTGTTAAGAATAACAGCTCGTTTCTTAGTCTTCTTTTTGGTTGCAATGAGTGACATCATCACTTGTTGATCTTTGGTAGGTTAAGGAGAGTCTCTTGGAACTGTGTGTGTTGAGTCTGCAGATCTTTAACGGTTTGCTCTAAGCCATCTTATACTGAAATATACAGTAAAAATATGAGGAAACATGTATCGAAAACCTGCTTATGATATGATGTATGCTATGTGGATGCAATGTTTTCATGGACCTCAGGAATTTAAATTTTCTAGCCAAAAAGGAAACAAACGTAACAATTATATTAATAATTTCAAAGATTATAATTTCCCCTTGGGATTACAATGAAAAAGAAAAATATACAAAAAAGTAAGCTCCTAAAACAAAAGACTCAAGTCTCCCACGGTCGCTTCCTCTTTGGTGCAATGTAAGCATTCAGGCTTTTCTCCTCGTGAAGTTGCCTTGTGAGCTCCAACACTTTCTTCTTGTTTGCATAGAATCGGGCTTTAAAGGTGTCTCGTTCCCCCTTGAGTTGAATCTATGATCTCTACAATACTTCGAGGTTGGTAGGCATGTCAGGATTGAGAATGGAATAAGGAATACCCCCCTTAGCAACTGGCTACACCACTATTGGTAGGATAGCTGGATATAGCATCATGAGGCTTTGAGTGTGAGCTCGAACCCATTTGAGATAAGGCTCCAAAGGAATGGAGTTATTATGCCTCAAAGTCTTGCTATCAACCTTGTTCACCATGCCCCAAGCTCGTACAAACCTTTGACGATAACCTTGGACATCATTCTCATAGTCGAATACAATACCTTGAATGAGTGCGTCGTGCGGACCATCTCTTTGAGCTAGCCAAATTATCGTAGATCTAGAGAAGGGTTATAAGTAATACCTCCCCTAATGCCCAAGAGTGTAACATTAGGGAAATCCACACAATGGTCAATGATAGTAATATCCTCTTGAGACCGAGAGCACAAATGGATATATGAGCGAGAGAGCGACATCAACCTTTGAGACCACCTCAAGCCTTGCTCATTCTTCAATACTGATCGGGGAAGGTGCGAAATAAACCACCTCGACAACAACATAATGCAACACATATGAGCCCCTCTCTCCCTCATGGTATGAGTGTGAAGACAATGTAGAATGTCTCCAAGCAAAGTAGGCATGGGGTTACGAGTAACGCAAATTTAGACAGCATTCACATCTATGAGTTGGCCAGGGTTAGGAAAAAGCACCAAACCATAGATTAGAATAGCCAAGACTTCTTCAAAAGCTTTTAAATCCAAATCATCCAAAAACAAACGATCCTTCTCCATCAGGAATTTATCCAAAAAGCCTTTGACCCCACTTCTTGTCTTCCAATTAGCTACAATGTCAAAACTCTTCAAATGTAAGGCCTTGGAAATAACTCCAGGCTTTGGAGTTTCCTCTAAAGCGGTGAATGTTATTTGATCAAGGACTGGTACCCCCAATAGTTGAGAGAATTCTTCTATTGTGGGCACTAGTTGATAGTCGGGTGTTGTAACCCAAAATTTTCCCTCCCATTTTTACTCAAGACATGCTCATTGAGGTCCCCAATTGCTCAAGGTAGACCAAGAATTGACCAGATAAATTCTCCTCCTAAGAAATGGATTTCCATCTAGGGTTTCATTTATCACAAAGAACTTTGGTTTGAAAAAGATTCAAATGATTTCCATGGCACCCTATATGCCTCAGCATAATGGCACAACTAAAAGAAAGAAAAGAAGTGTACATAACAAGGTGTAGGTCGAAAGCTAAGAATACGCTTAAGAGCTTTTGGGTCGAAGCAGCTTCAACTACAGTATGTAGTCTAATCTGATGCCCAATGAAACACTAGGATTGAAGGAAGGATTGTTCAAAAGAAAGCGTGAGGAGGATTTTATGAAATCTTCGATTGATGAAGAGCTAGTAAAGAGCTTCGAAAGGTTCGTTTTCGAACTATTGAAATAAAGGCCATTCGAAGCATTACAAGGAAGGACATTTCGATTTCCATGTTGGTTGAATTGGCGCTTCGAAAAGAAGAAGATTTTGAATTCGAAAGCTTTGATCTTATGGTTCGAAGGACATACAACCTTCAAACATGGCGTGATTTCATAGAAGGACAGTTAGGGTCGAATCATCCAAATATGAGTTATCTTAGAGTTTCTGGATCAATGTGTTTCAGGCATGTACCTGAACAGGTGAGGAAGAAGTTGGATGGGGTGCCTAAAAAAAGCTCCCAAAAATTCCAAAAAAATATTCAAAGAAGAAGTGAAACTCATATCACACGATTCTGCTTCCCTCGATCCATTCCAAAGGTTCCATCATCATCCTGAGGATCCCAAGAGTGCATACCAGCCCTCCTTGACGCTTAAAGCATCCTAAAACAAGCAGACCTCGTTGCTCCGGTAGGGTAAAATTATCATGCTCTAATCTTTCAGTTCATGCAATTTAAATGTATTTGATGCATAGACCCATATTTATGTTGTTATTTAGATTTGTTTTGACGTAGCACATGCAAGGCATAAGGCATGAATCAAGAAACACCATTGTTAGGGCAACCTGTGATGTTTTGGTCATATCTCCCTGTACAAGCGCTTTCAGTCTAAACCAATGCCATGGTTGGATTCACAACATGCGATTTAGGGGGGGGGGGGGGGGGGGGTAGGCACGATCTGTGGTCTCGAATCTTTCTATTTTGTAGCTTAGGTTGTTGGAATGGTCGTAGAAGAAGGTGGTAAACCACCGTGGATGGTGGTTTGACCCCACTAGAGCGTGCGCGTTTACCACCTCAGCATTTTATGATGTTTCAAATATATTGTTTTCTTGTTATTTGTATTAATGAATGAACAAATGGCACAGTGGTGAAGGATGCGTGTGTAGGCTTGGAGAGCCTGGGTTAGATCCCCAGGTTTTGCATTTTTTCTCATTCTATTTTCAGATTCAGCGTAGCATGTCTCAGCGTGCCTACCATGCCCCTTCAACTCTCGGCCACCAGATTTGTATAGATCTGATCCAATGCGCCCAGGAATGTCCCCCATGGTGCAACCCCAGGAGCCATACCTCACAGGATCAGGCGCAGTATTCGGCTCCCTGATTTGGGCCTTACAGAAATTTCAGAATGCACCCCCTTCTTCACTTTAGTACCAGGCCCAATTTATTTTCTTTTCTTCACTTTATTTTATTTATTTAACTGTCTTATGTTTAAAAAATCATTTTATTTAATTAAAATCAACAAAATCGTAAAAAAAAAATTAGATTTAGGATTTTCTAATTAATTTTAATTTTTTAAATTAACTTAGTTAATTGTTTTTGTTTTATTTCATTAATTTAAAAATGATTAGAACTAGGTTCATTTAATTCAATTATTTTCTTAATAAAAAATGCCAAAAAATATTAAGTTTTGTTTAGATTTAAATTTTGGTTAATAATTTTATTTAATTTAATTAAATTTAGTTTTATTTTAATTTAATATTTTCCTAAATAGGCAAAAATCAACAAAAAATAATGTTCTTTTACTTAGAAATGGTTTAGGGTTTTAGACGTCCGTTCTAATTCGCGCGCGTTTATTATTTTAGCATTGTTATTTTTATCATTAATGTATCTGCTTATGAGTTGTAATAGAATAACTAGGACCTTTACTATTTTTCCCCAATTTTAGACTTGTAAATTCCCCTCCCCGAAGCCATGTAATAGTTGGGTTTTAAATTCCGCACTTTAATTTCCTGCACTAATTATGAACTGCTTAGATGCATGCTAACTAGGATTGTATGGCAAGAATAAAACAAAACACTAGCAAACCTAAATGTAAAAGACAAAAATAACTCAATACAACACACTCTCACATATACACCTCTAGGGTAACCCTACTTTGGTTTCCTTCAGAAAAACAGTCACAACTCTCGAAACGTGAGAGATTTTAGTGACTACCCTCCGGTTTAAAGATCATATGTCCCTCGATGATCCTCTCGATGTTGCCTCAGTAAAAATGATCTTAAAACCCTAGGGTAGTTACTAAGGTTTCTTTCCCAGTTTCCTTTGTGACTATAAACGTCCCTTCGAATGTCCCTCAAACATCCAATGACTAGGGCTACCTACTCACTCCTAGTAGGATAGCACTGTCTAAAGGAAAAGAGGAAAAGAACAACTCTTTCGAGTAAAAGTATATAGTTCATAGATGCTATGCTCAAAACAAATTTTTACAATTACACAAAACAACTTTCAAAAACATTTTCAAAATGCTTTATCAACACTCTTGAGGATTGATACAAGAGTTATCATAAAAAAAACCGCCTTACCATTGGCATTTCAAAAATACTTTTCAAAAACACACAAATCACAACGTATTTCAAAATGAGCTAAGCATCTAAGAGCCCGTAGAAAACTATGGATGGAAAGGGTGCAAACACATTCCCTTTCCATAATCTACCCCTTACTCAGAAAACTCTCAAAATGTCTTTTTCTGTTCTTTTCACCCTTTCCTTTGTTGGATAAAAGAAAAGTCGATGGTGACTCTTGCTTACCGCAACATTTGCAAACACAGATGTAAAACCAGTATAAAAGTCAGTTCTACCACCCTATCACACCGAGAAAGGAGAACCAATGATGTACAGGGTCAAAGAACTGAAAGAGCACCCTCATCATGTCTTCTTTAAATCTTGAGGTAACCAGATTGAGAAGTCAACCATATCTTTTGGTGAACAGAGAATCCTCAGGAACCCTTGATGCTAACTCTTTGAGTTGAGGAGGCACTCTTATGAAGTTGATTTGGATGGTATTTCTGCGAGCGGAAGTCATATCCTACAAAATAGAACAAAGATAAATCCCTAGATCCTTGAAATGGTTAGTGAAAATGCTATGGCATGATGCTATGATGTCATGAACAAATAAACACACACAAACAAAGCACACAAGAACTTAGGTTTAGGCTTGCATGGGGTTTATAGGTAAGCACCCTCTTGAAGTTTAGTTGGTTTAATTTATCCTAAAAGAAGTAATCGGGTTCTAGGAATCTCAATATCACTGATCTTTCTTCATTGGGCATTGTTTTAGCTCAAGCATCCAAATTGCATCCAAAATATCCCGAAAGTCCGATCTTAATGAGTGTAGTATCAAGTATCAACCAACTTTAGTCTTGCACCAAAGCCAGCTATCTCACTACTTTCAAATGGCCAAGTTGTTCAACTAAGGTTCTACGATCAGTTAGTGCTTCATGAAACCACACAATGGCCCCGTATTCTCCTTGACTGGACTCAAGGGACACCAGTACCAACAAGTGTGTCACACTAACGTAGCCATCACTTCAACCATATCAGTATTACACCGCATAGTCCCAACGATCTATTGCTACTTGCCTAATATGCCACAGATCCGCGTATAGGTTCTTTACATGTAATAAACCCAACCATAACTCACAAATGTAAAACATAAAAGACAAACAAAAATAAAGCAATAAAGGTGATCTAGCTCTTAAGGTAAACCCACTTTTAGTTTATCGTCCCCAGTAGAGTCGCCAGTTCTGTAATACGGTGGGATGACTGACTTGGTGTTTTACGTTTTATCGCAATTATTACGGATAGCAAGAGTCGCCACCGACTGTTCTTTTATCGAATAAAGGAAAGGGTGAAAAGAACATGAAAGGACTTTTGAGAATTTTCTTCAGTTCGGGGGGTAGGTTATGAAAAGGGAAGGTGTTAGCACCCTTTTCATCCGTAGTTATCTACGGGCTCTTAATTGATAGCTCACTTTGAAATGCTTTGTGTTTGTGTAAGTTTGAAAATATTTTTAAAACACCTTTGTTAGGAAAACTTTGCAACGATTCTCGTATCGTTGATAATGTATACAAAGTGTTGGTTTTTGAAGATATTTGTTAAAAATGATTTTTTGAAAAGATGTTTTGAAGATGCCAATGTAAGGCAATTTTGTAATGATTCTCATATCATTGAGAATGTATACAAAATGTTTATTTTGAAAAGTGTTTTGAAAGTGTGAAGTGCAAAGATGGTTTTAGTTTGTGATCAAGCAATTACGAGCAATCTACCTACTCAAAAATTCTTTGTTCTTCTCCTCCTCTTTTAGATAGTGCTTGTCTACCATTAGTTGGTAGAGAAACATATTGTTGGATGTGAGGGACAAGCATGGGTCATCGTACAGTCATAGAAGGCAACTTGTAAGGTGTTTTAGCAATTTTTCGTAAGGGACTAAGATCATTTACCTAAGGCCACAATGAAGGATCATCGAGGGACTATGATCTTTTAATCGAGGGTTTTGCTAAAACATCTCACGTTCGAGGGACATGACTGTTTAAATCTGAGTCAACGAGTGTGGGTTACCCTAGAGGTGCATGTGTGCAAAGTGTTTTTGATTTCAAGGATTTTATCTTGGGTTAGGGTTTTCTAATGTTTTATTTTAAAAATTGTGATGCAAACCCTAATTACTAGCAATAATAAGGAAAGCGATAAATTGCAGAATTTAAATGTCTCACGCTATTACAACGCTTTGGGAATGGGGGGAAGAAAGAAATAAAGCCATACTTACTATTACAAACTATTGAATATGAATAGAATGTACAAAATGTAAAGAGAAAGAAATAGATGAATTTTTTTTTAGGGCTTTTGATAGAGGAGGTTTAAAGTTTAATCCTAATTTAAACTAATAAGTTTTATTTACAAAAGAAAGTTAATTAATTATTTAATCAAAACCTAAAATCTAAATTAGTTAAAATAAAACCTAAGTCTAATTTTAATTTGTTTTTTTATAAAATAATATAAAGTTTAATGTTAATTTAAAAAATATTTTAAAGTGTGGGAAATAAACAAAATCTAGTTCTGAATATTAACGAAAAATAAAAATCAGTGTTTAAAATATTTTAATTTAATTATTTTAAGAAAATATATTTTTTGGTATTTTTGATTAAATAAAATAAATATATAAATAAAAATAATAAAATATAAGAAAGTGTTGTACCCCAAAATTTGCCCTCCCATTTTACTCAAGACATGCTCATTGATGTCTTCAATTGCTCAAGGTTGACCAAAGAATTGTTCAAACAAATTCTCCTCCTAAGCAATGGACCTCCAACTAGGGTTTCAATTTTCACAAATAATTTTGGGTTGTAAATATCTAAAATTATTTCCATGGTGCCTAATATGTCATCAAGACTGTCCATACCAAATTTCATGCCTTGCACTACAAGCTTTCTCAATCAATTGCTCAAATGTTTGAAAATCAATTGTACTAGGTCAAAAGTCAATTGTGGCCAATATACAGTCAAACTTCAATATTTTTTGTCATCATCAACATTTTGAAGTGATATCCATCATTTGATAAGGGTTGATCATGATTCCTCAAGGAATGCTCTTAATTTATCAAAAGTCAAGAATTGCTAAATTAGGGTTTCTAAAGGAAAAGTCAACTAAACTTTGACCAGGCATAACTTTCACATACTTCATCCATTTTGCTCCAACTAAATCTAATTTTGAATAGAATCCAATTCCATACAAATTCTCTTCTTCCCTCAAGTCCAAGAAATGCATCATTTGGAAGATACAAGCTTATACATTACAGGTCATTTTTAAAAGGTCAACAAAAGTCACTTTTTGCCAAGACGATTTACATCAAGATAAATTCTACAAATGCAAAATTGATCAAAAGAGATATTGAAGAGGACATATAGGGATTTCCAAAAGTCCAAGATCATATTCAAAAGATATAAATTGAGCAAGTTATGGCTTGTACAAGTTGGGAAAATTTGAGAAATTTCAAGAATTGTGCATTGGGCAAACATGAACTTTTAGGTCAATGGCCTAGCTTTTTAGGCTTCAAGCATCTTCACGACCTTATAAGGGACCTCTAAATTCATTCTTGCATTGCCTTGCCATGTCTACCTATTTTATTCATATTAATTTTTATTTTATTCAAATAAATACAAAAATAAATTGCATAAAATGGTTATGGCATAATGGGCTGAGGTATAGTTTGGTTTTGAGCCCAACAACACGTATGAAACCTGTTCAGGTTCATTCAAGATGAGAATTTGAAAGAATCTTCACTTATGGCATTTTTTCAAAATGATAATCATGGCTTTTAAAACATTGTTATGGCCTGATTTCTTTCCATGTTACTTTCTCCTCTCCATCTCCTATAGGTACATGCCACTCCTGCAAGCATGAAAAGGATATACATTTCCTGAAGAAGTCACACAAAAATTCCCAAAATTTCTGAAGTTGTCAAAACTCAAAAGGTACTTTACAAGCTTCCTCAATCCAAACCAAGCCCACTACTAACTCTCTAAAGGTCCCAGGAGTGATTCACAGGCCTTAAGCAATTCTAATGCACGTAGAAACACGCTCATCCGATCCCTCTGTTTGGTAAAAATGTTTTGAACCCAAACTCATTCAATCTATAATTTAAACCCATGTTGATTGCATATTCATGTTATTATCGTTGTTTACGAATGTTTTGACGTGATACATGTAAGTTTCAGTGCCTAAAGGACAAATTGCCATTGTTAGGGTTTTGAAACGTGGAAGCTTCGGTTTCAGGAATAAATGCGGTTTCAGATCCAACCAAGGCTATGGTTGAACTCGCAGCCTAGGTTTTACGGGGGGTAGCCAAAATTTCAGACTTTAAATCTTTGTATTTTGCAGGTTTCGAATCTTGCCTCTCTGGAGAAGACGATGTTCAACCACCGTGGAGAGTGGTTTGACCCCCCGGAGCTGGAATGGCATGATGACATATCATGATTGGTCCATTTGAATATAATATGGGCTCACTGAGCGCGCAGGTTTTTTTATTCAAATATTTACTGCATTTTTTATATATAATATTATTGTTTTATTTTAATTAATGAATGAACAGGTGACATAAGTGGCAGCGCATGGACCTTTAAGGCATTCCCCCCTCATGTCCTGGGTTCAATCCAGGCATGAGGGGTTTATTTTTTCATATTTTCCTCTTTGATCCAATACTCGCAGGCTATATGTGTGTATCATGTACCATTAGTCCATCACCGCCTGATCCAGATCCAACGCCTCAAACGTGCAGACCACCATGCGCCCCCCCAAAACCTCTCCTCACTGGATCCGCTGGAAACCTGGGCCTCCTTAGACTTGGTCCTAGCATTATTTTAAGCTCATACCCCCTGCTTATGTTTCCACCTGGCCCATTTATTTTCTTTATTTTGTTTTAATTGTTTTTTTAATTACAATATAAAAATCACAAAAAATCACAAAAAAATTAGGTTAGTATTTTTATTAATTATTTTAACCTCCTTTCTTAATTAAAATTAATTAGACCTAGGATTTAATTCATTTTAATTTCTTTCTTTTCAGAATAAAAAAAACATATAATTAATTCCTTTTAATTAGTTTCAATTTTCTTTAATTATTTATATTTTTTCTTTAAGTCTAGATTTATGTTAATTAATCTAATTTTTATTTAATCATTTTCTTAAATCAAACAAAACGACAAAAACATATTTTCTTTTTAACTCATTAATTTCTAGGGTCTTTTAGACGCATTTTCCATTACGCACGTTTATTTACTTTCACACTTCTTGTTTATGGGATGTAATAGACTATAATTAGGACTTTTATTGTATTTCTTTATTTCCCCAAATTTTCGACATGTAATTAACCCCCTCCTCAAAGCCTTGTAATAGCTAGTTTTATATTTCCGCACTTTTAATTACTACAAACTATTAACTGTTTAGATGCATGACTAATAGGATTGTATGATAAGAATAAAACAAAACGCTAGCAAACCTAACATAAGATAAAAATAACTGAATACAACACATTCTCACATATACACCTCTAGGGTATCCCACTTTGGTTGCCTTCGGAAGAACAATCACATCTCTCGAAACGTGAGAGATTTTAGTGGCTATCCTCCGGTTTAAAGATCATAAGTCCCTCGATGACCCACTCGACGTTGTCTCGGTATGATCTTAAAAACCCTAGGATAGTTACTAAAGTTTCTTGCCCAGTTTCCTTTACGACTGTATAAACGTCCCTTCGAATGCCCCTCAAACATCCAATGACTAGGGCTACCTACTCACTAGTAGTAGGATAACACTGTCTAAAGGAAAAGAGGAAAATAACAAGATTTCTAGTAAATAGTTGTTAGATGCTTGCTCAAACAATTTTGACACTTACACAAAACTTCTTTTAAAAAAACATTTTTCAATCACTTTGTATACGTTCTCTACCATCCGAGAAACATTACAAAGTTCACCGTACTAAGGCCATTTCTTTCAAAAATACTTTTCAAACATACAAAGCACAAGGTATTTTTTCAAATGAGCTAGCATCTAAGAGCTCGTAGAAAACTACGGATGGAAAGGATGCTAACACCTTCCCTTTCCATAATCTACCCCTTACTCAGAAATACTCTCGAAAGGTCTTTTTCTATTCTTTTCACCCTTCCCTTTGTTGGATAAAAGAAAAGTCGGTGGCGACTCTTGCTTACTGCAACATTTGTGAATACAAATGCAAAACCAGTATAACAGTCGGTTCTGCCACCGTATTATAGAACTGACGACTCTGCTGGGGATTCTTATAAAAAGTGGGGTTACCTTAGAGTTTAGTTAATTTTAAATTTCTTTACATTGTGTGTTTTGTATGCTTTACTCATGAGGGCTTGTTTGGGATGTTAATAAAAGATCCTACACCCGGATCTGGGGAACCTTTATAGGTAAGTAGCAATAAATCATGGAGGTTGTACGAGGTAGACCGATATGGACGAAGTGATAGCTAAGTTAGTGTGATACTTTGGCTTGTTCTAATGCTCCTTGAGTCAGTCAAGGATAACATTAGGTTTCCTTATAGTGTCATTAAGCGCTAACTGACCTTTAAAACCTTTAAGTGACTCATCCTAAGCCATTAGAAAGTAGTGAGATGGCCGACTTTGGTTCCGACTGAAGATTGGTTGATACTCGATGCTACACACATTGAGATCAGACTTTTAGGACATTTTGGCCGCAATACTTTGGTGCTTGAGCTAAAACAATGCTTAAAATAAATATCAGTGATATGAGACTCCTTAGAACCCAATTACTATTAATAGGACAAGTTGAGCCAACTAAAACTTCAAAAGGGTACTTACCTTTAAAACTCATGCAAGCATTTAAACCTAAGGTCTTTGCGTGACTTGTTTGTGTTTGTTATATCTGTGATTTTAAGCATAATCATAACATTTCATGTACACTGACCATTTCAAGGACCTGTGGATTTACCTCTTCTCTATTTTGTAGGTTATGGATTCAGTTCGTTGAAAAAACATTCGAATTAACTTCGCAGAAATTCCTCCCAAACTCAAGGAAATGGTCTTAAAAGTTAGTGAGAGCTCCTCATTCAACAAGAAATATGGTCACTTGCTCAATTTGGTTACTACTGGTTTTGACGAAGGTCTAATGAGCATCATATTCCAATTCTTCGATCCTAAGCACCATTGCTTCACATTTTCGGACTATTGGTTGGTGCCCACGTTGGAAGAATTCTCTAAGCTACTAGGTTTGCCTATATTGGAGCAGATACCTTTCACCGGCTTAGAACAAGATCTAACTTCTGAAAATGTTGCCATAGCCTTGCATTTGAAGCCATCTGATATTGAATCCAATTGGGAAAGAAGAAGTGGGGTTAAAGGTCTTCTTGCAAATTTTCTGATGGAGAAAGCTCTGGTATTCCTAGACGTCGTGAGTTAACATTATTTTGAGGATATATTGGCTCTCTTGATCTATGGTTTGGTCTTGTTCCTTAATTCAGACCAACTTATAGACGTCAATTCCATCAACATTTTCTTTACCCATAATCCAGTGCCTACATTGCTCGGGGATATTCTACATTCACTCCATACTCGTATTATGAAGAAGCGAGGAACTCTTATGTGTTGTATGCCTCTGCTCTATAGGTGGTTTTTTTGCACCTTCTTTGGTCAGTAATAAAGAATGAGTTTTGCTTAAGGTGGAACCAAAGGTTAATGTCTCTTTCTCACTCTGATATCTATTGGTGCCCTCGCTCTCAAGAAGACATCTCTTTTATTGATCACCGCGGAGAATTTCCTAATGTGCCACTCCTTGGCATTAGAGGAGGCATCACCTACAACCATTCTTTAGCCCTACGTCAGGTTGGTTACGCACGGAGAAATGGTCCTCATGATATGCTCATCCAGGGTGTTGTGTTCGATTATTCAAATGATCTGCAAGGTTATCGCCAGAGGTTCATCCGCGCTTAGGGCATGATTAAAAATACTGATAGTAAGACTTTAGGGCACAAGAACTCTATCCCTTTGGAACCTTACCTCAAATTGGTGCGAGCTCGTGCTCAAAGTATTATGATGCCATATGTTGCTATCTTACCAGTAATCTCAGAGCCTATTGTTCAAGTGGACGAGTCTCGCATTATTCTCCATCCTGATATGCCAACAAACTTTGATGAGTTGCAAAGGTCTAGGATCCATCTCAAGGAAGAACGAGATACCTTTGGGACTCAGTTCTATTCCAGTGAGAAGAAAGTGTTGGAATTAACGAAGCAACTTCATGAAGAGCAGAATCTCAATGCCTATATCAGCACCTAAAGGAATCGTCCATGGGAGACCTAGGAATTTTGGAAGTTTATTTTTAATTGTCATTTTTTGTAACTTTTGCTTAAGTTGAACCTACTAATAAAAAGTCTTTTGATTCTGTTTTGTTTAAAAGAGTTTAAATCCTATAAGGTCCTTGAAAAAATTGCATAAGCATATCATGCATATCATTACATAAACAGGTGTTTCAAGGCGGATTTCTTATCTTTTTGCTATTTATTTCAGCAAAATTAAATGGCTCTCGAACATAACATTAAGGACCTTCAAGCCCAGAATGCTCAATTCCAGCAAATGTTCCTAGCACTGGCTAAGGGGCAAGAAGACCTGAAGGCTATGATTCTCAAAGACAAGAAGAAAAAGATAAAGAAACCAGTGGGTGTCCTAAATATGGGAAGGAGATTCAGAGGACTAGCAAGGCAAACTCTAGAACTCGCAACTCCGCCAACTGAGGGGGAAGATCAGAAAGAGAAGACAAAATACGAAGACCACGGTCCAGGGTCTGATGAAGAAGAGGCTGATTATGCTGAAGAGAAGTATCCTCCTGCTGATGACAAATACAAGCAGTTAGAGGACCGTCTCAATGCCATGGAAATTCAAAGGGTACCTGGTCTGGATTTTGAAGAATTAGGGCTGGTTTCTGGAGTGGTCATTCCACATAAGTTCAAGGTTCATGTGTTTGCTAAATATGACAGGGTTTCATGTCCTAAGCTGCATCTGAGGTCCTATGTCAAGAAGATCCAACCTCACACCGCTGATAGGAATTTGTGGGTGCATTTCTTCCGGGAAAGTTTGTCAGGGACACAATTAAAGTGGTTCTATCAGCTGGAGGGAACCAACATATGTAACTGGGAGGATATGGCTGCTGCTTTCTACAGGCAGTAACATTATAATGTTGACCTTGCTCCAACCCGTACACAACTCCAAAGCATGTCTATGGGTTCTAGTGAGGGCTTCAAATATTATGCCCAAAAGTGGAGAGATCTTGCAGGAAGAGTCCAACATCCTCTGTCTGATAGAGAGCTCGTAGATATGTTCTTGGGTACTTCGTCTGGCCCATTTTTCAACCACTTGATTTGAAGCTCTTCAGTTGGGTTCATCGAGCTGATATTGACAGGTGAAAAAGTAGAAGCTGGTATCAAGAGCGGTAAGATTCAAAGGGATGCATCTTCAAGTACAATGAAGAATACTTTCATTAGGAAGAAGGAAGTCGGTGCTGCTTATGACAAGAGAAATCAGGGCAAAACTGAACACCTTCCAACGATAGGAGCTGTGATGATCTCCAACCCTGTGCCTAATCAACAACAAATTAATCAGCATAGGCAGGATGCACCCAGAAGATAGTTCACCCGGCTTAACATGTCCTTATCTTAGGTTTTACCACACTTGTTGAAATCTAATCTGGTCACTCTGAGGGAGGCTCCTAAAAATACAAATACTACATCTTTCCGTTATAATTCAAATACTCGATGTGCCTTCCACTCCAACAGTCTGGGGCACGATACGAATGATTATTGGGCTCTAAAGAACAAAGTGCAAGATCTTACTGAGGCAAAGGAGATTGAATTTGACCCTTCTGAGACCCCTAATGTGATAATTGCACCAATGCCCAAGCATGGCCAGGGTGTTAATGTTGTTGATGACGACCTGTTTGTTTCTTCTGTTGATGAACTAGCTACTCCTCTTCCAATTGTTAAGAAGAATCTCTTGCGAGCTGGTTTCTTTCCAGGCTGTGGTGAAGGTTGCCACCTGTGTGCGTCTCTACCCTATGGTTGTTTGTTGTTGAAGATAGGTGTCCAACGCCTGATGAACAACAAAGAAAGTTTGTTTGAGAAGAATCCATCTACAAGAGGTTTGTGTGAAGACATTTCAATTATTACCATTTCCGACAATCCTCCCAGGGTCTCCTCCAAAAGACCTGTCAGGATTACATCCACTCCTAAGGTTGCTCCTTTAATTATCACTTTTCCAGGGCCAATACTATATTCCTTCAACAAAGCTGTTCCTTGAAATTATGGAGCTGACGTCTACTATCATGGCGTCAAGCAAGACTTACTGGCTATTAAGAATGAAGATACTGAGGATACTGATCCTAACATCGACAACATTGTTGGGACCAGTAAAATCACCAGAAGCGGAAGGATTTTCTGTCCTGAAATCTCTCTGAAGACTGTTGCCACTCCTTTAGTTATTCCGCTAATGGTCCTTTTGTTACTCCTGTTGCTACTCCTACCGTCACTCCTGTTGTCATTCCTGCTACTGATTCAACTAAGACTCAGGGTAAAAAAGTAGTGGTTAAGCCTGACCGGACGGAGGCACCTAAAGAAGCCATTCCTGAAGCCTCCAAATGAGAAATGGAGGAAATTCTAAAGATTATACGGAAGAGTGATTATAATGTGGTGGAACAATTAGGGCAGACCCCTTCAAAAATTTCAATTTTGGCCTTATTGTTATGCTCCGAAGCCCATGCTAAGGATTTGGTGAAATTCCCGAAGTCTTCTCATGTACCGCAAGAGACTTCTGCCGACCAATTTAAGAGTTGTGTTGCTAGTCTGACTGCTGACAATGGACTCGGTTTCTCCGATGCTGATTTGATGTCCAAAGGAAGAAAGCATAATGATGCCCTGCATGTCTCTATTGAGTGTAGGGGCACTACCCTGGCTCATGTCCTAGTTGATACAGGTTCCTCACTAAATGTTCTATCCAAGGGTGCTCTGGACAGATTGGACTGTGAAGGACTGACATTGAAGCCCAATAATATTGCGGTGAGGGCTTTTGATGGTTCCAATATAATGGTACAGGGGGGGGGGGGGGTTGGACATTCTTATTAAAGTTGGTTCCTAGACCTTTGACTCTACTTTTTATGTGATGGACATTCGCCCGTATTACTCTTGTTTGTTAGGTCGCCCTTGGATCCATGGGGCCAGTGTTGTTACTTCTACTCTGCATCAAATGTTAAATTATCCGATTAATGGAAACATTGTTACAGTACATGGAGAAGAAGAGTATATGGTGAGCCACCTGAACTCTTTTAGATATGTTGAGATGGACGGCGAGTTCATCCAAACCCCCTGCCAGAACTTTGAAGAGGTTCCTCAGACAATTGCTGCTACCAAGACTATTACTAGTGTTCCAAAAATTACGAGACCTCTGCTGAAGATGGCTTCTCTAAAATATGTTAGGTCTGTAATTGAAGAAGGTGGGATTACTATCTGGGGCCAGCTCCCTGACATCCCCTACAAATCGGACAAGTTTGGTTTGGGTTTTACTTCAGAAGCTCAGAAAGTTGTTCGTCGTGCTCGCGCCGGAGGACCACCATTGCGCATAAGCAACCATGGAATCAATGTGTTGTGGGAAGTGACAGTGACTGCGACATGGACAATTGGATCTTCCAAACTATCAATGGTGGACTCAATAATTGGAGGGCCAAGGACTTTGTTCCCATTACTTTTATCTAGGAGTAATTGTCTTTTATTTTTTGGGATATGTGATATTTGAACAATTTAAACTCTAAAGCCTTGTGTCTTACCCGAGGCACAACGGTCTACTTGTGAGGGTTATAATTTCACTTTCATATGTCATAAATAAATCATTGGATGTTTTGCATACAAATTTTATGCTCTCTGTTTTTCTTTTCTGCTTTACTTTATCAAAATAGTTATGCTCTCTTACACCCACCCACATATCAAACTGCAGATCCACATCCACTATGGATCCCATCGATAACGGTTCTTCTATTTCCAATTATGACTTTGAAAATATTATCTACCAAGCCAAGGACAAAGGTGAGGAAGATTGTGAAGTACTATGAGAGCTTGCTAGACTGTTACAACAGGAGGAAAAATCCATACAGCCTCATAAAGAGCCAGTCGGGACGGTAAACTTAGGTACTGAAGAGGATAAAAAGGAAGTCAAGATAGGGGCCAACTTGGAGCATAGTGTCAAAGAGCGGTTATTTCAGATGTTACATGACTACATTGAGATTTTTCCTGGTCATACGAGGACATGCCGGGACTTGACACTGATATTGTGGTTCATCATTTGCCAACAAAAGAAGACTGCCCTCCAATGAAGCAAAAGGTTCATCGTATGCGTCCAGAGATGTTAGAAAAGATCAAGGCTGAAGTTATGAAACAATTTAATGCCGGATTCTTAGCTGTTACTTCTTATCCATAATGGGTGGCTAATGTTGTTCTGGTACCTAAGAAGGACGATAAGGTACGTATGTGCATGGATTATAGAGACTTGAATAGGGCGAGCCCTAAGGATGACTTTCTGCTTCCTCACATTGATGTTCTGGTTGACAACACTGCACAACATAAGGTACTTTCCTTCATGGATGGGTTCTCCGGGTATAATCAGATCAAAATGGCTCCTGAAGAAATGGAGAAAACAACCTTCGTCACACAGTGGGGCACTTTCTACTACAAAGTTATTCCATTTGGGTTGAAGAACACCGGAGTAACCTATCAACGTGTTATGGTATCTTTGTTGCATGATATGATCCATCACGAGATAGAGGTCTACATCGATGATATGATAGCCAGGTCTCAGACTGAAGAAGAGCACCTTGATCACCTGCAAAAACTGTTTGAAAAACTGAAGAAGTATAAGTTAAGACTGAACCTGAACAAATTCACCTTTGGGTTAAGATCTTGTAAGCTCTTAGGCTTCGTTGTCAGCGGAAATGGTATTGAAGTAGACCCTGCAAAGGTTAAAGCTATGCAAGAAATGCCAACTCCATGCACTGAGAATGAGGTTAGGGGATTCTTGGGACGTCTAAACTACATTTCCAGACTCATTTCCCATCTAACCGCTACTTGTGAGCCAATCTTCAAATTACTGAAGAAAGATCAAGTGGTGAAGTGGAATGACGATTGCCAGACTGCCTTTGACAAAATCAAGGAATATCTTCAAGAGCCTCCAATTTTGATGTCGTCGGTTGAAGAAAGACCTCTGATCATGTACTTAACAGTGTTAGAGAATTCAACGGGGTGTGTGTTGGGGCAGCATGACGAGTCTGATCGAAAAGAGCATGCAATATACTACCTTAGCAAAAAGTTTACCGACTGTGAAACAAGATACTCGCTACTCGAGAAAACTTGTTGCGCTTTAGCATGGGTTGCTCGCCGACTCAAACAGTATATGTTGACTCAGACTACCTTATTGATATCTAAAATGGATCCTATCAAATACATATTTGAGAAGCCCGCTCTCTCCGGAAGAATAGCAAGATGGCAAATGGTCCTGACCAAATATGATATTCAGTACACGACCCAAAAAGAAATCAAAGGAAGTGTATTAGCTGATCATTTGGCTCATCAGGCTGTGGACGACTACCAATCCATGAATTTTGAGTTCCCGAACGAGAACATCATGTTAGTGACTGATTGTGAAGAACCTAGACTAGATGAAGGACCTGAAAAAGGATCCTGATGGACTACGGTTTTCAATGGAGCTTCCAACACTTGGCAATGGCATCGGT
Source organism: Vicia faba (assembly GCA_948472305.1). NCBI lineage: Eukaryota > Viridiplantae > Streptophyta > Magnoliopsida > Fabales > Fabaceae > Vicia > Vicia faba. The sequence continues at coordinate 318,190,820 of OX451736.1, read as the reverse complement.
ACTGTGATCATATCTCCCGAAGGCTGTCATACTCCTTTCAATGTTAGGCTATGTATTAACTATACCAACAATATGGCTGAATATGAAGCATGCATTATGGGTCTCAAAGCTGCCATCGTCTTAAGAATCAAATTCTTGAGTGTATTTGGAGACTCAGCCTTGGTAATCAGTCAAATAAAAGGAGAATGGGACACGAAGCATCCTAATCTCATCCCTTATCGAGAGCATGTGTTGACACTAATTCCACACTTTGAAGAAGTTACCTTTGAGCATTTTCCACGAGAGGAAAATCAGTTAGCGGGCATGCTAGCTACTATGTCATCGATGTTCAAGGTCAGATGGGATAACGAAGCTCCTCATATCACTATTGAGAGATTGGACGAACCAGCATACTGTTATGAGGTTGATATTGAAGAAGTAGTTGACAAACCTTGGTTCCACGAAGTGAAAAGATACCTCGAAGCCTAAGAGTATCTTAAGGGATCTTCCGTTAATGATAAGAAGTTCCTAAGAAGATTCTCTACCACGTTTTTCCTCAGTAGCAGAATCCTCTACAAGCGCAACCACGATTCTACTTTGCTTCGGTGTGTAGACAAGAGTGAAACAGAGAAGATTATGGCAGATATGCATGAAGGTACCTTTGGCACCCATTCTAGTGGGCATACAATGGATAAGAATATTGTTATCAACATTCCCGAACTTGTCACAAGTGCCAGATCTATGCTGATAAAGTACATGTGCCTCCTGTCCCCTTGAACGTCTTGACTGCTCCATGGCCTTTTGCAATGTGGGGCATTGATATGATCAGAGAGATTATACCTACCACTTCTAATGGGCACTGCTTCATCCTAGTTGCCATTGATTACTTCACAAAGTGGGTCGAGGAAGCCTCATTTGCTTCTGTTACCAAGAACATCGTGGCCGGATTCATCAGACATAACCTTATTTGTCGGTATGGTATTCCAGAAAGACTAACATATAATGGTACCAGTCTCAATAATACTATGATTGCCGAGCTCTGTAAGCAATTCAAGATTCAGCATCATAACTCTTCTCCTTATCGGCCGAAGATGAATGGCGATGTAGAGGTTGCTAATAAGAATATCAAAAAGATCATACAAAAGATGACGGTGACCTATAAATATTATCACGAGATGTTACCATTTGCTCTCCATGGTTACCGTACCTAAGTATGCACGTCAACAGGGGCAACTTCTTTCTCTCTGGTATATGGTATGGAGGTTGTTTTTCCCATCGAAATCCAGATCCATTCCTTGAGAATCATGAAGGATGCAAGTTTGAGCAAAGACGAATGGATTCAGACTCAACTTGATTAATTAAACTTGATCTACGAGAAAAGGCTCGCGGCTGTTTGTCATGGTCAGATGTACCAGAAACATATGATCAAAGCTTTTAACAAGAAGGTCAGACGTCAGGTATATCATGTTGGGGACCTAGTAATCAAGCGCAACATCCTGCCACAAGTTGATCCTAGGGGCAAATGGACTCCCACGTAGGAAGGACCATTTATCATCAAGAACATATTTTCTGGTGGAGTCATGATCTTAACCACTATGGACGGTGACGACCTTCCACACTCTGTAAACACGGACATAGTTAAAAGATACTACGCATGAACAAAGACCCGCTAGGTTGAATGGCCTAGGCAAAAATAAGGGCATCCCGGTGAACCAAGGGTTCGGACAAAAATTAGGGATATATATAAAAATAATTGTACATCCGGCAAGTCCAAAACCTAAAAAGGAGGCTTGGGAAAAAAGGGTATCCCGGTGGACCGAAAACCCGAAAGGGCGGTCCAGGAAAAAGTTAGGGATTTAAAAGCGTACAACTATGTCCCGTTGGATCACCTTACAGCCAACCTTCCTTGTCAGTCAAGTTCAAATGGTACTAATCAATCCAGTCAACTTCGACCAAGCTGCAAAGTGATGAGACTCTCAAAGATATAAAGGCAATAGCAGAATGGGAACCCAATGGGATCATTTCACATAGTTGTTTTTCTTTGTATACTACTTTGTACAGTTCTCATTCCTACGACATCATTCTCTTATTAGGATGTCTGTCTCCTTGTACAAAAACGCCTGTTATAGGCAGACTTCTTTAAATCAATACAAAATCATCTTTTGAAAGTTCGAAACTAATTGTTTTTATTTTTCTGTTTTGTTTGCAAAAACGTCCAGTGATAATTTTTAACATATGCATTTTGAATATGATCACCGTTTACAAATACACGTGTAAAAAACAGAAAGACAATTACTAATGGCTTTAAGAAACGGGACAATGTATAAAAAGCCATCTGCAAATCCCCGCGGATACATCCCACAATATATACAGAGACAAAGGCATCCTCTTGCGAAGGAAATACCATATCCTCAGCGTAAAGCCTAATGAGGTCAGAGGTTCCGATATCCCCTGCAGAGAAAGAGTCTCTAATCATCTCCCCAGCATTTTGAAGAATTCCCCAACAGGGCTTCATAAAATCCCCAAGCAGTTTACAGAGTTTTCTTTCCCCATTAGAGTTCACTTCTCTAGCCACGGAGATCCCTCTCCGAGCAATTCAGCTTCAACAAACAATGAATAATCACATTCCTCATCCCCAACAATAATCAGGGATTTATTTTCCCTCAATTCAATGATGTTGCGAAGAATAACTGATATGTTCACATATTGCATTCATACAAACGTCATAGCATATGCATACAAAATACATATAGCGCAATCTCATTTATTTGGAGAACATGATTACACAATGTGTGTCATGCATCATGACATTGTATATAGCCAATTCTTTACCTTTTCAGGAAAGATCAACAAACAAATATCATCATCAATTTTTCAACACGTTCTGGATTAATTCCCGAAACAAGACATGGCAATTATCTGAAGTAACAGCTCATCAATCATTATGGATCCTGAACCCGACCAGATAGCAGTTTATAACACTGTGAAGCCTGGAATCCGACCAGATAGCAGTTTACAACACTGTGAAGCCTGGAATCCGACCAGATAGCAGTTTACAACACTGTGAAGCCTGGATCCGACCATATAGCAGTCAATATTATTACTGAAGCTTGGAATCCAACCGGATAATAGTCAACCAACAATTCAATACGTTGTGAAACCTGGACCCAACCAAATAACAGTATAAGTTACTACGAAGCCTGGAGTACAACCATATAGCAGTTTACTCTGTCAAATTACTGCAAAGCCTAGAGTCCGACCAGATAGCAGTTTATTTTGCCAATTACTATGAAGCCTGGACCCAACCATATGACAATATAATCTACAATATTATGAAGCCTGGACCCGACCAGATAGCAGTTGACATCATTGCTGAAGCCTAGAACCCGACCAAATGACAATGCAACTCTGTCAGTTACTATGAAGCTTGGACCCGACCAGATGATAGTATATCTCAAATTCAAGTTGAAGCCTAGATCCGACCAGATAACAGCTTAATTTCTTCAAATCACTGAAGCCTGGGCACGACCAGATAATAGTTCTAGTCACTGAAGCCTGGACACGACCATATAACAGTTCAAGTCACTGAAGCCTGGATACGACCAAATAATAGTTTAATCTTAAGCAAATTACTACGAGGCCTGGAGATCAACCAGATAACAGTTAATTTCATATTCCCCAGTAAGTCGTTGTGAAGCCTGGAATATGACCAAATAACAACCAACTTTATTATCTTCAGCAAGTTACTGTGAAGCCTGAATTTCGACCAGATAACAACTAAATTTTATCTCTCCAGCCAAGAAATAACTCTTCAGTAGAGTAATGGACAACTAAATCTACTAGACTCTATTCCCTACAAAGTTTTCCTCAAGCATAAGAACAGAAATCAACATTCCCTAGTGGAGTCCTCCTCAAACAATAGGAACAAGAATCCCCATAAAGAGACCTCTTATGAAGTCAGCATCTACTTTGGATGGCATCTTTAAGCCCATCTCTGACATATCTCATCCAACTTCTCCAAATGGCATCTATAAGCCCATTCCCAATATCAGTAACCAACAACGTTGCTTCATGCGAGTGAAAATTTCTAGGCACTCTAGTGTTCAATCATATTCCACCTTCAGATTACGAAAGGCAGACAAGCCAATCTAAATACTTAGGTTTAAGAAGATTGAACAGGGGCAGCTGTTGTACCCCAAAATTTTCTATCCCATTTTACTCAAGACATGCTCATTGAGGTCTTCAATTGCTCAAGGTTGACCAAAGAATTGATCAGATAAATTCTCCTCCTAAGCAATGGACCTCCAACTAGGGTTTCAATTTTCACAAATAATTTTGGGTTATAAAGATCTCAAATGATTTCCATGGTCCCTATTATGTACTCAATATTGTCCATGCCAAATTTCATGCCTTGCACTACAAGCTTACTCAGTCAATTGCTCAAATGTTTGAAAATCAACTGTACTAGGTCAAAAGTCAATTGTGGCCAATATACAGTCAAACTTCAAGATTTTTTGTCAACATCAACATTTTGAAGTGATATCCATCATTTGATTAAGGGTTGATCATGATTCCTAAATTAATACTCTTAATTTATCAAAAGTCAAGATTGCTAAATTAGAGTTTTTATAGGAAAAGTCAACTAAACTTTGACCAGACATAACTTTCACATACTTCATCCATTTTGCTCCAACCTAAGATCATTTTAAAGTGAATCCAATTCCCTACAACTTCTCCATTTGGTAAAAATCATTTGATCTCAAACTCATTCAATCTATAATTTAAACCCATGTTGATTGCATATTCATGTTATTATCGTTGTTTATGAATGCTTTGACATGATACATGTAAGTTTCAGTTCCCAAAGGACAGATTTCCATTGTTAGGGTTTTGAAACGTGGAAACTTCAGTTTCAGGGATAGAGGCAGTTTCAGATCCAACCAAGGTCATGGTTGAACTCGCAACCTAAGTTTTAGGGAGGTAGCCAAAATTTCAGACTTTAAATCTTTGTATTTTACAGGTTTCAAATCTTGCCTCGCCGTAGAAGATGGTGGTCAACCACCGTGGAGGGTGGTTTGACCCCCCAGAGCTGGTGTGGCATGATGACATATCATGATTGGTCTATTTGAATATAATAGGGGCCCATTGAGCGCACATATTCTTTTATTCAAATATTTACTGCATTTTTTATATATATAGTATTATTTTTTATTTTAATTAATGAATGAACATGTGACACGAGTGGCAGGGCATGGACCTTTAAGACATTCCCCCCTCATGTCCTGGGTTCGATCCAGGCGTGAGGGGGTTTATTTTTTCAGATTTTTCCTCTTTGATCCAATACTCGCAGGCTATATGTGTGTATCATGTACCATTAGCCCATCATCACCTGATCCATATCCAGCACCTCAACGTGCAGACCACCATGCGCCCCCCAAAATCTCTCCTCACTGGATCCACTGGAAACTTGGGCCTCCTCAGACTTGGGCCTAGCATTTTTTTAAGCTCATACCCCCTGCTTCTGTTTCCACCTGGCCCATTTATTTTCTTTATTTTTTAATTGTTTTTTTTTCTTTTAATGTTTTTTTAATTACAATATTAAAATCAGAAAAAAATCACAAAAGTATTAGGTTAGTATTTTTTTAATTAAACTCATTTTGTAAATAAATAAATAAATTATTTTAACCTCCTTTCTTAATTAAAATTAATTAGACCTAGGATTTAATTCATTTTAATTTCTTTCTTTTCATAATAAAAATACAAAAAAAAACATAAAGTTAATTCCTTTTAATTAGTTTCAATTTTCTTTAATTATTTCTATTTTTTCTTTAAGTCTATATTTGGGTTAATTAATCTAATTTTTATATAATTATTTTCATAAATCAAACAAAAACAAAAAAAAAAAAGATTTTCTTTTTAACTCATTAATTTCTAGGGTCTTTTAGATGCATTTTCCATCACGCGCGCATTTATTTACTTTTGCACTTTTTATTTATTAATGTACTTTCTTATGGGATGTAATAGACTATAATTAGGACTTTTATTTCATTGCTTTATTTCCCCAAATTTTGGACATGTAATTAACCCCTTCCATGAAGCCTTGTAATAACTAGATTTATATTTCCGCACTTTTAATTACTGCAACCTATTAACTGTTTAGATGCATGACTAATAGAAATGTATGGTAAGAATAAAATAAAACGCTAGCAAACCTAACATAAGATAAAAATAACTGAATACAACACACTCTCACATATACACCTCTAGGGTATCCCACTTTGGTTGCCTTCGAAAGAACAATCACATCTCTTGAAACATGAGAGATTTTAGTGGCTACCCTCCGGTTTAAAGATCATAATTATCTTGATGACCCTCTCGACGTTGCCTCGATATGATCTTAAAAAACCTAGGGTAGTTACTAAAGTTTCTTGACCAGTTGCCTATGTGACTATATAAACGTCCCTTCAAATGTCCCTCAAACATCCAACGACTAAGGCTACCTACTCACTAACAGTAGGATAGCATTGTCTAAAGAAAAAGAGGAAAAGAAAAACCTTTTGAGTAAATAGCTGTTAAATGCTTGCTCAAACAATTTTTACACTTACACAAAACTTCTTTCAAAAAAACATTTTTCAAACACTTTGTATACGTTCTCTACCATCCGAGAAACATTACAAAGTTCGTCGTACTAAGGAGATTTCTTTCAAAAATACTTTTCAAACATACAAAGCACAAGGTATTTTTTCAAATGAGCTAGCATCTAAGAGCCCTTAGAAAACTACGGATGGAAAGGGTGCTAACACCTTCCCATTCGATAATCTACCCCCCTTACTCAGAAATACTCTCGAAAGGCCTTTTTCTGTTCTTTTCACCCTTTCCTTTGTTGGATAAAAGAAAAGTCTGCGACGATTCTTGCTTACCGCAACATTTGTGAATACAAATGCAAGACCAGTATAACAGTCGGTTCTGCCACCGTCTCACAGAAAGAAATAAAATTAAATGGGCTTGGTGTTAAAAAGAAAAATGGGGATTAAGGATTAGAAAAAAGGTTAGGCCCAAATTTATATTTTGTTTTAAATCATAAAAATAAAATAAAAAATTGAATGGGCCATGCGTGGTGTTTAGTGAAAAGGGGGGTATATGAAAATAAATTAGTCCAAGCCCAGAATGAAAAGTCTTGCGCCTAATAGATCCCATGTTGTTGACTTATGAGAGTTTATCACGGGCTGCACATGTGGTACATTGGATTCAGCCTTTCAATGATCAGATGGTGATGGAGGGAGGCGCACGGTGCACGCACAAAGCCTGCTTGTATTGAATCTGCAAGGAGAAAATATAAAAAAAAACTAAAAAGGTACCACAGGGGCTCGAACCCAGGTCCCTATACACTAATGCCTTACGTGCGCTTTCTCTTCCACTGGGGTGGCTGTTTCATCCGTGTATAAAACAACTTGCACTAAATATAAAATAAACTTGTTTCTAATATTTTGAACTTCATCTTCAACCTTGTGCGCGTATGAGAACCAACAACACCATTATTCAAAATTTTTCCAAATCTTCATTTCTCAACCAAATTAAAAAATGTAAACATGAAACTTGCTTGAAATTTCACCATGAATCCAACCATATAAATTTCATACCAAATAAAAACCTAACTTTTTCAAAAATTTCAAACTCAAAATTCACACCACTCAGGCAACATAAATGAAAACTAAAGGCGTGGTTAGCTTCAGGGCTATGATGTCTACAATTTTCATTCACAAAGTAACATTAATGATACTTGTAGAGAGAGTTCAAAGTTGAGAAAACTTACCTCAAAATTGGAAATCGTGTATGGAGTTTTATCACTTCTGGAAGTATGGTGATGATCCGGATAGATTCACTGCAGTCCTAGGAAGCTAATGAAAATCTTACTTTGTGTTGAAAGTGCCTGAATCGTGCTGGAGAAGTCAATGTGCAGAGTTCTGTTTTGAGTTTGGAAGATGAGGAAGATGATGTTACAGTTGTGAAACATGGGAAGGGATGATTTGTTTATGATGTATAAATGTTGTGTAAATGATTAGAAGTGAAAATGCACGAGGGATTAGAAATCCAATTATCCTTGAGATAACCAAAACCCTAATTTGGAGGCTCAGTGCTTAGGAGGTGAGCTTGTCTGATCAAACTCTTGAGAAACCTTGAGCATTTTAGATCTTTGGTGAGAAATGTCTTGAGAAATGAGAGAGAAAATTTTGGGGTACAACAGAGCCCATAGTCATACTTTGTAATTGCACGCGAGTTGGTACAAGATCAACATTATATTGGTATTATATGTAGAAGGCAGCAGCCAGATCCTCCCATGTGTGGATATTAGTCCCTTCTAGTTGATAGAACCATTCCAACTGTATGCCAGATACGCTTTCTTGGAAGAAGTGCACCCATAACTTCCTATCGGCGTTGTGTGGTTGAATCTTGTAGACGTAAAACCTCTGATGCATCTTGGGACAGGAGACCCCATCGTATTTGGAAAAGTTAGGGACTTTGAATTTGTGGGGAATGACCACCCTAGGGACTATACCTAAGTCTCCAAAGTCCAAACCAGGCACTATTTAGATCTCTACAACTTTAAGTCGGTCTTCTAGATGTTTGTATTTGTCATCCGCCAGTGGATACTACTCTTCGGAATAATCTTCATCCTCAGAAATCCGGTTATTTCCACCCCTCGCTCTGGTGCTTCTAACTTCCTCTTCTTGATTATCTTCTTCCTTAGAAGAAGCCTCTTCTATTTGAGCCAGTCGGGCAGGACCTTTGAACCTCCTTCCCATGTTGAGAACAATGGCCCATTTCCTGGTCTTCTTCTTTGTGACGAGAAGTGCCATCATCTCTTGTTTACCTTGGGCTAGGTTTAGGAGAGTCTCTTGGAACTGTGCGTGTTGAGTCTGAAGATCTTTGACAATTTGCTCAAGATCCATATTATAATAAAATAATCAGTAAAAGGATGAGGAAACTTGTACCGGAAAACCTGCTTTTATGACGTGATACATGACATGCAAATGCAATGTTTTCAAGGATCTTAAGGAATTTAAATTTGCTAGATAAAAAGGAAACAAACACAACAATTGTATTAATAAGTTCAAGATTACAACTTCTCTTTTGGCTTACAATGAAAAAGTAAAAGGTCTCAAGGAGACAACAAAATATACTCCTAAAACAAAAGACTCAAGTCTCCCATGGACGCTTCCTCTTTATGTCGATGTAGGCATTCAGGCTTTACTCCTCGTGAAGTTGCTTGGTAAGCTCCAACACTTTCTTCTTGATTGAATAGAACCGAGCTTCAAAGGTGTCTCATTCCCCCTTGAGTTAAATCCACGATCTCTACAATTCTTCGAGGTCGGTAGGCATGTCAGGATGGAAAATGGTATAAGGAATATCTCCCTCAGTAACAGGCTCCACAACTATTGGTAGGATAGCTAGATATGGCATCATGAGGTTTTGAGCGCAAGATCGCACCCATTTGAGATAAGGCTCCAAAGGGATGGAGTTATTATGTCCCAAAGTTTTTCTATCAACCTTGTTCACCATGCCCCAAGCTCGTATAAACCTTTGACGATAACCTGGGATATCGTTCTCATAGTCGAATGCAATTCCATAAATAAGCGCGTCATGAGAAACATCTCTTCGAGCATAACCAAACTGTCGTAAGGCTAGAGAAGGGTTATAAGCAATACCTCCCATAATGCCCAAGAGTGGAACATTAGGGAACTCCCCACAACGGTCAATGACGGTGTAACGCGGTGAGAGAACTGACTTGGTTGTTTTGCGGTGGGAAAGGCTGAAAAGAATAGGAAAGACCTTTGAGATGTTTTCTTGAGTTCGGGAGGTAGATTATAAAAGGGAAGGTATTAGCACCCTTTTATCGATGGTTTTCCATGGGCTCTTAGTTACTTTCTAGATCACTTGCTTTTATTTGAAAATATGCTTTGTGTGTTTTTTGAAAGTATTTTGAAAATGGGCCATTGTTTAGGTAAACTTTGTAATGATTCTCGTTCGTAAGAATGTATACAAAGTGTTGATCTTTTGAAAATGTTTTTCAAGTTAAAAAGGTGTTTTTGAAAGTGTTGGTGTTTATTTTGAAAATAGCAAGGATGTTTTTGGTTTTGAAAATGACAAAGTAACTAGGAACAATCTACCTACTCAAAAGTCTTTCATGTTTATTTCCTCTTTCCTTTGACATTGTTATCTTACCATAGATTTGGTAAGTAACCCTATCTTTGGATGTAAAAGGGACGGGCGTGGGTCATCGTATAGCCATGATTAGCAATATTGTAAGATATATTAGCATTTTCCTTAGGGACTAAGATCATTTTGAAAGGCAACATAGATAGCATCATCGAGGGACTATGATCTTATATTTTTTTGCTTGTTTTTGCTAAGATACCTCACATGCATAATATGGCCATTTTTATAAGGCAACAAAGTGGGTTTATCCTAGGGGTGTATGTGAGCAACTGTATTGGTTTTCATGCTTGGTTTGTCTTTGAATTAGGGTTTTCTACTTGTTGATTTTATTCTTGCCATACAAACCCTAATTACTAGCATTTGTATATAAAGCATTTAAATTGTGGAAAATAAAAATACTAAGCTATTACATCATTTAGGGGAGGGGGTATACAAATTTACAAATGGGAATTTTACAAGAAATTAAAACCCTAATTATCTATTACAACCATATTGAATTTGAACAAATATACAAAATTGAATAAGTAAAAATGCAAGAATGTAAATGTAAAAAAAAAAGAAATGTGATTTTTGTTTGATTTTCATGAAAAGGGTTTTTTGACCTAGTTAACTAAAATAAACATAATTAACTAAAATTAAGAAAATTAAGATTAAGTTAGAAAAGTAAATTAATTTAAAGAAAACAAGTTTTTTAGGGTTTATGTGAATTTAATTAGTAAATAAAATCAATCAAATAAAAGTCCTAATTTCTAAATTGATTTTATTCACAAGAAAATAATATAATAGTTAAACCCTAGTCTAAATATTTATTGAATAAAAAAAGAGAAATTAATTTATTAAATGAAAAAAAAATGTTTTTGTTCTTTTTAGTTTTTATGAAGAAAATAAACTAAATAAATATAAATAATAAAATATAGATATTTTTGGATTTTTTATTAATGAAAATAATAATAATAATAATAATAATAATAATAATAATAATAATAAAAGATGAAATAAAAACAAAATAAAAATAATAAAATCAGGGAGGTTAAAAATGAATTTTGGAGGTTTGTTAGAAAAACAAATTTTTTGAATCTGGCCCAAATGATGTTTTTTGTTTGGATATCAAAAAAAAAAAGGTATATGGGCTGCGTGGTATGAGCAAATATGGGGGGGTATTAGTGAGTAAAAATGCAAAGCCCAAGAGGGGAAGCCCAAGCGCTTCCTGTAACAAAAATGTCAAAAAATGTGAAATATACAAAAGGCAGCGCGTTGGATGTTGAACCCACGACCTCTTGGTTACCAGCGCACTGCCTTACCATTGGGGTGGCTATACATCCGTTAATATTACTGAAATGATAAATATATAATACAAAACAAGTCTTGAATATTGAGCTTCATCTTCAACCTCCAGCCAAACCACCTGTATCTCATTCATTTCTCAATAAAAATGGAAAATGTAAACATGAAAGTTGCTCCATTTTTCCATATGAATCCAACCATATAAATATCATGATCTATAAATCAAAGATGAATGCGAATTTTTGAAAGTACCAAATTCTAACCTAATTATTTTCAGAGGTTCAAATTCAAAATTCTAACTACTCAAGCAACAATAGTGAAATCTAAGGACATGGTTAGCTTCAGGACAATGATATCTACATTTCTTATTCACAAATAAACCATTAATGATGCTTGTATGAAGAGTTCAAAAGTCAGAAAGCTCACCTTGCAAGAGGGTATCATGTTTTGAGTTTGAGCAGCTTTTGATGAGTTCCAGTGATTGGATTAGCTTCCTCAAGTTCCCAGGAAGCTAATGTGATGCTTGGCTTGAGCTGAAAGTGGCTGTGGAGTTCTGGAGAAGTCAAGGTGCAAGGTGTTGTTTTGGAAAATGGTGGACGATGATGGAGGTGTCACAGTCGTGTTGCAGGTGTTAGAATTGTTTGTATATGTTATTTAGGAGCTTTTGAAAGTAAAAGGCCAAGAAACGCACGAGCAAATTTAGAGATTGGATTCAAAACTCAAAAATGGCAAGTTTTGAGATGTTTTTGGTGGTTCTGTGTTTTAGGGGATTTCAGGGATTAAGCATGCGTGTCCTTTCTTGCAAATAACTTGTGTATCTATAAGAAAAAGGTTGGAGATGTTTTTGCACAAGGGATTTCTGAGATCTTTGACACTTAATATGACCAAAAAGTCAAAGTTTGTCTTTTCAGTGTACAATTGACTTTTGATTAGTTAACTGAAAATCAACTATCAAGCAATTGATCTTGAGCAATGTTTTGAGCCATGCCATTAGGTAAAAATTATGAAATTGAACCCTTGAGATCATGATTCAAACAAATTAACCATTTTCTAGGACAAAAATCATAAATTGCCCTTTCCCAGTCAAAACCCTAATTTTGACCATTTTGCCCTTTTGATGATCTGATAAAATTTCTTGAGGAATTATGGTCCAAACTTGATCAAATGATACATATGAGTTTATAATGTTGATATGGATAAAAAATTATGAAGTTTGACTGTAAATTGGCCACAGTTGACTTTTTCCCCAATACAGCTAATTTTGAGGTCAACTGCTCAATTGGCTGAGCAAAAATGTGATCCAAGACTTGAAACTTGACATGACAAATCTTGGGGGTCCATAATGATCCATGAAAGTCATATGAGGCATTAAAAGTTCAATTATAATTGTGTAATCTCAAACCCTAATTTCAGTCATCAGTGCTTAAGGAGGTGTCTTGAGCTGATCAACCCTTGTGCAGTCTTGAACCAAGAGAGATCTTGTGAGAAAATATTTAATAAATGAGAGGGAAAATTTTGGAGTACAACAGCTGCCCCTGTTCAATCTTCTTAAACCTGAAGAGTTAGATTGGCGGATCCGCCACTCGTGACTTGAAGGTAGAAGATGATTGGACACTAGAGTGCCCAGAAATTTGTACTCGAAGATGGAATAGGAATGGGCTTACAGATGCCAATTGGAGGAATGATGGAGATTTTCTAGAGATGGGATTGTAGATGCCATCCAAGGGTGATTGTTGATAGAAAATGGACTAAGCCTGAACTTGAGTTCAACTGGAAAAGAATCAGAATAAATCTTTGGTAGCAATTTATCTGAACCAGGAGAAGTCTTGTATGTTGTTTGACTAGGAAGAATCAGAATAAATCTTTGAGCAATTTATCTGAACCAGAAGTGTTCCTTTGGAAAGTATCAGGATAAACCGTTGAGGGGTTTAAACTGAACCAAAAGAGATCTTGAATATTCTTTAACTAGAAAGAATCAGAGTAAATCTTTGTGCGATTTATCTGAACCAGAGAAAGTATCTGCAGGAAAGAATCAGAATAAATCATTGAGAGATTTATCTGAACCCGAAGTGTTCCTTTGGAAAGTATCAGGATAAACAGTTGAGGGGTTTAAATTGAACCAAAAGAGATCTTGAATGTTCTTTAACTGGAAAGAATCAGAGTAAATGTTTGTGTGATTTATCTGAACCAGAGAAAGTGTCTGCGGAAAAGAATCAGAGTAAACTGTTGAGAGATTTATCTGAACCCGAAGTGTTCCTTTGGAAAGTATCGGGATAAACTGTTGAGGGGTTTAAACTGAACCAAAAGAGATCTTGAATGTTCTTTAACTGGAAAGAATCAGAGTAAATCTTTGTGCGATTTATCTGAACCAGAGAAAGTGTTTGCGGGAAAGAATCAGAGTAAACCGTTGAGAGATTTAAACTGAACCAGCAGGGATCTGGAGAAGAATCAGAACAAATCCTTGAGATATTTATCTGAACCAGATAAGACGTCTATAGGAAATAATCAGAATAAACCGTCGAGAGATTTAAATTAAACTCGTAGGGGTCTCAAAGAAATATCTGTTATGTATATGGTTGATCTGTCCTTTCTTGGGAATTGATCTGTAATTGTCTTGTTGAAAATTGACGATAATTTTTTATTGATTGATCTTTCCTGAAAAAGATTAAAGGCTATTTGTATGCAATGTCATGATGTATGAAATGCATGGTGCAATGATGTTCTCAAAATAAATGAGATTGTGTCGTATGCATTTGTGCTGTCAATGTTATGACGTATGGATGTAATGTATGGACACATTAATTATTATGCCGCAGTGCTTCTAGAGTCAGGGGAAATAAATCCCTGATCATTGTTGGGTATGAGGAACGCAAGTCTTCATGTTTTGAAGTTGAAGTGTTGACGAACTTCCCTTTGTTAGAGAAATAAACTCGGTTGTGTAAGGGAAATGCCGTGTATTGCTTTGTAAACCTCGTGAAATCCTGTTGGGCATCCTGAGACTCTGGGCGACTTTCACTAGGGAATCTTAGGAGTGGTAACTGGAAGTTCTGTCTGGGATGTGAGAGGGTTTGATATAATTAAGCTGTAAACTGGAGATATGTTAGCGATCCTATAGTGGGATGTCCCGTTTTCCATCCTTGTTGGAAAAGTATCTACGGGGAATTTTATGGAATAGTCTAAAGATATTATCCTATTTCTTAAAGCCATTAGCGATTTTCTTTCTATTTTTCTGTTCCCCTTTTTCTTATTTGTAAAAAGTAGTTACGCTCAAATGCATATGTCCAAAAATAAATCATTGGACGTTTTTGTAAACAAAACACAGAAATAAAGAAAAAACAGATAATTTTGCACTTTCAAAGGGATATATTTGTATTAACTTGAATAAGTATTTTGTACAATGAGACAAACATTTTCCCCTGGGATCACCTTGTTTTGCCTAGGCGTGTCAACCTAGCGGGTCTCTTATGCATAGTATCTTTTGACTATGTCTGCGTTCACAGGGTGTGGAAGGTCGTCGCCATCCATAGTGGTTAAGATCATTGCTCCACCAGATAATATGCTTTTGATCACAAATGGTCCTTCATATGTAGGAGTCCATTTTCCCCTGGGATCACCTTGTGGCAATATGATACGCTTGATTACCAAGTCACCGACCTGATCTACCTGACGTGTGACCTTTTTTTTTTAAATCTTTGATCATACATTTTTGGTACATTTGGCCGTGGCAAAAAGCCGTAAGCCTCCTCTCATCAATTAGGATCAACTGGTAAAGTCGAGTTTGGATCCAATCGTCTTCATTCAGCCCTGCATCCTTTATGATTCTCAGAGAAGGTATTTGGACCTCAATGGGTAGAACAACTTCCATGACGTATACCAAGGAGAAGGGAGCTACCCCTGTTGATGTGCGCGCCGTGGTATGGTAACCGTGGAGAGAAAATGGTAACATCTCATGCCATTCCTTGTAGGTTACTGTCATTTTTTGTATGATCTTTTTGATATTCTTATTTGCAGCTTCGATAACGCCATTCATCTTTGGCCGGTAAGAGGAAGAATTATTGTGTTGGATCTTGAATTGCACGCATAGTGTAGTGATTATAGTATTGTTGAGATTCGTACCATTGCCTGTGATGATTCTCTCTGGGATACCGTACCGACAGATGAGATTCTGTTTGATGGATCGGGCCACAACATTCTTGGTAACGGAAGCGAAAGAAGCTTCCTCAACCCATTTCGTGAAGTAGTCAATGGCCACCAGGATGAAGCGGTGCCCATTAGAAGTTGTAGGTTTGATTTCTCCAATCATATCGATGCCCCACGTCGCAAATGGCCAGGGAGCAGTCAGGATATTTAAAGGAACTGGAGGCACATGCACTTTGTCAGCATAGATCTGACACTTGTGGCAGGTTCGTGAATGCTGATAGCAATCTGCTTCCATGGTAGACTAGTAATACCCTGCCCGTAGGATCTTTTTTTCCATCGTGTGCCCACTTGAAGGGGTGCCAAAAGTGCCTTCATGTAGATCATCCATGACCTTTTCTGCCTCAACCTTGTCTATGCAACGAAGCAAAATAGAGTCGTGGTTGCGCTTGTAAAGGATGTCATTACTGAGGAAGAACTTAACAGAGAATCTTCTCAATAACTTCTTATCATTGACTGAAGCTCCTTCCAGATACTCTTGGGCTTCGAGATACCTCTTAATTTCATGGAACCAAGGCTGGTCCACTACTTCTTCAGTATCGATCTCTTGACAGTAAGTTGGTTCTTCCATCCGTTCAATGGTGATCTGGGGAGCCTCGTTACCCCACTTGAGTTTAAACATGGATGAAATGGTGGCTAGCGCGTCCGCTAGTTGATTTTCTTCTTGCGGGAAATGCTCAAGGGTAATCTCCTCAAAATGTGGGATTAATGTCAACACATATTCTTTGTAGGGGATGAGGTTAGGGTGCTTAGTGTCCCATTCTCCTTTGATCTCACTGATGACCAATGGTGAATCTCAAAATACACTTAAAGACTTGATTCCCAAATCTATAGCAGCTTTGAGACCAAAAATACACGCTTCGTATTCTGCCTTGTTATTTGTACAGTTGAATCAAAGTATTGCAGTGAAGGGAGTATGACATCCTTTTGGGGATATGATTACAGAACATATGCCATTGCTGAGTGCATTGGAGGCTCCATCAAAAACCAGGGTCCATCGGGATCCTTGTTCAGGTCCGTCATATGGTCTGAATTCTTCACAGTTGTTTACCATCATGATGTCCTCATCTGGAAACTCGAATTTCATGGACTGATAGTCGACCACGACTTGATGAGCAAGGTGATCGGCTAGTATACTGCCCTTTATTTCTTTTTGGGTAGTGTACTAAATGTCGTATTCTGTTAGGATCATCTTCCATCTTGCTATTCTCCCAGAGAGGGAAGGCTTCTCGAATATGTATTTTATTGGATCCATCTTGGATATCAATAAGGTAGTATCGATTAGCATATACTGTCTTAGCCGACGAGTAGCCCATGCCAGAGCGTAACAAGTTTTCTCTAGCAGTGAATATCTTGTTCCATAGTCGGTAAACTTTTTGCTCAGGTAGTAAATAGTATGCTCTTTTCGGCCAGACTCGTCATGCTGCCCCAGCACACACCCCATTGAATTTTCTAAAACAGTTAGATACATGATCAGAGGTATTCCCTCGACTGGTGGCATCAAAACAGGAGGCTCTTGTAGGTACTCTTTAATCTTGTCAAAGGCAGCTTGACATTCATCATTCTATTTGACTACTTGATCTTTCTTCAGTAATTTGAAGATTAGTTCACAAGTAGCGATTAAGTGAGAAATGAATCTGGCAATGTAGTTTAGCCGTCCTAAGAATCCTTTGACTTCCTTATCGGTGCGAGGAGTAGGCATTTCTTGTATTGCTTTTACCTTTGCAGGGTCCACCTCGATACCTTTACCGCCGACGATGAAGCCTAGGAGTTTATCGGACCTCACCCCAAATGTGCATTTATTTGGATTCAACCTTAGCTTGTATTTATTCAGTCTTTCAAACAGTTTCTGCAAATGGTCAAGATGTTCCTCTTCAGTTTGAGATCTGGCTATCATGTCATCCACATAGACCTCTATTTCGTGATGGATCATGTCATGAAATAGAGCTACCATGGCACATTGATAAGTTGCCCCAGCGTTCTTCAACCCGAATGGCATAACCTTGTAACAGAAAGTGCCCCACTATGTGACGAAGGTCGTTTTCTCCATGTCCTCAGGTGCCATTTTGATCTAGTTGTATCCTAAGAAACTATCCATGAAGGAAAATACTTTATGGTGTACGGTGTTGTCAACCAGAATATCAATATGGGGTAGCGGGAAGTCATCCTTGGGGCTTGTCTTATTTAAATCTCGATAGTCCACACACATACGTACCTTACCATCCTTTTTAGGCACTGGAACAACATTGGCGACCCATTGTGGATAGGAGGTAATGGCTAAGAATCCGGCGTTAAATTTCTTCATGAATTCAGTCTTGATCTTCTCAGACATGTCTAGCTGCATGCGACGGACTTTCTGTTTTACCGGAGGGCAGTCTTCTTTTATCGGTAGACGATGGAGCACGATATCAGCATCAAGTCCTGGCATATCTTCGTATGACCAAGCAAATACCTCAACATAGTCATGTAGTAACTGAATTAAACACTTCTTGACACTGGGTTCCAGATTGGCTCCTACCTTGACTTTTTTCTTGTCCTCTTCGGTACCTAAGTTAACTGTGTCCACTGGTTCTTCGTGGGGCTGTATGGTCCTCTCTTCGTGTTGTAGTAACCTGGCTAGTTACCCTGGTACTTTAATATCTTCCTCACCTTTGTCTTCGGCTTGGTAGATTAGATTTTCAGAGTCATAATAGGCCATAGCAGAATCGTTACCCATGGGATCCTGAGTGGATGTAGATCTACATTTTGAATGTGAGTGTGTGTAAGAGTATAGCTATATTTGAAAAAAAATAAAAATGTAGAAAAAGAAAGACAAAGAGCACAAAGTTTGCATGCAAAAAAGTCCATGATTCATTGATGACATATGAAAATTAAGTAACAACCCTTACAAATGGACTGTTGTGCCTCGGGTAAGACACAAGGTTTTAAAATTCTGAATTGTTTAATTATTACAAGTCCGATAGAAATTTAAAGATAATTATTATTGGATAAAAGTAATTGGGACGAAATATTTAGCTTCCCAGTTGGTGATTCCTCCGTTGATAGTTGCGAAAATCCATTCTTCCAGGTCAGAGTTGTCATCACTATCCTCCATTGCGTTGACTCCATGGTTGCTGATCCTCAAAGGTGGTCCCCCGGCACGAGCGCCACGAACAACTTTTTGGGCTCCTGAAGTGAAACCCAAACCAAATTTGTCAGATTTGTAAGGGATATCCGGGAGTTGGCCCCAAATAGTACACCCATCTTCTTCGACCACTGCCTTGGCATCTTTCAGAGAAGACATCTTTAACGGAGGTCTTGTAATCTTCGGGACTTGGGAAATAGTCTTGGTTGCTTCCACTATTTGTGGGACTTCCACGAAATGTTGAAACGGAGTTTCGATGAATTCACCATCCATTTCCACATATCTGAAGGAGTTCAAGTGACTGGCCATATATTCCTCCTCTCCATGTATAGTAATGATTTTTCCTTTGGTTGGGTATTTCAGCATCTGATGTAATGTAGAGGTGACGGCACTAGCGTCATGAATCCAAGGTCGGCCCAATAAGCAGGAATAGGAAGGGAGAATGTCCATTACATAGAAAGTTGAATCAAAGGTTTGAGTTCTAACTTTTATGGGGATGTCTACCTCCCTATGCACCATTATTTTTGAACCGTCGAAGGCCCTTACCACTATGTTGCTGGGTTTTAAAGTCAAACCTTCACATTCGAGTCTATCCAAAGCTTTCTTAGGCAGCACATTCAAGGATGAACCATTATCAACTAGGACATGGGACAAAGTCGTGCCCCTGCATTTAATAGAGACATGCAATGCCTCGTTATGTTTCCTCCCTCTAGATGTCAGGTGAGCATCAGAAAAGCCTAAGCCATTGTCAGCTGTTAAACTGGACACACAATCTTGGAATTGATCAGCAGAGGTTTCCTGTGGCACATGGGCAGTTTTAAGAAAATTTACCAAGGCCTTCGCATGAGCCTCAGAACACAACAGTAAAGCTAGCATAGAAATCTTTGATGGCGTCTGCCTTAGCTGTTCGACCACATTGTAGTCGCTTCTCTTTATAATTTTCAGAATTTCTTCCATCTCCTTCTTGGAGGCCTCAGAGATAGATAATGATTGCGCCTTCATCCGGACAGGCTCAACCATAATGCCTTTGCTCCGAATCTCGGTCGACTCAGCGATATGGGTGTCAGTAGGGGTATCCACAAGAACTGTAGTAGTAGTATCAACAGGAACATAAACAGGGATGATCACAGGACCGGTAACAATTTTCGGAGGAGCAATCTCGGGGGAGAATATCCTTCCATTTCGGGTTATTTTGCTGGTTCCCACAATGTTACCAATGTCAGGATCAACCTTCTCAAAAATTGAGTCTTCATCAGCCAGCCAATCCTGCTTGACGTCGTGATAGTAGATGTCACCCCCATAATTCTAGGGGACAGTTTTATCCGAGGAGTACGGGATCAACCCTGGCATAGTAATTATCAGTGGAGCCACTTTAGGAACAAATTTAATCCTAACGGGTGTTTTGGTGGAGACTCTGGAAGGATTGGCGAAAATGGTTACTATTGAAACATCCTTGTAAGCAATGATTGGAACGAGAGTCTTTTCAAACAAAATCTCTTTGTCATCCATTAGGCGCTGGACACCTGCTTTCATTAAATGACAACCAGTTGGTAGGGATAAATAGAGGTGGCAGCTTTTGTCACAGCCCAGAAATAAACCGGCCTTCAACAGGTTCCTCTTGACAGTCAGGAGAGGAGTAACAAGTTCATCAATAGCAGTAACAAACATATCATCTTCAACAGCGTTAACATCACGGCCATGCTTGGGCATAGGAGCGGTGATAACGTTTGGGATCTCAAGAGCATCAAATTCAATTTCTTTTACTTCGAGAAGGTCTTGTACCTTGTTTTTCAAAGCCCAACAGTTGTTGGTACCATGGCATGGACTTTCTGAATGGTAAGCACAATGAACATTAGGGTGGTAATGAGGAGAGGCGGTGTTGGGATTCTTTGGGGCTTCCTTCAAAGTTACCAGATTAGATATTAACAAATGTGACAGGACTTGAGACAATGTCATATTTATCCGGGTAAATTGTCTTACTGGTCTTTCTGTTCTAGGCTGGTTGCTCCTTTGTTGAGTAGGTGCAGGCTTAGGGATCATGATGGCCCCTACTGTTGGACGGCGCTCAATTCTGTCTTGATTCCTTTGAGGGTACACAACACCAACTTCTTTCTTCCCAATAAATGGTTTTCTGACGGTATTGGAGGATGCGTCTTTTTGGATATTTTCACTCTTAATCCCAGCTTCCACTCTTTCTCCGGTTAAGATTAATTTATTGAAGCCTGTTGAGGAGCTTCCAATTAGATGATTAAAGAAAGGACCAGACAGAGTACCTAGAAACATATCCACTAGCTCTCTGTCTGACATGGGAGGCTAGACTCTTCCTGCTAAGTCCCTCCATTTTTGAGCATAGTCTTTGAAACCTTCACTTGCACTCATAGCCATAGTCTGGAGTTGAGTATGGGTGGGAGCAAGGTCTTCGTTATACTAATACTGTTTATAAAAAGCAGCAGCAAGGTCTTCCCAATTATGGATATTGGCCCTTTCCAGTTGATAAAACCAATCTAGCTGAGTCGCGGATAGATTGTCTTGAAAGAAGTGGACCCACAAATCTCTGTCAGCAGTGTGAGGCTGTATCTTCCTCACATAAGATCAGAGATGCATCTTGGGACACGAAACCCCTTCGTACTTAGTAAATAATGGTGCCTTGAACTTTGATGGAATAACAATCCCAGACACCAAACCCAGCTCCTCAAAGTCCATCCCGAACACTTTTTGAATCTCCATTGCACTTAGACGCTCTTCCAGATGTTTGTATTTGTCGTCAGCCGGAGGATACTGCTATTTAGAGTAATCTTCTTCTTCTTCTTCCTCTTCAGATTCTGGCTGGGTAGTCACTTCCTTGCCTTTCCCTTCTTGATTATCCTTTTCACCAAATTATGTTGTGAAGTTTAGGGTCCGTCTGGCTGGCCCTGGGAACCTTCTTCCTAAATTCAAAAACCAGTTGCTTTCTTTGCTTTCTTCTTCTTTTCTTTGAACAACAAAGTTTTCAAATCCTCTTGTCCTTTGGCTAGAGTCAAGAACATCTGTTGAAACTGAGCATTCTGCGCTTGGAGGTCTTTCATTGTCTGCTCAAGATTCATCTTACTGAAATAAACAGTAGAAAGATAAGGAGACATGTGGTAAGAAACATGCTTATGTTATGATGAATGAAGATGCATATGCAATGATTTCAAGGAATTTAAAGATTTAAATTTTCTTTAGACAAAAAAAGAACAGACGTCATATTAATAAATCAAAGTTTAAGTACACCATGCCTCTTTGGGCTTATAATGAAAGAAATGAAAATACAAAAATATAAGACAAAAAAGTTGAGCGCAACCTCTTTGGTGCGATGTAGGCGTTCTGACTCCATTCCCCGTGAAGCTTCTTGGTGAGTTCCAAAACCTTCTTCTCTCTGGCGTAGAATTGGGCCTCGAAGGTGTCTCCTCCCCCTTAAGTTGTATCCAATCCCTTTGCAAGTCTTCGAGAGAGGTGGGCATGTTAGGATGAAGGATAGTGTATGTGACATCTCCTTCCACAACAGGCTCTATGATAACTGGGAGAATAGAGGGATAAGGCATCATAAGACTTTGAGCACGAGCTCGTACCCATTTGAGATAAGGCTCAATATGGATGGAACTCTTGTGCCCCAGTGTCTTGCTATCAACTCTATGTACCATGCCCTAAGCTCTCATGAACTTTTTGCGGTAATCTTGAGCATCATTCTCGTAGTCGAAGACGATTCCTTGAATAAGTGCATCATGAGGACCATCCCTTCTTGCATATCCAAACTGTCGCAGTGCCAAATAAGGATTGTAAGTGATTCCTCCCCTAATGCCTAAGAGAGGGGCATTAGGGAATTCTATGCATTGATAAATGATGGTAACATTCTCCGAGGATCGGGGACACCAATGAATGCCTGAATGTGTAAGAGTCATCAGCCTTTGAGACCATCTCAAACCTTGTTCATTCTTCAAGACGGATCGGGGTAGGTGCGAAATAAACAACCTAGCCAAAAGAGGTGTGCAACACAAAAGGGTTCGTCTCCTCTTTATAGTGCGAGTATGCAACGAATGTAAGATGTCTCCAAGCATAGTAGGTACTGGATTACATGATAGGAAAATATTAACCGCATTCACGTCTATGAGCTGGTCCAAATTAGGAAACAATACCAAACCATAGATGAGAAGGGCTAACATCTCTTCAAAAGCTTGTAAGTCTAAGGTATCCCAAAAATGATGAGCTTTCTCGAATAAGAACTTAGCCAAAAAACCCTTGACACCTCTCCTGGTTTCCCAATTGGCTACTACGTCAGACCGTAGTAAGGATAGAGCTTTAGAAATATCTTCAAGTTTAGGGTCTCTTTCCATACCATTGAAAAGTGCTTCATTAAGGATAGGAACCCCCAACAGCGGATAAAACTCCTCCATAGTAGGCACTAACTGGTAATCCGGGAAAGTGAAGCAGTGATGGAGAGGGTCAAAGAACTGAAAGAGCACTTTTAACATTTTTTCATCAGGGTTTGAAGTGACCAAGCTGAGAAGCCTACCATGTCTTTCTATGAATGGAGAGATTTCGGGAACCCTTGATGCCAAATCCTTAAGCTGAGGAGGTACTTTTACCAGACTGACTAAGATAGTGAATCTGCGGGCGAGAGCCATGTCCTACAAAACAAGACAAAAATAAACCCTAAGAATCCTTGAAATGGTTAGTATGACAAGATATGTTATTATGTGATGATTATGCTCAGATATAATAGATATATCAAGCACAAGCAAATCACACAGAGACCTTAGGTTTAAGGCTTGCATGGATTTTAAGGTGATACCCTCTTGAAGTTGGATTGGTTCAATTTGTCCTAAATATGATAACCGGGTTCTCAGGGATCTCAATATCACCGGTCATTCCCCCAACTCTCGTTCCGATAGATAATTGACTTGCCACTAAACAAAATTCAAGGGTCAAACCTCAATGAGTGTAGTATCGAGTATCAACCGACTTTAGGTTTACACTAAAGACGGCTATCTCACTACGTCCTAAAAGCCAAGTTGGTCAATTAAGGTGCTAAAGTCAGTTGACGCTTTATGATACCATGCAGTGGCCCCGTATTTTCCTTGATTACTCAAGGACTACCGGTACACACCAAAGTATCACATAAACGTAGCTACTGTTTCAACCGTGTCGGTATACCCGCACAGTTCCCTCATAGTTTATTGCTACTTACCTAAGAAAGGTGCCCCAAATCCGGGTGTAGGATTAAAGCAAACACAAACAAGGAACCATAAAGTAAGGCATGCAAGTAAAACAAAGGAAGCAATTAAATGTGATTTAACCCTAAGGTAACCCCACTTTTAAGATTTTCCCCAGTAGAGTCGCCAGTTCTGTAACGCGGTGAGAGAACTGACTTGGTTGTTTTGCGTTTGATCACAAATATTGCGGTTTAGCAAGAGTCGCCACTGACATTTATTTTATCTAAAAGGAAAGGCTGAAAAGAACAGGAAAGACCTTTGAGATGTTTTCTTGAGTTCAGGAGGTAGATTATAAAAAGGGAACGTATTAACACCCATTTTATCCATGGTTTTCAATGGACTCTTAGTTACTTGCTAGATCACTTGCTTTTATTTGAAAATATGCTTTGTGTGTTTTTTGAAAGTATTTTTAAAAGGGGCCATCGTTTAGACAAACTTTGTAATGATTCTCATTTGTAAGAATGTATGCAAATTGTTGATCTTTTGAAATTTTTTTTCAAGTTTGAAAGATGTTTTTGAAAGTGTTGGTGTTTATTTTGAAAATAGGAAGGATGTTTTTGGTTTTGAAAATGACCAAGTAACTAGGAACAATCTACCTACTCAAAAGTCTTTCATGTTTATTTCCTCTTTCCTTTGACATTGTTATCTTACCATTGATTTGGTAAGTAACCCTATCTTTGGATGTAAAAGGGACGGGCGTGGGTCATTGTATAGCCATGATTAGCAATGTTGTAAGATATCTTAGCATTTTCCTTAGGGACTAAGATCATTTTTAAAGGCAACATGGATAGCATCATCTAGGGACTATGATCATGTATTTTTTGCTTGTTTTTGCTAAAATACTTCACATGCATAATATGGCCATTTTTGTAAGGCAATAAAGTGGGTTTACCCTAGGGGTGTATGTGTGCAAGTGTATTGGTTTTCATGCTTGATTTTTCTTTGAATTAGGGTTTCTACTTGTTGATTTTATTCTTGCCATATAAACTCTAATTACTAGCATTTGTATATAAAGCATTTAAATTACGGAAAATAAAAATACTAAGCTATTACATCATTTAGGGGAGGGGGTATACAAATTTATAAATGGGAATTTTGCAAGAAATTAAAACCCTAATTATCTATTACAACCATATTGAATTTGAACAAATGTACAAAATTGAATAAGTAAAAATGCAAGAATGTAAATGTAAAAAAAGAAATGTGATTTTTGTTTGATTTTCATGAGAAGGGTTTTTTGACCTAGTTAACTAAAATAAACATAATTAACTAAAATTAAGTAAATTAAGATTAAGTTAGAAAAGTAAATTAATTTAAAGAAAACAAGTTTTTTAGGGTTTTTGTGAATTTAATTAGTAAATAAAATCAATCAAATAAAAGTCCTAAGTTCTAAATTGATTTTATTCACAAGAAAATAGTATAATAGTTAAACCCTAGTCTAAATATTTATTGAATAAAAAAAGAGAAATTAATTTATTAAATGAAAAAAATGTTTTTGTTCTTTTTAGTGTTTATGAAGAAAATAAACTAAATAAATATAAATATTTTTGGATTTTTTATTAATGAAAATAATAATAATAATAATAATAATAATAATAATAATAATAATAATAATAATAATAATAATAATAATAATAATAATAATAAAAGATGAAATAAAAACAAAATAAAAATAATAAAGTCAGGGAGGTTAAAAATGAATTTTGGAGGTTTGTTAGAAAAACAATTTTTTTGAATCTGGCCCAAATGATGTTTTTTGTTTGGAAATCAGAAAGTAAAAAAAGGTATATGGGCCGTGTGGTATGAGAAAACAAGGGTTATTAGTGAGTAAAAATGAAAAGCCCAAGAGGGGAAGGCCCAAGCACTTCCTGTAACAAAAATGTCAAAAAAATGTGAAATATGCAAAAGGCAGCGCGCTGAGTGTTGAACCCACGACCTCTTGGTTACCAGCGCGCTGCCTTACCATTGGGTGACTATACATCCGTTAATATAACTGAAATGATAAATATATAATACAAAACAAGTATTTAATATTGAACTTCATCTTCAACCTCCAGCTAGACCACCTGTATCTCATTCATTTCTCAACAAAAATGGAAAATATAAACATGAAAGTTGCTCCATTTTTCCATATGAATCCAACCATATAAATATCATGATCTATAAATAAAAGATGAATGAGAATTTTTGAAAGTACAAAATTCTAACCTAATTATTTTCAGAGGTTCAGATTCAAAATTCTAACTACTCAAGCAACAATAATGAAGTATAAGGACATGGTTAGCTTCAGGACAATGATATCTACATTTCTTATTCACAAATAAACCATTAATGATGCTTGTATGTAGAGTTCAAAAGTCATAAAACTCACCTTGCAAGAGGGTATCGTGTTTTGAGTTTGAGCAGCTTTTGATGAGTTCCAGTGATTGGGTTAGCTTCCTCAAGTTCCCAGGAAGCTAATGTGATGCTTGGCTTAAGCTGAAAGGTGCTGAGGAGTTCTGGAGAAGTCAAGGTGAAAGGTGCTGTTTTTGAAAATGGTGGATGGTGATGGAGGTGTTACAGTCGTGTTGCAGGTGTTAGAATTGTTTGTATATGTTATTTAGAAGCTTTTGAAAGTAAAAGGCCAAGAAACGCACGAGCAAATTTAGAGATTGGATTCAAAACTCAAAAATGGCAAGTTTTGAGATGTTTTTGGAGGTTCTATGTTTTAGGGGATTTCAGGGCTTGAGCATGTGTGTCCTTTCTTGAAAATAACTTGTGTATCTATAAGCAAAAGGTTGGAGATTTTTTTCACAAGCGATTTCTGAGTTATAGGGTTATGGCTAGGTTGCTTGATTTTGAAGAAAAGTGAGAAATGTAGTTTCAAGGTAGAAAGTAAAAGCATGTAGAGTAGTTAGGAACTTTAAAAATGTTTGCTTCTTGTTGTAACCCAAAATTTGCCCTCTCATTTATCAAGTAATCTCTCACAAGATCTCCTTCAGTTTAATACTGGATTAGGTTTGATCAGCTCAAGACACCTCTTTAAGCATTGATGACCAAAATTAGGGTTTGATATTTCACAAGGATAATTGAACTTTAAATGCTTCATATGACTTTCATGGATCATTATGGACCCCCAAGATTACTCATGTCAAGTTTCAAGCCTTGGATCACACTTTTGCCCAATCAATCGAGCAGTTGGCCTAAAAAATTAGCTATATTGGGGAAAAAGTCAACTATGGCCAATTTACAGTCAAACTTCATAATTTTTTATCCACATCAATATTATAAACTCATATGTATCATTTGATCAAGTTTGGACCATAATTCCTCAATAAATTTGATCAAATCATAAAAAGAGCAAAATGGTCAAAATTAGGGTTTTGACTGAGAAAGGGCAATTTCTGATTTTTGACCTAGCAAAAGGTCAATTTGTTTGAATCATGGTTTCGAGAGTTCAGTTGCATCTTTTTGACCTAATGGCATTACCTAAAACATTGCTCAAGATCAATTAGATTGATAGTGAATTCTCAGTCAACTGATCAAAAGTCAACTGTACACTAAAAAGTCAAACTTTGACTTTTTGTTCAAAATCCAATGTCAAAGATCACAATTCATCAAAACATGTCAAAATATGAAACTTATTCATCAAGAAATCAAAAAGTCAAGATTTCATTTTGAAAAGTCAAAGTTTTCTAACTTAGAAATTTTTCTAAGTGTTTAAAACTTCATGTTTTTTCACAACTTTGAGTAAAATTTTCACCATAATGCAAGAGGATTCAAAAGAAAGTTTTAACATGAGAGTTGTAGATCTCCATGATATCTACAACATTTCTTTACACAACTTCTTATAAAAATTCTTGGATCTCAAGTTACTAATTCATAAAGTCATGGTATTGAAATTGAACACAATGAAAGTTTGCCCTAGTTTTGGTCAGGATTTTGACCTAACTTCATGGAACTTTTTCATATAGTTCCAAAGGTAATTTTCAAAATGATTCAAAGAGTGGTTGTAGAGCACATTACAAGCTTTCCTAAATGTCAAAGAACTCCTTGAGATCATTTGTGAGCAAGGAGAATCGAAGAGATGAAGTTAGGGTTTTCAAACTTAAATTACAAGCCATTTCATGATGAACAAAAATTCAAATCCAAGCCTAGGTTGCATAAAATTTGCTTTTCAGGCCTCAAACTTATTTCTCACTACATAATTAAATGTTTACACAGCTGATAGAGCTTTAATCCAAGCACTTGAGCCTTTATCTAAGTTATATTTCCATTTATGGCACAAAGTTGCCATTTCCATTTTGATAAAGCAGTACTTTTGCAATTGTCAACTTCTTGAGCTTTGCACTTGTTATTTCTACACACAAAAACTCTATAAACCAAAAGCAACGTGTCTAAAGCCTCTTTGAGCTCAGAACATGCTTGTACAACACTTTGAGTTTTGTCCTCTGACTTTTCTTCAAAAGCAAGTCATATAGCCAAAAGACTAGAACTCAGAAACCTTGAGTGCATTTGATCTCTAACCTTTTTCATACATATACACAACTCTATTGCAACATAACACACGAATGCTAAGACCCCAAAAACACTCCCAAGCACTCTACAACTCAGAATCTACCTTAACTTGACAGTTTTGAACCTCACATAGCCATCTCCAAATCCACTTGTGTGTATTGAGTTTTAACCATCCAAACACTTAATATACATCATATTAAAGTGATCCAGATCCCTGTTTCTTGACTGTAACTCCTCCATCGCCATCCACCATTTTCAAATTTGAAGCTTGCAACTTGACTTGAGTTGAGAGTTTCAGCTATCCTCAAAGCAAAGTAGGAGTTAAAACATACTCAAGGAGGTCCAGGCAAGCTACAGAAATCATCAGGCCATCACAAAGGTTGCTCAAACTCCATACACGACTCCAGCTACAAGAGGTAAGTTTTCAAACTTCTATCTTTTCATACAGGCTTCATTTGATTTTGATTTGTGAAGATAAAATGTAGATTCCATTGTCACGAGGCTGTACATATCCATAGTTTGCATTTATATGGCCTGAGCTTAGAGAATTTTAGAGTTGAAGTTTTCTGAAATTTGTAGGTTTTAAATTAGGGCCAGAAAAATTCTCATTCATCTTTGACCGTTAGATTAAGTTATTTACATGTTTGGATTCGTGGGAAGAAATGCCACAACTTTCATGTTTGAACTTTTCATTTTTGTTGAGAGATGATGAAGTTACAGGTACTTGGCTGGAGGTTGAAGATGAAGTGTATCATGACTCATTTTGTATTATATATTTATCGTTTTAGTTATATTAACGGATGTATAGCCACCCCAATGGTAAGGCAGCACGCTGGTAACCTCAAGGTCACGGGTTCAAGACCCAGTGCAACCTTTTGCTTTTTCTTTTCACATTTTTACAATTTTTTTGGATTTTTGCAGCACTGGGCTCCCCTTTGTTGGGCCTAACCTTTTTTGCTTATTTTTATTCCCTGTTTCATTTTCTAACCCCCCTTACTTTTCTTTATATTTTTATTTTCTTTTTTTATTATTATTTTCTTTTTCTTCATTATTATTATTATTATTATTAATATTATTATTATTATTATTATTATTACTATTATTATTATTTTCATAAATCATAAAAAATCCAAATTTATTTTTATTTATTATTTATACTTATATATTTTCTCTATAA
The DNA here is from genome assembly GCA_948472305.1 of Vicia faba. Taxonomy (NCBI): domain Eukaryota; kingdom Viridiplantae; phylum Streptophyta; class Magnoliopsida; order Fabales; family Fabaceae; genus Vicia; species Vicia faba. The sequence continues at coordinate 318,161,113 of OX451736.1, read as the reverse complement.
AACAAAAAGATTAAAAAAACATTTTCTTAAACAAAATAATTTCTTTTTCTTAAGTATATAATTTTTAGACTTAGGTTAAATTAATATATTATTTTATTTTCTTAGTTAAAATTAATTTAGAACTTAGGTTATTTTAATTAATTAATCTTAATTTTATTTTCATTAATTTAAAACCTCTTTATAAAAAACCCTAAAAATCATTTTCAAATTAATTTATTTTCTTAATTAGTTTAAGTTAATTTTATTTAATTTTAATTAATCATTTCTTTAATTAGGTCAAGACAAAACCCCTTTCATAAAAAAAAACAACAAAAATCATTTCTTTTTCTATTTGTATTCTTGCATTTTATTTTCAATTTTGTACAATAGTCAATATGGTTGTAATAGATAATTAGATTAAATTTTCTTGCAATCCCCATTTGTAAATTTGTACACCCCTCCCCTAATGATGTAATAGCGTAGTAATTTTATTTTTCGTAATTTATCGCTTTATATAAATGCTAGTAATTAGGGTTTGTATGAGAAGATAAAATCAACAAGTAGCAAACCCTAATCAAAGACTAAACAAAGCATGAAAATCAATTTGGTTGTCTTATAAAAATGGCCATATTATGCATGTGGGATATATTAGCAAAACCAAGCAAAAATACAAGATCATAGTCCCTCGATGACGCTATCTATGTTGCATTTTCAAAATGATCTTAGTCCCTAAATAAAGATGCTAAGATACCTTGCAACATTGCTAATCATGGTTATACGATGACCCACGCCCGTCACATTTACATCCTAAGATAGGGTTACTTACCAAATCAATGGCAAGATAACAATGTCAAAGATAAGAAATAAACATGAAAGACTTTTGAGTAGGTAGAATGTTCCAAGTTACTTGCTCACTTTCAAAACAAAACATCCTTGCTATTTTTAAAACAAACACCAAAACTTTCAAAGAAACATCTTTCAAACTTGAAACATTTTCAAAAGATCAACATCTTTGTATACATTCTTACGAACGAGAATCATTACAAAGTTTGCCTTAACATTGACCTCTTTACAAAATACTTTCAAAAACCACACAAAGCACAATTTCAAACAAAAACAAGTGACCTAGCAAGTAACTAAGAGCCCATAGATAACTATGGATGAAAAGGGTGATAATACCTTCCCTTTTCATAATCTACCCCCCGAACTCAAGAAAACATCTCAAAGGTCTTTCCTGTTCTTTTTAGCCTTTCCTTTTGGATAAAAGAAAATTCGGTGGCGACTCTTTCTAACCGCAACATTTGTGGTCAAACGCAAAACAACCAAGCCAGTTCTTCCACCGCGTCACAGAATTGGCGACTCTGCTGGGGAAATTTAAAAGTGGGGTTACCCTAGGGTTAGATCACATTTACTTGCTTTCATTGTTTGACTTGTATGCTTTACATTTTGGTTCTTTGTTTGGGTTTGAATCCTCTACCCGGATTTAGGATACCTTATAGGTAAGTAGCAATACATTGTGGAAACTGTACGGGGTATACCGACATGGTCTAAGCAATAGCTATATTGGTGTAACATATTTATGGGTACCGGTAGCCCTTGAATAGTCAAGGAGAATACTGGGCCGCTAAGTGATGTCATGAAGCACTAACTAACTTCTAGAACCTTTACTTGACCAACTTGGCCATTAGGACATAGTGAGATGACCGACTTTGGTGCAGTCCGAAGTTGGTAGATACTCGATACTACACTCATTGAGGTTTAGTTTTTTGGGATATTTCGGTCTCCATTAAAGAGGCTTGCGCTGAAACAATGCCCAAGGAAATAAACCAGTGATATTGAGCTCCTTAGAACCCGGTTACTATTATTAAGACAGGTTTGAGCTAACTAAATTTCAAGAGGGCACTTACCTATAAGACTCCATGCAAGCCTAAACCTAAGGACTTGTTTGCTTTGTTTGTGTATAGATACTTGTACATAACATCATAAACATCATAAACATCATACTCATATTCACTGACCATTTCAAGGATCTTGGGATTTATCTTTGTTCTGTTTTGTAGGACATGGATTATGTTTGCAGGAAAACCATTCAAGTCAATCTCGTAAGGATCCCTTCGCAACTTAAAGAGCTAGTATCAAGGATTCCTGAAAATTCTCCATTTACCGAAAGACATGGTCGCCTACTAAACCTGGTTACCTCCAACACTGATGAAGACATGATGAAGGTGCTCTTCCAATTCTCTGATCCTCTACACCATTGCTTCACTTTTCCCGATTATCAACTTGTGCCAACTTTGGAGTAATTCTCCCAACTCTTGAGAATTCCTATTCTCAATCAACTACCCTTCAACGGTACGGAAAGAGATCCAAAACCAGAAGAGATTGCTCAAGCCCTACACTTGTAACAATCTAATGTCACAACTAATTGGGAAACAAGGAGTGGTGTCAAAGGTTTCTTAGCCATGTTTTTGTTTGAGAAGACTCAAGATTGTTGGAACTCCTTGGACTTACGAGCTTTTTAGGAAATTATGGCCCTTCTCATCTATGGGATGGTTTTGTTTCCAAATCCTGACCAACTCATAGATGTAAACGCTGTAAAAATCTTCATGTCTCGTAACCTGGTGCCTACTTTGTTAGGAGACATCCTACATTCTTTTCACTCTCGCACTTTGAGGAAGAGAGGTATCCTTATGTTTTACACTCCTATATTGGCAAGTTGGTTTATTTCACATCTTCCTCAACCTGTGTTGAAAAATGAGCAAGGTTCAAGATGGTCCCATAGGTTGATGACACTCATACATTCAAATATTCATTGGTGTTCCCGCTCTTAGGAGAATGTTACTATCATCGACCATTATGGAGAATTCCCTAATGTCCCTTTGCTTTGTATTAGATGAGGTATCACTTACAACCCTTGCTTAGCCCTACGACAATTTGGTTATGCCCGGAGGGATGGTACCCATGAGATGCTTATCCAAGGATTGGTATTCGACTACAAGAATGACAATCAAGGTTACCTTCAGAGGTTTATCCGAGCATGGAGGATGGTGAACAAGGTGGATAGCAAGACACTAGGACACAAGAATTCCATTCCCCTTGAGCCTTACCTTAAATGGGTACGAGCTCGTGCTCAGAAACTTGTGATGCCTTATCCCTCCATCTTACCAGTCATCGTGGAGCATGTGGTCGAAGGAGATGTTCCCTACACTATCCTCCATCCCGACATGCCTACCTCTCTCGAAGACTTACAAAAGGGTTGGATCCAGCCGAAGGAAGAACGACATACTTTCGAGGCTCAATTCTATGCTAGTGAAAAGAGGGTCTTGGAGCTTACGAAGCAGCTACAAGAAGAGCAAAGTGTGAACGCTTATCTCGCGCCAAAGAAGATGCGTTCGGTCTTTTTATCTTAGAAAGTTATTTTATAAGCCCAAGAGGCATGATGTAATCTTTCTTGTTTTGTCTAATGAGAATTAACATTTGTTCATTCTTTTGTCTATACAAATTTAAATTTCATTAATCCTTGAAATCATTTGCATGTACATATTTCATGCATCATAACATGACAGGTTTTCGCGTAACATGTTTCCTTATCTTTCTGCTGTTTATTTCACCAAGATGGATCTAGAGAAAACTGTGAAGGATCTCCAAACCCATAATTCTCAGTTTCAGGAGAGTCTACTAGCCCTAGCCAAGGGCAAGCAAGATATGATGATTTTGCTGGCCGTTAAGAAGAAGCCAAAGAATAAAGCTCTACTCAACATGGGTAGAAGGTTCAAGGAGACAGTCCATCAAATGCCAGTAGGAGGAGATTCATCTGAAGAGGACAAGAACCAGAGTGGTGAGGTCAAGAGTTCTCAGGCTGATTGTATCAATGATCAAGTATCCGATGATGATTATTTCAACGAGCAATATCCATCCGCTGATATCAAATACAAGCAGTTAAAAGACAGATTGAAAGTCGTTGAAATCCAAACCTTCCCCGGTTTAGATTTTGATGATTTGGGTTTGATCTCTGGGGTAGTCATTCCCCACAAATTCAAAATACCAATATTTTCAAAGTACGATGGGGTTTCTTGACCAAAACTCCATTTGAAATCTTATGTGCGTAAGATACAGCCACACACTGCTGATAAGAAGCTCTGGGTTAACTTTTTCCAAGAGAGCTTGGCTGGAATGCAACTTAAATGGTTTTATCAGTTAGATGGTTCTCATATAAATACTTGGGAGGATTTAGCTACTGCCTTCTACCATTAGTATCAGTACAATGCCGACTTGGCGCCAACAAGGGTTCAGTTGCAAGATATGACCATGGGGAAGAATGAAGGATTTAAGGAATATGCACAAAAGTGGAGAGACCTTGCTAGTAGGGTCCAACCTCCCTTGACTGATAGGGATCACATCGACATGTTCTTGGGCACTTTATCTGGTCCTTTCTTTAATCTGTTTGTTGGCTGCTCTTCTTTTGGTTTCACTGAATTGATCTTAACCGGCGAAAGAGTTGAAAGCGGCATCAAAAGTGGGAAGATCTCTGTGGCATCTACCTCCACTCCCAATCCTATCAAGAAAAATTTTGCTGCAAGGAAGGAAGTCAATGTTATGTACGGGGCAAGGGCCCATACCAAGAAGAATGATCATCCGTCTGTCATTACTGCCCGAATCTCCAATCCAACTCCTACTCTAAGACCATTTTCAAATCATCAACATTTTGAAACTCCAAGAAGATAATTTACGAGGTTAGGCATGTCACTGTCTCAAGCCCTTAAACATTTTCTCAAGGCTAATTTAGTGACATTGCGCGATCCTCCCGCCAACCCTGAAACCTCATCACCAAAGCATAATCTGAACGCTAAGTGTGCTTACCATTCAAGCAGCCCGGGCACAAGATTGACCAGTGTTGGTCCTTGAAGAACAAAATCCAGGATTTGATTGATAACAAAACTATTGAATTTGATCCTCCTCCAATGCTGAATGTAATCACTGCTCCAATGCCGAAGCATGACATAGGTGTTAATGTTGTCGAAGATGCAATTTTTGTCGCCTTTATTGAAGAATTGACTACTCCGCTGAATATAATCAAAAACAATCTGTTGAAAGCCGGGATTTTTCCTGGCTGCATAAAGGACTATGTATGCTGTACAAGACAACTCAATGGATGTGAAAGGATGAAGAAAGGCATACAACGCCTGATGGATAGCCACGAAATTCTATTCGAGAAGACCCCACTTGCCAAAAGTTTTACTAACAAATGTGAAGACCTATCCATTATTACCATATCAAACACACCTCTTAGGATCACCTCCAAAGGTCCTATTAAGATTTCAAATGAACCCACTGTTTCTCCCTTAATAATTACCAGTCCCAGACTGATTCCCTACTCTTCAAATAAGGAGATACCATGGAATTATGGTGTTGAAGTGTTCTATCATGGGATTAAACAAGACGCGTGTATCAAAGAAGGAAAAGATGACGATGTCAGTAACATAGCTGGTTCAAGCAAAGTAACTAGAACTGGGAGAATATTTTCACCCAATATCTCACCACCAATTGTTACAAGGACGCCCATCTGCATTACTGCTGCCAAGCCAAGTACTAATACAAGAGGGAAGGAGAAGGTTGTTGAGCCTGATGTGATTGAAGTACCCTCCAAGGACGTAGCTGATAAAGAACCCTCTGCTCGCGAGATGGACGAGATTTTGAAGATCATAAAAAGAAGCGACTTCAAGATTGTAGAACAGTTGGGGAAAACCCCTTCTAAGATTTCAATGTTGTCATTGTTGCTTTGCTCTGATGCCCATGCTCGAACATTAATCAAGTTCTTGAAAAAGGCTCATGTCCCCCATGAGACAACAACAGACTAATTTGAGAATTGTGTGGTTATCCGGATAGCTGATAACGGCTTGGGATTTTCAGATGTTGACTTAACACCTCTCGGGAAGAATCAAAATAAAGCTTTACATGTTTCTATCGAGTGCAAAGGGACTACCTTAGCACATGTGCTAGTCGACACTAGTTCTTCTCTGAATGTATTACCCAAGGGGCGTTAGACCGTCTAGACTGTGAAGGTTTAGTCTTGAAGCCAAGCAATATCATTGTAAGGGAATTTGATTGATCAAAGAGGATTGTCCATGGGGAGGTAGATCTTCCAATCAAAGTGGGTTCCCAAATCTTCAACTCCACCTTATATATTATGGATATTCGTCCTACCTATTCTTATTTGTTAGGTCGCCCGTGGATCCATAAAGATGGGGAAATAACCTCAACCCTCCACCAGAAACTCAAATATCTAGTCAACGGCAGAATAGTCATCGTCTGTGGAGAATAAGAGTTTATGGTGAGCCACCTTAACTCTTTCAAGTACGTAGAGATGGATGGAGAGTTCATTGAGACCCCGTGTCAAGCCTTTGAGGTTGTACCACCGATGATTGCTGCTACCAAATGTTCTTCTGATGAGTCTAGAACTGTTAAGGCCATGCTAAAGATGGTTTCAGTCAAAGACGCTCGTGCAGCAATTGAAGAAGGAAACTGCGATACTTGGGGGCAACTCCTCGATATCCCATTTAAAGCGGACAAGTTTGGTTTGGGCTTCACCGTCAAATCTCAGAAGGAAGTGGGCGTGCTCGTGCTGGAAAGCCACCTATCCGCATTGGAAGCCATGAAGTCAATGTCGTGGGTGATTATGAAGAAGAAGCTGCATTTGAAGAGTGGGTGTATCCAACTACAACGAAGCTGAAGAATTGGCATACAAAGGACTTTGTGCCCATCTCCTTCATCGAGGAGTAATCTACTTGTTATTGCTTTTCTTTCAATTCAAGAACATGTTCTGTAATATTTTAAATGACTTTTAAGCCATGTGCCTGGCCCGGGGCACTTTGGTCCATTTGTCAAGGGTTTTATTTATGTTCATCTAATCATATGATCATTCAGTACATTGGACTCTTTTGCATTCAAATATTTATGTTTATTGTCTTTCCTTTCTTGCAAATACATTTTCAAAAAAAAACATAGACATGTATCTTACACGCACACACACTCTTGCAGGTCCACTCTGGATCCTATTGCCAATGACTCTACTATTGCCGACTATAACTTTGAATGTCCCATCAACCAAGTCGAAGACGAAGGCGAGGAAGATTGTGACATACTGGGAGAACTAGCCAGACTTCTATTACAAGAGGAAAAAGCTATTCAATCACACAAAGAGTCAGTTGAAGTCATCAATCTGAGTACTGAGGCTGATAAGAAGGAAATCAAGGTCGACGCTAAATTGGAAAGCAGTGTCAAGAGCAGGTTGGTTCAGATGTTGCATGATTATGTGGAAGTATTTGCTTGGTCTTATGAAGATATGCCTGGGTTGGATACCGACATCGTAGTTCATCGTCTGCCGACAAGAAAAGATTGCCCTCCTGTTAAAAAAAAGGTTCGTCGCATGAGGCATGATATGTCTGAAAAGATCAAAGTTGAAGTGATGAAACAATTTGATGCAGGGTTCCTAGCTGTGACATCCTATCCTCAATGGGTTGCCAATGTGGTATCGATGCCGAAAAAGGACGGAAAAGCTCGCATGTGCGTAGACTATAGGGATCTGAATAGGGAAACCCCCAAGGATGTCTTCCCTCTACCATACATTAACGTCTTAGTTGATAATACTGCTCAACATAAAGTTTTCCCTTTCATGGATGGCTTCTCAGGCTATAATAAAATAAGGATGGCTCCCGAAGACAGGGATAAGATTACTTTCGTTACGCAATGGGGCACCTTCTGCTACAAGGTCATGTTGTTCAGATTAAAGAATGCAGGGGCAACATATCAAAGGGCTATGGTAGCTTTATTTCATGACATGATTCATCATGAGATAGAGGTATAAGTGGATGATATGATTTCCAGATCACAAACCGAAGAAGAACATCTCGAACACCTATATAAATTATTTGAGAGGCTGAAGAAGTACAAACTAAGGTTAAACCCTAACAAATGCATGTTTGGAGTACAATCTGGAAAGCTTCTAGGTTTTGTTGTCAGCAATAAAGGCATTGAAGTTAATCCTGGCAAGGTAAAGGCCATCTAAGAAATGTCAGTCCCTCATTCAGAAAAAGAAGTCAGAGGATTCCTGGGTCGTCTCAATTACATTACTCGCTTCATATCACACTTGATTGCTACTTGTGAGCCAATCTTCAAACTCTTGAAGAAAGATCAGATAGTCAGATGGAATGATGAGTGCCAGGTTGCCTGTGACAAAATCAAAGAATACCTACAAGAACCTTCTATTCTCATGCCTCCAGTTGAAGGAAGACCCTTGATCATGTACTTGACAGTATTAGAGAACTCTATGGGGTGTGTTTTGAGCCAATATGACGAGTCTGGCCGAAAAGAGCATGTTATTTATTACCTGAGCAAAAAATTTACCGACTGTGAAACCAGATATTCACTGCTAGAGAAAACTTGATGTGCTCTGGCATGGTCTACTCACCGGCTAAGACAGTATATGTTGACTCATACCACACTGTTGATTTCTAAGATGGACCCAATCAAGTACATCTTCGAGAAACCTGCCCTTTCCGAACGGATAGCCAGATGGCAAATGATCTTGACTGAGTACGACATTCAATACACGACTCAAAAGGCCATCAAAGGAAGTATACTAGCAGATCATTTGGCCCATTAAGCTGTGGATGATTATCAGTCAATGAACTTCGACTTCCCTGATGAGAACATCATGCTGGTAACCGACTGTGTGAAACCTGGACCATATGACGGACCTGAACAAGGATCCCGTTGGACTATGGTATTCCATGTGGCTTCCAATGCCTTAGGTAACGGAATTGGTGTTGTGATCATCTCTCCTGAAGGTTGCCACACTCCTTTCACTGCCATACTATGCTTCGATTGCACAAACAATATGGCCGAGTATGAAGCATGCATATTAGGTCTGAAAGCTGCTATTGACTTAAGGATCAAGCATTTGGATGTGCTCGGGAATTCCTCCCTAGTGATCAGACAAGTAAAAGAAGATTAGGACACTAAACACCCTAATCTTATCCCTTACAAGGAACTTGTGCTATCCCTAATTCCTTACTTCGAAGAGATCACTTTTGAGCACTTCCCTAGGGAAGAAAACCAGTTGGCTGACGCTTTGGCAACCATGTCTTCAATGTTCAAGGTCAGATGGGACAACGAAACCCCTATGATAAAAATTGAAAGATTCGATGAACCTACACATTACTATGAGATTGACACTGATGCGAAAAATCCATGGTACCATGAGGTGATGAGACACCTTGAAGCACAAGAGTATCCAGAGGGGGCATCTATCAATGACAGAAAGTTCTTGCAAAGAGTTACAGCCAAATTCTTCCTAAGTAACGGGATATTGTACAAGCGCAACCATGATTCAACTCGACTCCTATGTGTGGACAAGAAGGAGGAGGAGGAGATCATGGAAGACATGCACGATGGTCTCTTCGGTACTCACTCAAGTGGATATACGATGGCTAAGAAAGTCTTAAGAGCCGGTTACTATTGGTCAACGATGGAGACTGATTGCCATCAACATTCAAGAACTTGTCACAAATGCCAAATCTACACTGACAAGGTCCATGTGCCTTCTATCCCTCTGAATGTCATGCTCGCTCCATGGCCATTTGCAATGTGGGGCATTGACATGATTGGAGAGATCAAGCCCACCGCTTCCAACGGACATCGCTTCATTCTTGTTGCTATCGACTATTTTACCAAATGGGTCGAAGCCGCCTCATTTGCCTCAGTCACCAAGAATGTGGTAGCCAGATTCATCAGACAGAACCTCATCTGCCGTTATGGTATCCCCAAAAGGATCATCACCGACAATGGGACTAACCTCAACAATGCTATGATCACTGAGCTTTGCACTCAGTTTAAGATCAAGCATCACAATTCTTCTCCGTATATAATGAAAATGAATGGCGCAGTCGAAGAGACCAACAAAAATATCAAGAAGATTGTGCAGAAAATGGTAGTAACCTATAAGGATTGGCATGAGATGTTGCCGTTTACTCTACATGGCTACCGTACTTCAGCTAGAACATCAACTTGGGTAACTCCCTTTTCTCTAGTCTATGGCATGGAAGTTGTTTTTCCAGTGGAAGTTCAGATTCCCTGGAAGAGAATTATGAATGAGGCAGGCCTAGGCGAAGACGAGTGGGTTCAAACAAGATTGGATCAGCTGAACTTGATTGACGAAAAACGGTTAGCTGCTGTTTGCCATGGTTAGACGTACCAAAAATGGATGATCAAGGCTTTCAACAAAAAGATCAAACCTTGAGTATATCAAGTGGGTGACTTGGTGATAAAATGCATCATTCTACCATAAGGCGACCCCAGAGGAAAATGGACTCCCACCTATGAAGGGCCATTTGTTGTCAAGAGAGTTTTCTCTGGCGGTGCCATGATACTAACTACCATAGATGGTGAAGATTTCGCACATCCTATAAACGCGGACATAGTTAAAAAATACTATGCATAAGAGACCCGTTAGTTTGAACACCTAGGAAAAATAAGGGCATCCCGACAAACCAAAAGGTTTGGGAAAAATTAGGGATACATGCAAAAGATTGTACACCCGACAAGTTGAAAACCCGAAAGGGCGACTTGGGCAAAAAAGGGTATCCTGGTGGGCTGAAAACCTGAAAGGGCGGTCCAGGCAAAAGTTAAGGGTTAAAAGTGTATGACTATGTCCCATGGAATCAACACAGTCAATTTTATCACCAAGGTCCAAGTTCAAACGGTCCAAGATCAATCCAATCAACTTCTATCAACGACAAGGGACATTAGAACACAATGGGGCAATAGTAGAGTTGGAAGGCAATGAGATCATTTCACATGGCTATTTGTTTTCATTCTCAATTTTGTTTTCCTTTAGACGATTTCCTCTTACTAGGATCTACGTCTCTTTGTACAAAAATGCCTATTCATGGGCAAAATATCAATACAAATATACTTTGAAGTGAAAAATTTTTGTCTTTGTTTTGAATGCAAAATTTGTCCAATGACTAAAATTGAATAAACATATGCATATGAACATAATTAAAACTGTTTGGCACATATGACCAAAGCAGTAACAGGAGCTTCTTTAAATAAATAGGGAATACCTTCACAGAGTTATTCCATTAACATCCTCCTCAACAAAGTTACTCACAAAGTCTATTTGCATAGGATAATCCCCGACCAAAGTCTCAATCTCTTGGCAGCTCTCTCTCTCCAGCTAAGTCGATTTTTACAAGTTGAAGCCTCGTGGATCTCTTCCTAAAATAAAATCACTTCCCCAACATGGTTTATTTCCCCAACAAGGTTTATTTCCCAAACAGGGTTTATTTCCCCAACAGGTTTTATTTCCCCAACAACAATCGAGGAACCATAAAATTCCCCAGCCGAGTACATCTTCCCCAACCGAGTCTGTATTCCCCCAGCATAGTCCATCCTCCCTAGCTGAGCCCGTTATTCCCCAACTGTGTATATCCTCCCCAGTTGAGTGTATCCTCCCCAAGCTGAGTCTGTCCTACCCGACTGAGTCCACACTCTCCAGTTTGAATTTTCCTTTCAGATTATTGCAAATCATAGGGCCATAACCCCTGATCCCCAGTAAAGCCGTCAACAAAACCTTTAATATTTCAAAAAAGATACTATAAAGCCTGGACCCGACCAGATATTAGCATAATTTTCAAGTTATTACTGAAGCCTGGACCCGGCCAGATAATAGTTTGACTTCTTCAATTGCCAAAGCCAGGGCCCAACCAGATAGCAGTTTAATTCCTACAAAATCATTAGCAAAACTCCTCTTCTCTAGTAGAGTTTGCCACTATCCCTAGTGAATTACTGAAACCTGGACCTGACCAGATAACAGTTTGAGTATCTAAAACCTGGACCCGGCCAGATAACAGTTGATCTCAATTTCAAGATACTGTGTAACCTGGACCCGACAAGATAATAGTCTAACTCTTCAAAGATATAGAAGAACTTGGACTCAACCCGACCAAGGTTTAACTTCTTTTCCCCATTAGAGTTTGCCTCTACCCCAACAAGTTACTGTGAAACCTGGATCTGACCAGATATCAGTTTTCAATTTCATCTTTTCAAGCAAGTAGTTGTGAAGCCTGGATCCGACCAGATAGCAATTACCCTCAGAGATTCATTGTGAAACCTGGAAAATGACCAGATAACAACTAAATCCCCAAACATTTTATGGTGAAGCCTGGTCCTGACCAGATAGCAATTGACCTCATCAACCTCAGAAATTTGCAAAGTCTGGACCCGACCAGATAACAGTTTTTCAAACAGTTTATTGTGAAACCTAGAGCCTGACCAGATAACAACTAACTATGATCCCCAGAGAGACACTATGAAGCCTGGACTCGACCAGATAATAGTACAACTTTCCAAAAACCATGAAACCTGGACCCGACCAGATAGTAGTTACCACTTCAAGTTACTGCGAAGCCTGGATCCAACCAGATAACTGTTAACTTTCGTATCCCTAGCAATTTGTTGTGAAGCCTGGATCCGACCAGATAACTATTCAATTTCAGGAAAATTTTCTGCAAAGCCTGGAATCCAACTAGATAACAGTTAATTCATCTCTTCCCTCAGTAAGTTGCCGTGAAGCCTGGATCCGACCAGATAGCAGTTGACTACTTCATCCTCAGCAAATTGTGAAGCCTGGATCCGACCAGATAACAATTGACATTCAAGAGATATTCTCCAGTGAAAGCATCCTTTCAACAAAGTTTGAAGATATGCATATTCTTCATCCCCAACGACAATCAGGGATTCAAACCCTCAGAATTTCCTCAGGAGTAGTCAGCGATTTATTTTCCCGGACAAAAACACACATCTCACATACATACATCATAGCATGTACATACCATATGCATTTAACATAATACCACATCTGGTGAACATCATGCAGGCATATGCATTTTAGTAACCCTTTTTCTCACAGGTAAAACATCAAGTTTTAGTATAAATAAACAAGAGATTTGTGCTGATAGTTCTTCTAGTGTTTACCAACATTCCTCCAAATGGCATCTATAAGCCCATTCACCATCCATCTTCGAGTGCAAATTTCTGGGCACTCTAGTGTTCAATCATCTTTCACCTTCAAGTCACGAATGGCGGATTCGCCAATCTAACTCTTCAGTTTTAAGAAGATTGAACAGGGGAAGCTTTTGTACCTCAAAATTTTCCATCTCATTTATCAAGTAGTCTCTCACAAGATCTCCTTCAGTTCAATACTGCATTAGGTTTGATCAGCTCAAGACACCTCCTTAAGCACTGATGACCAAAATTAGGGTTTGAGATTTCACAAGGATAATTGAACTTTCAATGCTTCATATGACTTTCATGGATCATTATGGACCCCCAAGATTACTCATGTCAAGTTTCAAGCCTTGGATCACACTTTTGCTCAGTCAATTGAGCAGTTGACCTAAAAAATCAACTGTATTAGGGAAAAAGTCAACTATGGCCAATTTATAGTCAAACTTAATAATTTTTTATCCACATAAATATTATAAACTCATATGTATCATTTGATCAAGTTTGGACCATAGTTCCTCAAGAAATTCGATCAAATCATCAAAAGGGCAAAATGGTCAAAATTAGGGTTTTGACTGAGAAAGGGTAATTTCTGATTTTTGACCTAGCAAATGGTCAATTGGTTTGAAGCATGGTTTCAAGAGTTCAATTGCATATTTTTTACCTAATGGCATGACCTAAAACATTGCTCAAGATCAATTGGATTGATAGTGAATTCTCAGTCAACTGATCAAAAGTCAACTGTACACTGAAAAGTCAAACTTTGACTTTTTGGTCAAAATCCAATGTCAAATATCACAATTCATCAAAACATGTCAAAATATGAAACTTATTCATCAAGAAATCAAAAAGTCAAGATTTCATTTTGAAAAGTCAAAGTTTTCTAACTTAGAAATTTTTCAAAGTGTTTAAAACTTCATGTTTTTTCACAACTTTGAGTATATCTTTCACCATGATGCAAGAGGATTCAAAAGAAAATTTTAACATGAGAGTTGTAGATCTCCATGATATCTACAACATTGCTTTACACAACTTCTTAGAAAAATTCTTGGATCTCAAGTTATTAATTCATAAAGTCATGGTCTTGAAATTGAACACTTAGTGAAATTTTGCCCTAGTTTTGGTCAGGATTTTGGCCTAACTTCATGGCCCCTTTTCATATAGTTCCAAAGGGAATTTTCAAAAGTTATTTAAAGAGGTCTTATAGAGCACATTACAAGATTTCCAAAATGTCCAATAACTCCTTGAGATCATTTGTGAGCAAGGAGAATCGAAGAGATGAAGTTAGGGTTTTCAAACTTAAATTACAAGCCATTTCATGATGAACAAAAGTTTAAATCCAAGCCTAGGCTGCACAATCTTTGCTTTTCAGTCCTCAAACTTATTTTTCACTCCATAATTAAATGTTTACACAGCTGATAGATCTTTAATCCAAGCACTTGAGCCTTTATCCATGTTATATTTCCATTTATGGCACAAAGTTACCATTTCCATTTTGATAAAGCACTACTTTTGCAATTGTCAACTTATTGAGTTTTGCACTTGTTCTTTCTACACACACAACCCCTATAAACTAAAAGCAATGTGTCTAAAGCCTCTTTGAGCTCAGAACATGCTTGTACAACACTTTGAGTTTTGTCATCTCACTTTTCTTCAAAAGCAAGTTATAGAGCCAAAAGGCTAGAACTCAGAAACCTTGAGTGAATTTGATCTCTAACCTTTTCCATACATATACACAACTCTATTGCAACATAACACACGAATGCTAAGACCCCAAAAACACTCCCAAGCACTCTACAACTCAGAATCTGCCTTAACTTGACAGTTTTGAACCTCACATAGCCATCTCCAAATCCACTTGTGCGTATTGAGTTTTAACCATCCAAACACTTAATATACATCATATCAAAGTGATCCAGATCCCTGTTTCTTGAATGTAACTCCTCCATCACCGTCCACAATTTCCAAATTTGAAGCTTGCAAGTTGACTTGAGTTGAGAGTTTCAGCTATCCTCAAAGCAAAGTAGGAGTTGGAACATAATCAAGGAGGTCTAGGCAAGCTACAGAAATCATCAGGCCATTATAAAGGTTGCTCAAACTCCATACACGACTCTAGCTACAAGAGGTAAGTTTTCAAACTTCTATCTCTTTATACAGGCATTATTTGATTTTGATTTGTGAAGATAAAATATAGATTCCATTGTCACGAAGCTGTACATATCCATCGTTTGCATTTATATGGCCTGAGCTTAGAGAATTTTAGAGTTGAAGTTTTTTGAAATTTTTAGGTTTTAAATTAGGGCCAGAAAAATTCTCATTCATCTTTGATTGTTAGCTTAAGTTATTTACATGGTTGGATTCGTGGGAAGAAATGCCATAAGTTTCATGTTTGAAATTTTCATTTTTGTTGAGAGATGATGAAGTTACAGGTCCTTTGGCTGTAGGTTGAAGATGAAGTGTATTCATGACTCATTTTGTATTATATATTTATCGTTTCAGTTATATTAACGGATGTATAGCCACCCCAGTAGTAAGGCAGCGCGCTGGTAACCTCAAGGTCACAGGTTCAAGACCTAGCGCTGCCTTTTGCTTTTTCTTTTCATATTTTTACAGTTTTTTTGGATTTTTGCAGCGCTGGGCTCCCCTTTGTTGGGCCTAACCTTTTTTGCTTATTTTAACTCCCTGTTTCATTTTCTAACCCCCCTGACTTTTCTTAATTTTTTTATTTTCTTTTTTTATTATTTTATTTTTCTTCATTATTATTATTATTATTATTATTATTATTATTTATATTATTATTATTATTATTATTATTATTATTATTATTATTATTACTATTATTATTTTCATAAATCATAAAAAATCCAAATTTATTTTTATTTATTATTTATACTTATATATTTTCTCTATAAAACAAAAAGATTAAAAAAATATTTTCCTAAACAAATTAATTTCTTTTTCTTAAGTATATAATTTTTAGACTTAGGTTAAATTAATATATTATTTTCTTAGTTAAAATTAATTTAGAACTTAGGTTATTTTAATTAATTAATCTTCATTTTATTTTCATTAATTTAAAACCTCTTCATAAAAAACCCTAAAAATCCTTTTCAAATTAATTTATTTTCTTAATTAGTTTAAGTTAATTTTATTAAACTTTAATTAATTATTTTCTTTAATTAGGTCAAGACAAAACCCCTTTCATAAAAAAAAAAACAAAAATCATTTCTTTTTCCATTTGTATTCTTGCATTTTATTTTCAATTTTGTACAATATTCAATATGGTTGTAATAGATAATTAGGTTTAATTTTCTTGCAATCTCCATTTGTAAATTTGTACACCCCCTCCCTAATGATGTAATAGCGTAGTAATTTTACATTTTGCAATTTATCGCTTTATATACATGCTAGTAATTAGGGTTTGTATGAGAAGATAAAATCAACAAGTAGCAAACCCTAATCAAAGACTAAACAAAGCATGAAAATTGATACACTTGCACACAAGCACCCCTAGGGTAAAATCCACTTGATTGCCTTATAAAAGTGGCCATATTATGCATGTGAGGTATCTTAGCAAAAACAAGCAAAAATACAAGATCATAGTCCCTCGATGACGCTATCTATGTTGCCTTTTCAAAATGATCTTAGTCCCTAAAGAAAGATGCTAAGATACCTTGCAACATTGCTAATCATGGTTATACGATGATGACCCACGCCCGTCCCGTTTACATCCAAAGATAGGGTTACTTACCAAATCAATGGTAAGATAACAATGTCAAAGAAAAGAAATAAACATGAAAGACTTTTGAGTAGGTAGAATGTTCCTAGTTACTTGCTCACTTTCAAAACAAAACATCCTTGCTATTTTCAAAACAAACACCAACACTTTCAAAAAAAAATCTTTCAAACTTGAAACATTTTCAAAAGATCAACATCTTTGTATACATTCTTACGAATGAGAATCATTACAAAGTTTGCCTAAACATTGGCCTCTTTACAAAATACTTTCAAAAACCACACAAAACACAATTTCAAACAAAAGCAAGTGACCTAGCAAGTAACTAAGAGCCCATAGATAACTATGGATGAAAAGGGTGCTAATACCTTCCCTTTTCATAATCTACCCCCGAACTCAAGAAAACCTCTCAAAGGTCTTTCCTGTTCTTTTCAGCCTTTCCTTTTGGATAAAAGAAAAATCGGTGGCGACTCTTGCTAACCGCAACATTTGCGATCAAACGCAAAACAACCAAGTCAGTTCTCCCACCGTGTTACACTTCTGATCATCTATCTTGAGTGTGGACAGAGACAACAAGTTAGGAGCTCAAGGAGAGTTGATATTTGCAAAAGCAATGCTTTATCAAAATAGCAATGGTAACTTTGTTCCATAAATGGAAAACCAACTTGGACAAAGCTTCAAATACTTGGATAAGGGCTTAATCAATTGTGTAAACCATTAATTAAAGAGTGAAACACAAGTTTGAGGCCTGCAAAGTTAATATTATGCAGCATGGCTATGGATTTGAATTCTTGTTCATCACAAAAATGACCTATAATTCCATTTTAAAACCCTAACTTCCTCTCTTCGATTCTCCTTGCTCAAGAACGATCTCAAGGAGTTCTTGGACATTTTAGAAATCTTGTAATTTTATCTACAACCCCTCTTTGAATCACTTTTGAAAATTCCCCTTGGAACTATATGAAAAATTTCCATGACGTTAGGTACAAATCCTGCCTAAACTAGGGCAAAATTTCACTAAGTGTTTAGTTTCATGACCCTAACTTCATGGATTAATAACTTGAGATCCAAGAATTTCTAGGAGAAGTTATGTAAAGCAATGTTTTAGATCTCATGGAGATCTACAACTTTCATGTTTAAAGTTTCTTTTTAATCATCTTGCATCATGGTGGAAAATTGGCTCAAAGTTGTGAAAAAACATGAAGTTTTCAACACAGAAATATTTCTAAGTTTGGAAACTTTGACTTTTCAAAATGAAATCTTGACTTTTTGATTTCTTGATGAACAAGTTTCATATTTTGACATGTTTTGATGAATTGTGATCTTTGACACTTGATTTTGACCAAAAAGTCAAAGTTTGACTTTTCAGTGTATAGTTGACTTTTGATCAGTTGACTGAAAATTAACTATCAAGCAATTGATCTTGAGCAATGTTTTGAGTCATTCCATTAGGTAAAAATGATGCAATTGAACCCTTGAGATCATGATTCAAACTAATTAACCATTTTCTAGGCCAAAAATCAGAAATTGCCCTTTCCCAGTCAAAGCCCTAATTTTGACCATTTTGCCCTTTTGATGATCTAATCAAATTTCTTGAGGAATTGTGGTCCAAACTTTATCAAATGATACACATGAGTTTATAATGTTTATATGGATAAAAAATTATGAAGTTTGACTGTAAATTGGCCACATTTGACTTTTTCCCTAATACAGCTGATTTTTAGGTCAACTGCTCAATTGGCTGAGCAAAAATGTGATCCAAGACTTGAAACTTGACATGAGAAATCTTGGGGGTCTATAATGATCCATGAAAGTCATATTAGGCATTAAAATTTCAATTATCCATGTTCAATTTCAAACCCTAATTTCAGTCATCAGTGCTTAAGGAGGTGTCTTGAGCTGATCAACCCTTGTGCAGTCTTGAACCAAGAGAGATCTTGTGAGAAAATATTTGATAAATGAGAGGGAAAATTTTGGGGTACAACAGATGGTAATATCCTCTTGATATCGAGAACACCAAAAGATATCATAATGAGAGAGTGACATCATCCTTTCAAACCAAATCAAACTGTGTTCATTCTTCAATACTGACTGGGGAAGATGCAAATAAACCACCTAGATAGCAACGATATGCATCACATAAGAGCCCCTGTCTTACTCATGGTATGAGTGTGAAGAGTATGCAAAATGTCCCCGAAAACATGTATGAGTTAGTCTGGATTAGGGAACAGTACTAACCCATAGATTAGAAGAGCCAAAACCTCTTCAAAACCTTCCAAATCCATAGCCTCCCAAAACAATTGAGCCTTCTCTAACAGAAACTTAGCTAGAAAAAACTTGACTCCACTCCTTGTTTCGCAATTTCCTACAATGTAAGGCCTTGGAAATAACTTCAAGTTTTGGAGTTTCCTCTAAACCAGTGAATGACATTTGATCAAGGACTGGTACTCCTAACAATTGAGAGAACTCTTCCATTGTGGGCACCAATTGATAATCGGGAAAGGTGAAACAATGATGTATAGGATCAAAGAATTGAAAGAAACCTTGATGCTTGAAAGAAACCTTGATGTCTTCTTTAAAGCTTGAGGTAACCAGATTGAGAAGTCGACCATATCTTTTGGTGAATGGAGAATCTTCAAGAAACCTTGATGCTAACTCTTTGAGTTGAGGAGGCTCCTTTACAAAGCTGATTCAGATGGTATTTCTGCAAGCGAAAGCCATGATCTACAAAAAAGAACAAAGATAAATCCATAGGTCCTTTAAATGGTTAGTAAAAATTATATGGTATGATGTCATGATATTTATGATGTTATGAACAAATATACAAGCAAAACACACAAATCCTTAGGTTTAAGCTCACATAAGGTTTATAGATAAGTACCCTCTTGAAGTTTTAGTTGGTTCAACCTGTCCTAAAAGAAGTAATCGGGTTCTAAGGAATCTCAATATCATTAATCTTTCTTCATCGGGCATTGTTTCAGCACAAGCAATCTGTTTTCACGATTGAAATATCTCGAAAGTTCGATCTCAATGAGTGTAGTATCGAGTATCAACAAACTTCAGTCTGCACCAAAGCCAGCTATCTCACTACTTTCTAATGGCTAAGTTGTTCAACTAAGGTTCTACGGTCAGTTAGTGCTTCATGACACCACTCAGCGGCCCCATATTCTCCTTGATTTAACTCAAGGGACACCGGTACCAACAAATATGTCACACTAACATTGCCATCGCTTCAACCATATCGGTCTATGTTGTACAGTTTCCACGATCTATTACTACTTACCTAAAATGCCCCAGATCCGCGTATAGGATCTTTACAAGAAATAAGCCCAAGCATAACCCACAAATGTAAAGCAAACAAGGCAAACAAATAAAGCAATAAAGGTGATCTAGCTCTTAAGGTAACTCCAATTTTAGATTATCCCCAGCAAAGTCGTCAGTTCGGTAATACGGTGGGAGAACTGACTTGGTGTTTTGTGTTTTATCGCAAATGTTGCAGATAGCAAGAGTCGTCGTCGACTTTTCTTTTATCCAATAAAGGAGATGGTGAAAAGAACAGGAAAGACATTTTGATAATTTTTCTTGAGTTCAGGGGTGGGTTATGAAAAGGGGAGGTGTTAGCACCCTTTTCATCTGTAGTTATCTACGAGCTCTTAATTTCCAGCTCACTTTGAAATACTGTGTTTGTGTAAGTTTGAAAGTATTTTAAAAATTCCTTCGTTCGGAAGACTTTGCAATGATTCTCGTATCATTGAGAATGTATACAAAGTGTTGGTTTTGAAAATATTTGTTGAAAGGGAGTGTTTGGAAAGATGTTTTGAAAATTACAATGTAAGAAATTTTGTAATGATTGAGAATGTATACAAAATGTTTGTTTGAAAACTGTTTTAAAAGTGTGAGGTGTAAATGGTTTTGTTTGTAAGAAAGCAATTACGGGAAATCTACCTACTCAAAAAGTGTTTGTTCTTTTCCTCCTCCTTTAGATAGTGCTATTTTACCATTGGTTGGTAAAGAGACATAGTATTGGATGTGAAGGACAGGCGTGGGTCATCGTACAGTCATAGAAGGCAACATGTAAGATGTTTTAGCAATTGTCATAAGGGACTAAGATCGTTTATTGAAGGCAACATTCGAAGGGTCATCGAGGGGATATGATCTTTTAATCGAGGGTATTTCACTAAAACATCTCACGTTCGAGGAACTTGACTATTTTTATGTGAGGCAACAAGTGTGGTTAACTCTAGAGGTGCATGTGTGCAAAGTGTTTTGTTTTCAAGTATTTCATCTTGAATTAGGGTTTTGCTAGGGTTGATTTTAAGTCTTGTCATATAAACCCTAATTACTAACAATAATAAGGAAAGCGATAAATTGCGAATTTAAATGTCCTACGCTATTACAACACTTTGGGAATTGGGGGTACAAGTTTGTGAAATAGGGGGAAGAAAATGATGTAAAGAGGAAGAAAAATGCTCAAAATGTTGTACATAAATGATAATAAAATGATAATCAAATGCTCAAAATGTAAAGAGGAAGAAAATGAAGGAAATTGTTTTTTAGGTTTTTTGATGGAAGAAAGGTTTTAATAATTAACCTAATTAAGCTAATAAAATTTAATTACAAGAGAAGTTAATTAATTTTAACAAAAACCTGAAATCTAAGTTAATTTGAAATTAAGAAGAAAATAAACCTAAGTCTAATAATTTGTTTGTGAAATAATTTGAATGTTCATATTAATTTGAAAAAATATTTTAAAGTTTGGAAAATAAACAAAATCTAGTTCTAAATATTAACAAAAATAAAATAAGTGTTTAAATTAAAATGTTTTTAATTTAAGAACATAATTTTTTTTTTGTATTTTTGATTAAATAAAAATAAATAGATAGATAAAAATAAAGAAAATATAAAGAATATAAAAAATTGGGCTTGGGTGTTAAAAAAGTAAAAGAGGTTTAAAAAAGTAATTTTTGATAGGCCCAAAACACGTTGTTGTTGGAGTCAGAAAATAAAATATAATGGAATTGGGCTAGTGTTAGCAAGCAAAAGGGGTGTGTGAAAAGAAATGCATATCAGGCCCAAACAGAAAGGTCCAAGCGCCTGTTAGATCCCATATTGCTGGCTTATTGTGATGTACCATGAACCTACTTATATGGTGCATTGAATTCAATCATGCAGTGATCAGATGGTGATGGAGAGAGGCGCATGGCACGAGCACATGGATTGTATGCACTGAACCTGAAATAACAAAATAAGTGAAAAACAAAAGGTTACCACTAGGGCTCGAACCCAGGTCCTTATACACTAATGCCTTACGCGCGCTTCCTCTGCCACTAGGGTGGCTATTTCATTCGGTTATAATACCACTTGCAATAAACTTAAAATAAACTCATTTCTAACATTTTAAAATGGCTTCAACTTCAACCTTGCGCACGCAGAGATGAACATTACCATGGCCAAAACCGTAACTTCTTCATTTCTCAACCATTTTCAAAAATGTAAACATGAAAGTTGTTCCATTTTTCAACACGAATTCAACCATATAAATTTCATAAGCTATAAATTTTAGAAATTTCAAACTCAAAATTCGCATCACTCAAGCAACATAAATGAAACCTAAAGGCATGGTTAGATTCAGGGCTATGATGTCTACATTTTTCATTCACAAAGTAACCATTAATGATGCTTGTATAAGGAGTTCAAAGTTGAGAAAACTTACCTCAAAACTAGAAATCATGTTTGGAGTTTGAGCACTCCTGGAGGTGTGGTTATGATCTGGATAGCTTCACTGGACTCCTATGATGCTAATGTAACTCTTAATCTATGCTGAAAGTGCCTGAATCTTCCCAGAGAAGTCAAGTTGCAGAGGTGTAAATTGAGGTTTGGACAGTGATGGTGAAGGTGTCACAGTGGTGAAACAAGGGTGGGGATGAGTTCTAAATGAGGTATGAAATCTTTTTGATTGATTTAGAGTGAAAACCCACGAGGGAACTAGGAGTTTGGTGTTCAAATTCCGAATATGCAAATTATGGAGTTTTGGATGCAAATTCTGAGTTCAAGATGTTTAAGGGGGTTAGAGGGATTGTAAACTTGTGTTTTAACTTGAAAATGACTCCTATATTTATAGAGGAAAGGTTTTGAAGGCTCTAGTGATCAGAAATCAAAGATCACATGTTATGGTTATGTGACTTAGTTTTGAAGCAAACTTGACAAACTTTGTTCCAATGCATAGTACAAGCATGGTCTGAGTAGTTAGAGGCTCTAGACATGTTGCTTCTGGATTTGAGATTGTGTGTGTTTAGAAGGAACAAGTGCAAATCTCAAGTAGAGTAGACTTTGTGATTAAAGTTGGATTTTCTAAAATGGAAGTGTGAACTTTGTTCCATTAATGGCAAAATCACTTGGACAATGACTCAAATGCTTGGACAATGGCTCAACCAGTTGTGTAAACATTTAATTATTAAGTTATTTTCAAGTTTGAAGGTCTGCAAAGCAAGATTATGCATCATGCTTGAAGATTGGATCATAAGGTTCATCATAAAATGACCTAAAATTCAAGTTTGTGATGCCATCTTCTTCTCTTCGAAACTTCTAGCTCAAGCATGATCTCTTCAAGTTCTTGGACATTCTGCAAAGCTTGAAAAATTGTATACAACCTTCATATTGACCACTTTGGCTAAATCAACTTGGAACTTGATGAAAATTGGCCAATAAGTTAGGGCAAAAATCTGCCTAAACTTGTTGAAAATTTCACTAAGTGTTTTAGTAAAATGTCATGACTTCATGGGCCTATATCTTCAAAACCAAGCATTTTTTGGAAATCAACCCTAAGGGACAAAGTTGTAGAATTAATCAAGATCTATAACTTTCAAGTTGAAATTTTTCCTTGAATAATCTTGCATCTTGGCGAAATTTGTTTATGAAGTAGTGAAATTATCAAGGTAAAAAAACACTTAGAATTTTCTAAGTATTGGAAATCTTTGAATTTTGTTGACTTTTCTTGACTTTCTTGATTATTGATGATAAATCTTGATATTTTTGAAGGTCTTGATGATTTTTTATCTTTGAAATTCAATGTTGACCAAAAAGTCAAAGTTTGACTTTTGTATCAGTTGACTTTTCATAGTTGATCAAATTTCAACTATCAATCACTCGATCTTGAGAAATTGTGTTTGAATCCCTAAGATCATGCTTCAATCCATTAGGTCATGTACTAGGTCAAAAGTTAATGATCAGTCACTCTTAGTCAAAACCCTAATTTTGACAATTTTGCCCCTTTGATGATTTGAATGCTTTTCTTGAGGAATTGTGATCAACCCTTGATAAATTGATGAATATGACTTCAAAATATTTATGGGGACCAAAAATCATGAAGTTTGACTGTAAGTTGACCACAATTGACTTTCTACCCAATACAGTTGATTTTCAGTCATTTGAGCAATTGATTGAGCAAATTTGTGATGCAAGACTTGAAACTTGGCATGAGCAATCTTAGAGACATATAATGAACCATGAAAGTAACTTGAAGCATCAAAAGTCCAATTTTCTTTGTGAAAACCAAAACTCTAATTTGTGGGCTCAGTGCTTAGGAGGTGAGCTTGTCTGATCAAACTCTTGAGAACCCTTGAGCATTTGAGATCTTTAGTGATTAATGTCTTGAGAAAAGAGAGGGAAAATTTTGGGGTACAAAACAAGCTCTCAAAATTTTTTTGGCCATGGTATGTCCACTGGAATGAGTCTCGAAAGCACCTTCATGTACCTCTTCAATAACCTTTGTTGCTTCATTCTTGTCCACACATCTGAGCAACATACCATCATGATTTATTTTGTATAATGTACCATTGCTGAGGAAGAACTTTGCTTACATATTTCTCAAAAACTTCTTGTCTGTAAATGACGCCTCTTTTGGATACTTTTGAGTCTCCAAGTACTTCTTGATATCATGAAACCATGGATTACCATCTAATTTCGCTTCAACATCAAATCAAAATGATGGCTCATCCAATCTCATAATAGTAATCAAAGGCGCTTCATTAGCCCATTTTACTTTAAACATGGATGACAAAGTAGCCAAAGTGTGATGCGGTGGCAGAACCGACTGTTATACTGGTTTGTATTTTGCGTTTTTTGTTCACAAAATGTCGCGGTAAGCAAGAGTCGCCACCGAATTTTATTTCATCCAATCATGGAAAAGGAAAAAGAACAGAAAAAAGCTTTTTTCAAGATAATCTGAGTACGGGGGGTAGATTATAGAAAGGGAAGGTGTTAGCACCCTTTCTATCTGTAGTTATCTACGGGCTCTTAGGTACTTGCTCATTTGTTTCAAATTGCTTGTGTGTGTTTGTCTTGAAAATGTTTTTACTTCGTGATAACCCTTGTATCAGTCCTCAAGGAGGTGACAAAGTTTGTTTTGAAAATTTGTTTTGAAAAGGTGTTTGTGTGAAAAAGTTTTTGTTGAGCAAGTACTTAAGATTCTACCTACTCGAAAAAAGATTGTTTGTTCTCATTTCCTTTAGACAATGCTATCCTACCATTGAGGAGTAGGTAGCACCATCGTTCGAGTTGTAAGGGACATTCGAAAGGGACGTACGGTCACAAAAGCAATGTTAGGACACCTTAGTAACCATCCTAGAGTCCTAAAGATCTTTTCCGAGGCAACAGTCGAAAGGGTCATTTTTGATCTTTTGGGACATAGAGGATAGCCACTAAAACATCCTATGCTTCATGACCATTTACCGAAGCCAACTGGAGTGAGAGTATACCCTAAAAGTGAGCATGTGCAAGTATGCTTTTTCAGTTAATGTTATCTTAGCACATTAGGGTTTTCTAATTGTTTTACTTTTTCATGCAAATTGTCTTTCGCATACAATCCTAGGCATACATCTAGCAGTTTGATAGTTGTGGAAATTAAAAGCGGAAAAGTAAATCTGATTATTACAAGGCTTCGGGGAATGGGGATTACATAACCAAAACTTGGGGGGAAATTAAACAGTAAATAAAACCCTAGTTTAAAAGACTATTAAAACCTCGGAGCAGTTACAAAAATATAATGAAAAGTACGTGCGACAAACGTAAATGAGAGAAATTAGGGTTTTGACCCTTGACAATCAAATTGAATTTAATTAAAGAAAAAAATAATTTTTTTGTCTTTTTTATTTAAGGAAATAAAGAATAAATTGAAAAATATCCTAATCACTAATTAATTTTTAATTATGAAAAATCATTAAATTAATGGAAAAAAAACAATTAACCTATTTTTGTGTTTTTATTTTGAGAAGGAATTTAAATTAAGAATTAAACCTAATTTCTATTTGATTTTAATTATGAAAAAAAGATTTAAGTTAACCTAATTAAACTAATTAATGCAATTAAATATTTTATGAAAAAAAAGACTAAACCTAATATTGTTTGTGATTTTCTAATTTTTATGTTTTGATTGAAAATGATTTTTGGAAAATAAATAAAATAAATAAATTAAAATAATAAAAAGAATTGAAATAAAATAAAAAGGAAAAGATTGGGCCTGTGTGGTAGAATGCAGACTGGGGGGTGCATTGCCAAATAGTTAGGCCCAAATTGGTTGGCCCATGTTCCTTGCGTGTGATCCCATGTGGATTAGCTTCAGATAGTACACCATGGGCTGTTGTGGTTGGACGTTGGATCTAGACCAAGGGATGATCCAAAGGGTAGGATTTGTGAGCGTATGATGGACGCATGGAATGATGATATACTGAATCTGCAGTAAATTGTTAGGAAAATAATAAAAGTGTGAATTAATAATTAAAAATCTAACTCTGATTAATTTACAGGTTAATTATGAAATAAAATCAATATTGATTAAATCAAAACAACTTTTATGTCAAAAATTATTTTAATTAATTAAAAGCCTAAAACTAATATTTAATTATTTTTTTGTGATTTTATATGTTAATTAAATTAATGATAGAAAATAAATCAAGTGAAAAATAAATAAATGGAAAGGGTTAGAAAAGAAAATAGTCAAAAAAGTGAAAAATGCATGGGGTGGGTGATGAACCCATGCCCCTTGGGTCATAGTTAGGCGCCTCATCCACCAAGCCAAGATATTGTTTGTGATTCAAACCTGTTCTACGTGACAACAAGAACTCATTTGGACAGTTAATAAACATTAGCAATGCATGAAATTAATTATATGAATGTTTAAAAGAAAAGCAAATCGGAGAAGATGAGTATGCTTGTTTCAAGCATCAATGGCCATGACTTTCGACCTATTCTTACCCTTAGATACCTCAAGAATGATTTGTAATTGATGGCTTGGACTGAAAGTGGCTGGATCTTCGGTTTTGACTTTGCACTAGTTTTGACAGAATTTGAGGTTTTTAGAGAGTGTTTTTGGGCAGCCAATTTCGTGCTCCCTAGTGTATGCGGGTGTTTTGTTTATATAGAGGAGGAATTTAGGTCAAAAATAATAGAAGAAATCTCATGGTATCTTGAGGAATTATGAAGATTTGATTTGATTTTTCCCTTGTATGATTTCTTTCCAAAATAGCTCCAATCATGACTTTTTCAATCTAAATCATCCTTGCACGAATTACATGCCATGCTAGCTGTATATGGACTCATAATGTGCACAAAAAATCCAAGATTTGATTTGATTTTATTATT
Organism: Vicia faba; assembly: GCA_948472305.1. Taxonomy (NCBI): domain Eukaryota; kingdom Viridiplantae; phylum Streptophyta; class Magnoliopsida; order Fabales; family Fabaceae; genus Vicia; species Vicia faba. Next base: position 318,133,695 of record OX451736.1, on the reverse strand, counting down.
TTACCATTTAAATTGATTTATTTTGATTTAAATGAATGAAAAATCAAAATAAATAATAAAAATAATAAAATAATAGGTGGATAAGCTCAGGGGTCGTGGGTCCTATTAGAAACAAGTTGCAAGCAAGAAATCATGGGCCTGTTTCGGAAAAAATGCAATTTTGATCAATGTTGCCTTTTGACAATTTTTTCAAAAATGGCCAACTTTGACAATGCATATCTCTCTCAGTTTTGACCCTAAGAGGGTGTTCTTGGACTTTTTAGAAAGCTTATGATGTCCCATTACCAACCCTTTTGGTTTCATATCAATTGGATCTTCCATGTTCATGTATGAAGCTTTGACCCAAAAGGTGTTTTTGTTGACTTTTCAAAAGGACCTATAATGTAGAAATTTATATCTTTTGATGAGTGCATATTTTGAACTTGTGGGATGAAGATGAGTTGTAGGGAATTGCATCCTCTTCAAAATGAGCTTTGGATGGAAAATCTTTGATAAAGTATGAAGAAGTTATGCTTGGTCAAAGTTGGCTTGACTTTTCCTGCAAAACCCAAATTTAGCAACTTTTGGGTTTTGATGAATTTGGAGCATTCCTTGGGGAATCATGGTCAACCATTTATCAAATGATGAAAGTCACTTCAAAATGTTGATGTTGACCAAAAGTCTTGAATTTTGACTATATGTGGGTCACAGTTGACTTTTGACCTAATATAGTCGATTCTCAAGCATCTGAGCAGTTGACTGAGCAAACTTCTTGTGCAAGGCATGAAACTTGACATGTAGGGTCTTGAGAACATATTAAAACCTTGGAAAGAATTTGAGCCATTTGTGGTTCACACATCTTGATGAAAGTTGAAACCATAATTTGAGGTATACTGCCTTAGGAGAGAGTTTGTCTGGTCAACTCTTGGACTTCCTTGAGCAACTTGGGGACCTCCATTGACATTTGTTGAGTAAAATGGGAGGGCAAATTTTGGGGTACAATACAAAGCATATGCAAGATTATTTTCCTCCCTCGAGATGTGTTCAAATGTGAATTCCTCAAAGTAATGAATCAACTTCATAACATGTTTTCTGTAGGGAATCAGCTTTGGGTGACGAGTCCCCCATTCTCCACAAATCTGGCTAATCATAAGAGTTGAGTCTCCGTAAAATTTCAAAAACTTGATTCATAAATCAATTGCAGCTTCAATCCCGTAAATACATGCTTCATATTCTGTCATATTATTGGTGCAATTAAAACAAATTCTGGATGTGAAAGGGATAGGAAAACCTCCAGGAGAAGTAATAACAGCTATGACACCATTACCCATAGCATTTGAGGCACCATCAAACACCATCATCCATTGCAATCCTATTCTGGGTCTTTCCTTTGGGACATGAATGTTACAATCCCTGATATACATGATATCTTCGTCTGGAAACTCAAACTTCATCGGTTGATAATCTTCCACGGTCTGGTGAGTAAGATAGTCTGCCAATACACTACCCTTGACGGCTTTTTGAGTAGTATACTGGATGTCATATTCAGTCAAAATCATATGCCAATGAGCCACCCTATATGTGAGAGCTGGCTTCTCAAAAATATACTTGATAGGATCCATCTTGGATATCAAGTAAGTGGTATACGTTAATATATATTGCCTCGGGTGCTTGGCAGCCCATGCAAGTGCACAACACGTTTTTTCAAGCAAAGAGTATCTCGCCTCGCACTCTGTAAACTTCTTGCTCAAGTAATAAATGGCATGTTCTTTCTTTCCTGTCTCGTCATGTTGACCGAGCACACAACCCATGGAATTTTCCAAAACTCTTAGATACATGATTAATGGATTTCCCTCTATTAAAGGCATGAGGATCAGAGGTTCCTACAACTATTTTTTATTCTGTCAAATGCTTTTTGACATTTTTTATTCCACCTGACTGCTTGATCTTTCTTTAGCTAAACAATGGTTCACACATGGCTGTAAGATGAGAGATAAATCTAGAAATGTAATTTAACCTCCCTAAGAAACCACATACTTCTTTTTCTGTTTTCAGTTCAGGAATTTCTTGAATTGCTTTTACTTTAGAAGGATCTACCTCGATACCTTTCTTGCTTACGATAAAGCCCAACCGATTTCCTGATCTCACCCCGAAGGTGCATTTATTCGGATTCAACCTCAGTCTAAATTTTCTCAGTCTTTCAAATAATTTCTGCAAATTAACCAAATGTTCTTCCACTGTTTGGGATTTGGCAATCATATCGTCAACATAGACTTCAATCTCTTTATGCATCATGTCATGAAAGAGAGTAACCATAGAATGTTAATATGTTTCCCCTGCATTCTTCAACCCAAATGGCATCACTTTATAGCATAAATTTCCCATGGTGTAATAAAAGTTGTCTTCTCCGTGTCTTCTGGCGCCATCTTTATCTGATTGTAACCAGAGAAACCATCCATGAAGGAAAACACTTTTGATTAGGATGTATTATCCACCAAAATATCAATATAGGGAAGCGGGAAATCACCCTTAGGGCTTGCGTTGTTCAAGTCCCTATAGTCAACACACATTCTGACTTTGCCGTCCTTCTTCGGCACCGGCACAATATTGGAAATCCATGGTGGATACGAAATGACTTTCAAAAAACCTGCATCCAACTGCTTTGGGAATTCCTCTTTATTCTTCTTAAACATCTCATGATGAGTTCTTCTAAGCTTCTGCTTAATTGGAGGACAATCCTCTCGAAGAGGTAACTTATGTACAATAATATCAGTGTCTAGACCATACATGTCTTCATAGGACCAGGTGAAGATATCAACATACTCACAGAGCATTTCAATCAGTCTTGCCTTCACTTTCTTCTAAATTGGTCCCTATTCTAACCTCTTTCTTTGCCTCTTCAGTGCCCAAGTTGATCATTTCGTGAGATTCCTGATGCGGCTGGATAACCTTTTAGCCAACTCTTTAGGGAGTTCACAATCTTCCCCACCCTCTTCTTTGGCTTGGTTGGTCGGATTATCAAAGTCATAGTGAGCGATAACAGAATCGTTACTAATGGAATCTGGGGTGGATGGGTATTTACATGAGCGATATTTTTGTGTTTTAATGATAGTGTGTGAAAAAGAAAACATTTCCAAAAGAAAAAAAGAAAAAAAAAAGAAAGAACAGGAACTCAAAATTTGCATGCAAAAATGTCCTTTATTTAATGATAAACTTTTGAAAAAGCAAAACATGGTGGCCCTACACAATGATCCGCTACGCTTTGGGTGAAGCATAAAGATTATGACATGATAAAAAACAAGAAAATTACTCCTCAACAGTTGTAACCAGGATGGGTTCCATAAAATTCCAATTGCTCACCTCTTGGCCAGGAATACTTGGGAGAACCCAATCATCCATGTCGTAATCACTGTCTTCATCATTACCAATTGCATTGATGCATCCATCCTGGGCGAAACCAGAGCTGGAAAACTTCAATGGAGAAGACATATTCGAAGCTTTAGGATCCGCACTCTGCTTCCCGGGGTTGAAACACAACCCGAATTTTTCAAACTTTGGAATGATATCCACAATATGTCCCCAGCCTTCGGGGTGGTTAACCTCGACTAGTGCTTGGGCATCTTTGAATGACGATAAAGAAGTCTCAGGTTTCTTTCTGTCTTAAGAACGGGGAGTCTTGATCATCTGGATAGTATCAAAATCTTGAAAAGGTGTCTCATGAACGTCTCACTCAATCTCCACATATTGGAACAAAGTTAGATGGCTCACGATATATTCTTCCTCACCATAAACAGTGGTGGTCTTTCCCTTTAAAGGATACTTTAGATTTTGGTGAAGAGTAGAGGTAACTGCCCCGGCTATATGAATCCATGAGCGGCCCAACAGACAACAATGTGCTAGATGTATATCCACCACATAGAAAGTAACAGTAAAAACCCGGGGACCCACCTTGGTACTAAAATATACTTCTCCAAATATTGTTCTCCTGGTCTCCTGTTCATTAATGCAGTTTTTGGCAATACATTCAATGAAGACCTAGTTTCTACCAATACCCTTGTCAAAGTTGTGCCCTTGCACTCCATGCAGATGTGTAATGCCTTATTATGGTCGCGGCCCTCAGGAGGGAGATCAAAATCAATAAAACCCAAACCATTTCTAGCAGATATGTTAGCACAAACCATTTCAAACTGGCCTACTGTTATTTCTTGTGGCACAAACGCATGCTTCAAGAGTTTCATGAAAGGAGTTGTATTAGAAGTAACAGGAATATTCCTTCGAGTGTATGGGATAGAAACCACTGCAATGTCTTATGTAGTAACTTTCCTATACTTTTGAATCTTATCAAATTATAGGGAACCATCATTAATCAACTCCTGAATACAAGCTCTTAAATCAACACAACCTTTTGGCTGTTTTACACACTTGCAACAATCTGGACCACAACCATGGAAATACCGTTATCACTCAAATTTCTCTTAACCAAAGGCAGAGATGTGGTCACTTGACTTATATCCATAAACATGCTTAGAACTTCACCATCATCAATGATAGCATTAGCAACTGGAGTATCGTGTGGTGGCATTGGACGCTGAATAACATTAGGCCCAAGAACAACATCAAATTGGATAGCTTTGGCATGAAGTAAATCTTGGATATTATGCTTTAGAGCATAGATATTCTCAACAATATGACCTACGCCGCTCGAATGAAATTCACATCTAGCGTTAGCATCATAATTGGTTGGGAGTCTATCAGGATTAACCGGAAGATGTCTCAGAGTGATCAAATTTGCCTTGAGTAAGTACTGAAGAGCCTCAGAATAAATCATAGGCAGAGGATCAAATATTGAGTTGCCTTAGATGTTGATTGTTCTGACAAAATACATTTTGATGTCTCTGTTGCTGCGGGCGTTGTTGCTGAGGAGCATTCATCGAAATAGTCACAACATTGACCTGGTGATGCTGATGATTTCTTTCTCCTCTTAGGTGAGCGTGAATAACACTTGTTTCTCCTTCTTTTTTCCTGGGATAAGAAATAAACGGATTTTTATTTCCTCCATTTAAGGAACCACCGGAGTTACTAATTTGGATCCTTCCCAATTTTAGACCGACTTCTATTCTCTCACCAGCCATTACTAGTTCCACAAAACCCGCAGAGGTACTTCCAATCATATGGTCATAATAAGGCCAGCCATTACTAGTTCCACAAAACCTGCAGAGGTACTTCCAATCATATGGTCATAATAAGGCCCTTGCAAAGTGCCCATGAACATATAGATGATTTATCTTTCCATTAAGGGAGTTTGAATCCTAGCAACTAGCTCACGCCATTTCTGAGCATATTCTTTAAAAGACTCATTTTCTCCTTGAGCCAAACTCTGCAACTGAGCGCGATTTGGAGCCACATTGACATTGTACTAATAGTTCCTAACAAAAGCCTCAGCCAAATCCCTCCATCTTCTAATACACAACCTATTTAAACTCATGTACCATTCCAATGAGGCACCTGACAAACTATCTTAAAAGTAGTGTATCAACAACCCTTCTGTGATACGGTGGGAGAACTGACTTGGGTTTTTTGCGTTCGATCGCAAATGTTGCGGTTAGCAAGAGTCGCCACCGACTTTTCTATTATCCAAAAGGAAAGGTGAAAAAGCACAGGAAAGACCTTTGAGATTATTTCTTGAGTTCGGGGGGTAGATTATGAAAAGGGAAGGTATTATCACCCTTTTCATCCATGGTTTTCCATGGGCTCTTAGTTACTTGCTTTTTGTTTGAAGATTGTGCTTGGTGTGATTTTTGAAAGTATTTTGTAAAGAGGCCATTGTTTAGGCAATCTTTGTAATGATTCTCGTTTGTAAGAATGTACACAAAGATGTTGATCTTTTGAAAATGTTTTCAAGTTTTGTAAGATGTTTTGAAAGTGTAAGTGTTTGTTTGGAAAATAGCAAAGATGTTTTGTTTGAAATTGAGCAAGTAATTAGGAGCATTCTACATACTCAAAAGTCTTTCTTGTTCATTTTCTTTTCCTTTTACATTGTTATCTTACCATTGATTTGGTATGTAACCCTATCTTTGGATGTAAACGGGACGGGCGTGGGTCATCGTATAACCATGATAGCAATGTTGTGAGATATCTTAGCATTTCTCTTTGAGGGAATAAGATCATTTTGAAAGGCAACATTTGATAGCGTCGTTGAGGGACTATGATCTTGTATTTTTTATTGCTTTTTGCTAAGATATCCCACATGCGTAACATGGACATTTTGGTAAGGCAACAAAGTGGAATTACCATAAGGGTGCAAGTGTGCAAGTGTGTTGATTTACATGCTTGTTTATCTTGGATTATGTTTGCTAACTTGTTGATTTTAATCTTTCGATACAAACCCTAATTTACTAGCATTTATATAAAACGATAAATTGCGGAAAATAAAAATACTAAGCTATTACATCATTAGGGGAGGGGGTATACAAATTTACAAATGGGGATTGTGATAAAATTAAATCCTAAGTTACTATTACAACCACATTGAATGGATAAGAATGTACAAGAAAATGTGAAATGGACTTGTTTTGTTTAAGAAAAGAAATAAGTTTTGTTTAAGAAAATATTTTTGATCTTTTTGTTTTAAGAAATAAAATAAAAAGCATGTAAAATGTAAAATGTTTTTGGTGTTTTTGATTAGTGAAAATAGAAGTGATAGCAAAAATAGTAAGGAAAAAGAAAATAGAATCAGCGCATTGCAGAACTAAAAGAGATCAGAAGTTCTGACTCTGGCATGCTGCAAAAACATAAATCATATTAGTAGAAATAGGTAAAGTGAGAAGTTCTGGGTCCACTGGGAACAAAGAAGATTTCATAAATTCTGATGCCATTGGAAGAACTTCGTCTCCCTCTCCATGCTAGTAAGAATATCTGCAAGAATCAAAAGCTAACAGGTTTTGTATCTTGTGTTTGCAGTTTTGGATTCTTGGAATTTTAGCAAGGGTTCAAGACTTTTTCTTTCTCCAATTCTTCCACCTCCTTACAGTTGCCAATGGCTTTCAATTTATAGGCAAAGATCTTGTAGCTTGTAGAGATCAAGGTTACAACCATCATATGTTAGGCGCTTACTTGTTCTTGAAGCAAGTTCAAATAGGTATGGTGGTTAGCAGTTTCTTAGCCGTGCCTAAGCTGGATTCGTAAGTGGGAATTAAGGAAAAGTAATCTCAAAAGAAAAAGCAACGCATGGGCCCAGCACACTCTTGTACAAAAGTTTGCTTTTCCAAGACAGTAAAGGTACTTCTATGCCACACGTGGGGAAATCCTTTGGGCAAAGACCCAAAAGTGGTTGTGAGAATTAAATGATGATGAGATTTATCAAACCGGAAATCCTGCAATGTGAGATTCTGTATCATTGCTTAATTCTAGATCAAAAGTTCAGCTTCAGCGTAACTTAGAATAGACATCAAACTTCTGAGCTTTATATCTCCTTGCTCCAGCATGTTTTGGAGGAGTTCTCAGACTTTCCAGGAAGCTTTCAGCACGCTTTGTAACCTTCTTTGAATTACCCTTGCAAGCTCTCACTGAACCTTTGTGAAAACTGGCCCAGAAGTTCTGACCAAAATCTATTTTGAAAGTGCCCAGAATTTGCTGAATGCTTCAGTTTCAGGGACGTGTCTTTGAAGATTTAACTTGAAATCCCAGCATTTCTAGGAGAAGTTCTGTTCTGCAATGTTTTAGATCTTATTGAAATCTGTAACTTTTGTGCCAGAAGTTCTTCCAGAATCAGCTTGCATCATGATGATAATCTAATCATAAGTTCTGAGCTTGTCATATTTCTTAAACACTTAGAAAAATTCTAAGTATTTAGAAATTTGACTTTTCCAAAGTGATTTTGACTTTTGAATATCTTGATGAAATAAATCTCACATTCCGACATGTCTTGATGAAACATGACTCTGGAAACTTGATTTTGATCCAAAAGTCAAAGTTTGACTTTTTAGTGTGCAAATGACCATTTTGCCCTTGTGAATGACTTTCTTGGAAAATTTGTAATTCAAGGCTTGAAATTGGATGGGAACAAACCTGAGGGTCCAGGGTGATCCTTTGAGAAATGAGAGGGAAAATTTTGGGGTACAAAACCTTCTTCCTAAGTATGCACAGACATCTTACGATAGTAAGCTCTGGCATGAGTCTTTGGGCAAGTAAGCCCATTATACTTCTCAAATTCATGAGGCTTGAATTTTTGGAGAACCCTCACCCAGGAACTAGACCCAAGTCATTAGCATCCCTTCCTAGCACACATTGACCTTATATAGCCTTCAAACATCCCTCGAGCATTTGATACTTGCGATCTTCAGCAGGAACACCTTGGTCAAAATTTTGCACAAAGAACTGATCCTCATTGTTATACTCATAGTCGGGAAACTGATTGTTCCTCCTGATTTGGCGTCTTTCTCTAAGAAAAACAGATCCAGGGGTGGTGGAAAGTGTCACTGATTGTTTTTGAATGAGTTATAAAGATGTGGCTTGACTTCAAGATTATTTTCAATCCCATCCCCAAGGCCAACAAAGATATCTTCAAAAAAACCTTGGTTACCATTTCCTTCCTGATTCCTCCTAGGGTTTTCCACAAGATCTCTCAAATCATCTTGTCTGTTGTTCATATTAGTGATGACCTACATGAATTGAGTCATCTGGTTGGCCATCTGGGTCCTTATTTCAGCGAGTTCAACTTGAACTTGTTCCATTTGTCTCGGTAGACTATTTCTGGTAGAATTGCAATGAGTAGTCGTCTTGAACTCTGGCAAGAAAAGCAGAATCAAGATATAAGAATATTGGTCCTGAGAAAACCTATAATGTATGAAATGCATGATATGCATGATATGTTAGTCATTTCCAAGGTATCCAAAAGTTTTGTTAACCCCTAGGAATATTAAACAAACATGATAAGAGAGACAATTAGAGAACGACAAGATATATAACAATGAAAATTGACTTCATTCACAATAAAATGACTCTTAGGATCAATAGTGAATTCGTACGAGAATGAACCAAAGTACATAATGAAATATAAACGATCCCATCCAACAAGACTGGTGGTGATCAAACGACATCAAAGAAAACAACAATCAATGTGATGGATCTCTGATCTTCGTGTGGTATAAGGTCCCCCCTGTCGAAAGTACCCTTCACTCCACTCTTTGGTTTCTTTGAATAATTTCTTTGTCTTTCACGACCTTGTCCATGTACAAAGCTATCGATCAGCATATCTTTCCGAAATAACAGTCCTTCCAAATACACACATTGCTCCAGGAAGCGATCACACTCTTTACATACATGCAACGGTATAGGCACATGCATATCTTCCATATCTTTCATCTTGTATCGGAGCTTGGAATTTTCTTTCATCATCTCGTTCATATGATCTTCCTTTGCTTCTAGCTTCAACATAGCATCTTTGATCTGCTTCCCCAACTCTTTGGCTTTTTCCTTGTTTCTATTGTTGGCCATTTGGAACCTCAAGGTCTCTTGACAATTTTTTCCCTGCATCAGCGAGGGCAATCTGATACTCCTCTGTAGATATAGAATAGTCTTCTACCCCATGTCTTCTTTTGTTATTCCTACCTCCAGAACTACCTTCACCTTCATATTTTTTTAGCTGACAATCTAATTCTCTCTTCCTTTCTGTCAAGAAGTATATTTCTATTTTTTTTGTCTTCAAGGCTATGACGAAGATCCCTATTTTATAATTGTACTTAATAAAAGAGTTATTTAGTTACATCGTGCTATAGCTTAGTGGGTTAGGGATATAAGGATACCTCCATCTTAAAAGGTAACATAATAGTTTTTACCCTTTCTTTCACCCAATCCATATAAGGATCAAAAGCTAACACCTCCTCCGATCCAAAGAACTCTTTTCCTTTCCTACCAATGTGGGCCCAACCAATTTCTGATTTTTCCAACAATTCAAGGTCTTTCCCCTTTTTGCAATACACAACTTCAACTTCTTTAGCTGTGGGTGGACGCCTCATAGCATAGCCTAACTGGCGAAGAGCAAGTACCGGATTGTAATTGATAATCCCTTTTGTTCCTATGAGTGGAACATTAGAGAAATCTGCACAGCTAGAGATTACCTCAACACTATTAACCTTGAGTTTGTATCATTGAATATCAAAAGAGGTGAGTGTCATTACTTTAGAATCCCAAGAACGAGGATTTTCCTTGAATGGTCCCTTTGTAGGAAATTGTTCCATGAACCATTTATAAAGAATTGGCACACAAAATACCACGACTCTCTTCTTCTCACACCTGGAGTGAATGGCATGGTAAGCATCAGCTAATAAGGTAGGTATCATATTTGTATTCATGAAAACACACAAAGCATCCAAGTCCACTATCTCCTTAATCTCAGGGAATAGGACAACCCCATAAATGGTAGCAGCCAATAATGCAGAATAAGCATCCCAAAGTCCCTTTCTCATCATTTCTTTAACCTTTCCTGCCAAGAAGTCTACTGGAAGACCACAAGTGACTTTATTACGTCTCCACTTTCCTTTCACGTGACTAAGGCTCAAATAAAGAACCTTAGTAATAGCTTCATAGTCAGGCTCAACAGGTACCTGGATGAATGAAATGTGATTAGTAATTCTGATATAGAGAAGATGAGAATACTCCTTAAGAGTAGGCTCCAACTGATAATCCTGAAACGTGAAAAATGTAACTCCGGATCATAAAACTGTAGCAAAGTCTGGATATCTTTATCATCAACCCGAGCATCCAATAAAGATAGGAGATTCCCATATCTTTCACCAAAAATACCCATTTGCTGACAATTCATGAGATCTCTGAGCTCTTCAAGAAAAGGCCAAACACTTGGATGAAACTGGTAGCTGAAGTTATCCCTCTTGGTATTCATGATGATATCAGTGTTGTCTGCCATTCTTGGAGGAAAAGAAAACTCTGGAAAATCCTAGAAACGAAAATGCATATGCAGGTTAATTATTTTGTGTACATCATTTTTTTTATAAAAGTAAATATGCAATGATGCAACATGTTAGGACCAGGGTTTCCATTAAACTGGACACTGTTGTACTATTGTGTAGAGTCATAGGTGCAATGGTTCGGAACAGTCACCAATAATAGTCACCAACAGAACCAAAGTAACCATTTAGAACTAGAGTCACCAGCAGAACCAAGGTCACCTTCAGAACTAGAGTCACCAAAGTCAGCAATTGTACCTGTAAGAAGTCAACCCTCCTACTCACGGGTAAAGACTAGGTCAGGGTAAGGCAAGGGTAACTCAAAAATCACGGGTCCTTCTGAAAGTAAAATCATCACAACACAGACGTGTATGATGAAAGTACCTTCAATTTAACCTCATTCGAGCGTGGTATATGACATGATTGCACTAATGGGACCACGTCCTATAGCAGTCATGTCCCTACTTTATTCCTATGTTTCTTATAAGTTCACAACTCTGGGCTGGGTACTGGGTCTTTTACCTCAAGAAGTAACATCCCAACCCCATAGAGAAACAACACAATGACAGTATCCAGAGTGTGATTGGTGGGAATGAGAACTAACTGTTTTGGAATGCTGGTTCGCGTTTGCGTTTGTTTTTGCAAAATGTCGCGGTAAGCAAGAGTCGCCACCGTCTTTTATTTTATCCAACAAGGAAAGGACAAAAGCACAGAAAAATTCCTTTTCGAGATGTTTCTCGGGTTCGGGAGGTAGATTATAGAAAGGGAAGGTGTTAGCACCCTTTCTATCCGTGGTTATCCACGGGATCTTAGGTACTTGCTCACTATGTTTTCAAAAGTTTGCTTTTCTTTGTGTTTGTGGGTTTGAAAAGAGTTTTTGTTTGATAGAGAGTGTAAGTGCGAAAAGTTTTGTTTTGTTTTAAAAGGAGCAAGTACTTAAGAACATCTACCTACTCAAAAAGGAATTAATCTGTACAAGTTTCCTTTAGACAATGCTATCCCACTATTGAGGAGTAAGTAGCACCGTCGTTGGAGTTTTCGGGTCAATTCGATTTAAGGGACGTGTGGTAACTAAAGCAATGTTAGGACGCCTTAGTGGTAACCCTAATGTCTTAGATCATTTTATCCGAGGCAACCGTTTCGAGGCAACTTATGATCTTTGGACAAGAGGGCGACCTCTAAAACTTCCTATACTCAATGACCACGTTCGAGACAACCAAGTGAGGCGTACCCTAAGAGTGGCACGTGCGAGTGTATTGTTTTCCAGTTTATATTATCTTTACATGTCATGGTGAGCTACGGTTGATTTTAAATTAAAGGTTAATCTTGTCATGCATAGCCTATTATTCAAACATCTAGCAGTTAATGGTTGCGGAAATTAAATTGCGGAAATTTTAAATCTAAGCTATTACAAGGCGTCGGGTATTTACATCGCCAAAAACAAACCCTTAAAATTAAATGCGAAAAAGTAAATAAAAGCGGTAACTAAAATCCTAAGTTAAAGCTATTACATCCTCGGAGCAATTACAATTATGGATCAAAAATAATATGCGCGCGAGAAAATTGAATCGGAACGTCCTAGGGTTTTGACCCTTTTTAAAGAAAGCATATTTTTTGTTCTTTTTTGAATTAAGGATTAAGTCTAAATTAATGATTAATCAATTAAAAAAGAAAATATTTTTTGAGTTTTATTTTAATTAAGGAAATAAAATTAGAAAGGTAAAAATATATCAAAACCCTAATTCTAAATCAATTTTTTATTTATTGCAAAAAATGTTAAGATTAAACCTAATTAAAAACTAAATTAATTGGTTAATGAAATTCTGGCTGCAGATACTCAATGTCACGTTCAATGTTATGACACCGTATCTGACTTTCTATAAGACAGTAAATACAAAAACAGTAAAGAACACAGTCAATTGTTTACCCAGTTCAGTGTGCAACAACACCTACTCTGGGGGCTACTAAGCCAGGGAGGAAATCCACTATAAGAGATATTAATTCAGGAATAAACCAACCAGTTTATCTCCTTCACTTAAGACCTACCCAATGCAACTTCAATCTAAGTACAACTTAAACCTGAGTTCCTACTCACTCCCCCTCAATCACAGCAGTGATACATAAAACAATTTGACTAATTAATTGATGAAGACACTCTTCAAAACATACACTTGATTATGCTTCACAGCTTTTTAATCAAGCGACACAAACACTCTTGCTTCACAGCTTTGAGTGATACACAAACCTAACTTGACTTTGCTTCAAAGCTTTAGTCAAGAGACATACAAACACTCTTGCTTCAAAGCTTTGAGTGATACACAACCCTTACAATTAAAACCTATTCCAAGTCACTTATCACAATGATAATTTCTTGGATTACAATAGTTAAAACTATACAGCTTCTAAATGATCTTCTGTCAAAAAGGGATTGATTCCAAAACAGCAGCTCTGTTGAATATATAGCAGCTGCATCTTCAGTTAGGGTTTCCACAAAAAGCTAGGGTTAATTCTGTTTGACCTTAAGACTAGGTCACAGGACTTTATCAACTAGGTTAGGGTTGAGCTAGGTTAACCCCAAGTCCACGACATTTTCTGTTCTGGAAAGACTGAGTCATAATCCTGAAAAAACTCAGAATTACCCAAACTGCATAACTGTTAGTTCAGAACAGGATGTCTTAACATTTGTTATGACATCTGAAAACCTGTCTACTGATTTAGGTAAATGTGATCTTTTTGCAAAATGCTCAGATACACACTTATAAACAGCAGCACCTGTATGACAATATTTTTCTGCAAAGGTACCTAATGAATCAGTACATACTAAACTAGAATGTTATGACATCAGTCATGACATTCACACACACACACACTTGGTTTTACCAAAAATGCAAGCCAATAACTAAACAACTACAAACTCCCCCTTTGGCAGATTTTTGGCTAAAGACCCTAAGCAATCAGAGATAGATAGCAGCAGAAAGAAATGACTGCAGAAAAATAGAATGTCTAATTAAGTACCAAAATATATCTCCCCCTCTTTAGCCACAAATGGGCCAAAGATACATGTTCTTAAAATTTATACAGTCATCCAGAAAAAGTAACATAACAAGACAAAAAACTGAACACACTTTGCAAATTCCACCAGGGACCAGCATCAACTCCACCAATCAGCAACTCCACCAACCTTTAAGCACTGTCATCAGACTCAGAGGAGCTAATTTCTTCAGTATTGAGATGATCTTCAGCTTCTACACCCTCTTCCTTTCTGTTTCCTTTAGCTTCCTCCTTTTCTAACCTGGAAATTAGGTTTTCTAGGGTCTTTTTCCTAGCTTCCAGCTCTTTGCAGGTCTCTTTCAATACAGCTATAACATCAGATGTTTTAGACTGAGTCTTCACAGAAGATGTCTCAGCTGATGTTATGACAATATCAGGAGCATGAGATCCCTGAAACAGCTTGTAGTGTAACCCAAGAGCAGGAGCTCTTTTGCAAGCAGTATCTATTGCCACCAGGATATCAGGGTATTGTGCAAGGATAATTCCACAAAGGAGGGAGGGAAAGGCAATTGGGCCTTTGACAGCATAACTACCAGCATGTTTTAAAGTTTGTTCAAAAATATACCTGCCATAGTCAAAAGCAGTCTTGGTTCCCACAACATAAATAAATCTCCCCAATCCTGTGGAGATAGTTGATTTATGGTTTGTAGGGACCCAGTTGGCTGCACCAATCTTGTGCAGGATGGCAAATTTCATGCTAAGTTTGCTGGCATTCAGCTTGCCTTTCAAGGGCCAGCACTTCACTTGCCTTGCTGTGATGGTTTGACAAACTTCATTGTCAGTGACTTCCAGTTCAGGACAATCCTCATTTGATCTTCCAAGAAATTTGTTAATTTTTGATGGAGAGAAATTAACCCTTCTTCCTCTAACAAAAACACTTTCAAAGTCAGCTGACCTTCCATCAGCATATTCATTAGACAAGTTAACTATGAACTCCTTGACCAGATTTTCATAACACTTGGTAAATTTTATCACTGTCTTCATCAGTCCAGCATTCTTAATCAGGTCCATGATGTCCTTGCACTCCATGGCATCATTGTTGAGCTCTCTTTCTAAAGCTATTCTCTTCAAGCAAACATACTTCCATTTGTTTGCATTGTCAGGATGGTGAAAAGAGATGTTGTCTGTTGGGACTTCAGGAACTCTAGCAATTTTGCTGGAGGGCGGTTTCCTTCTGATAAGGATTTCTTCAGCATCAATCTCAAACTCTGATTCCTCATCAGAATCAGAAGATTCAGGTTCTTTTCTCTTCTTTGTAATTGGTTGTCTACCAGTATACACCTGGGCTTTCACCTTCCCTTTGGACTGACCAGTTTTCACAGATTCTACCCCAGCCTTGCCTTCAGCCTTGGATTTCTTAACAGCAGGTTTATCTTTGGTCATACATTTTGCATCATTCTGATTACCCTTTCTTTTCATCATTCTCCTAGCTATGCTAGGGTTTACATTGGCAATCAGATCATTGTCTGAGTATTCCTCATCCACATCAATGATAGGTGGATCAGCAGTCTTTTCTGAAGGGTTCTGAATGTTGTCATTTTGTGTCACAACATTCTCAGAGACATCTACATTCTCAGAGACATCCACATTTGGGCTTGCTGATTCTTGATTTAATGGGACAGAAATCCCCGGTACATATTGGTTTCCGCTTAGTATACTTGTCACAAGCCTAGCAATTGCTTGATGAACTTGAACTGATCCTTCCCTATTTGGAACAGAGGAAGAAGTATGAGAAGGATTACCAGAAGCAGTAGCTTGAGCTCTTCCTGCATGCCTAGTTCTCAGCTTTTGGACTTTGGAGGGGTCAGTTGCCATTTCTCTGAGAGGAGTGATCTCCAGGACATCAGAATCTATGCATGTGGTGATTGCTCGAGAATCTTGGTCAGGTGATGAAGATGAAGTGGTCGCCTTGGTTGAAGATGATGTTTGAGACATTTTGATTGACTTAGAGCACCAGTAGCAATTTGAGAGAAAACTTTGATTGAGAGAAAGGAATAGGTTGCAAAGACGAGAGAGGTAGGAGGCAAATGAGAGTCTATTCAACTTCTTAATAATTTTGAAGGAGTTGGAAAGACATATGATTAACCTACTAAAAATAGACTCAACACAAATAACTCCTTCAACCCTTGTTTTAAGCAAAATTAATTGCTATAATTTTTCATGTTGGCAAATACCCATCTTGCCCCTCAAGTTTTCAAGTTGATTTCCAACAACAGCCTTGGTAGAAGAATCAGCTAGCTGAAGCTTGATGACACCATGTTCCAGTTTAATTGTCTTCTTCTCTACAAGGTCAATGTGCTTGGTCCTGCTATGCTGAATAGGGTTCTTGGAAATATTGATTGTATTCAGATTGTCACAATACAATGTCACAACATCTTGTGAGACATTATACTCAGTGAGCATTTGTTTTGTCCAGATATTTTGAGAACAGCTACTACCAGCTGCAACTATTTCAGCACAGAGTTGGGAAGGCATTTTTTTGAATTGAATCATAGCTCTGGCAGATTCCTGTATGTTCCTATTTTTCTTTTTGACAACTCCATTTTGATGATGAGTTATAGGAGAGGAGACTTCATGACTCTTTTTTTTTGGAAAACAGAATTTATTAAACTTGTTGTTTCCAAATTCTTTGTCATGATTACTTCTGGTTCTGACAACACATCCTTCTTCAAGTTTATTCACCACATCATAGACATGTCCCTTTTTACCAAGCCTTTCAATTTGAAGTTCACCACAAACCCTCCTTTTATCAATTTGCAGTCTTGGAATCCTTCTGACTGCTTCCATAGAGATAGTTCTTTTCATTCTTCTTAGATGAAGATGGCCAAGCTTATGGTGCCACAGTTTCATCTCTTTTTCTTCTTTGGTAATGGAACACATAGTGGAGTTATTATTGTTCTCAGGCTGCCACAAGTAACAGTTATCTTTAGATCTGATTCCTTTCATTACCACTTCTAGTTTTTCATTAATTACTAGACATTTAGATTTTGAGAAGATGACCTTGAATCCTAGATCACACAATTGACTGATACTAATGAGATTAGCAGTCATGCCTTTTACCAATAGAACTTAATTTAGATTTGGAACTTCAGGGAAGTCCAAATTACCAACTCCTTTGATTTCACCTTTAGCACCATCTCCAAAGGTCACATAACTAGTGGTGTGAGGTTTAACATGATTGAGAATGTTCTTTATTCCAGTCATGTGCTTAGAGCACCCACTGTCAAAGTACCAGCCTTCCCTTGCAGAGACTCTCAGGGAAGTATGGGCTATCAGGGCAGTAGCCTTTTTCTTCCATTGAGGAGTATGTGGTACCCTTTTTGACTTAGGTTTAACACATGAGTTTTGATTAGGGTATCCATGCAATTTGAAGCAGAAAGGCTTTATGTGGCCATACCTCCCACAATGATGACATCTCCATCTTTGGTACTTTTTCTACATATATCTCTGTTTCTGATGTTGAGAGTTGTGTTGAGACATCTGCTTTGACATTTGTTTAACAGGCCTGATCTTCTTGTCTGCACCAGATTTCTTAGCTTCCACAAATCCTATACCAGATTTGTTTCCCACATTTTGTCCAACTTGAAGAATCTCTTCCAATTTGTCTGTTCCATTAGTCAGCATCTTGACAGATTTGGCCATTTGGTTCAGTTGTGAGTTCAACAATTGAACTTCCCCTTCTAGATGGATTATAGTTTCAAGGTCTTCCCTTTTTTCAGCCTCCAGCTTTATGATGAGTTTTGATTGTTTCTCATTCTGCACACAGACTTCAGCACTTCTGATACACAATTTCTTGTAGGTATCAGCCAGTTCTTCAAATGTCACTTCTTCATCACTAGTGTCACTTTCAGAGGTACAAACACCAGTTAAAGCAGTAACTAGTTTGGCAGATTCTTCTTCAGAATTACTTTCTGAATCACAGTCAGACCAAGTAACAGTCATTCCTTTCTTTTGTTTCTTAAGAAAGGTAGGACATTCAGCTCGAATATGCCCATATCCTTCACAACCATGGCATTGAATTCATCTGCCTTGATTTCCCTTCTCTTCTGACCTTGGTCTTCTGCTGGAACTGTCAATGTCAGAGGGAATGTTATGAACATTAGACCTTGACTTTGGATCTATTCTTTTGATGAGTTTGTTGAACTGTCTTCCAAGCATGGCTATAGCTTCTGAAATATTTTCTTCTTCATCCTCCTTGTTTTCAACATCAGTGTTGGATACAAGTGCTATGCTCTTGTTCTTCTTGTCACCATTTTCAGTGATCCCCATCTCAAAAGTCTGAAGAGACCTAATAAGTTCATCCACTTTCAACTTGCTGATGTCCTGGGCTTCCTCTATGGCAGTTACCTTCATTGCAAATCTTTTAGGCAAGGATCTGAGAATCTTTCTCACCAATTTTTCTTCTGACATCTTTTCTCCCAGTGCTCCTGAGGTGTTGGAAATCTCCAAGATGTTCATGTGAAACTTATGAATGGTTTCATCTTCCATCATTTTTAGATTCTCAAACTTGGTAGTCAACATCTGAAGTCTTGACATTTTTACTTTGGAAGTGCCCTCATGGGTAGTTTTGAGAGTGTCCCAAACTTCCTTGGCCAGTTCATATTGATGTACTAGTCTGAATATGTTTCTATCAATTCCATTGAACAAGGCATTTAAAGCTTTGGAATTTCCCAGGGCTAACTCATCTTCTTCTTTACTCCAATCTTCCTCAGGCTTCAGACTGATTGTCCCATCTTTCTCAGTTATGGTGGGATGAATCCATCCTTTGTCAGCAACTCTCCAAGCCTTTTTGTCCAGAGATTTTAAGAAGGCAATCATACGAGGTTTCCAGTAGTCATAATTTGTTCCATCCAGAATGGGTGGTCTATTTCCAAAAACTCCTTCTTTGTCCATAGTGCCAGAAAGTGATATCCCTAGATCTCACCCAGTAATACAGGCAGGGTGCCTGCTCTGATGCCAATTGAAATTCTGGCTGCAGATATTCAATGTCACGTTCAATGTTATGACACCGTATCTGACTTTCTATAAGACAGTAAATACAAAAACAGTAAAGAACACAGTCAATTGTTTACCCAGTTCAGTGTGCAACAACACCTACTCTGGGGGCTACCAAGCCAGGGAGGAAATCCACTATAAGAGATATTAATTCAGGAATAAACCAACCAGTTTATCTCCTTCACTTAAGACCTACCCAATGCAACTTCAATCTAAGTACAACTTAAACCCGAGTTCCTACTCACTCCCCCTCAATCACAGCAGTGATACATAAAACAATTTGACTAATGAATTGATGAAGAAACTCTTCAAAACATACACTTGATTATGCTTCACAGCTTTTTAATCAAGCGACACAAACACTCTTGCTTCACAGCTTTGAGTGATACACAAACCTAACTTGACTTTGCTTCAAAGCTTTAGTCAAGAGACATACAAACACTCTTGCTTCAAAGCTTTGAGTGATACACAACCCTTACAATTAAAACCTATTCCAAGTCACTTATCACAATGATAATTGCTTGGATTACAATAGTTAAAACTATACAGCTTCTAAATGATCTTCTGTCAAAAAGGGATTGATTCCAAAACAGCAGCTCTGTTGAATATATAGCAGCTGCATCTTTAGTTAGGGTTTCCACAAAAAGCTAGGGTTAATTCCGTTTGACCTTAAGACTAGGTCACAGGACTTTATCAACCAGGTTAGGGTTGAGCTAGGTTAACCCCAAGTCCACGAAATTTTCTGTTCTGGAAAGACTGAGTCATAATCCTGAAAAAACTCAGAATTACCCAAACTGCATAACTGTTAGTTCAGAACAGGATGTCTTAACATTTGTTATGACATCTGAAAACCTGTCTACTGATTTAGGTAAATGTGATCTTTTTGCAAAATGCTCAGATACACACTTATAAACAGCAACACCTGTATGACAATATTTTTCTGCAAAAGTACCTAATGAATCAGTACATACTAAACTAGAATGTTATGACATCAGTCATGACATTCACACACACACACTTGGTTTTACCAAAAATGCAAGCCAATAACTAAACAACTACAGTTAATGGTTTATTTACAAAAATAATAAAATTAATGATGAAAATAATATTTTTTGATTTCTGGTTTTTTATAAAAAAAGGTTAATTGGTTAATTGGTTAAAAAGTAAAAATAACGCAAATTAGACAAAAGAAATATAGAAAAGAGAAAGAATAAACCAAAGGGGGGTTTGGGCCTGAAGAGGTTGTATGATCAGCAATTTTTTCAGGCCCAGAATGCTGGCCCTTGTTGACCCTCCAGATTTCCTATGCTTGCATTGACTTGAATCCATGGTGGATCAATGGTTCTGGCCTTTGGATCTAGCTTGAAGCCACTTGGCACGTTGAGATCTGAGGACGTATGGTAGTCCACCCTTGGGATGTTGCGCCTGAATACCTGAAGGAAAAGCACAACAAAGTTTTGGGGGACCTGGGATTCGAACCCAGGTCCCATTGGACAATTCGATCGATGAGCTACCACCTGAGCCTTGATGTTAACCTGTTAGTGGGATATCAATTAAATATTATAAAACAGACTAGCAATTATTCCCTGAAAAACGCGCTAATATTCAAATGAGCCAATCACATTAGGACACGGTATCATCTTCTTCGCCGAAACTCTGGTTCGATTACCTGCAGATTTTTATCCGCGGGAAGGTTCCTAAGATCTTTCCAAAATCCTCCCTAGGTCACAAAAATGGAATCCAAGAGTACCAATGTACTCGTCTCAGTCCCCTGAACTCATCCATGGGCATTATTGGCCTTAATTTAACCTGCACACGAAACGCCTAAAAACATACACAAGAACCCTAGGTTCTGGATAGGGGGTTAGAGGCCACAAAAATCAAATTAAATAATGCAGTTTGCTTAGAAATTTAATGGTCGGTATGAATATACAAGAGATTTGGCACAAGGATGCAGAAAAAATGAGTTACGATTCTATGTGCAGAGCAATGTTCATGGAGACTTACAATGCGTTATGGGCAATGAAAAGGCTTCCTTTTGATGGGTATAACTCCACTGGATGGCAAGGAAGAGAGCTGCGTTTTGCTTTTGGTCTGAATTCACCTCTAAACCAAAATCTGATCACCACTTTTTCAAGGTTTTTTGCAAAACTGTTCTGGCCGTTTCCAGAGTTTTTGTGCGTTTTCTCTTCGTACCTTTTTTCTTTGTGAGCATGAGGTTTATATAGACAAAGGAATTTAGGTCAACATTTGTGTATCAAATCTTGGCCCATTATGATGAAGATATTTGATTTGATTTCTTCATAAAGACTTACTATATTTGATTCAATCACGTGCCAATCTATTTTCATGCGTTACTGCCAGCCTGTCATGAGTTGTTTGGGCCTCCAATATGATGGAAATCAAAAGATGACCTGCCCCTTCAGATCCACTTCCCTTCGAATTTGCTCTCTTCGATAGCTCTAAGCTCCAATTGCATAGCCCCTTCGATTGAGCCTCCCTCTGCTTCGATTGCTTGATTCGAAAAGGATCACCCTGGTCGAATCAGCTCTTGTAGGGTTGGGAGAAAACAAGGCAAGCATCTGGCCTTTAATTCAAATAATTGAGTCCACAATCTGCATTTAATTATTTCTATATTTGCAAGGGACACATGCCATTGGGAACTTTGGGTGAACCTGGACAGGTTAGGATATGTGTTTTTGCTTAGTCATGCCAGCCTACTTCATTCCTTCGAATCTGCCTTCTTTGCCAGCTTCAAAGTCCAACTCGAATCTATTTAGAACATTCCCTTTTAGACAACTTCGACCAGCCCTTGGCCTTGTGATAAGTCTAAGTTCTGATTCGAAGTGTTCAGAACTTCCTTCTAGATTAAGAGAAACTCTGCACTGAAATGCCATTCGAAGGTCATTTCGTTCTGATGTTCTTATTAAGGGAAACTCTGAAGTTCCAGTCGAAGGACACTCTGAAGTTCCAGTCCAAGGACCTTTTGAAATGCCAATTGAAGGGTATTTGTCCATATACCAATCAAAGGGTACTTGTTAAAATTCCAATCGAAAGACACTGCTATAATACCAATCGAAAGATACTTGTTATCCTGCCAATCGAAGGACATTGTTACAGTGCCAATCGAAGGACACTGTTATAGTGCCAATCGAAGGACACTTTTATAATGCCAATCGAAAGGTGCTTATTAAAATGCCAATCGAAATCTTGCGAACCAAAGCTTGATCGAACGGTTCCAAACACCTAATCGAAGCTTACTAATCAAAGCCCGATCGAAGAGTGCCAAATGCCCAATCGAAGACTGGTGAATCAAGCCTGTATCGAAGTATTTTGGATACCCAATCGAAGACTTTTCCCAGATGCCAATCGAAAGACACTTTGTTCATCTTCAAAAAACATTATTTTCGTTAGGCAAATGTTTGTGACCAACCATGTAAGGGAAGACCTTTGAAAACATGAGAGGGCAAATTTTGGGGTACAACACAGAGTATAGGAGACAATAAAATAAAATGAAATGCAATAAGGCATATAAAAAAGCATATAAACAAATAGAACTAGAGAAAAATAAACACATAAAAACCCAATAGAAAAGAAAACAAACAAAAGCTAGGACTGACTCACTGGATGGACCAACAATTAGTCAATCTCTCCTCAGTAAAGTCACCAACTAAAACAACTGTTAAAATCATCAAAGATAAAACTCAATGAAGTTGTCATTGAACGTCTTTTATCCCGTCGAAGGGGAAAGGTAAATATCGAGAAAATCAGAAAGGGTGAAATCACGGTCTTGCGACTATAGAGATCGGGCAAGGAAGTCGGTTACGCGAGGGGAAGGTATTAGTACCCCACACGTTTGTGGTACTCCACAGGATCCACTTATGTTTTTTCTAATCTAAGGGTGTATAAGAGTCTAAGTCTAAATCTTTAAGAGCTAAAAAAGAAATATGCAAAGGGGGAATGCATACAAAAGAGAAGACACGAGGAAAATAAGGAAATATCACAAAGTTCGCTCAGCTGAGCCCCGTGACCATATGCCTACGTATCCCTTTTAAGGAATCAGAGCGTCGTAGTTCAGCTAAAAATTTTCCATTTGTTTTGTATTTTTTAGTGAACAATGTTAATTTCTCCTTCTGTCGCAACTATACCTTTGGAGACTTACGCATAAGCACATAAGTAAATTAACATGCTCTTTTGAAAGGATTGAAAGAAAGGGCCCGGAGGCGGAAAAAAAGTTTGCATTGGTTGGTGTTTTTGTTGCGAATAATAGCTAGTTGATTTCAAGAAAGAGATATTAGCCACTTCTCACCTTATCCATGAAAAGGGTCTTTGAGACTTGAACCACACCAAAGCCTAGAATAGAAGAACAATAAGATCGAGAAGAACCCCACTTATCATCTCCCATACTCAACAAATGTATGATTCTCATCAGTAACTTTTAAGTGTTTTAAAGTTTGAAAGAAAACAAAGTTTTTGTTTTAATGAGATGCAAAAGAAGAAAGTCTAAGGGGAGACTAGAAAAATAACCCTAAAGTTTTCATGCATTGTTGATCCTATAGTCTAGGATAAAGGATGGAAACATCTACCTAATAGTGGCATTCATGGATACAAGCCTAAGGTCTATTAAATTCAAACTTAGAAAAGAGTGAATTGAAGATCCTATGGGGAGAATATGAGAGGAGAGTCTAATAAAGGAGTGATAAGGTATGATATAAAATCACTCAAGGAATGACCAAGCATCAAGTACACTCAACATTTTTATGAAAAAACACAAGCAATAGATGAAACTCTTAAACACACCAAGAGAGGTGGATAAGAAGTCTTCAAAGTTTTATGGGAGAGAAAGATATTAGGAGTATGAAAAGAATAAGAGAAATTGAATTCAATAGAACCAGGTCAGTAGTATTTACTATGCCAAAAATTAACCTTAAACTATGCGCACAAATTTTCAAACCAAGCACTTTGGTCAAGGTATAGCCCTATGCGTGCTCCTAAATCAAAACTAGGTTAAAATAGGGAAAAATCTTATAAAATTAATTTAATTAAATACTAACTTCCTAAATACTTATAAAAGTCAAAAACATGATTTAAATTTTTTGGATTAACTTGAAGAGGTGGAAATGATTGGGAATTAACAAGACCGGTTGACAAAAGGGTCAAACTAGAGAGTTTTTGGCAAAATATTTGTGAAAAATGTAAGATCAAAAGTTAAAATTCAACAAAAATGATTTTTATAATCTTAAGTCATCCAAGAAATTCAAACATATTTTATTTGAGTTTTAGAAGTAAAGGAAGTTAGGTTTTCAAATGTTTCTTTAGGATTAAACAAGAAGAAAAACCAAAAACTAATAATAGTTTCTAAAATTTAGGAAAATAGGAAAACTGAAATGTAAATTCAATTAAAAATCATGAAAGATTAGTTTAATACCTAAGAGTCAGTAAGTGTATTTTTATGGAATTTTATCACTAGAGGAAAATATCAAACAAAAATTATTTTCATAATATAACAAAACAAAAGTAAAGAAAATTCTATAACTAATAATTGATTTTATTTGCTTGTCACGAAATTTTATAAAATCAAACAAATTTTTTTTTTATAATGTGGATTCTCAAAGGAATTCAAAACATTTTTGGTGGTTTTTTTAGGTTAGTAAAAATTACAAAATAAAATTCTAGAACCTAAAAGATGATGAAAACCCTAATTTAGTTAATTGAATTATTTAATCTTCTAAAAAAAGTATATAAAATAAAATTCATAATATGAAAATAGACTAAAAATGAAGTCTAATATATTTTTTTGATAATTTTTTATTGAGAGAAAATATTAAAACAAAATTAAAGAAAATGCATGAAAATGCATGAAAATTCAAATATATTGAACTCTATTACACCTACTAAAGACTAAACGCGTTGTAAAAGGAATTCAAATCATGTTCAATTGGATGCAGACATGTCATCGTCCCTGTCTTCCAACAATGCCCTAATGTATTTTGTTAAGTTTGACATGCTAACTTTAGATAACGATATCTCTTTCATTTCTTGATGAAAACGAATAAAATTTTGATCAAATTAAAGATCTCATAGAGTAGATTAACACAAGATCAAAGATTTTTCAAAATGATGTACGAAACATGAAGAAAAACTAAGGAGAAAATCACTGAAATCAATGAATTATGAATGTGTAAAACAGAAATCAACATGCTATTTTCAGATCCATGAATCTTTTTTTGTGAAAGATGATCACGTTCACATGCTCATTCAAAACTTTTAATTTTAGAAGAAAATTCTTTGATCCTGGAATAAAAAGTGAAGACATTGATCAAAATTACAAAGTCAATTGACAATTCATTAAGTTATTCCATGAGAGCCCTACATTGGAAGGGGAAATTATAGAAGAGCTCTCGTTGGGAAAGGCTACTTATGCGATCATATATCTGCCTTGACTACTCGGGTGTGTTCTTTCCTCTCTCTCTCGTCTCTCTTATTTTATATTTGTTTCTTTCATTGAGGATAATGTATGTCTTAAGTGTGGGGGAGGGAACCTTTTATTTTTGTTTATTTTTTATTTTTTTGTGTGTTTTCTTGAATAAATAAAAAATGGAATTTGCATGCTTTTTCGTTGGTTATTTTACTACAAATGTGAGTATTCTCTCTGTTCTTTGTCGAAAGACTTGTGGTGTGATGTGATTGATTCTTTTTGCATATTCTTGGTATGTATGTTGACTAAACTCTAAATTGTATATCACTAGTAGTAGATCACTAACCCTTGTAAGATTTTGAGCCTAATAATGGATAACATAAAAAAATCCATCTTTTTCTTTCTTGTGTGATTTCACTCATGTTTGTTAGTCTCTAGAACTTGAATCGACTCTTGTTGAAACTATTTGTTTACTTGTGCACACTGAAATGATAAATGCATGTTGTTTTATTTTATTTTTTACCCAGTTAGCCAAAAAGCCTATATTGATAAATTACCCCTTGTTTTGAAGCCCTTTTGAGCCTATTATCCTTTTTTTGTGTTTAAAACTCGTTACAAGCCGAAAAGTGAAAAACAATGTTACTATCTTATTCAAAGGGTTGAAAGATATTTGTACGGAGTTGTGTGGTGTTGAACACTATTGTTATGATGTTGTTTTGATGTTGGAAGAAAAGAAATAAAAAATATAAAAGAAAAAATAGAAAATTAAAAAAAAGGAAAAATGAAAAAAAAATAGAGAAGGATGTCAATATTAGCCTTTCTGAAAGAAAAAAAGAGAAGAAAGAGAAGAATAAAAGGAAAAGAGAAATAATTTGTGGTTTTTGTTCAAAAGCAATTGAGATATTATGTAGTTCAACTCTCTCAATTCTTTCAATTTTCTTTTAACTCTTTGAATTTTAGCCTAGTACCCCTTAGGATGTATCTCACCCTGACCTTAGCCAAATTACAACCATAATGAAAGTCCTTTGATCTTTGTGTGCAATATATTTCAAATTATGAGTGTTAGAGTCTTTTCAAGATTATGGTAGTAGTAACTTTCATGTTGTGCTTTGAGTGTAAACAGTAACCTAAACACTTGAGAGTTGAGTGGAAACAGTTTATCTTGTGAGGATATTGATGCTTTTAATGTACTTTTTGGAAATATGTTTTTCATACTTACTTTGAATGTCACAAAAGAGTTACTCAATAATGTCATATTATTTAAGCTTACAATTAGAAGTTTGCTTGCACGTTGTATCCAGGTAACCTTTGAGTTTGCATGCTCTGTTTCGTTTTTGTTTGAAGTTTTCTGTTTTAAATTTTTAATTTTGCTCGGAGTGCAAACGTGTAAGTGTGGGGGAATTTAATCAGTGTATCTTCATGCACATTCTTCTACTGTTATACTTAGGCATTTCCTTAGTTTATTGTTTTAGTTTTTCTATTTTAATGTATTTTCATATTTTAGTTTATTTTTATCTTTAATTGATTTTCGTATTTTATTTTCAGCATTAGCAGCTTTCAATGAAAAATTCATAATTGGTCCTACAGGAATCAGATCGATGAGTTCTAATATTTGTTGGAAAGCAGAGAGAAAGAGATACAACTTTCATGTTAAAGACAGATGCCGATTCAGAATGTAGATACCTCAGAAATTTCGTTGAAGTTTCAGTCATAAGAAACAATTAGTTTTGGATCGGTTTTGGGCCGAATTTTTATGTTTTTGACCCAGTTGGGTTGTGATCCAAATTCCTTATTTTTCCCTTATACCTAGGCAGTCACTGTACTGTTCATTTTTTACCTTCTATTCACGAAAATTATTTTGCTTTGTACGCTTGATATGGAGAACTAATTCTCGAAGGCAAATCTTGCTGCTTACGAGTTCCATTATTTTGAGGTTATTCTAATACTAATTTAAATTCGATTTTTGTTCAATAATTTTCTATAAAATCATTTGCTTAATTTGATTGCAATTATTTTCTTAATTCAATTTCTCTTCATAGGATAGAATTGATTAAATTCGATTGTATGCGTGCTCCTAAGTTTAATTGTGTGTTATCGTTTGCTTAATTCACTAACTGGTCATATTCTTAACCGTTTGCTTAATCCGGTAAACAGTAACATAATTCATATGATTTTGTTAAGAGCTTGTTTGATTGATCTCATGATGAATAAGATCGAAGTCATTTTGGAATTGGTGTTATTATAACTGATGATAAGTCAGAACCCGAATCAATGGGATTAGCCATTTTAGCTTATTGAATAATCACTTATTTTAATCCTTTTTTATAATTCGACCCTAAATCCAAACCCCCATTAATTGCTATTGTTAGTTAATAAAATCAAGAATCCTTGCGATACGACTCGAGCCATTGTCGCTAACTGCAGTTTTAAAAAATACTCGTTTTTGATCTGTGCACGACAACAGAGCAATATCCCCGAAGATGAAGAGACTCCTATCATTCTTGGTCGAAGATTTCTGCTGACTAGTCAGTGCAATTTTGATATAGAGATGGGTAATCTGACATTAAAATCTTTTGATGAAGAAATAACCTTGAAAGTGTTGGAGATCAAGAAGCAGGATGTAGGTGGAAAGAAACAATCTTCAGTTGAAATGATCAAAGTAGAAGGAGGAAGAAAATTTTCAAAATCACTCCCAGAAGAAGTCTCAGGCATAATCTCTCAGGTGGCATCTATAAATGTCCCTAACTTCTTTCAAGAAGTCAAAAAGAAAAAGAAGAAGGAACAACAAGGTGAGAAAAAGGAAGTTGGAGTGACCTGAAGCGCAAAGTGGGTCATACTTTAGACCTGAATGAGTTATGGATTGCGGAAAGGACAAGCAACAAGGCGTGGAAGAGGATGTACCCCCCATAAGGGGATGAACCGTCGAGCCATGCAATGTTAAACTAAGCGCTTCGTGGGAGGCATCCCACGCGTTTTATCGCTAATGAGTTTCTTTGTTTTTGTAAGTTTTATTTTTGTAGGGTGTGTTAAGTCTACAGAGTGCCATGGATGGAAAAGAGAATGAGCAATTTGAGTCGGTATCAAGGAAGGAAGAAGTACCAGGAGAATGGAAAAGGATGAGATAACAAAAAGATAGAAGAAGGATTTTTTTTTGGAAACAAGTCAGCCTTGCAACACGGCTACCTGTGTTGGGCAACACAACCCGTGTTGCTCCCCCTAAAGCATGAAATTTTGAAAACATAAAATTTTGAAATTTGAGAATTCATAATTGTAACACGGGTGGCCGTGTTGCACGCGCGTTGAGAGTTTTTTGAAAATCTGATTTTTAATTTTCGTGGGCCCCATTTTTCCTCATCTTTCCACCACTTTAGTAGGCACTGTGAGTACCCCTCTCCATCTTTTCCTAAAACATTAAGGCCAATGTTTAGTTCACGTGTGGAGGGGGATTTATTGCTTTTGTTTTTATTTGTTGTTTTTTGTCCTTTGGTTATTTGTCTTGTTATCATTTGTGTTGTTGCGTTTAATATAATGTAGGATCATGGAGGTGTTTTCAAGATAAGTAATAAGAATTAGTGATAGTGGATGAGGAGATCATTCCCCTATGATGCTTGCTGTGAACAACCCCCGGAAGTTGATACCACCAAATAATTGATCAGGACGCAACCATCAAAAGCTGGCCAACAAAGGTACCCTGTGCAACCCGATTTGAGTGGAAAGTTTCATCATATTGAGAAGCATTATGGAAGCTGCCAACTGTATATGACATGGTGAGAGCATAAAAAAGCCAAACACACATTTATCATCATGAGAGCTAAGTCAGGTATGTTTCTATCACTCTGAGTTTGCATATGTTCTATTTTAAATATTACTACATAATAACACACACTGAGGCAAGTTTTTGTTTTTACCCCTGAGCCTTTCTAGCCATCCCTTTTGTATGTTTATCCCTCTTTAACCCAATTTGAGCATGTATATCCATCTATTTGTTTTTATCACCAATTTTTTAAAACTAGATCCCAAGTATTTCCACTACCCTGCTCAGTTAAGTGTTGTATATCTCGGAGCTGTGAAAGTTCTAAGTTGGGGTTGATACACCGATAATAGGTTAGGAAAGTACACCAAAGATTAAAAAAAAAGGAACTGTATGATAAATAAAAGAAATAAAAATTGCACTTACCTAGAGATGAGACTCAGATAAGAAACAAAGATCCATACTCTAATACTTGAGTTGAAACTAGAAGTCAAATTGATAAGGTGTATGAGGCCCACTTGTTATTGGTAGCACAAAAAGAAATATAGTAAAGAGATTATAACACTGAGTTGAGCCCAAAAACCCTTTGTTTTCCCCATGTTTTTGTTTATCCTATCATACCCTAAGCCCTGTTACAACCTAAAAGACCTCAAAAAGTGTGTGAACTGTGTACGTGAAATGAATTTAGAATTTATTCAAATCTGTGAGTTGATAGTGTGTACTGTGATATATTGAGTGAAACACTTTAACCCTGAGAGATTTGGTGTGAGTGTGAAATAAGTTGACAGGTAAAGTGGTGCTTTGATGTGGAAGTGCGGTAGAACACTTGGTTCGAGGAAGCAGGAGAACTTTGAAAGAAAAACGAAAGCAAGTTGCGAAAGATCTCAGTGGTATTGTGGTAAGTTGAAATTTTGGGGTGTCCGATTCCTTTTGTCCTGAACATTGTTTGAGGACAAGCAACACACTAAGTTAGGGATTTTCATCGGTCACCATTTTCACTATGTTTCATCACTTGTCTGGCGACAATCCAGGTATTCTGCACCATTTTGTCTCGTTTTTCATTTGCATCGTTTTTATGTTCTTTTAAGTTTCTCCGCACTTTATGAGTTTTTAGTTATTTCAAGTTTTTTTCCTATTTTATGTTTTGTTTGGTTGTTGCTACTATTTCAGGTTCAGGTGAAATATCCAAGGGACTCGGGATGAGAAGAGTCAAGAAATCAGTAGTTTCAGAGAAGTTTTCAGCATGTTACAACAAGTCTAACATGGCCACCTGTGTCACCTGACACGAGCCATGTCATATAGAGGAATGGGAAAAGAAGAAAAATACGAGTCTCGACACGGGCACCCGTGTCAAATGACATGGGCCGTGTCAACCACCATGGGAGTTGAAGTTTTTTTATGTTGATTGGTGACCAACACGGACATCCGTGTCACCTGACATGGGCCGTGTTGGTGTGTGCGCTGATGATTTCTGATTTTTTTTATATTTCCCTAAGTGTGACTCGGAAGGGTGTTTTGGACATTTTGGACCGGGAACAATTGATTATGACTATTTGAGGCAGTTTTGACAACCAAATGAGGGACTTTCAGAATAGAGAAGATTAAGAACGAAAAATATTGGTGCTTTCAAGAGCTTTGGAGACGAAGATTCCTTCATGAGAAATAGCAATTGAAGATCGAAGAATCCATACCTTGTGTAATGTATAATTTTATTATTGCTTTTCTTTTTAATACTATAAGAGGATAAACCCCCCAATGCTAGGGGTGTCCATGATTTATCATTGTAGCGATATTGATCTCTTTGTTTATCAGTATAATAGTTCTTCACATTAATTTAATTATTTCAAAATATTTCATTGTTTTCCCTATCAGACCAATAGGGTTATACTTTTCTTAACACAGTAGAGTTGGATAGCCGTGTTAAGGTTGTCTAAACAATTATGTTATAGGATATATCACCTAGGACTAGGGCTATCCTATAATAACCGGAAAATTCTTGATAATTAAACGCTTAACTTCATCACTAATTTTAATGGAAATTGAAATTAAGATAGAGGGTTAAAGGTTTTTCACTAAGGACTTAGGGAAAAATAATCTTAAGAACTGGTAGTTGAGGTGATGAACTAGTTGAAAAGATCAAGAGTCAAAGTTATATATGGCAAATCACACACTTCCCATAGCATGTTACTCATACTAGTAAAAAGTCATCATTTACATTCTGTTTATTCTCATAATTATTGAGGTTAAATACTACACCGGACCGAACACTTAGTTTTGGTTTAATTGAGCCACACATTAAACTCGGTGAGATATGGTGGGAATAGAACTGACTGTTTTTGGAATGCTGGTTCACGTTTTGCGTTTGTTTTCGCAAAATGTCGCGGTAAGCAAGAGTCGCCGCCGTCTTTTATTTTATCCAACAAGGAAAGGAAAAAAGCACAGAAAAATTCCTTTTTCGAGATGTTTCTCGGGTTCGGGAGGTAGATTATAGAAAGGGAAGGTGTTAGCACCCTTTCTATCCGTGGTTATCCACGGGCTCTTAGGTACTTGCTCAAAGTGTTTTGAAAATTTTGCTTTTCTTTGTGTTTGTGGGTTTGAAAAGAGTTTTTGTTTGAAAGGAGTGTAAGTGCGAAAAGTTTTGTTTTGTTTTAAAAGGAGCAAGTACTTAAGAACCATCTACCTACTCGAAAAGGGAATTAAACTGTGAAAATGTCCTTTAGACAATGCTAGCCCACTATTGATGAGTAGGTAGCATCGTCGTTGGAGTTTTCGGGTCAATTCGATTAAGGGACGTGTGGTCACTAAAGCAATGTTAGGACACCTTAGCGGTAACCCTAATATCCTAGATCATTTTTCCGAGGCAACCGTTTCGAGGCAACTATGATCTTTGGACAAGAGGGCGACCTCTAAAACTTCCTATACTCAATGACCACGTTCGAGGCAACCAAGTGAGGTGTACCCTAAGAGTGGCATGTGCAAGTGTGTTACTTCGGTTAATTTTTATCTGTACATGTCATGGGTGAGCTATATTGATTTTAAGTTAAGGATTGATCTTGTCATGCATTGCCTAGTTATCAAACATCTAACAGTTTATACTTGCGGAATTTAAATTGCGGAAATTAAATCTAAACTATTACAAGGCGTCGGGTATTTACATCGCCAAAAACAACCCTTTAATTTAAATTGCGGAAAATAAAAGAAAGCGATAAAATAAAGTCCTAATTAAAGCTATTACATTCTGGAAGCAGGTACAATAACAAGACAAAATTGATCGCGTGCGAAGAAAATTAAATCGGCGCATTTTTAGGGTTTTGACCCTTTTTTTATTAAAGAAAGCATGTTTTTTTTTGTTATTTTGAATTTAAAGAAATTAAAACTAAGTTAATTAATTAATTAAATGAAAAATATATTTTTGGATTTTTAATATTTAAGGAAATAAAATAAAAATTATTAAAATTATTAAAAACCTAATTCTACATTAATTTTAATTTATTGCAAAAAATATTAAAATTGTCCCTAATTAAAACTAAATTAATTGATTAAAGTTTATTTACAAAATAATGAAATAATGAAATAAATAAAAATATTATTTTTTATGTTTTCTGATTTTATGAGGAAAATTATTAATTATTTTGGTTAGTAATTAATTAAGAATAATTAAAAATAAAACAAGCAAATAAATAAAATATTAAAAGGAAAGAAATAACCAAAGGGGGGTGCTGGGCCCAACTTGAAGGTGAAATCAGCAAATCTCCAAGCCCATTAACGTTGGCCTTTGTTGACTTCTGTGATTCCATATGCGCCTGTTGACCAGAGACCATGGTGGATGTCCAACCTAGGCCCTTGGATTTGATTTGTAGGCCACTTGGCGTTTGAGATCTGGAAGAACATGATGGTCCACGCCTTAAGCTTAGCACTGGTTTTCCTGGAACAAAATAATAATAAGCATTTGGGGGGGACTTGGGATTCGAACCCAGGTCCCAAGGGGTTTTCCACTAGCGTGCTCACCATCTCTACTAACGCGCATGTTTGTTAATTGAATACGAAACAAATATTATATTGAAAAAACATTTAATATGCCTGGAAAATAAAAAAATATGGCGCGCTGTTTAAACCGGCCAATGGGAAGAGGATGCGCAGTCGTCTTCTTCGTTGAAATAACCAAGATTTTTACCTGCGGATTTTATCCGCACCTAAATTCCTAGGTTCATCCCAGAATTCACCCTAGGCCATAGAAATGCAATCCAAAGCCATGGTTGACTTCGTCTCTCCTTCCTGAGCATCCCTGTACCAATTATTTGTCCTAATTTTACATGCATAAAAAACGCCTAAAAAACAAGAACACAAACCCTAGCTTCGGATCTAAGGTTATAGGCCATGAAAACAAAATTGAATAATGCAGGACTGTTGGAAATTGGACGTTAAACATGAATGCACAAATGATTTGGCAAAAAAATGCAAGAACATGGATTCACGATTCCATGTTAAGAGCTATGTTCTTGAGCACTTACAGCGCGATTCTGGTGGTTTCAGGACTTGGTTTCGATTGCTTTAGCTCCACTGGATATCAGGCAAGAGAGCTATGTGTAGATTTTGCTTTGAAAACGCCTCCAATGTGGATTTTGATCTCCAACTTTTCAAGGTTTTTTTTCAGTTTTGGTTTGGCCGTTTCTTGCAGTTTCAGCTCGTATTCTTGATGTGTATGGCTTGTGTGTGTATAAGGGATTGCATTAGGTCAAATCTTGGGCCTCCAATCCATGTGCATTGAAGATTTTGAGATATGATTTGATCACCATTGATAAAGTTTCCAAAAATGTCCAAATCTGATTTTTTTTGCATAACAAAGCTTGATACGAATTTGATTGAGTGTATCATGATATTTGAAAGCTGTAATGATCACAAAGATCTCATTCCATCAATTTTTGGATTTTATTTGAATTAATATTGATTTAAAATGAATTAAATCAATAAAAATTAAATAAAATAGAAAAATTATTGATTGGTCATGAAATTGAATATAGGACACGTGTGTGGTGTGACAAGACCAAATCAAGTGGAAAAAAGTGATCCCTTTTGTCAAAAATTGGAGTTTTGAGGATAGTTGACTTTTGGCAATTTTGGAAAAATGCCCAACTTCAACAATGCATAACTTCTTCAATTTTGAACTTTTGGAAGTTTTCTTGGACTTTTTAGAATCCTTGAGATGTCCTATAACCAACCCGTTTGTTCTCATCTCATTTTGATATTCCATGATCAAGTTATAAGCTTTGGAAAAAAAAAGGTGTTTTTGTTGACTTTCAAAAATGACCTATAATGTCCAAATTTGTAACGTTTTGTGAGAGAATTTCTTGATCTTGGGGTGTGAAGATGGATTGTATTAAATTTCATCCTCTTCAAAATGAGATTTGGATGGTTCATTTCTCATAAAGTATGAGAAAGTTATGCTTGTTCAAAGTTGAGTTAACTTTTCCTGCAAAACCCTAATTTAGCAACTTTTGAATCTTGATGAATCTTGAGCAATCCTTGATGAATCATGATAAAACTTTGATCAAATGATGAATTATCCTTCAAAATGAGAATGTTGACAAAAAATCTTGAGGTTTGACTGTATTTGGGTCACAGTTGACTTTTGCCTTAGCACAGTCGATTTTTGGGCTTCTTGAGCAATTGACTGACCAAACTTTCTCTGCAAGGCTTGAAATTTGACATGGATGAACTTGAGAACATATTAGGACATTGGGGATAATTTGAGACCATTTGGATGTAAGGACCTTGATGTAACACAAAACCCTAATTTTGAATTGACTGCCTTAGGAGATGATTTGACTGTCCAACTCTTGAGCCATCTTGAACAACTTTGAGATGATTCTTGACATGTCTTGAGAAATATGGGAGGGAAAATTTTGGGGTACAACAGTTGCCCCTGTTCAATTTTCTTAGACCTAAGGATATAGATTGGCTTTCGGGCCTTTCGTGATTCGATGGTGGAAGATAATTGAACACTAGTGTGCCCAGAAATTTGCACTCGCATGGTGTAGTATCAGCATTGTGATGTCGGGAATGGGCTTACAGATGCCATTTGGAAATTGTTGATAGGTGGTTTTGTCTTTGTTGATGGATTGTCTTTTTTGATGGGGTGTCTCCTTTGACGAGTCGTCTCTATTGACGGGTTGTCTCCCTTGACAGGTTGTCTCTATTGACGGGTTGTCTCTATTGACGGGTTGTCTCCATTGACGAGTTGTCTCCATTGACAGGTTGTCTCTATTGACGGGTTGTCTCCATTGACGGGTTGTCTCTATTGACAGGTTGTCTTCATTGACGAGTTGTCTCCATTGACAGGTTGTCTCTATTGACGGGTTATCTCCATTGACGAGTTGTCTCCATTGACAGGTTGTCTCTATTGAAGGGTTGTCTCTATTGACGGGTTGTCTCCATTGACGGGTTGTCTCTATTGACGGGTTTTACCTCAGAAAAATCTTTAGGAATTGATTTAGCTGATTTTGTCTCCATTGACTGGCTTTGCCTCAGAAAAATCTTTAGGAATCGATTTAACTGATTTTGTCTCCATTGACTGGCTTTGCCTCAGAAAAATCTTTAGGAATCTATTTAACTGATTTTGTCTCCATTGACTGGCTTTGCCTCAGAAAAATCTTTAGGAATCGATTTAACTGATTTTGTCTCCATTGACTGGCTTTGTCTCCTTTGATTGAATTTGTCTCCTTTGACAAAACTGAGAATTTAACTGCATCTTTCCTGAAAGGTAAAGGTCAGTCATATGGAATGCATGATATGGATCAAGCAATGATGTTCTCAACCTAAATGAGATTGTATGGTATGATGCGTATATGCATGTATCATGATGTATGGACATGTAATGTTTTAGCTGGGGAAAATAAATCCCGGAGCTGCTGAGAATAGAGTTGAATTCTTCGTTTCCGCTGGAGATGATGAACGAAGATGACTATGAAGATAAACCTGCAGGAGGAGATGACTCCGTTGGGGAATAAACTGATGAAGAGATTACTCCGTGGGGAATTACCCTGTGGGGAAGAGATGTTCTGCCGAGGATTTTTAACGATAAACTCCGCTGGGGATTCCGCTGATAAACTCTGTTAGGGATTTTAATGATGAACTCCGCTGGGGATGGATTACTGTTGCTGGTGATATTGAATCTATTGAGGATTGAATTCCTGCTTGGTGAAAGGAAAGAACTTCGCTGGGGATGATCTTTCAATTGCGACTTGCTAGGGATAAGCTTCCAGAGTCTACTGGGGATGAATGATTCAACTTCGTTGGGGAAGCTTTTTAGACTGTGCTGGGAAAATGGCTCCACTGGGGTATCTTGCATTCTGCCGGGGAACATTCTTATACTCCATTTGAAGAATATTAAGATTGTCGGGGATGCTCTTATACTTGTTAGAGAATATCTTTATACTCCGTTGGGGAATATTAAGATCTTTTGGGGATACCAAGCCTTTGTAGGGCTGATGGTAGATTAACTCTGCTTGGGGAGAGTATTGTTGATTCGTCCGTAGTTTCAAGTCTCAGCTGGGAGAGCTACCATTACTGCCTTATTCTGCGGGGAGTGAAGGTACCGTAGCCATATTCTTCAGTTGGATCTACCTTGTACCTGGTGGACAAAGCAACTACACAGCTTGGGCATTTCTTATGCCCCTGTTTCTGATATTACCAGTAATTCATCTTTCGTTTCGCATGTAAATATTTATGATCAACAATTAATGTCAAATGCATATATCAACAATGAACATTGGACGTTCTTTGCAAAACAAAACAGATAAAGGAAAAACAGCTTGAAATTTCTGAAAATGAATTTGTATTGATTTTGAAGTTTGGCCCGAAAATAGGCGTTTTTGTACAAGAGGCTGACGTCCTAGTAAGAGAACGCCATCGAACAAATAGAATTTATACAATTTGTGAAAAGGAAACCAAACAGCTATGTGAATAATCCCACTGGGTTCCAACTCTGCTATTGCCTTTATATCTTCAAGCATCTCATCACTTTGCTTCTTAGTTAAAGATGAATCTGATTGATTAGTGTCGTCCGAGCTTGATAGTCGATACCGAAGTCTGGATGCGAGGTGATCCAATGAGACATAGTGTTATGCTTTGATCCCTAACTTTTGCCTGGACTGCCCTTTCGGGTTTTCAGTCCATCGGGATACCCATTTTTGCCCAAGCCGCCTTTTCAGGTTTTCGACTTGCCGGGTGTACAGATTTTTTTATTTTCATCCCTTATTTTTGCCCGAACCCTTTTGGTTCGCCGGGAAGCCCTTATTTTTTCCTAGGCCAGTCAACCTAGCGGGTCTTTGATTATGCGTAGTATCTTTTTACTATGTCTGCATTGACGGGGTGAGGAAGGTCGTCACCATCATGGTGGTTAGAATCATAGCTCCTCCTGAGAAAATGTTCCTAACCATAAATGGCCCTTCATAAGTAGGGGTCCATTTTCCCCTGGGATCCCCTTGAGGTAGGATAATTTGCTTGATTACCAGATCCCCAACTTGATACTCTTGTCGTCTAACTTTCTTGTTCAATGCCTTGATCATCCGTTTTTGATACGTCTGACCATGAAAAATAGCAGTAAGTCTCTTTTTGTCAATTAGGTTCAGCTGATCAAGTCGGGTATGAATCCAGTCGTCTTCGCTTAAACCTGCATCCTTCATGATCCGAAGAGAGGGTATCTGAACTTCAATAGGCAAGAATGCCTCCATGCCATAAACCAAAGAATAGGGTGTTGCCCCTGTTGACGTTCGTGCTGAGGTACGGTACCCATGAAGAGCAAATGGTAACATCTCGTGTCAGTCTTTGTATGTCACTGTCATCTTCTGCACGATCTTCTTAATGTTCTTATTTGATGCTTCGACAGCCCCATTCATCTTCGGCCGGTAGGGAAAAGAGTTATGATGTTGTATCTTGAATTGCTCGCAGAGCTCATTGATCATCTTGTTGTTGAGATTGGTGCCATTGTCCATAATGATCCTCTCTGGTACACCGTATCGACAGATCAGATTGTGCCGAATGAATCGTGCCACGACGTTCTTGGTTACGGTAGCAAAGGAAGCTGCTTCAACCCACTTTGTAAAGTAATCTATCGCTACCAGGATGAAACGATGCCCGTTGCATGCCGTAGGTCTGATCTCGCCGATCATATCAATGCCCCACATTGCAAAAGGCCAAGGCGTTGTCAGAACATTTAGAGGAACTGGAGGTATGTGCACCTTATCAGCATAGACCTGGCACTTGTGACAAGTCCGAGAATGCTGATATCAGTCGGCTTCCATTGTGGACCAGTAATATCCTGCCCGGAGGATTTTCTTTGCCATGGTATGTCCACTGGAATGAGTTCTGAAAGTACCTTCATGCAGCTCTGCCATGATCCTTTCTGCTTCAATCTTATCCACACAACACAGTAAGGTCCAATCATGGTTACGTTTGTAAAGAATGCCATTGCTGATGAAGAACTTCACCGCGAACCTCCTCAGAAACTTCTTGTCATTAACAGATGCACCCTCCGGGTATTCTTGAGCTTCAAGGTACCTCTTCACCTCATGATACCAGGGCTTTCCTGTTACTTCTTCAGTCTCAAGATCACAGCAATGTGCAGGTTCGTCCAATCTTTCAATGATAATCTGGGGAGCTTCGTTGTCCCAATTGACTTTGAACATAGAAGACATCGTAGCCAGCGCGTCCGCTAATTGATTCTCCTCTCTGGGGAAATGTTCAAAGGTGATCTCCTCGAAATGGGGAAGAAATGTCAACACATACTCCTTGTAAGGAATAAGATTTGGGTGTTTCATATCCCACTCGCCTTTGATCTGACTGATCACGAGAGCGGAATCTCCGAAGACACTTAGAAACTTAATCCTTAGGTCAATTGCTGCTCAAAGACCCATGATGCATGCTTCATACTCCGCCATGTTGTTGGTGCAGTTGAAACATAGTCGGGCGGTAAACGGAGTATGAGAGACTTTAGGAGATATGATCACAGTGCCAATGCCATTACCCAAAGCGTTCGAAGCTCCATCAAAGTACATAGACCATCGGGATCCTTCCTCAGGTCCTTCATCTGGTCCCGGTGTCTCACAGTCAATTATCAACATGATATTCTCATCCGGGAATTCAAAGTTCATAGACTGGTAATCATCCACTGCCTGATGTGCCAAATGGTCTGCCAATACACTTCCCTTGATTGCCTTTTCCGTCGTATACTGGATGTCGTATTCAGTCAGGATCATCTGTCATCTTGCTATTCTTCCGAACAAGGCGGGCTTTTCGAAGATATATTTGATTGGATCCATCTTTGAGATCAACAGAGTAGTGTGAGTCAACATATACTGTCTCAGCCAGCGAGCAGCCCATGCCAAAGTGCAACAAGTTTTCTCGAGCAGTGAGTATCGGGTCTTACAGTTGGTAAACTTTTTGCTAAGGTAATAAATAGCATGCTCTTTTCGGCCAGACTCGTCATGTTGACCCAGCACACACCCCATTGAGTTATCGAGCACTGTCAAGTATAAGATCAAAGGTCTCCTTTCAACTGGTGGCATCAGAATAGGAGGCCCTTGGAGATACTCTTTGATCCTTTCAAAAGTGGTCTGGCATTCATCGTTCCAACGTACCACTTGATCTTTCTTCATTAGCTTGAAGATTGGTTCACAAGTAGCAGTTAGGTGCAAGATGAATCGGGAAATGTAGTTCAGTCGTCCTAGAAAGCCTCTGACTTCTTTCTTTGTTCTGGGAGCTAGCATCTCTTGTATACCTTTCACCTTGGCAGGGTCCACTTGAATACCTTTGTCGCTTACAATAAAACCTAGCAGCTTACCATACCTCACCCCGAAGGTTCACTTGTTCTGGTTCAATCTCAGCTTGTACAACTTCAGCCTGT
Organism: Vicia faba; assembly: GCA_948472305.1. NCBI lineage: Eukaryota > Viridiplantae > Streptophyta > Magnoliopsida > Fabales > Fabaceae > Vicia > Vicia faba. Next base: position 318,093,634 of record OX451736.1, on the reverse strand, counting down.
CAAATAGCTTCTGCAGATGGTCAAGGTGTTCCTCCTCAGTCTGGGACCTTGCAATCATATCGTCGACATATACTTCAATCTCATGATGGATCATGTCATGAAACAAAGCAACCATGGCACGCTGATATGTTGCCCCAACGTTCTTCAACCCAAAAGGCATGACCTTGTAGCAAAAGGTACCCCACTGAGTAACAAAGGTGGTCTTCTCCATGTCTTCGGGAGCCATTTTGATCTGATTATAACCGGAGAACCCGTCCATAAAGGAGAATACCTTGTACTGAGCAGTGTTGTCAACCAGAACGTCGATGTGAGGTAAAGGGAAATCATCCTTGGGGCTTGCCATGTTCAAATCCCTGTAATCAACACACATTCGGACCTTACCATCTTTCTTCGGCACTGGAACCACATTGGCCACCCACTGAGGGTAAGAAGTAACTGCTAGAAAGCCGGCGTCAAACTGTTTCATAACCTCAGCCTTGATTTTCTCAGACATCTCTGGGCGCATACGGAGAGCCTTCTGTTTCACTGGGGGACAGTCTTCCTTGGTAGGCAAGCGATGAACCACAATGTCAGCATCCAAACCAGGCATATCTTCATAAGACCAGGCAAAGATTTCAACGTAATCACGCAGCATCTGAATCAACCGTTGCTTCACACTAAGCTCCAGATTTGCACCAATCTTGACTTCCTTCTTATCTATCTCAATACCCAGATTCACTGATTCTACCGGCTCTTCATGTGGTTGAATAGCCCTCTCTTCCTAGAGCAACAGTCTTGCAAGTTCACCAGGAACTTCGCAATCATCTTCACCTTCGTCTTCGGCTAAGTTGATCGGATTTTCGAAGTCATAACTGGCAGTAGCAGAGTCGTTACCAGTGAGATCCAGAATGGATGTGGACCTGTATATGTGAGTGTGTGTAAAATAGCTGTTTTGCAATATATAATAAAGAAAAACAAGGAGCGCAAAATTTGAAATGCAAAAAACGTCCAATGCTTTTATTAATGATATATGGAAATGACACACAAAAGCCCTCACAAATGAAGCCACAGTGCCCCGGTTAAGACATCGGGCCATAAAGTTTCAAAACATTGTTTATTACAAATTCAAAACAAAAAGTTCATTATTGGATAACAAAAGTAATAGGGATGAAGTCCTTTGCTGTCCAATTGCTTGGTCCACCGTCGGTCGTAGGATAGATCCAACTGTCGAATTCAGACTCTTCCACATCATTTTCAATGGCATTTACTCCCGAGTTGCTAATGAACACGGGAGGTCTTCCGATTCGTGCACTTCGAACAGCCCTTTGAGCTTCTGCAGTGAAACCCAAACCAAACTTGTTAGTCTTCTTTGTAAAATCAGGAAGTCGGCCCCGATTTTCACACTCACCCTTCTCAATAACAGCCCGGACATCTTTTAAGGAAGCCATCTTCATAGGAGAATCTTAAACCACAGTCTCAGCTGATGCCATTGTCTGGGGAACCTCTTCGAAGTGCTGAAACAGGGTCTCAATGAACTCCCCATCCATTTCTACATATCGGAACGAGTTGAGGTGGCTGACCATGTACTCTTCCTCTCCTTGAACTGTCACAATCTTCCCTTTGACCGGGTACTTCAGCTTCTGATGGAGTGTGGAGGTTACGGCCCCGACTTTATAGATCCATGGACGACCCAACAAACAAGAGTAGGATGGCCGAATGTCCATCACATAGAACGTAGAGTTGAAGATCTGAGAACCAACCTTGATCGGGATATCAACCTCTCCATGCACCATCCTTTTAGACCCATCAAAGGCCCTGACAACAATGTTACTTGGTTTTAGCTCCACCCCTTTGCAATCCAACCGGTCTAGAGATTTTTTGGGAAAGACATTCAATGAGGAACCAGTATCAACCAATACATGTGCAAGAGTAGTGCCCCTGCATTCAATGGAGACATGCAGGGCATCGTTATGATTTTTCCCCTTGGCTGTCAAGTCGGCGTCCGAGAAACCCAACCCATTATCAACAGTCAAATTAGCCACACAATCTGTAAACTGATCAGCTGATGTCTCTTGTGGCACGTGGGCAGTTTTCAAGAAGGTAATCAGAGCCTTGGCATGGGCCTCTGAGCACAACAACAATGACAACATAGAAATCTTATACGGGGTCTGCCCCAGCTGTTCAACTACGTTGTAATCGCTCTTCTTAATAATCTTCAGAATCTCTTCCATCTCCTGTTTGGAAGCTTCAACAGTAATTGTCTTCGGTGCCTCCGTCTGGGCAGGCACATCAATGGTGATCCCTTTGCCCCGAGCATCAGATGACTCGGCGACAGGGGTAAGAATAGGAACTTGATCAGGAATGGCAGTAGGTACACTTCTAGGTGTAATAACAACAGGTCTTCGGGCTGTTGGTGGAGCAATATCAGGTGAGAAAAGTCTTCCGCTGCGGGTGACTTTAACAAGTTCAGTAATGTTGCTGATGCCAGTATCAGCATCCAACTCTTGCTTAACTCCATGAAAATAAACATCAGCCCCATAGTGCCAAGGGACAGCTTTATTAGAGGTGTAGGGGATGGGCCCCGGAACAGTGATGATCACAGGTGCGATCTTTGGAATAGATGTAATTCTAACAGGCTTCCTCGAGGGAGTCTTGGAAGAATTGTTGAAAATGGTAATAATGGCAACTTCTTCAGAATGAACTGAGGGAACAACAGTCTTCTCAAATAGGATCTCTTTACTATCCATCAAGTTTTGGATACCTGACTTCAAGAATGGGCAACCGGTAGGTAAAATAGAACACATATGGCAATCTTCGTCGCAGCCCGGAAATAAACCGGCTAGCAAAAGGTTCTTCTTCACAGTCAACAGAGGGGTAACAATTTCATCCACAGAAACCACAAACAAGTCTTCTTCTAGAGCATTTACTCCATGCTTGGGCATGGGAGCAGTCACAACATTAGGCCTCTCGGGCGCCTCGAACTCAATCTCCTTCGCATCAATTAAGTCTTGTATCTTATTTTTCAAACTCCAACAATCATCTGTATTATGCCCCGGGCTATCGGAGTGATAAGAACAGCGGGCGTTAGGGTTATACCTTGGTGACGTTGTATTTGAATTCTTTGGGGCTTCCCTTAGAGTCACCAGATTAGTCTTCAGCAACTGTGGCAGAATCTGAGATAAGGTCATGCTGAGACGAGTGAATTGCCTCTTAGGTCTCTCGTCCTTTTGTTGATTGTTGTACTGAGGAGCACCAACAGGTTTTGAAATAACAACCGTATTGACAGCTTGGCGGTGTTCAGGTCTATTCTGTCTTCTTGCACTGTAGACAGCACTGGACTATTTCTTAAACGACTTCTTCTCGGTGCTTGATGAAGCACCCTTCTGTATCTTACCAGCCTTAATATCAACCTCAATCCTCTCACCAGTCAAAATAAGATCTGTAAACCCAGATGAAGAGCTTCCAATCAAGTGGTTGAAAAATGGACCAGACAGGGTCCCCAAAAACATGTCAACAAGTTCCCGATCAGCTAAGGGCGGTTGTACCCTTCCGGCGAGGTCTCTCCACTTTTGAGCATAATCTTTAAATCCTTCACCCATTCCCATTGACATACCCTGGAGTTGGGTATGCGTAGGAGCGAGGTTGGAGTTGTACTGATATTGCCTGTAGAATGCAGTAGCCAAATCTTCCCAACTGTGGATACTGACTCCGTCCAACTGATAGAACCACTCAAGTTAAGTCTCTGAGAGATTGTCTTGAAAGAAATGGATCCATAAGTTCTTATCAGCAGTGTAAGGCTGGATCTTCCTCACATATCACCGAAGGTGCAGCTTCGGACAGGAAACTCCGTCATACTTGGCAAAGGCTGGTGCCTTAAATTTATGGGGAATCACCACCCCAGATGATAGACCTAGATCTCCGAAGTCCATACCGGGCACCTTCTGAATTTCCATAGCGCTCAAACGGTCTTCCAGTTGTTTGTACTTATCCTCAGCAGGAGGATATTGTTCTTCATCGTAGTCCATCTCGTTGTCGGAGACCACAGGGCTAGGAGCCCTCCTTTCTTGTGGACTATCTTTCCCTCCAGATGAGGTGGTCAGATCAACTTCATTCTGTAGCCTGTTCCCAAACCTGTGCCCTGTGTTGAACAGGATGGTCCTCTTCTTCTTCTTCTTCTTCTTCTCTTTCAGAATCAAGGTCTTCAAGTCTTGCTGACCCTTAGCTAGATTCATGAACAGCTCTTGAAATTGGGCATTTTGGGCCTGGAGGGCCTTGATAGTTTGCTCAGTTGAAGGTTCAGTAGACATGATGATTACTAAAATAAACAGCGAAGAAGATAAGAGACCTGTAAAGGGTACCTGTTTATGAAGTGCATGGGATGAAATGCGTATGATTTATGATTTCAAAGACAATCGGGATTCAAATTCGTAAACAAGAAAGGAAACACACTTTATTAGTTTTAAACTTCAAAATTTAAATTGTTCAATAAATTTCCCTTAAGGCGTTACAAGAATGGAAATACTGAAAAGTAAAATAAAAACTGGAAAAGAAATCATCAAAGGTCCATCAATGCTCCCATGGTCTCTTCTTATCAGTGCGGACATAGTCGTTGAGAATCCGCTCGTTCTCCAACTGCCTAGTCAACCTCTGGATCTTCTGCTCCTGCTCGTTGAACTTCTCCCAATAAGAATCTCGTTCTTCCTGCATTTGCATCCAAGATCTCTTCAGTGCCCCAATGTCAGTGGGCATATAAGGATGGAGAATGGTTGGAAGAACCCCTTCTTCATTAGCAACTTCAAGAGTGACAGGTCGGACGGCTTCATATGGCATACCCAGCTTTTGGGCACGGATACGGACCCATCTGAGATATGGCTCCATTGGGAGAGAAGTCTTTGGCCCCAGCTCATGTGGATTAGATTGGTGAACTCTGTCCCAAGCCCTGATGAATCTACGACGTTGCTCGTCGCTATCCCCTTGAAAATCAAAGATGATATGAGGCATCAGCATCTCATGAGGTCCTTCTCTTCTGGCTCTTCCAAACTGATGGAGAGCTAAGCATGGGTTGTAAGAAATTTCCCCATGGGTTCCTAGCAGTGGAACATTAGGGTACTCCCCACAGCGATCAATGATAGTCGCCTCATCCATACCTTTGAGAGTCCAGATAATGTCATTATGAGAAAGAGACATCACCCTATAAGCCCAACCCATTCCTTCTTTGTTCTTCAATACTGACTTAGGGAGGTGAGAAATAAACCACCTCGACAATAGAGGAGCACAACACATCAAGGTTCCTCGCTTTCAGGCAGTACGAGCATAGAGCTGATGAAGAATGTCACCCAAGAGAGTGGGTACAGGATTCTGAGAGATGAAGATCTTTATGGCATTCACATCAACAAAAGTGTCGGGATTCGGAAACAATACCAAGCCATAAATTAGAAGAGCCAGAATATCCTCGAACGCCTTAAAGTCTAGGCTATCCCAGAAGTAGCTAGCCTTGCCAACCAAGAACTTAGTCAGAAATCCTTTTGCTCCACTCCTAGTCTCCCAATTAGCCATTACCTCCTCTTTAGTCAAATGAAGGGCTGCAGCAATTTCTTCGGGCCTAAGGGTCTTCTCCCAACCAGTAAACGGAGTCTGCTCCAAAACAGAGATACCGAGCAGCTCAGAGAACTCTTCTAGGGTAGGAACCAGCTAGAAGTCCTGGAAAGTAAAACAATAGTACAGCGGATCATAGAATTGGACCAGGACACTCATCATCTGCTCGTCCAATTTGGAGGTGACCAAACTGAGAAGAGAACCATGCCTCCTGATGAAGGAAGTAGTGTTAGGCATCTTGGCAACCAACTCTTTAAGCAAGGTAGGTACTTGGACAAAGTTGATCCGGATGGTATTCTTAGGCATGGGCATCATGATGACCTACAAAACAGAGCAAAGATGAATCCCTCATGTCTTTGAAATAGGTTAGTCCTTATGCAAGATGTATGCAATGCTATGATGTCATGATGTCATAATAAAGGCACACCATAAGTATCCATAAAAAGAAAACATGGTAAAGGCACACAAGTCACACTGAGAGCCCTTAGATTTCAGGCTGGCATGGAGCTTAGGTACTACCCTCTTTCAGTTCAGTTGGTTTAAACCTGTCCTAAAAATAGTAACCGGGTTCTAGAGGATCTCAATATCACTGACTACCCTCAATCGGTCATAATTCCAGTTTAGCAACCTTTTCTTGCGGCCGGAATCATCGCGAGAGTTTAGTCTCAATGAGTGTAGCATACTGCTACTGTTCTAGGCCAAGTTGGTCAATTTAAGGTTCTAAGGTCAGTTGGTGCTTAATGACCCCTTAGAAGACCCATATTCTCCTCGTTCCAACACAAGGGATATCGGTACAGACTAAAGAGCCACACCAACGTAGCTACTGCTTCAACCGTGTCGGTCTACGCCGGACAGTTCCCTCACAGTTTATTGCTACTTACCTAAAGGGTTCCCCCAGATCCGGGTTAGGATCTATAGAACTCCGATACAAGCCCATAAAATTAAAGCATACAAAACATACAATTGAAAACACAATGATCTAATCCTAAGGTACACCTCACTTATAATATTTCCCCAGCAGAGTCGCCAGTTTTGTGATACGGTGGGAATATAACTGACTATTTCTGGAATGCTGGTTCACGTTTTGCGTTTGTTTTCGCAAAATGTCGCGGTAAGCAAGAGTCGCCACCGTCTTTTATTTTATCCAACAAGGAAAGGAAAAAAGCACAGAAAAAATCCTTTTTCGAGATGTTTCTCGGGTTCGGGAGGTAGATTATAGAAAGGGAAGGTGTTAGCACCCTTTCTATCTGTGGTTATCCACGGGCTCTTAGGTACTTGCTCAAAGTGTTTTGAAAATTTTGCTTTTCTTTGTGTTTGTGGGTTTGAAAAGAGTTTTTGTTTAAAAGGAGTGTAAGTGCGAAAAGTTTTATTTTGTTTTAAAAGGAGCAAGTACTTAAGAACCATCTACCTACTCGAAAAGGGAATTAAACTGTGCAAATGTCCTTTAGACAATGCTAGCCCATTATTGATGAGTAGGTAGCATCGTCGTTGGAGTTTTCGAGTCAATTCGATTAAGGGACGTGTGGTCACTAAAGCAATGTTATGACGCCTTAGCGGTAACCCTAATATCCTAGATCATTTTTCCGAGGCAACCGTTTTGAGGCAACTATGATCTTTGGACAAGAGGGTGACCTCTAAAACTTCCTATACTCAATGACCATGTTCGAGGCAACCAAGTGAGGTGTACCCTAAGAGTGGCATGTGCAAGTGTGTTACTTCGGTTAATTTTTATCTGTACATGTCATGGGTGAGCTATATTGATTTTAAGTTAAGGATTGATCTTGTCATGCATTGCATAGTTATCAAACATCTAACAGTTTATAGTTGCGGAATTTAAATTGCGGAAATTAAATCTAAACTATTACAAGGCGTCGGGTATTTACATCGCCAAAAACAACCCTTTAATTTAAATTGCGGAAAATAAAAGAAAGCGATAAAATAAAGTCTTAATTAAAGCTATTACATTCCGGAAGCAGGTACAATAACAAGACAAAATTGATCGCGTGCGAAGAAAATTAAATCGGCGCATTTTTAGGGTTTTGACCCTTTTTTTATTAAAGAAAGCATGTTTTTTTTTGTTATTTTGAATTTAAAGAAATTAAAACTAAGTTAATTAATTAATTAAATGAAAAATATATTTTTGGATTTTTAATATTTAAGGAAATAAAATAAAAATGATTAAAATTATTAAAAACCTAATTCTACATTAATTTTAATTTATTGCAAAAAATATTAAAATTGTCCCTAATTAAAACTAAATTAATTGATTAAAGTTTATTTACAAAATAATGAAATAATGAAATTAATAAAAATATTATTTTTTATGTTTTCTGATTTTATGACGAAAATTATTAATTATTTTGGTTAGTAATTAATTAAGAATAATTAAAAATAAAACAAGCAAATAAATAAAATATTAAAAGGAAAGAAATAACCAAAGGGGGGTGTTGGGCCCAATTTGAAGGTGAAATCAGCAAATCTCCAGGCCCATTAACGTTGGCCTTTGTTGACTTCTGTGATTCCATATGCGCCTGTTGACCAGAGACCATGGTGGATGTCCAACCTAGGCCCTTGGATTTGATTTGTAGGCCACTTGGCGTTTGAGATCTGGAAGAACATGATGGTCCACGCCTTAAGCTTAGCACTGGATTTCCTGGAACAAAATAATAATAAGCATTTGGGGGGACCTAGGATTCGAACCCAGGTCCCAAGGGGTTTTCCACTAGCGTGATCACCATCTCTACTAACGCGTCTGTTTCTTAATTGAATACGAAACAAATATTATATTGAAAAAACATTTAATATGCCTGGAAAATAAAAAAATATGGCGCGCTGTTTAAACCGGCCAATGGGAAGAGGACGCGTAGTCGTCTTCTTCGTTGAAATAACCAGTTTTTTTACCTGCGGATTTTATCCACAGCTAAATTCCTAGGTTCGTCCCAGAATTCACCCTAGGCCATAGAAATGCAATCCAAAGCCATGGTTGACTTCGTCTCTCCTTCCTGAGCATCCCTGTACCAATTATTTGTTCTAATTTTACCTGCATCAAAAACGCCTAAAAAACAAGAACACAAACCCTAGCTTCGGATCTAAGGTTATAGGCCATGAAAACAAAATTGAATAATGCAGGAATGTTGGAAATTGGACGTTAAACATGAATGCACAAACGATTTGGCAAAAAAAATGCAAGAACATGGATTCACGATTCCATGTTCAGAGCTATGTTCGTGAGCACTTACAGCAGGATTCTGGTGGTTTCAGGACTTGGTTTCGATTGCTTTAGCTCCACTGGATATCAGGCAAGAGAGCTATGTGGAGATTTTGCTTTGAAAACGCCTCCAATGTGGATTTCGATCTCCAACTTTTCAAGGTTTTTTTCAGTTTTGGTTTGGCCGTTTCTTGCAGTTTCAACTTGTATTCTTGATGTGTATGTCTTGTGTGTGTATAAGGGATTGCATTAGGTCAAATCTTGGGCCTCCAATCCATGTGCATTGAAGATTTTGAGATATGATTTGATCACCATTGATAAAGTTTCCAAAAATGTCCAAATCTAATTTTTTGTGCATAACAAAGCTTGATACGAATTTGATTGATTGTATCATGATATTTGAAAGCTATAATGATCACAAAGATCTCATTCCATCAATTTTTGGATTTTATTTGAATTAATATTGATTTAAAATGAATTAAATCAATAAAAATTAAATAAAATAGACAAATTATTGACTGGTCATGAAATTGAAGATAGGACACGTGTGTGGTGTGACAAGACCAAATCAAGTGGAAAAAAGTGGGCCCTTTTGTCAAAAATTGGAGTTTTGAGGATAGTTGACTTTTGACAATTTTGGAAAAATGCCCAACTTCAACAATGCATAACTTCTTCAATTTTGAGTTTTTGGAAGTGTTTCTTGACTTTTTAGAAACCTTGAGATGTCCTATAACCAACCCTTTTGGTCTCATATCATTTTTATATTCCATGCTCGAGTTATAAGCTTTGCAAAAAAAGGTGCTTTTGTTTACTTTCAAAAATGACCTATAATGTCCAAATTTGTAACTTTTTGTGAGAGTATTTATGGATCTTGGGGTGTGAATATGGATTGTAGGAAATTGAATCCTCTTAAAAATGAGCTTTGTATGGGTCATTTCTCATAAAGTATGAGAAAGTTACGCTTGGTCAAAGTTGAGTTGACTTTTCCTGCAAAACCCTAATTTAGCAACTTTTGAATCTTGATGAATCTTGAGCAATCCTTGATGAATAAGATCAACCCTTGATCAAATGATGAATTATCCTTCAAAATGAGAATGTTGACAAAAAATCTTGAGGTTTGACTGTATTTGGGTCACAGTTGACTTTTGCCTTAGCACAATCGATTTTTGGGCTTCTTGAGCAATTGACTGACCAAACTTTCTCTGCAAGGCTTGAAATTTGACATGGATGAACTTGAGAACATATTAGGACATTGGGGAGCATTTGAGACCATTTTGATGTAAGGACCTTGATGTAACACAAAACCCTAATTTTGAATTGACTGCCTTAGGAGATGATTTGACTGTCCAACTCTTGAGCCATCTTGAACAACTTGGAGATGATTCTTGACATGTCTTGAGAAATATGGGAGGGAAAATTTTGGGGTACAAAACTCGATATTTATACGTAGTCCTCGAGATCAATATCTGGGGGAATTCCCTATTATTACTGCAAGTAAAAATAGTACACTTGTTATTTTTACTATCAACCGTATTTCTTCGGCACTGGAACAATATTTTCAATCCACAGAGGATAGAGATAAATTTCAAGAAACCCACATCAAACTGTTTCTGAACCTCCTCTTTGATCTTTTTAGACATCTCAGGATGAGTTCTTCTTTAAGCGACAATTTATGCATGACAATATTTGTATCTAGCCCAGGCATGTCTTCATAAGACCAAGCAAAGATGTCAACATACTCACAGAGCATTTCAATCAATCTTCGCTTGACACCATCTTCCAATGCTGCCCCCAATCTTGACTTCTTTTCAGACCTCCTCGGTATCCAAGTTGATCACTTCAATAGTCTCTTGGTGCGGCATAATGACCTTTTATTCTTACCTCAACAATCATACTAGCTCTTCGGGAAGTTCACAATCTTCTTCAACTTCTTCATCAGCTTGATAGATTGCATTTTCAAAGTTACAATGAGCCATAGTAGAATCGTTTTCGACAAAATCTGGGATTAATGGGGGCCAATATCTGCACGATTATGATTTTGTTTTTATTTTAGTTGAAGATTTAAAAAGGAAAATAAAAACACATTGCCAGTTTGTTTTGAAAAATAAATAGAAAGACAAGGAGCGAAATATTTGAATGCAAAAAGACATTCTTCATTGATGATAATTTTGAAATTGAAAATATTGTGGCCCTACAACATGATAAATATGTATTAGGAAGAATGTAGTATTTATTGCACGATAAAAATAAAAGAAAATTACTCTTCATAGCGGGTGACTTCGATGATGTCTTCAGCAAACCAATTGACAGGCTCTTGACCTGGAACAGTAGGACGAATCGGTTTGTCCATTTCACAATCACTACCATTCCTCGCTCACAGCATGAGCTTCCTCATGGATAACACCACCACTGAAAAATTTGATCAGAGGAGGAATACCTTGAATCTTTAGAACGGTAACCGGTGCGCTTCATCCAGCCACGAAGCCTAAACCCTTTTTATTTTTCCGTGTAGGGAGATCCAACACTATGCCCCAACCTTCAGGATAGCCAAACTCTACAACTGTCTGATCTTATTAGTATTATGCCATAGAGACTTCTTACTTTTTAACCTCCTGACGAGGAATTCTGATAACATGTACGGTTTAAAATGCTTGGCATTGAGTCTCATGTATCTCACCTTCAATTTTAACATAGAGGAAAGTACTCAGATGGATGACAATATAGTCCTCTTCACCATAAATGATGATCACTTTTCCATTAACCATGAATTTCAACTTTTGATGCAAAGTAGAAGTTATAACACCGGCCCCATGGATCCACGGGTGCCCTAGCAAGCAGCAATAAAAAGGATTGATATCCATGATAAAGAAAGTCGTGTTGAAGACCTGAGGACCTATATTGATAGGCAAATCAACTTCTCCAAACACAGTTCTCTTTGACATGTCAAACGTCTTAACCACCAAATCATTGGGCCTCAGCACAAGACCTTTGTAATCCAACTTCATAAGAGAAGACTTTGGCAGAACATTGAGATATGACCAGGTGTCCACCAACGTACAGGATAAGGTAGTCTTTGCAATCACCATTGAGATGTGCAGCGCCTTATTATGTTTCCTCCCCTCAAGAGGTAAATTGAAATTTGTGAAACTGATGTTGTGTATTATCAAAAGAAGTATTTTGTATATCGTATCCACATAGACTGGAGTGATATTACTAACACTTGGATTACCAATATCCTTGAAGTTAAAGTACGAGTAAGATAGGATAACTGAAAAGTAACGAAAATACGAAAAATAGCATATAACGAAAATGACGTAAGTAAAAGGTTTTATGGGAGATAATCTTGCAGGGATGGGTTTTCCTCTACCATCACATATGTGTCTTATTGATTACTTGCATTAGTTCTGTTTACATTCATATTTCCATGTACTATGTTAAAACCATATGTATGTCTACACAATAGTTTTACGATTTTCCTCGGTTTGTTTAGTTGACGATATCTCAATCAATTAAACAAATCGATTACTCATAGGCTCAAGTATTTGATATGGATCTTAAACCTAATTCTATGTCTAGAAATTAGTATTTAAGTGATTCTTATCTTTTGTTCTTGAATTCAAATGCAATTTTCATTAACAATTGGATTCATTAAAATTTAGCACTATAAAGAAGATAGAATCAATAATCATTAAAACATTCTTTATTTTAAAAGCATAATCGAATAGGATACATACGATTTGGTAGAGTATTCCAATCCATAGAAAGAGAGAGTTTAGCTATCCATGCTCATGGTAGCTTGCACAAAAAGGAAGAGTTGGAGATGAATGAGCATCAATGATGATTCCTCGATCTTTGATGCATATCCATCTTGTATCTTCGATTCCCTCTCCTAACTATCTATTACAACCTTTTTGTATTTAACTAATATCAACTGTAATTTCTAAAAAACCAGATCTCCCTCTGCAACTGATCTTGGTCCCTTTTATAGATTTCCTGGCTGCCTGAGTTTGCTGAGCGAACCATACTTTGCTTCGCGAGGCCTCTGTTTCTTCTGATTTAAGTTTTTATCTTGCAACTTGTCTTCTGAGGCCGCCAAAGTTCGCTTCACGATATAATCATCGCTTCTCAAATTCTCTTACTTCAGCTTTAAGGAATCAGAACTTTGGACTTTGCTCTTCCTCGCTTCCAGCAAACTTTAGAATTTTTGCTACTGACTTGGTTTCGCTATGCGAAGTTAGTCTCACGAAGCGAATTAGGCTTTCGCTACCTTTCGCTTTCTTTCGCTTCTAGCGAACCTGGGGTCTTCAGTTCTGGAATTATACTTTCGCTTCGCGAGATGAGTTCTGGAATTATACCATTTCTTTGATAAAATACTTGGTTTGTATGATTAAGTGCTTTAGAAAACTCGATAAATGTTCGACTTTCGTAGAAGACTTTTTGTCGTTTTTGAGCATTTATCAAATTCTCCCCAACTTAAATTCTTGATTGTACTCAATCAATGATAAAAAAAACTTATCTTCATCCTTTTGTTTTGTTTCCATCGAATTCGTGAGAAGCTATGGTTCAAATCTGAAGTATGCTTCCACCAATGGCTTTTTGTTCTCTTTTTCACTTTGGTAGAATTAAGCATGATAATGTAATAATGTTCCATAAAAGGATCATTTCATTCTTTCATTAATGTAATCCATAGTTTTCTTTTCTTGAATCATCCTAACACTCTTTCTTCATAAAAATGATGAAGATTGCCTTTTAAGTTTAAATGGTGTGTTGAACTCTCTTGAATAACCTTGTCAACATCTTGATCAATTCACAATTTCATCTTTGACGATTTTTCTTTTTGAAATATCTCATGAGCATGGGTACCAAGGATATGTGGTGTACTTGTGAGATGAGGTTCTAATCTTTTTCCTTTTGTAAATTATGCTTCTTTTGGCTTTGAGGAGGTTTCATGTTTTGAGTTTAGTTTTTCTTTCTTTTTCTCCCCAACTATATATTTTTCTTTCTTTTCTTTCTTCTCATGAATTATTTTTCTTTCTTTTCTTTTCTCCCCAACTATATATTTTTGTTTCTTTTCTTTCTTCTCATGAATTCTTTTTCTTTCTTTTCTTTTCTCCCCAACTATATACTTGAGTTGTTTGGTCAAGTAACTTTTTGCTAGGATCTTTCATGATTTTTTTAGGGTTATACTTGAGTTGTTTGCCTCATCATTTGTTCTATCCTTGAGCTCATGATTCATAAAAGAATTTCTCCAAGTAATCGTTTATATTCCTCATGAACCAATCGAGTTTCAATCAAGGATTATTCATAAATATTTCTTTTAGTGCACAACGGAAGGCTCCTCATTTTTCTTGTTTGTTGGCTATGAGATTCAAGTAAGATAGTATGAGTTTGAAAAATTGAAGCATGAAATGATTTTGTAGACCATAATTACAAAATCATGCTACTATTCTACAAAGCTTTTGAAAACATGTACCTTTTCCTTTGTGCATTTTGTCCAAAATATTATCATTACCATGCGTGTTTTGTTGAATTCTGGTTGGAGCAAAAAAAAACTTCTTAGCTTTTGTAGCTTTCAACCTTTGATGTGAGGTCAATCAAGAATGTCCAGCCCATTTTTTAAGTATCACAAGTTACCGAAATAAAATGCTACTTTTGCATATGTACCAAGTGTCATGAGTTTTTACGGTAATATTACCGTCAAAAAGTATTACAACAAAAACCACAGAAACTGACTTGAAAATAGGAATAGAAATACTAATAGGAATGAAAACTACTTAATGCAATTTAAATACTGAAAGCATTATAAAATGTCACTCATTTAAAGGCGAGCTTTCAGCATGATGATCACCCTTTACTCTTCTCTTCCCATGAATTCAGATTCCATGCCATCACCCGCTTCTGATGTAGTTTTGGAACCTCCTGAAGTTCCAACTTCAGCCTCTTCTTCAGGGACAGCCCCCTCCTCTTGATAGAAAAGCCTGTACCCAGGCCACGCTATATGGGCTGCGAATTCGTCAGGCTTCATGAACTACTGGCCTTCATTGGACTGCATGAACTGCTGGCCTTCATTGGACTGCATGCCAGGCTGAATCTGCATCCTGTAAAAAGAATCATGTAAGGCAAGAACAGCTCTATGATTGGAATTATTTTGATCCCAAGTGTATGAGAGAGCTTGGCGGAGGTGTGGATCCCAATCTCCATAATTGAGAGTAGCGGATGAAGTCTCCCCCGTCTCCTTTTTCTTAATCTTCTTCTCTAAACAATAGCGATCCACATACTTGTCATCCACCTTTGTTTTGACTTTGAAGATGGTGATATTTGGAAGCCGCACTCATGAGGCAATGAGCAATCCCATGATGAGGCCAGGAAAAACAAGAGGGCATGAGGACTTGATTCCAGACCCAAATTCCTTACCACTTTCAGCCACATTTCTCATCTCATTGGATATTATCTGTGCAACATCAATCCTCCGTCCGGTCATTATTAGATGCAGAAGCTTAGTCGTGTCCATTGTGAAGGTGGAGGCATGACTTCTTGGCCTCACGTTCTGCATAATGAAAAGAAGAAGGACTTGAGCTTCGGGTTTCAGATCATCCCTATGGTAACGGATTGTAACTCTCGACGAATTCCTTTCCACACTTCGTCCCTCCAACAGAATTTCCTTTGAGATTTTATTAACATTTGCTTCAGCGTTGATTACAGCTTGGTAGCAACACAATTGTCCTTCTTTAAAAATAAGAGGATCACCCAAGAATTCACTGATTGCATCTCTATTAAAATGAATTGTTCTTCCTGCAACTTTGGTAGAGAATAAAAATGGTGTTCCTTCTGAGGGAAAAGCGTTGGCATAGAATTATCGAAGGATATCCGTGTTTACGTTGCAATGGGGTTTCAGGAGTTTCGTCCACTTGCGTTCTCTCCACAAATCACAAAGGGATTTGTAATCACCTTCAGGGTTGAGAGCAAAAATCCTTTCAGGCAAGACACGTCTTTCCATCAATTCATTGAACCTTTGTTGTTGCTCCGGTCCATTGAAGAGAGTTTGGTCGTAAGATTCCTATGATCTTGATGTGCCAGCCCCGGAGGTTTTTTGCTTCTTGGAGGTATTGTCCTTTTTTGGAGAAATGCCTGCATTGATATCTCTTCTCTCAGAAAAATGTTTTTCTGCTGTAACATAAGGTTCGCTTCACGAGATTTAGTTCGCGTCACGAACTCTGTGATATCTCTAAAATTTGGACAGAGTTATGCTTTCCTACTTCTCTTTTTCAAGCATATGAATGATCAACAGACATGGGATCTAACATATATTATGCAATGTTTTCCTCTTTTTCAACTAGACAAGTAAGTAACAAGGGAAAGTATGGTTACATGTTATGTTATTGTTCCATCATTTATGAGCTAGGCATAAGAGATGTTTGATTTTATGTTTTCAAGTATGCTCTTACCAAGTGGTTCACACATGTAAGAAATCAGTAGAGAAAAACCCCTTTTTCATTAGAAAGCCCAGATCTTGCACAACTCTATTTTATGACAGAAATACAAATTTAAGATGTAAGAATTCATATACTTTTCATACTTGATGTTGCTGATCTCATGGAAATGTAAAGGAGGGAGGTTGTTGTGCCAAAAAGAAAAGATGAAGAAGTGATATTTGTGATATGTGGAAGTGAGAGGAAGGATGAAGTAGTTTTAGGGTAAAAAGTGAATAGGAACAATAGACAATTGTTTGGGAAAAGTTATTAGGCGCGTATAAAGAGGGGTAACCTAGTAGGTGGTGTTTTTAATGACCATAAAGTCATTCTGACCACCGTAAGTTCTCTTCATGAAAGAGGTTCTCTATAGTGAAATTTTCTGGGTCGAGCATTCGCGTCGCGAACCTAAGTTCGCTTAGCGAACTCTGCAAAATCAGATTGTTTTGCATATCTGCTTCTTTTCTTCACCATGTTCCATGTTCCCAAAACAATTGTCTAACAAAATGAATTTAGTAGATACTTACAGCATCGGGTTGCCTCCCGAAAAGCGCTCTTTTAACGTCATTAGCTTGACGCTTTTGCCACTTCTATGGTTCGCGTAACGGAATGGTAGTGGTGATTTGATCGACCTCACCCCCTAATTATAGCTTTAGTCTCTGGCCATTGACAGTCCAGGTTGCATTAGTGGTTGGATCCTCTAATACAACAGCTCCATACGACTTAACCTCTTTAATTTGGAATGGTCCGAACCACTTTGATTTGAGTTTTCTGGGGAACAATCTTAGTCGTGAATTGAAGAGTAAGACCATTTGACCAACTTTGAAATCCTTTGGCAGAATTTTACTATCATGGTATCGCTTCACCCTCTCTGTGTATAGTTTGTATAACTCATACGCTTGCAGCCTTATTTCATCGAGTTTTTGTATTTGTAGCTTCCTTTTCGTACCGGCTTGTTGTTAATCAAAATTGAGAGCTCTTAAGGCCCAAAAAGCTTTATGCTCAAGTTCCACCGGTAAATGGCATGCCTTACCGTATACCATTTGAAAGAGAGTGAGGCCTATTGGTGCTTTGTATACAGTGCGATAAGCCCAAATAGCTTCATCGAGTTTTAATGACCAATCCCTTCATGAGGTTGAAACGGTTTTTTCTAAGATTCTTTTGATCTCACGATTGGATACCTCAGCATGTCCGTTCGTTTGTGGATGATACGGTGATGCTACTTTGTGTTTAACACCATAATGTTCAAGAGCTTTTGCTAGTTATGCATTACAGAAGTGTGAGCCTCCATCACTAATCAGGATCCTTTGGGTGCCAAACCTTGTGAAGATGTTTCTTTTTAAGAATTTCACTATGGTTTTATTGTTCGCTTTGAGTGATGCTATTGCTTCAACCCATTTGGAAACGTAATCAACAGCCACCAAGATGTATTCATTGTTGAGAGATGAGGGAAAGGGTCCAACAAAATCGATCCCCCAACAATAAAATACCTCTACTTCTAACATACTACGCATTGGCATTTCGTTTCTTTTTGTGAATCCGCCAGCCCTTTGACAGTTATCGCAATTCTTGGCATGTTCATACATATCTTTGAATAATGATGGCCAATAGAATCCTGCATGTAGTACTTTTGCAGCTGTTCGTTCACCACTATATTGACCTGCATATGGTGAATTATGGTAGTTCCATGTAATGGTTCTCGATTCTTATTTTGTGACACATCATCTTAGTAACCCATCAGCCCTAATTTTAAACAAGTATTTATTGTCCCATACGTAATGAGTTGCATCGCGTAAGAACTTCTTTTTTGTTACCAATTGAGATCTTCGGGAATAAGACCCGATGATTTTGTAATTTTCAAGATCTACAAACCATGGCCTTTCCTCAATCATGAGAATTTTTTCATCGGGAAATTCTTCAAGGACTTCTCGTTCCTCTTTGGTAATTTCAGGATTTACCAACCTTGACAGATGATCAGCAACTAAGTTCTCGGTCCTTTTCTTGTCACGGATCTCTAGATCAAATTCTTGTAAGAGGAGCATCCAATGGATTATTCTTGGTTTTAAATCCACTTTGTTGATCAAGAATTTGATTGCTGCATGGTCAGTATAACAAATAATCTTGGATCCTATAAGATAAGACCAAAAAAATTTCTAATGCGTAAACTATAGCGAGAAGTTATTTTTCTGTGGTTGCGTAATTAACTTGTGCATCATTTAAGACCTTGCTCGCATAGTGTATAGCATGAAAATTTTTGGTTTTTCTCTGTCCCAAAACAGCCCCGACCGTGTAGTAACTTGCATCGCACATGAGTTCAAAATTGATTTTCCAATCGGGTGCAGTAATTACGGGTGCAATGCTTAATTTTTCTTTTAGATTTTCAAAAGAAGTTAAACAATCTTTATCAAAATTAAATGACCTGTCTTTGTTGATGAGATTACTTAAAGGCTTGGCGATCTTTGAGAAATCTTTGATGAAACATCGATAAAACCCGGCATGACCAAGGAATCCTCGGATGCCTTTGACATTTATTGGTGGTGGTAGCTTTTTGATGACGTCAACCTTAGCTTTGTCAACTTCAATCCCTTTGGCTGAAATATTATGTCCAAGGAATATGCCCTCAGTTACCATAAATTACACTTTTCCCAATTTAGGACCAGATTCGTTTCCACGCACCGTTTCAGTACGATGTCCAAATTTTCCAAACATAGGTCAAAAGATTCACCAAACAGAGAGAAATCATCCATGAATACCTCAATGCATTTTTCAATCAAATCTGAAAAAATGGCCTGCATACATATTTGGAATGTTGCTGGTGTATTGCATAAACCGAAGGGCATTCTTTGATATGCAAATATACCAAATTGACATGTAAAGGCTTCCTTTTCATGGTCTTCGAGATTCACTGTAATTTGATTGTATCCATAGAATCCGTCTAAAAAATAATAGAATTGCTTCCCAAATAATCTTTCCAACATTTGGCCCATGAATGGAAGTGGAAAGTGATCTATTCTTGTTTCTTGATTAAGTCTTCGGTAATCAATTCACATACGCCATCCGGTTACGGTCCTTGTTGGTATTAGCTCATTCTTCTCGTTTGTGATCACCGTCATTCCTCTTTTCTTTGGTACAACCTGCACAGGACTAACCCAAGCACTATCAGAAATTGGATAAATCATACTTGCTTCCAACAGCTTGATGACTTCTTTGCGTACAACTTCTTTCATTATTGGATTTAAGCGTTGTTGTAGTTAAGCAATTGGTTTGTAGTTGTCTTCCATCATGATTTTATGCATACAATATGATGGACTGATTACTTTCAAATCTGAAAGCACCCAACCGATAGCATCTTGATTTCTTTTGAGAACTTGAATAAGCTTTGTTTCTTCATTGTTATTCAGGAATTTGCTGATTATTACTGGTTTCGTGTGTTCTTCATCCAAGAAAACATACTTTAAATGATCCGGTAATAAGTTTAGCTCTAAGTTGATATTATGCTCCAAGGAATTTTATTGCAATTCTTCAATCTTAGCCTCTTTTATTGGTATTTCTTTTGCTGAGTTCAGATCTGTCAAGCATTTATCCAGCTCTTTTTCCTCCTCCGAGTCAAGAATATCAACAACTTCCATGAGTGCTCTCTCTAAAGGGGTTTCCAAGTGAACTTGATCTTGTATTTTCATGATTTCTTCATCAATTGCGTCAACTCTAAAATAGGACCCTTTATCTTTAGGATGTTTCATGGCATCAAAGAGGTTGAAGCTGACCTCTTCATCTTGGATACGCACTTTCATTAGACCGTCGTCAATATCGATAATCATGCGAGCGGTTTTCATGAAAGGACGTCCCAGAATTAGGGGTACATCATCATTTTCTTTTATATCCATGACAACAAAATCAATAGGAAATAGAAATGTATCTACCTTGACAAGCACATCTTCAGCAATACCAGATGGCTTTTTAACTAATTTATCAGCGAGTTGTAGAGTCATCCTGGTGTTCTTCATATCTAAGCCTTCAATCCTTCGTATTACGGAAATTGGAATGAGGTTGATGCTGAAGCCTAGATCAATTAGTGATTTTCCCACATTTACGTTTCCAATGGTCATTGGTAACGTGGCCCTTCCTAGATCCTTTTCTTTTTTAGGAAGAGTGCGTTGAATGATAGCACTGCAGCTTGCGTCGAGGTGTATGGTTTCTTCATCAGCGATTCTTCTTTTATTTATGAGAATTTCCTTCATGAAGCGTGCATATGTTGTAATTTTCTCAAGTGCCTCTGCGAAGGGAATATTGATTTGTAATATTTTGAAGATGTCGAGAAATCGGGTGTATTTCCTTTCTTTATCCTTTTTTGTTGGAGCATGCGGGTAGGGGAGATTTTGAATAGGTGGATTGAGCATTTTTCCTTTTTCCTCCTTTGTTCGTTGAGTTTTCTGCTCTTTTTTGACTAGCTCCTTGTTGTTTTCTTTTTCTTCCTCCTTTTCTTCTACTTCTTCCTTGCTTTCAGTTATGCTTTGTTCTTTTTGGTTGTTGCTAGATGCTTCCAATATTTTACCGCTTCGAGTTGCAACTGCTTTACATTTCTCCTTTGGATTTGGTTGACGTGTGGTGGTTAAAGTACCTCCCTGTTGTTCTGCTAATTGCTTTGCTATTTGTCCGACTTGTGTTTCGAGATTCTTGATTGAAGCGTCAGTGTTTTTCTGATTAGCCATGGACATTTGCATGAATTGCTGCAAGGTATCTTCGAGTTTTGATGTTATATCCTGTTGATTTGTGTGTTGTGGTTGTTGATTGGTTTGATATGGATTTTGCCTAGTTGTTGTCCCAGCTTCTTGCCTCCATCCTTGATTGTAATTTTGATTATTTCCTCGTTGGTAGTTTTGATTGTATGGTGCTGATCTTTGTTGCTGATTTCCCATGTAATTGATCTCTTCTTTGAGTGGGGGGAAGTCGGTTTTATGATCTCCCGTGCATAGTTGACATACAAGTGCTTGGTGTGGTGTTCTTGTTGAACCATGCATCTCCTTAAGTTGTTGTGGCAGTTTTGAAAGTTGTTTGGTCAATTCTTTGATAGTTGGTGAGCAATTTATTTTGGGCCAGGATTGCGTCATTTGTGTCCAATTCTAGAATTCCTGGTTTATTTTGTGCATTTCCTCGATTATACTGAATTTGGTGATCTGTGATAGCCATTCCGTTGATAATCGTGGTTGCCTCCTCAGCACTTTTTGCTATCAATGAACCACCAGCTGTTGCATCAAGAATGAGTTTAGTTTGAGGCTACAATCCCTTGCGAAAAATGTGAATTTGAGTGAGGTTATCAAAGCCGTGGTTTGGACACTTTCGTAACATTGATTTGTAATGTTCTCAGGCTTCACATAGTGTCTCATTTACAGATTAGGTGAATGAGGAAATATCCGTTTTTGCGTCCATGAACTGGCTATGAGAGAAAAACCTGTTAAGAAAAAGTCTTTCCAACACATTCCAATTTGTCATGGTCTCGGTGGTTGGTCGAGATACCAATCTTTTGCTCTTCCAATCAAGGAGTGCGGAAAAAAGTCTCATGAATATGGCTGCTTCTTCAGCCGCTGGTGCATCTAACGTGCCCGCAAGTTCATAGAACTTTATGAGGTGGGTATATGGATCTTCGTGGTCTAAGCCTGCAAAAGGATTAGCATAAACCAACTGCAATAAACCTGTTTTCATTTCAGCCTGCCGTGCGGTTGGATTATTGTTGAGATGGGCGAATCGCCTTGGGCTTCTTTCATAGGGTCCTTCAACAGTGTCAGCTTCTGTCGTGATTTTAGTGGTTGAAGCTGTTGATACCTCAAGAGTAATTTCCTTTTTTCAGTTTTTTGTTGATTGCTTTAGCTTCTTAGTGCATCTTTTGTTCTGTCGGGTTGTTCTTTCGATCTCGGGGTTAAAAGGCACTAAAATTCTTGAACTCATACCTCGCATACACAAAGCGTTGCAATTTTAACCAAGAAATGTTAGGATAAGTGATAAATGTAAGTCTATACAGTTTTAATTACAAATGTACAAACTTTAAAGATGGAAGTAATTGTGAGGTTCGTAATATTTAAACGTGGCAACGGCGCCATTTTGATGTTGTGTATTATCAAAAGAAATATTTTGTATATCCTATCCACATAGACTGGAGCGATATTACTAACACTTGGATTACCAATATCCTTGAAGTTAAAGTACGAGTAAGACAGGATAATTGAAAAGTAACAAAAATACGAAAAATAGCTTATAACAAAAATGACGTAAGTGAAAGGTTTTATGGGAGATAATCTTGAAGGGACTGGTTTACCTCTACTGTCACATATGTATCTTATTGATTACTTGCGTTAGTTCTGTTTTCATTCATATTTCCATGTACTATGTCAAAACCATATGTATGTCTACACAATAGTTTTACGATTTTCCTCGGTTTGTTTAATTGACGATATCTCAATCGATTAAACAACTCGATTACTCATAGGTTCAAGTGTTTTATATGGATCTTAAACCTAATTCTATGTCTAGAAATTAGTATTTAAGTGACTCTTATCTTTTTTTCTTGAATTCAAATGCAATTTTCATTAACAATTGGATTCATTAAAATTTAGCACTATAAAGAAGATAGAATCAATAATCATGAAAACATTCTTTATTTTAAAAGCATAATCGAATAGGATACATACAATTTGGTAGAGTATTCCAATCCCTAGCAAGAGAGAGTTTAGCTATCCATGCTCATGGTAGCTTGCACAAAAAGGAAGAGTTGGAGATGAATGAGCATCAATGATGATTCCTTGATCTTTGATGCTTATCCAGCTCGTATCTTTGATTCCCTCTCCTAATTATCTATTACAACCTTTCTGTATTCAACTAATATCGACTGTAATTTCTAAAAAACCAGATCTCCCTCTGCAACTGTCTTGGTCCCTTTTATAGATTTTCTGGCCGCCTGAGTTCGCTGAGCGAACCATACTTTTCTTCGCGAGGCCTCTATTTCTTCTCAATTAAGTTTTTATCTTGTAACTTGTCTTCTGAGGCTGCCAAAGTTTGCTTCGCGATCTAATCCTGGCTTCGTGAATTCTGTTACTTCAGCTTTAAGGAATCAGAACTCTAGACTTCGCTCTTCCTCGCTTCCAACGAACTTTAGAATTTTTTCTACTGACATGGTTTCGCTACACGAAATTAGTCTCGCGAAGCGAATCGGGCTTTCGCTGACTTTCACTTTCTTTCGCTTCCACCGAACCTGGGGTCTTCAGTTTTGGAATTATACTTTCGCTTCGCGAGATGAGTTCCCTTAGCGAATGTTCTTTTTCTGGAATTTCGCTGTAGCGAAACAGGACAATGTTTTTTCTTCTTTTCTTCATCTTATGGTCTTATTTCCTCCAATGTTTGAGCAAATTTAGGAAGAATACCATTTCTTTGATAAAATACTTGGTTTGTATGATTAAATGCTTTAGAAAACTCGATAAATGCTCGACTTTCGTAGAAGACTTTTTGTCGTTTTTGAGCATTTATCAGAAATCTAGCCTATTACTCGCGAAGATGCTAGCCACGATTCCTTCAAATTAATTCACTGAAATTTCCTGAGGAACAAAACAAGTCCCCAATAAGTTCATCAGTGTATTTCTGTGAGATTCAGAATCCCGGAGCAAAGCAAGAATCGAAAATCTTCGGAGGTGTCTGGCTCAACTGATTGATAATCTTGTAATCGCTCTTCTTTATGTACTTCATCAATTATGTCACATCTTTGGAAATCTCAGCATCCACATTCAGAACAGAAGTATTATGCCCTGGTTTATCACCATTAACCATAATTTTCTTTCCCTTAGCCTTATCCAAGGCGTCTACGGTGCTTTCTAGCTGAACAGGTGGAGAGAAAATCTGACCTCTACGGGTAATCCTGCTTTCACTGACAACATCATGAACTTCAGGCTTTCCTCAGCTTTACTTTCCTCAGGCTTCTCAACAATATACTTTTGCCCCTAATAGTAATACTCACCACCATAATTCCAAGGAACGGCCTTATCACTGACATATGGTACTGGACAAGGAAGAGTGATAGTCAGTGGTGACTTTTTGACTGGAATCGGAATTGTGACAGGAACATGAATTGTCTTTGGCTTGACGGGAATAGTAATCACATCAAATTCATATTCTTCAACCTTAGGTTCAACAACCATGCGGTCAAACTAAAGAGTTCCTTTAGTAATCAAACTCTGAACTGCATCTTTCAGACATTGGCAACCCTCTGACTGAATCAAACAATCTTCACAGTAAAGACCACAACCTAGGAATACTCCTTTCTTTAGCATCTTCTTTTTCATAAACAATAAATGTGTAGTTAGATGATTTACATCCATAACTAGATTCAAGCTTTCATCCTCAATGATGGCACTGATAGTGGCACCCCCATGAGGTGGCAATGGTTGCTGAAGAATATTGGGCGTTGGCACTGGCCCAAAATTAATAGCCTAAGAATCCAGTAAGTCGTGCACTTTATGCTTAAAAGCATAGCAGTGACATTGACATCAATGTTCAGTGGCAAATTTTCAGGATTAATATGCAAGGTATGCTTCTCAACCAACTTTAGCTCAAGCAACTGAGGTAACAATTCATCATATGACATAGGAAGTGCATCGAACTTCCTTGGTGGCTGTCTCGGCTTCTGTTGATTGCCATGCCTAGGCACATACACTTGTCTTTGAGGTGCATTAGTTGGGATTGTCACAACGACAATCTTGTGATTAGACTCCTGATAAGCCCTTTATTTACCCTTTCGCGCATACAACGCATTGGCTTTGCCTTCTTTCTTCTTCTGGTAGCCACTAAAAGACTTCTTTGCATTACCAGTGTTAGTTCCAGAAAAATCCTTTTGAATCTTGCCAATCTTAATTCCAACTTCAATTCTTTCCCCATAGGTTACCAACTCATCAAAAGTATCGAAAGTACTACATGCAGTATAGTAGTGCCCTTGCAAGGTGCTGGTGAACATGTCTATCATTTCCCGCTCCATCATTGGCGGTTGGACTCTAGCCTCCATTTAATTCCACCTTTGGGCATATTCCTTAAAGGATTCATTCTGCTTATGCAACAGATTCTGCAACTGAGTTCTTGTAGGTGCCATGTGAGAGTTGTATTCATAATGGTGAATGAAACCTTCATCTAGCTCTCTCACAATACGTATACGAGTACCATCAAGCTGCATGTACCATTCTAACGGTCCACCAGTCAGACTGTCCTAAAAAAGTGAGTAAGCAGTTTCTCGTCATCGGAGTACACTGACATCCTCCTATAGTTGTACTTGACATGTGTCTTTGAATAGGAGGTGCCTTTTTACTTCACAAAGTCCGGAACTTTAAAGTTTGGAGGAATCTTCACTCTAGGGACTAATCCCAGATCAGACATATCAAAGCCCATAGCACCCTGATTCTCAAAGGCTAGCATACACTTCTCAAGCATACACAGCTTTTTGTCAGCTTTTGTTGGATCATCATCATTAGAAATCCAGTCATCATAGTTATCCTCTTCAAGTTGTTGAACAAGAATAGGAACAAGCCTCAGTTGAACAAAAGGTTGCTCATTATTTTTTCGATTAGTAGTGGGTAGAGGCAGATTATTTCCCACCACTTAGATCAGAGTAACACCTTGATTATTACCAACAGAATTACCAAGGTTCACAGTAGCATTACCATTATGATTCAAACCAGCATTTGCATTCAGGTTTTGACCACCTGGATTACCATTCAAAGTAGCACCTCTCAGATTACCATTCAAAGTTGGACCACCTGGATTACCATTTGGATTGTTAATAACGACCCTTTGAGGATTAATGGTCAAAGTCTCATTCCCGTTTTCTGCAGTTGCAGTGGGCCTTACAATCAAAGCTTTCATCTCTTCTTGTTGACGGGCCATATTCTGAATAATCTCCATCATTTGTTCGACACGAGTGTCCATCTTGACACCCATAGCAGCAACATCTGCTTGAATCTGTTCCATTTGTCTTCTGGAATTACTTTGAGTGTTGTAAAGGTAAGAGTTTGTAGTAGAAATCTTCTGAAAAGAAAACTCATATCAAAGGTAAGAAATTTGGCTGGAACCACCTGTTATGATATGTAATGAATGAATGCATGATTATGCATGCAATGTTTTATCATTTCCAGGGCGCTCAAGAATTTTGTCAATTATCAAAAATAACAGACAACATGATAAGAGATAGATAAATTATCAAGAGAGCACAATCATGGAAATAACTGCTTTCATTCATAAAACCTCAAAGCAACTGAGTTCATACAAGACAAACAATCATAATATGACAAAGAAGATAAAACCCCGACCAATAAGCCTAGCAGTGGTTTTTTACAATAAAATAAAACAACAATTAAACATCTAGCTCCGATTAGCTTGAAAATATCATTGTCTTCCCATCTGTCTCTTGAGCCTTACAATCTCTTCGAGGAGCTGTGATAGTTGAATACCACGCCCCTTGACTCAGGCCTCCACCGCGAGCCTCTGGTTTCTTTCTTCTTTAAGTTGGGCGCTTTTATCTAGAAGTTGCTTCTCCATAACTTTGGATTTGGCTTCATACCTCTTCTCTAATTCAGCCTTGGACCCTCTAAGGATGTCACATTCTCGGCAACTCTGCTTGTACTTCTTCTCGATCGCAGCAACAATTCTTTTGTGATCATCAACAGAAATAGAATCGTCTTCAGCTCTGGGTCTTTTTCTAGAAGTACTTGGCTCTTCATGCTCTTTGAGCTTGCGAGCTAAATCTTTCTTCTTTTCCCTTAAGAAGTATAGCTCCATCTCTTTAGCTTCTATATCGATGCGAAGATGTTGATTCTCTCTCTACACTTGGTAGAATCATTCTTTAGGCACATCATGCTGCAACTCGTCAGGCTGCGGGTACAAAGGATCCTCTTTTGTGAATGGTAACATAAGTGTTTTCACCCTCTCTTTGACGCAATCAACATAGTGTCCACAAGCCATCAGTTCTTTCGGTCTGAAGAAATATTTCCCCTTTCTGAATATTTAAGCCCAAGGAATCTCTACCTTCTGTAGCATCTCAGGATCTTCTCCCCTTTTGCAAAACATGGATCCACTAATTTTGCTGCTTTTAGGCGGACTTCACATATCATACCCTAGCTGGTGTAGGGCTAACACAGATTTGTAGTTGATCATCCCCTGTGTCCCCATGGGTGGAACATTGATAAACCCCCATAACTGGTAATCACTGCAGCATTATCAAGTCAGTGTCTGTACCAAGTTATATCGAAGGAAGTGAGATCCATGAGCTTTGTCGCCCACGTACGGGTACTCTGGGTATCCACGAACGGTTATTTAGTTGGAAGCTGATACATGAGCCACTTGTACAACAATGGAACACAACAAACCATGGCTCCCTTTTTAATCATATATTCTATTTAAAATTATATGGATTTTATCTCACTCAAATGATTGTAAACCTTTTATAAGACTATCATATTATTTCATGGGAATTTAAAACTCTAATGGTACTATATTATACAATCACTTCTCTGTATAGTTTTGCAATAAAAATAAAATTAGTATCTCGTTGTATAATTAAAGTATTTAATATTAGTGAGTTGTGATAATCCTTTATCTTATTTATACATGTTAGATCAGTGGGAGTACATGTGTATAAAATCATATAATCTAAACAAATTTAGATTATTATTATCATATTATCATATATTCTTTCGTGCATTATAAATATAATTTATCTTACCGGTTGATCAGAATCTACAAGCTGGCTGGAGGAAGATCTTTAACGGGCTGGAAAGTCGAGGAGAAAAGGGGGTTGTACCTGCAAAATACTCTGACGATCAAGTAAGTGTGAGAGCAAAGAGATACAAGTAAAGTATTAGGGTTTTAGAGATGAATTATCAATACCTGGCCTTCAGAAGTGTGAGGGTTTATATAATACCCCTGGCACGTAGCTATTGGATCCTATATTTGGGCCTAGATATCCGGGACCGTGAATATAGGAACTGCCAGGACGAGGTAGATTCCAGGCAGCAATTTGGTCGACTCCTGATTGTCTGGTCGACTTGGTGTTGGGAAGATGATGAAGTGTTCGTCAGACGCTACTGGTCTCGCTGGTCTAGGAGAGTCGTCGATCGGTGGTGCTCAACGGAGGGCAGGAGACTTTGGACCATGGTTGTATGGGCCGTGTTGAAGGTGGAGTCTAGACTGGGCCTACTCTAGCCGTTGGGCCAGTCCAGAATAATAACATATTCTAAGAAGACTTCAAAAATATATAATAACTCTAAGAAGTCTTATTCTATTATAAATATATATTCTTATCTTAATCTCACAAAATATCATAATTTGATGTTTAGGTCGATATTGAAAAGACACAATAATTTTTTAGCAAACAATAATATTGTGGTATTCTATCTTAAACGTCCACACTCTTAAGGTCATAAATACAAAAGTACAAGTATGGTATCAATACTCCTATCGAGTATGATATTGTGTTATGAAAGTACTTATAATTAAATGTAATTACACCCTTAATAGGGTACACCTATATGTAGTTATTATTCGTAGACCTATGTGGATATTATATAAATTATAATTTAA
The DNA here is from genome assembly GCA_948472305.1 of Vicia faba. Taxonomy (NCBI): domain Eukaryota; kingdom Viridiplantae; phylum Streptophyta; class Magnoliopsida; order Fabales; family Fabaceae; genus Vicia; species Vicia faba. The sequence continues at coordinate 318,064,780 of OX451736.1, read as the reverse complement.
AATTCATTAGTATAATCACTAATCTTAGACTTATACAAGTATTTGATATTTTTGGTTAGTGAGAGTTTATCATTAGCATATTCATATGCATAGGTCATTCTTTATAACATATTTATCTTAACTTACATATGTTACTCTAAATTCATCATTCTTTATATAAAATGTGAGTATTTAACATGTATGGTTTGTTTTCTCTATCGGATACAATTTCTACAACGTTGAAGCATATACTTATCTTTTGATTGATTAATATTTGGACCATTACTGGTATTTTAATATTAAAATTAATATTTTTAATAAGTAATTATTGTCACCCAAATAGGAGGTTGTTAGATTAATAATTTAATTAATCAAATATGGATTGACATGATTAATTATTAATAAATTATATTATGGTTAATTGTTATTAAACACTAATTATAGATGAATTATTTGATTAAGTTTTATGTTTGAATGTCTTGTGATGGATTATGGTATTTAGTTAAGTTCAATGAGAAGTCTCTAACCTTAGCCGTTTAATTATTTAAACGTTATTTTATTAGACGGTTAAAATATTCTAAAAACCTTTGACGGCAATGAAGATAATAATTCTCTCATACTCATTCTCTTTAATTTCAACGATAGTTTCTCATATCTTACAAGGTACGCACCTTCATTCTTAATTATCCTCTAAAATATTAATATACTATAATTTGTATTTAACTATTTTAAATTATAACAAATAGTAAATTCCTTCAGATTATTCTAGGATAATAATTCACTTTTTTATTATATATGTTTATAATTATGCGCTAATAACATCTAATATAATAAAATGGGATTAACATATTGCAAAATCTAACATGAATAATATATATTCTAAGATAATAATGTTTGACACTGCATGTATAAGGTGTTGTCAATAGTGTAGTTGTCTAGGAAAACCTAACTTTCAAGATGTTATTTTTGGAGAATGAATTTTCTTCTAATCCAATATGATATAGGCATTAAAAACTATTGCTTCATTTTTATGTGAGAAAAAATAAAAAACAAAATTATTATTTCTGACAAAAGTAAGTACTTTTTTAATAAAAATAAATAATTATTATTATTTTGGACAGTCAAAAAGACCCAACAACCACCTCCTAAATAATACAATAATCCATCAAGTCACATGTGGGGTAGGTGTGTTATTCTAGGTGAGACCGCAGGCGATCCAATTCTAGAATTCATCCAATTACTTCCCGCATCCTACACTTGAAGATCAGTGAGTGGTTACAAATGCACTACTATATTAAGAAGAGGCGTACCATTTTAAAGGTACATTTCAAATTCAAACTTCATTCACTCATTTTACTCTTATATTGACTTGAGCATTTGAGTGCTAACCTTGCAAACTATCCCCATCCTCACTACTATGGAAGCCCAAGTACACTATTGCAATCTACAACCTTCATTCTCTAATATAGTATGGTTCCTTCAAGTCTCACAGTCTTTGGGAATTGATAAAATATTTATGTGTTTTCCATGTTTAAATATACATCTCGTGACTCTTCGAACTAAAAATTCTACAATTTAGCAATCCAGATTCCTTGACATCGAGTAACATATCTCTATTCTTAACCTGCTTCAGTCATATATCCACTCCTATTATTAGTTTCTTAGATCTTTATCTTCCAACTATGAAAGGTTCTAGATCCACTCGCTTCTTTGCCTTGCCTCAAGTCCTCGCAACTGCTCAAGTCATGAAAAATCCTTTATCTACTCCTCAAAATAGAGGTGATCATGCCATCACAAGAAATCCTCCAGATCAAGATACCATTTTTCCTCAAACCTTCATAAGTTCGGCTTCACAGCTCCAACAAGGAGAACCATTGGTTAGGCCTCAAACACTGCCATCAGTATCAATACTAGAATCATTGTCTGGATTCTGGTTGTTACAGACTAACCTTGTCATGCAAGGTGTAAATGAATGGTTAAATAACATGTACAACATAGTTCAAAAACAAAAATCACATGTGATGAAGGATATGTTACTTTGTCTCGAAGAAAGCCATCAAAATGCTAATCCAAGAGGTAATATAGAACATGAAGCCACATCCCGAAGGAGTCCTACCATCTTTCTTGATCGTGACGCTTCTCATTAAGATGCAGCCTTGAGATCTATGAACCGCCAAAGAATCCAGAGGCATTAGACTCCCCCTTGCAGTTTAAAAGGAGGACATGGTAGTTATGCTCCCCTCGAGGACCCGGTGGAGAAGCCTCTAAAAAAACCAATAGAAGAATCCTCTTTCCACCCGTATCGTTGACCGTCAAATACCCAAATCTTTGGAGAAACCTACGAAGCTGTATATTGATAGTCGCTTAAATTATTACCATGTTGATGAAACAATATAGTGCAAGCTCTTCTCATTAATGTTGACCAAATTGATGAGGCTAGCTTAAATATTTGCCTGACTGGAGCACCGAATCATGGACAGACCTTTGTGAGAACCTTACTGCTTATTTCACGGGTAGGAAAACACATCATATGACAATAGCCACCCTTAGTGGGATTACACATGTTAATAAGGAGAGCTTGCAATCATACATTGACCGCTTCATACAAGTGGTCGTAGAAGTGGGTGGCTCCTACGAGAGCCTTAAGTACTAGATTTTTTTAGAACAGTCTAAAGCAGAATAACTCCCTTAGTGATAAATTAGGGCGTAAGGAAGCCCATATTCTGAAGAAGCTACTAAAGAGAGCACAACCCTTCATCAATCTTGAAGAAAAACTTCTCAGTTGGGAAGGCCACCAAATGACTACGGACGTAAATAATTGACCATCCGGTAAGGAATCTAACCGAAAAAGAGTGGAATTTGATCCAAGGACCCGCAATAGGTATGACAAGTATACCCCCCTTAACACCTCTCAAGAAAAGATCTACCAGCAATAAGCCAATATTTATTTCCAAAAGGTCGGGATCAAAAATCCATTTTCAATTAGAGATTCTTTACGGACAAACAACATAAAGTATTTTTGCTTCCTCAAGAGTCAAGACCACACCACCAACAATTGCATCCAACTAAGAGATACGATCAAATGTTTGATAAAGGGAGGCTGCACGTCTGAATATACCAAGGATGGTATGATGGACTGAGAAGAGTTGTCGAAGAGCAAATCCATGACAAAAATAGTTGATGGCTTGACCACTATGATGAATTCTAAATTATTGTGAATTTGAGTGTGAATAATTAGCACTCATCGGCTTAATTCTTTTGCTTTTTGTCAATAAACCTCAACTTTAGTGTATATTCGGTATAATTTATATTATAGTGTATTTATTGCGTTATTGTATAAATATCATTGAGTTTAATTGGTTTTATCTCATTTTTTTATGTATTTAAGCATTGATATTTAGGCATTCTTAGATAGAGCATTGAATAATATTTCCAACGCTTCTGACCATGCGCGAATCGGAGTTACGGTTCTCAACTTATGGCTGAAACTGTGCTGGTTTTTCAACTTATTGTCAACTGTCGTCGGACGATGCTTTTTGGTCGCCTGGCGACGCTGGGGCGACCTTAAGCATGGAAAAAATGCAGTTTTGAGCGTCGGGCGATGCTTTTTGGTCGTCGGGTGATGCAGACCAGTCAAAAATATGTATTTAGGGGTATAACACATTTTTTGGGGATGGTTTTGGGTATTTTTTATCCCAACTCCATCAAACTTCATTTTTTGATAAGATTTGCTTAGAAAACAACATTGAAACTTGCATACAGATGATCCGGGGTGGATTGCTCTTCAATCGGTGTTGACCAACCATAGATTTGTATTTCATTTCTCTTCTTCTTTGTGTATTCGTTATGTGTTGAGTTTGTATATGTATTTACTTTGAACTAATATATATTTGTCGCCTATGGCGTTATATTAAACTTGCTTTAAAAATCTTTGTCAATTGTTATCTTGGATTTTTGCTCTGTGCTAGGGATTTGAGTTGTTATAGACATATACTGCTTAAATTTTTATCTAGGATGATTATCTGTTAGTTTCTGAATTCTAGAGAAAGATTTAGAGCTGACATCTACTTGGGTATCCGAGCTTAATGCCTCTGTGTGGTTGTGCTCTAATGAGAGATCGTCAGTGCGATTACATAGTTATCTTTTGTGTTGTTGAGGAGGTAGAGAGATAATTTCTTTGGTGATAGAGTCAGTCTCTCAATTTGGGTTAGAAATGACTTAGGATGTGAGTTATACGTGGTGACATTGATGAGTATTGTTAGGTTGAATGTAACTGGTCGATATATTTAAGTCTATGATGAGTAGATTATATGCAGGCTTGATAAGTTCTTCCTTATATTTTACTTTTGTTTACATTTATTTTATGTTAATACTTTTCTATACCATTCAAACCCCAAACTCATTAACGAATGATTTGTCGGACGGAAATTCAATAACCAATCTCTGTGGACACGATACGATATAACCTATATTACCCTATAAAAATACTTACTTTTGCTTGTCGTTATACTGCCGCAACAAAATGGCGCCATTGTCGGGGATTGGTTCTATTGATTTTGCATTGCGATAATTCTTTTGTTTTTGAGCTTTGTAATTAATGTATATGTTGTATAGAAATTGTACATTAATTTGTATATGATATTTGTGCATATATGTGTTTTCACGTATTATTGTGAATTGTCTCATTTTTGTAATGTTTGTTGTATGATTGTTAGGACACTTTCTTTAGGTTTGTGCGGTGTGACAATACCATGGCATGACGAGAGGAGGTTACTAGCTCGCACAATAAAGGCGTCGAGCTTACGACGTAAAACAAGCATGTTTGTTTGTATTTTTTTATGTGTGTGGTGATTTGTGTTTTAACAAGTTGAAACAAAGAAATATTTTGAATTTCAAATCTTCACTTTTCAACTTGTTAATTCATTTTCACCCAGTTTTCATATCGTTATTTGTATTTGTTTTGTTATGTCAATTTATGTTTTTCGAAAGCTTGTCGTGTTTAGCCTGAGGAGTTTTGTTTGTTGTATATATTGTAAATTTTGTACATTGAAATTTTATAGGAGTGTTATTTTTCTAATTCTTTTGTTGTTATTTGGAATCAAGTTTTGGTCCGGTAACTTGTAGAATATTGAAGTGATTTATCAAGTTTGATCATTTCGACTTGCGAATGCATGGTAATGATTTTGTTAAAGTTTTGTACACGTTCGAGGTATGTGTTTATCACTTCCTATACTTTAGCATATTCATTATACTTGGACTTTTTAAAACTTTTATGCCATTCATTCTTTTGTATACTTGTTCCCTTGTGAATCACTTTAGTTCCCACCTTTTTGTGAGGTAGCTTTCCATTATTCACATATGCTAGAGGCCACAATTATTGTTTTAACTGGATTTTATTATGCTTAATCTTTTGTTTGTGTATATTGTATGAATGCAAAAAAAGGATCAAGGCATTTTTGTTTCAATTTGAGCATAACTACCTAGTCAAATAGTCAATTTACCTTGTGAGTGTGTGATTATTAGTAACCCCTTTGAGCTTTTGGTTGATATCTATGTTGTAATTGCTAAATGCTTATCTATGAGTGTTTAGTTTACCTTTTTGCATGGATGTTGATTCGTTATTTTCTTGAACCCTCAACCATTGTTTTGGTTTGAATTTTTACTTTGTCTTAGAAAGTAGGGAGTATTCACTTTAATGTATGGTTGAATTCAAGTTGGGGAGAAAAATGATTGTGTATTTATTGGTTGATTGCTATGAGGTTGAAAAGAAAAAGAAAAGAAAAGAAAAAAATGTGAAAAATAAAAGATAGAAAAAGAAAGAAAAAAATTGAAAAAGCTTTGAAAAACAAAAACAAAAAGAGTTCGAATAATTGTGTTAATAAGTGATGTGTGTTGGTGTGAAACTTGTGGTAAAGAAGAAGTTTGATTGAAACTCTTTTGTTTGAAACTCTGTGGAAGTAATTACTCCCTTAGATTTAGACAAGTTTTTGTTTCAATTAGCTTTAGGACTTGTCACTTGTTTGTTAACCAAGCCACATTACAATCTTGAAAAGCCCTTGAGATTCTTGCTTTTATATTTTCAATGTAAATTTTTGGATGAATGCCTAATTTAGTCTATTGTTTGCAAGATTGTTGGATGAGTGAAAATACCCCATTCTTGTGTGTTTTTCATCTAACGATGATTGTGTTTGCTAGGTGTGATTAATTTGTGAACTAGTATTGTTTTAAAATGTTTGGTATGATTTTTGTATTTAGCATTTGTTTTGTGTTTATGTTATAGTCATAGTATAATGGTAAGTGTTTACTTTATATGTACTATTTTTCATTTGAACCATTGCAATTGTTTTCCGTTTTCAAAAACCTATTGATTCTTTGATTACCGTCTTTTTCTTCTTTAAGATTATTTGACTTTGTTTGAGGAGAAACAATGTTTGAAGTTGTGGAGAGTTTGATGAGTGCTAAATTATTTTGAATTTGAGTGTGAATAATTAGCACTCATCGGCTTAATTCGTTTACTTTTTGTCAATAAACCTCAACTTTAGTGTAAATTCGATGTAGTTTACGTTATAGTGTATTTATTGTGTTATCATGTAAATATCATTGAGGTTAATTGATTTTATTTCATTTTTGTAGGTATTCAAGCATTGATATTTAGCCAATTTTAGATAGAGCATTGAATAATATTTCCAATGCTTCCGACCGTGTGCGAATCGGAGTTACGATTCCCAACATATGGCAGAAATTGTGTTGGTTTTCAATTTACTATCAGCTGTCTTCGGACGATGCTTTTTGGTCGCTGGGTGACGCTGGGGCGACCTTAAGCATGGAAAAAATTGCAGTTTTGAGCGCCGGGCGATGCGGACCAGTCAGAAATACATATTTAGGGGTAAAACACATTTTTTGGGGATGGTTTTGGGTATTTTTGATCCCAACCCCATCAAACTTCATTTTTTGATAGGATTTGCTTAGAAAATAACATTGAAGCTTGCGTACGAATGATCTAGGGTGGATTTCTCTTCAATCGGCGCTGACCAACCGTAGATTTATGGTTCATTTCTCTTCTTCTTTGTGTATTCTTCATGTGTTGAGTTTGTATATGTATTTACTTTGAACTCATATATATATATATATATATATATATATATATATATATATATATATATATATATATATATATATATATATATATATATATATATATATATATATATATATATATATATATATATATATATATATATATATATATATATATATATATATATATATATATATTTGTCGCCCATGGCGTTATATTAAACTTACTTTACAAATCTTTGTCGATTGTTGTCCTAGATTTTTGCTCTGTGCTCGGGATTTGAATTGTTATAGACATGTACTACTTAAATTCTTATCTAGGATGATTATTTGTTAGTTTATGAATTTTATAGATAGATTTAGAGCTGACATCTACTTTAGTATCAGAGCTTGATTCCTGTGTGGTTGTGTTGTGCTGAGAGATTGTCAGTGCAATTACATAGTTGTCTTTTATGTTGTTGAGGAGGTAGAGAGATCAGTTCCTTGGTGATATAGTCGGTCTCTCAATTTGGGTTAGAAATGACTTAGGTTGTGAGTGATACGTGGTGACATTGATGAGTATTGTTAGGTTGAATGTAACCGGTCGATAGCTTTAAGTCTGTGATGAGTAGATTATTTGCTGGCTTGATAAGTTCTTCCTTATGTTTTACTTTTGTTTACATTTATTTCATTTTGGTACTTTTCTATACCATTCAAATCCAAAACTCATTAACGAATGATTTGTCGGGCGGAAATTCAATAACCAATCTATGTGGACACGATAAGATATAACCTATATTACCTTATAAAAATACTTACTTTTGCTTGCCGCTATATCACCGCAACAAAATGGCGCCATTGTCAGAGATTGGTTCTATTGATTTTGCATTGCGATAATTCTTTTGTTTTCGAGTTTTGTAATTAATGTATATGTTGTATAGAAATTATACATTAACTTGTATATGATATTTGTGCATATATATGTTTTCACGTATTGTTGTGAATTGTCTCATTTTCGTAATGTTTGTTGTGTGATTGTTAGGACACTTCCTTTAGGTTTGCACGGTGTGAGAATACCATGGCAAGACGAGAGGAGGTTACTATCTCACACAATAAAGGCGTCGAGCTTACGATGTAAAATAAGCATGCTTGTTTGTATTTGTCTATGTGTGTGGTGATTTTTGTTTTAACAAGTTGAAACAAGGAAATGTTCTGAAATTCAAATCTTCACTTTTCAACTTGTTAATTCATTTTCACCCGGTTTTCATATCGTTATTTGTATTTGTTTTGTTATGTCAATTTGTGTTTTTCGAAAGCTTGTCGTGTTTAGCTTGAGGAGTTTTCTTCGTTGTATATATTGTAAACTTTGTACATTGAAATTTTGTAGGAGTATTATTTTTCTAATTATTTTGTTGTTGTCTGGACTCAAGTTTTGATCAGGTAACTTGTAGAATATTGAGGTGGTTTATCAAGTTTGATTGTTTCGACTTGAGAATGCATGGTAATGATTTTTATAAAGTTGTGTACACGTTTGAGGTATGTGTTTATCACTTTCTATACTTTAGCCTATTCATGATACTTATACTTTTTACAACTTTCATGCCATTCATTCTTTTGTATACTTCTTAATTTGGGAATCACTTTAGTTCCCACCTTTTTGTGAGGTAGCTTTCCATTGTTCACATATGTTGGAGGCCATAATTCTTGTTTTAACTGGATTTTATTATGCTTAATCATTTGTTTGTGTTGATTGTATGAATGTAAGAAAAGGATCAAGGCATTTTTGTTTCATTATGAACACAACTACCTAGCCAAATAGTCAATTCACCTTGTGAGTGTGTGATCATTAGTAACCCCTTTGAGCTTTTTATCGATATCTATGTTGTATTTACTAAATGCTTGTCTATGAGTGTTTAGTTTTGAAGATGTGAAAAACACAAGAAGGGGGGGGGGGGGGGGGGTTGAATTGAAAAACTTAAATCAAAACGCTTAACAACATAGTATTTTTATCCTAGTTCGTTTGATCTCAAACAACTCTAGTCCACCCGTCAAGGTGATTTCGCCTCTCTCCAACGAGGTCTTAATCCACTATTCTCAAAGGATTACAACAGCTACTTTAACAATTGTTAAAGTCTTCTTGAGTACAACCACAATCCGGTTAATCTCAAGGAACTTCTTTTACAAATGATTGAACAAGTGTGTGTTGTTGTTTTCTTACAAAACTGTATATCACAACTGTGATAATTACACAAAAATAAGCTTGGAATAAAATGAATTTGCTAAAGCTTTGAATAAGCGTGGTTTGGATAGCTTGGCAAATTTTGAGTGCGTACGTACGTGCTTTTTTTCACAAGCAGACCTGTTTATATAGGCAAGCAAAGATACGTTGTCCATAAAGCAGGTTTTAATGATAATAATGCACTTTCCTTTTGTAGAAGATCTTTGTCTGAATAAAGCCGTTAGCATTTAATTCTGTCTTGAATAACCAGTAACGCTTCAGAGTCTTCTTTGCTGTAACTGCTGATAACGCTTCAGAGTGTTGATGACTAGGTAAAGATGTCTTTTATCAGAGTCAGAGTATATTTGTTTAGGCACAGATTCTGGTCATCAACCTTCAGCGTATGATCTGGTAGCTTCAGCGTGTACTCTGGTAGCTTCAGCGTGTAGCTCAGATTGATGATCTTCTGATGCTGATTCCATTCTGATGCTGATTCCATTAGAACTTCTGCATATACAAAACATAATTTTAAGGAGCATAATTGTTCTTTGTATATATCTTTGAAATAATTTATTCTTTGTATTTTGTTATCATCAAAACTCTAATCAAGGGTTGTAGAATCAAACTATGTTCTAACAAGTTTCCCTTTTTGCATGGATGTTAATTTGTTGTTTTCTTGAACCCTCAACCATTTTTTTGGTTTGAATTTTTATCTTGCCTTAGAAAGTAGGGAGTATTCACTTTAATGTATGGTTGAATTCAATTTGGGGAGAAAAATGATTGTGTATTTATTGGTTTATTGCTATGAGGTTGAAAAGAAAAAGAAAATAAAAGAAAAAAAATGTGAAAAAGAAAAGATAGAACAAGAAAGAAAAAAAATTGAAAAATCTTTCAAAAAGAAAAAACAAAAAGAGCTCTAATAATTGTGTTAATAAGTAATGTGTATTGGTGTGAAACTTGTGGTAAAGAAGAAGTTTGATTGAAATTCTATTATTTGAAATTTTGTGGAAGTAATTACTCTCTTAGATTTAGGCAAGTTTTTGTTTCAATTAGCTTTAGGACTTATTACTTGTTTGTTAACCAAGCCACATTACAACCTTAAAAAGCCCTTAAGATTCTTTCTTTTATATTTTCAATGTAAATTTTTGGATGAATGCCTAATTTAGTCTATTGTTTGCAAGATTGTTGAATGAGTGAAAATACCCCATTTTTGTGTTTTTTCATCTACCGATGATGGTGTTTGCTAGGTGTGATTAATTTGTGAACTAGTATTGTTTTAAAATGTTTGGCATGATTTTTGTTTTTAGAATTTGTTTCGTGCTTATATTATAGTCATAGTTTAGTGGTAAGTGTTTACATTGTGTGTACTGTTTTTCATTTGAACCATTTCATTTGTTTTCCGTTTTCAAAAACTTGTTGATTCGTGATTCTTTGATTACCGTCTTTTTCTTCTTTAAGATTATTTGACTTTGTTTGAGGAGAAACAATGTTTTAAGTTGGGGAGAGTTTGATGAGTGATAAATTTTTTTGAATTTGAGTGTGAATAATTAGCATTCATCGGCTTTATTCATTTTCTTTTTGTCAATAAACCTCAACTTTAGTGTATATTCGATATAGTTTACGTTATAGTGTATTTATTGTGTTATCGTGTAAATATCATTGAGTTTAATTGATTTTATCTAATTTTTGTAGGTATTCAAGAATTGATATTTAGGCATTGTTAGATATAGCATTGAATAAGCTTTCTAACACTTCCGATCATGCACCAATCAGAGTTACGGTTCTCAACTTATGGTTGAAACTGTGCTAGTGTTTCAACTTACTGTCAGCTGTCGCCGGGCGATACTTTTTGTTTGTCGGGCGACACTGGGGCGTCCTAAAGTGTGGAAAATGCAGTTTTGAGCGTCAGGTGATGCTTTTTGGTCGATTGTTTTCTTGGATTTTTTCTCTGTGCTAGGGATTTGAGTTGTTATAAACATATACTACTTAAATTCTTATCTAGGATGATCATCTGTTAGTTTCTGAATTCTATAGATAGATTTAGAGCTGACATCTACTTGGGTATCAGAGCTTAATGCCTTTGTGTTGTTGAGGAGGTAGAGAGATCATTTCCATGGTGATAGAGTCAGTCTCTCAATTTGGGTTAGAAGTGACTTAGGTTGGGAGTGATACATGGTGACATTGATGAATATTGTTAGGTTGAATGTAACTGGTCAATAGATTTAAGTCTGTGATGAGTAGATTGTTTGCAGGCTTGATAAGTTCTTCCTTATGTTTTCTTTTTGTTTACATTTATTTTATGTTGATACTTTTCTATACCATTCAAATCCCAAACTCATTAACGAATAATTTATCGAATGACAATTCAATAACCAATCTCTATGGAAATGATACGATATAACCTATATCACCCGGTAAAATTAATACTTTACTTTTTGTTTGCCGCTATACCATTGTAACACACTAGCAAAGAGGCGACTAGTGAATAAGAGGAGTGCATATAGGAAAGAGCCGACACATTGCATTCATTATAGGAGGTTCCTCTATAATACTACCGCGTCTAAAAGAACAATGAAAAGGAAGATAGAGGAAATGATTGTCGCCAATAAGATAGGCGAAAGCAACTCGGTTAATACCCCAAATATACTATTTCTCGGATTCAATGATAGAGAGAAGGTGAGGGGAATCCCTAATTTTATTTTCCATCTGGTCATGACTGCCACTATCAGCCACTTTGACAAATCTAAAATACTGGTTGATGGAAAAAATTCTTGTGATATAATTGTTGAAGCGGTAAAGCGGCAAGCAAAAAATAAAGTATTATTTTACCAGGTGATATTTAGGTTATATCGTATCGTGTCTACAGAGATTGGTTATCGAGTTGTCGTTTGACAAATCATTCATAATGAGTTTGGGAAAAGGGTTTAAAGTAAACGCGAGAATTAAAAGGTATGAACAGAAAAAGAATTTATTCTCCCAATGAACAACTTATCAAGCATGCATAAATACTAATTCTCACAAACTTAAAGCTATTGACCTGTCACATTCAACCTACAAGACTCATCAATGTCATCACGTGTCAAACACAACACCCACTATATCATCTCAGCGGGGGTCTCTCAACTAACCTTAACAACACAGAGGTCAACTGTGCTACTCGCATAAACGATGTCTCTGTCAACACAACCAACACAGAGGCATTAATCACAGACACCCAAGTGAATAATAGCGCTAAATCTATATCTAGAATCTAAACACTATTAGACAATCATCCTAGATAAGAATTCAAGAAGTATATGTCTATAGCAACTCAAACCCTTAGCATAGAGCAAAAATCAAGGATAACAATCGACAAAGATTTGTAAAGCAAGGTTTATACAACGCCAAGGGCGACAAATATACATAAGATCAAAGTAAATACATATACAAACCCAACTAAAAGTGAATACACAAATAAATAGAGAAATGAACCACAAATCTACCGGTTTGTCAGAGTCAATCAAAGATAAATCCACCCTGGATCATCCGTATGCAAGCTCCATAGTTATTATCTAAGTTAATCCACTACAAAAATGAGGTTGATAGAGTTGGGAGACAAATATTCACTCCCAAAACCATAACATCTCAAAAATGACATGAAATGAAAGTATAAATAAAATCGGGTCCGCACGAGTCGCCTGAAGACATAAAAGATTCACCTGACGATGATTCTTATACACTTGGCCCAGGTTGCGCCATGTACGGAACTAGGGAAAAATATCTACTATCGCCGGACGACTGAAAGCTTCGCCCGACGACACTCTTATTCCTCACCTAGCAATACATCATCAAAGCAAGGCAAACCCAACTGGAAAATTGACTCCTCCCGCTCCACCGTCTCCCGGTGACGCAAACACGATGACCCTCTCCCAACGATCTCCCGATGACACACATCAGTTCAGAAACTTTTGTTGCTTTCTCTGTACAACTTGGAATGGCTCTTTCTTCTTGGGCTTATTCCTTTATTGATCCTGCAATGTATCTTGGAGCTTTTATTCCTCTTGCTTCAACAATACTCAAATAACTACAAAATAAATACAAAACTATTAATCGATATACTATGTACATAAAAACGCATTATACACAAACTAAATGTATTTATACACAAAGTTGGGTTATTCAACTGATTTTAATAACAAAGAGTCAATAAGTTCAACAAAAAGTATTTACAAAAATAACTACAATTTACACTTATCAATCTCTCCCCAACTTGAAGTTGTTTTCCCTCAAACAAGAAACAAATAACTCGAAGAAACAAAAATGATCAACCAAAGAATCACGAATCGATATGTTTTGAAAACGAAAAACGAATGCAATGGTTCAAATGAAAAACAATACACACAAAGTAAATACTTACCACTAAACTACGACTATAACATAAACACGAAACAAATACTAAATACAAAAATCATGCCAAACATTCTAAAACAACACTAGTTCACAAATGAATCACACCTAGAAAAATCAATCATTAGTAGATGACAAACACAACAAAATGAGGTATTTTCACTCATCCAACAACCTTACAAACAAAAGATTAAATTATACGCTCATCCAAAAATCATGTTGAAGACATAAAAGCAAGAATCACAATGACATTTCAAGGTTGTAATGTGTCTTGGTTAACAAATAAAGGATAAGTCTTAAAGCTAATCGAAACAAAAACTTGCATAAACCTAAGGGAGTGATTAACTTACAAAGTTTCAAACAACACAATTTCAATTAAACTTCTTCTTCATTCCAAATTTATCAAACCAATCACAATAATTATTTGCACAATTATTCGAACTCTTTTTATTTTTATTTTTCAATTTTTTATATATTTCTTTTTCTTCTCTTTTTTTTCACATTTTTTCTTATTTTCTATTTCACAACCTCATAGCAATCACAACATAAGCACATAAACATTTCTCTCCCCAACTTGAATTCAACCATCATCATGATATAAATACTCCCTAATTTTTAAGGCAAGGCAAAAATTCAAACTATAAATTATAGTTAAGGGTTCAAGAAAACAAAGAATCAATGTCCATGCAAAAATGAGAACTAAACACTCATAGACAAGCATTTAGCAAAAACAACATGGACATCGATAAAAAAGCTCAAAGGGGATACTAATGATCACACACTCACAAGGTGAATTGACTATTTGGCTAGGTAGTTCTGCTCAAAATCAAATAAAAATTCCTTGATCACTTTCATGCATCATACAATCAACACAAATAAAAGCTTAAGTATAATAAAATCCAGTTAGAACAAGAATTGTGGTCTCCAACATATGTGAACAATAGAAAGCTACCTCACAAAAAGGGTAGGAAATAAAGTGATTCACAAATGAACAAGTATAAAAAGAATGAATGGCATAAAAATTGTAAAAATTCTAAGTATCGTGAATATGCTAAAGTATAGAAAGCGATAAACACATACCTTAGACGTGTACAAAACTTTAAAAAAATCATTATCACACATTCGCAAGTCAAAACGACCAAACTTGACAAATCACCTCAAAATCCTCAAGATATTCACCATAAGCTCAAATACAAACACAAAAATTAACACAATTAATATACATACTAAAAGACCGAATGAAATTCTCTAAACAAATCTAAAAGTGAAGAGATGAAATTTAAGAACTAGTCCAAGTTAAACTTGTTTAACAATTGCATTCAACTACCTAAACTAACAAAATGAAAAATAATAAAACATGTTTGTTTTATTTTATAAGCTCAACGCCTGTTATTTAAGAACATTTCTCCAATTTGCTTCCACTTGGTTATTGCTAACCAACACAGAAGCCAATGTGAAAGGAAACAAATAATGATATAACAAATTTATAAGTATAGAAAACATATACATGTGTGGTAAACATAAACAAATAAATTCACAAGTAAATATAAACAAGTTCATGCATAATTTTTATACAACATATACATTAATTATAAAACTCAAAAACAAAGGAATTATCGTGATGCGAAACAATAAATCAATCCCCGACAACGACGCAATTTTGATGAAGCGGTAAAGCGGCAAGCAAAAAGTAAAGTATTATTTTACCGGGTGATATTTAGGTTATATCATATCGTGTCCACAAAGATTGGTTATCAAGTCGTCATTCAACAAATCATTCGTAATTAGTTTGGGGGGAAATGGTTTGAAGTAAATACGATAATTAAAAGGTATGAATAGAAAATAAATTCATTCTCCCAATGAACAACTTATCAAGAATGCATAAATACTACTTATCACAGACTTAAACCTATTGACATGTCTTACTCAACCTATAAGACTCATTGATGTTATCACGGGTCAAACACAACACCCATTATATCATCTCAGTGGTAATCTCTCAACAAACCTTAACAACACAGAGGTCAACTGTGCCACTAGCGTTAACAATCTCTCAGTCAACACAACCAACACAGAGGCATTAATCAAACACCCAAGTGAATAATAGCACTAAATCTATATATAGAATCCATACACTATTATAGAATCATCCTAGATAAGAATTCAAGCAGTATATGTCTATAGGAACTCAAACCCCTAGCACAGAGCAAAAATCAAGGATAACAATCGATAAAGATTTGTAAAACAAGTTTTATACAACGCCAAGGGAGAAAAATATATATAAGATTAAAGTAAATACATATACAAACCCAACTAAAAGAGAATACACAAAGAAAAAGAGAAATGAACCATAAATCTACCGGTTGGTCAGAGCCGATCAAAAAGCAATCCACCCCAGATCATCCGTATGCAAGCTGTAACGCCCCGTTTTATTTAATATTATATTATATTAATATTTTCGAGTTACCGTTTCACATTTATTTTTGCAATGAGAATATTTAAATTAACCGGTATATCTGTTAATATATTCGGCGACGTTTTATTCGGATCGATAATTATTTTATTCGGTCCGGTATTTGTTTTGAGGGACCGGTAATTATTTTATTTGGCATGGTATTTATTTAGAGGGACCGGTAATTATTTTATTCGGTCCGGTATTTATTTTGAGGGACCGGTAATTATTTTGTTCGGTCCGGTTTTATTCCGTTCAGTTCGGTAAAATATTATTCGGACCGATATTTAGTTTTTCGAAGTTATTTTAATTATTTGGAGTTATTTTGATTAAGTGGTCTTTTGAATTATATTTTGGGTTAGTAAGACTAGTGGAGGGTAGTATGGTATTTTCATGTTGTCTTAAGACCAAAATCTAAACAAAGGCATTAGTTGTTGTTTTATGAGAGATAGAAGTATCATAACACAAAATACACTTAGAGAGAACTAGAGAGAGTCTTGGAGGAAGAGAAGAACAAGAACACAAAGCTTGTGTTTTGAGTTTGTTGGAACATCAAGAATCATTCAAACATCTAAGGTAAGGGGTTTGATTTTCCAATGCTTATAGTTAGGGTTTGATTTGGTATATTTTGATTTGAGATAAAATTGATGTTAGGGTTCTTGAGATTTGTTGAGATAAATTAGGAGAGTTAATTTAGGTGTTAGTGTTGTGGGATTATTGTTATGTTAATAGAGATTAAATTAGAAAAACTAAATTATATTAATTAAGTTTAGTTTATAAAATAGCAGTATGTATGAAATATGGAACTTGTTTCATTTATGTATATGTACAAATACATAGTTACAAGATGTAGAATTAATAGCTGTTGTAAATGTTCCTACTTTCTATACAGTATGGAAATTAAATGAAGTTAGAAACTAAACTAGCATATATTACTTGAATTAAGGAAAACAAAAAAATAGCAGTAAGTATAGTTTAGAAAAAAGCTAAAGAACTAGCAGTACATTAAGTTTATTGAGAACTAGCATTATTTAATTGAACCAAGCTTCTAACATATGCAGTATAGAAATAGCAGTATATTCAATTAAATGTAGTTTAGAAACTAAGCTAGCAGTAGAATGAAGTTTTAGAAACCAAACGTAATAGCAGTATGAAGTAATTGAAATTAAGTTTAGAAATTAATTAATTTATGTTTTGTTTTTCTTTTCTTAATTTAATATATTAAATATTTATATTAATTAAATAAAAATATGACATAAGTTAGCCGATTTAATTTGGAACCCGATTATTTTCCGATTTCCCGATTTCGGAAATTTCGGCGACGAAGCAAGTTACTCGGAATTTAATGAAAATTGACGTGTTAGCTAATTTTGATGTGTAGAACATCGTGAAGAGGTTAGTTTTCGAGATTACGAGTTTTTAACGAAGCGACCCGAAATAAGTCAATTTACGGTTAAGTTGAACCAGGTTGTGTTTTAGTCGATTTAAGTCGCGTATGGACAATCTGATTGCAACGTTAATGATTATAATTGATGCTGATTATTGTGAATGACTTTTGTAACGATTATTGATGTTTGACTATTTTTCCGTGTTTGAAATTTAGTGAATTATTTTATAATGATGTGGTGTGATTAAACATGATGTTTGCGACGGTTTATTTGTAATGAATACTTGATGATATGCGATGCGATGATATGTTTATCTTGATGTGGATAAATATGGCGACGTGGGCTTTATACAAATTTTGATGTGCGATGATGATGTTTTGTTGTGTCGTGTTTGTGATGTCGTGTTGTCGATTCACATACATTGCATTGGCGACGAGGGCTTTTATGCCAAGCGACAAGGGCTGTTATGCCAAAGCGACGATGGGCTTTTATGCCGAATGTCCCTAATTATGGAAAAAGCGACGGGTACCACATGCATAACATAGTCGTGTCTCATGGAGTCGATTATGTTTATTTTTGAGTCTTTTGGCAATGAGTTTTATTTGATGTCTTATGATGAATTGTGATGTTATATGATACTTTGTTTTGTGAGGAATTTTGTATTGAACATAAAGTGAATATATGTGATGATTTCATGATGAGTAAGCGATGAATATAACATGACGGTAAAGCGACTATATGAGTTTATGGCGATGGATTTTATGTCTTGTTTTGACATGATTATGGTGATTATGTGATGAAATTAAAGTGTTGATTTTATACACTAAATGATTATTTAAAGTATGTGAGATTTTGTATATATTGACATACTCTTATTATCCTATATCATTTATGATTCCAAAACTAGATATATATTTTATCATACCTTTAATTATATATTTTGGAGTATCTCACTCTTTAATTGTTTCGCCGTTGCCTTTATATTGGTAACGTGCAGGTGATCCGCAAGGATGATGAGGATTAGCTCGAGTCTCTTTATTTTGAGTCGCTCTGCTCTGATAGTAGTAACACTCGGGATTTAGGCGACGTTATTATTTTGGATAGGATAGTTTATGTATAATATCTTATGATGTTATAACTTTATGTATTGATGATAACATGATGATATGTACATTTTGTGAACACATCCGCTGTGCTATGAATATTTATATGTTTATATGATGAATTATGATATGAATCGATATATCTGACTTTTGATTTTTGTGAAGTGCATTATAATGCAAAGTGATGAAACACGAATATGTGATACCTCAATTTATGTTTGGATGAAAATTTTAAACTATGATTTTATTATTAATTACGAGGGGTAGAATTGGAGTGTTACATTAGTGGTATCAGAGCAGGTCGGTCTGTCCAGCCAAGTTGTTGAGTTTGTTGTCGTCTATCAATCAAGTATTGTTATTTGTTGATTCTAATCCTTGTTTTGTTTTGAGCAGAAGTTGTTATGGCTAGAAGGAACACTGGTAGGAATGATGAGGCTCTTGCTGCTGCTATGCAGGAAATGGCTCAGGCTTTCCAAAACCCGTTGAATGCTGACGAGAACATTGGGTCTCGTGGTTTGGCAACCTTCCAAAGAGAGAATTCTCCTACTTTCCAAGGAAAGTATGATCCCGAAGGTGCTTTGGCGTGGCTGAAGGAGATTGAAAGAATCTTCTGTGTGATGGATTGCACTCCTGTGCAAAGGATCTTGTTGTACCCCAAAATTTGCCCTCTTATTTTATCAAAATTTCCCCTCACAAGACTCTTTGAACTCAAGACCAAGCTAGGGTTTGCTCTGCTCAAGACATCTCCTTGCACTGTTGACCTGAAATTAGGGTTTGAGCTTGCACATGTATTTTTGGACTTCCAATGCCTAATGTGACTTTCATACTTCATGTTGGACTTATAATATTTCCCGTACCAAGTTTCAAGCTTTGAATCAAATTTTTGCCCAGTCAATTGGATAGTTGACCTAGAAATCAACTATATTGGGGAAAATGTCAACTATGGCCAATTTACAGTCAAACCTCATAATTTTTTATCCACGTCAACATTATAGGCTCATATGAACCATTTG
Source organism: Vicia faba (assembly GCA_948472305.1). Taxonomy (NCBI): domain Eukaryota; kingdom Viridiplantae; phylum Streptophyta; class Magnoliopsida; order Fabales; family Fabaceae; genus Vicia; species Vicia faba. Next base: position 318,045,185 of record OX451736.1, on the reverse strand, counting down.
ATCAAGTTTGGACCACAACTCCTCAAGAAATTTGATCAGATCTCCAAAAGGGTAAAATGGTCATTTTTAGGGTTTTGACTGCAGTAGGGCAATTTCTGATTTTTCACCTAGCCAATGGCAAATTGGGTTCAAACATGGATTCAAGGATTCAATGGCATCATCTTGACCTAATCACAAGGTTCAAAAGATCTCAAATGCACTGGATTGACAGATGAATTTTCCAGTCAACTGATCAAAAATCAACTATACACTGAAAAGTCAAACTTTGACTTTTTGGTCAAAATCAAGTGCCAAGGGTCCTTTTTCATCAAGATGTGTCAAAAACATGAAACTTGTTCATCAAGAAACTTAATTTTGCAAATTAGGGTTTAAGATTGAAAATTTTCATAACTTAGAATTTTTCTAAGTTATGAAATTTTCTTATTTTTTCCCAACTTTGCCCAACATTTTCACCATGATGCAATTGGATTCAAACAAAGCTTACAACATTAAAGTTGTAGTCCTCCACAAAATATACAACTTTTATTCACAAAGTTTTCCCAAAATATGCTTGGATCTCAAGTTATGAGTTTTGGAATAAGGGTCCAAAAACTTTCTAACTTAGTGAAATTTTGCCCTAGTTTAGGCAGGATTTTGACCTATCTTCATGGCCATTTTTCATCTAGTTCCCATTGGAATTTCAAAATTCATTCCAAAGATGGATTTTTTAGCATGTTACAATCTTTCTAAAATTTCCAAGAACTCTCCCAAATCATTTATGGTTAGGGAGAATCGAAGGTTTGAATTTGGAAAAATATCACTTTCATCCATGGCATTTTTCACTATGCTACAAGTTGCAATTTCTATCCAGCTTTAATTGTACTTGCTTATAGGTATATAAACCCTTCCACACTCAAAAATTGAATGCAAATTCAATGGTTTAAGGCATTATTCTGATCAATGGAAGATTACACATTGAATTAATCTAAAAATGGAAAAAAGGTAGCATTGCCACTTTGGTAAAGTTAGCTTTATGTCAATTTGTTTCTCTTGAGCATTGCACCAAGCTTTCTGCAGCATACCAACTCCACAAACTCAGGGCAAAGTACAACAACTTTGTGTATCTAGGAAGGAGGCCTGTACAGGCTCTTTGCTTGATAACTTCACACTTTTCTTCAAAACCAAGAAATGTGCAAAAGTCTAGACAACACTTCCATCTGATAAAACCAACTCTTGTAACCATTCCAAACAACTTTTGCATATCACATTGAGCCAGAAACACGAGTTATCCACTCCTCAAACACCCTTGAACATCAAAACACCAAAAATTTGCAAAACATGGCAGCTTCTGCAGTTGCACCTCCATCTCACAAACCACTCGTGCATTTTGTCCCAAACCTCTTCCAACACACTCCATACAACCCATCTAAGCTCTCCCAACCATTGGTCAGTGACTGTAACTCCATTTACAAGCTTCACCATTTTTAAATTCTGCTTGTGCAGGTTGACTTCTACAGGCTTATTCAAGCAAACTCAAAGCAAACTAAGCATTGGGGAAGGTCAAAGGAAGTTCAAGCAAGCTCCCAAGCATCTCAGGCCTCATTGAAAACCTCCACATTTCCATACTCGAGTTCAACTGAAGCAGATATTTTCCAACTTTCTATCTCTCTATTTAGGAATCATTAGGCTAAGGTTTGTGAATAAAAAATGTAGTACTCATTGCCCTTAAGTTGTACATATGCATAGATTTCATTTAAGTTAACTGTGTTGAGAGAATTTGACTGATGAACTTTCTGAAAAAGTTAGGTTAGAAATTAGGGCCAGAGAAATTCTCTCTGGTCTTTGAGAGTTAGATTAAGTTCTTTACATGGTTGGAATCGTGTTGGAAAATGCTATAACTTTTGTGTTGTGAGTTTTTGCTTTAGAGCACGTATGCAGGAGTTAGCCATTTGTACAGGAGGCGCGCGTTTTTTTTGAACAGAGGTTGAAGATGAAGGCCAGCTGGGCTGGGCCTGGCTATTTCTCACTTTTTGCACCCCTGATTTGCTTCTCACACCTCCTTGGCCCATTTAATCTATTTTTGTATTTTTTTTCATTTCTTTTTTTTTTATTTCTTACTTTACTTTATTTTTCTAAACTTTAAAAATTACCAAAAATATTTTATTTAATTTTCACATTTTATTTTATTGTTTTTTTTTTGGACATAGAAATAATTATTAAATAATATATACATTTATTTTCTTAATAAAAAACTTGTAAATACTACAATAAAAATATTATTTTTTTATTTTTTATTTTTTATATACTTAAATAATATTTTGCTAACATATTTTTATTTTTTGACATTTGTATATATTTTATTTTATTGTACATAAATAAATAACACATAATATATATATTATATATATATATATATATATATATATATATATATATATATATATATATATATATATATATATATATATATATATATATATATATATATATATAATATATATATATATATATATATATATATATATATTATATATATATATATATATATATATATATATATATATATATATATATTAATATATATATATATATATAATATATATATATATATATATATATATATATATATATATATATATATATATATATATATATATATATATATATAATATATATATATATATATATATATATATATATATATATATATATATATATATATATATATATATATATATATATATATATATATATATATATATATATATATATATATATATATATATATATATATATATATATATATATATATATATATATATATATATATATATACTTTCTCAAAACAAATTAGGGTCTCCACCCTTAATAAAAATAACCTTTTATTTTCTTTTCTTTTTTTAATGCATCAAATATTTTATTTTTACATACATAAAAATAATACAAAAACATTTTTTTAAATATTTATAATATATTGTATATTTATTTAATTGCCCGTTTAAATATTGTCAATTTATTATTTGAACAAAGAATTCAATTTGATTGTAATAATCTTAGGGTTTTAATTTCTTGCAAATAATCCCCTATTGAAAATTGTATCCCCCTCCCCATATCAATCTTGTAATAGCTTAGATTACTTTTACGCATTTATTGCTTTCAAATATGTCATGATAGAGATTAGGGTTTGTATGCAATATCCAAAATCAAAACAAATAGCTAGACCTAATACAAGACATAAAAGCATGTAAATTGACAACACAATGCACACATGTACCCCTAGGGTCTCATCCACTTTTTGCCTTTAAAATGGCCATGGTATATATGTTGAGTATCTTGGCAAAACAAAAACAAAACAAAAGATCATAGTCCCTCGATGACGCTATCTTGGTTGCCTATACAAAAATGATCTAGTCCATCAAAAACTTGCTAAGATACTTGGCACAATTGCTATCATAGTCATACGATGACCCGCGCCCGTCCCGTTTAACATCCAAATACAAGGTTGTTTACCAAATGCAATGGTAAAACAACACTTCCAAAAGGATTAAAAATGTGTAGGAAAGATCTTTGAGTAGATAGGGTAGATGCTCTTACTTACTTAAACAAAACTTGCAAATATCCTTGCTATTTTCAAAAACACATCACAACACAATTTCAAAACATTTCCCAAAACAAACTTTCAAACATTGAAACATCTTTTCAAAAGACAAACACCTTTGTAAAACATTCAAACAAGAATTGTTACAAAGGTTGCCTAAATAAAGCCTCTTTTCAAAACATTTTCAAAACCACACACAAAGAACCATTTCAAACAATTGAAAAGCAAAAGCAAGTAATCTAAAAAAGTAACTAAGAGCCCATGGAAAACCATGGATGAAAAGGGTGCTAGCACCTTCCCTTTTCGTAATCTACCCCCCAAACCCAAGAAAACATATCAATGGTCTTTCCTGTGCTTTTTGACCTTTCCTTTGGATAAAATAAAAATTCGGTGGTGACTCTTGCTAAACCGAAACATTTACGAACACAAACGCAAAACCTCAAGTCAGTTCTCCCACCGTATCACAGAACTGGCGACTCTGCTGGGGAACAATCTAAAAGTGGGGTTACCTTAGGGTTTAGATCACCTTTACATGCTTAACTTGTTTTCTTTGATTGCTTTACACTTGGTTCTATTGTTTGGGTTTGAATCCTCTACCCGGATTTGGGAAACATTCATAGGTAAATAACAATACGTTGTGGAAACTGTGCGGGGTATACCGACATGGTTGAAGCCATAGCTATATTAGTGTGACATATTTGTGAGTACCGGTAGCCTTTGAGTTAATCAAAGAGAATACGGGGCCGCTGAGTGATGTCATGAAGCACTAATGGACTTTTAGAACCTTTAATTGACCATCTTGGCCTTTTTAGGGGTAGTGAGATGACCGGATTTGGTGCAGTCCGAAGTTGGTTGATACTCGATACTACACTCATTGAGGGTTATTTTTCTTGGAATATTTCGATCGCCAGTAAAGTGGCTAAACTAAAATAATGAACACGGAAAATAATCCAGTGATATTGAGCTCCTTAGAACCCGGTTACTATTTATAGGACAGGTTGAGCCAACTAGACTTCAAGAGGGTACTTACCTATGAAACCCCATGCAAGCCTGAAACTAGGAACTTGTGTGACTTGCTTGTACATATACTTGTGCATACATCATGAACATCATGAAGCATCATATGCATCCACTAACCATTTCAAGGGTTTGGATTTTCATCTTTGTTCCTGTTTTGTAGGTTATGGAATCACTCCGCGGGAAAACAATCCAGATCAACCTTGTGAGAATCCCTCATCAACTCAAGGAGCTTGCTTCCAAGATTCCAAAGAATTATCCCTTCACTGAAAGACATAATAGACTTCTCAACTTGGTCAACTCCAACATTGAAGAAGACATGGTGAAAGTTCTCTTCCAGTTCTTTGACCCCCTACACCACTGCTTCACATTGCCTGATTACCAACTAGTGCCTACTCTGGAGGAATTTTCTCAACTCCTGAGGATTCCTATTCTCCATCAACTACCCTACAACGGTACAGAAAGAGAGCCAAAGCCTGAAGATGTTGCTCAAGCCTTACACTTGCAACCATATGATATCAAAGGTCATTGGGAAACCAGAAGTGGTGTCAAGGGTTTCTTGGCAAAGTTTCTGTTTGAGAAGGCAAAAGACTGCTGGAAAGATCTGCAAGCTTTTGAGGAGATTGTAGCACTTCTCATCTATGGATTGATTTTGTTCCCAAACCTTTACCAGCTTATAGATGTGAATGCTGTCAAGATTTTCATATCTCGGAATCCTGTGCCTACATTGCTTAGAGACATCCTACACTCATTTCACACACGAACAATGAGGAAAATAGGTGTTCTCATGTGTTGTACTCCTCTTTTAGCAAGGTGGTTTATTTCTCACCTTCCCCATTCAGTCTTGAAGAATGAGCAAGGCTTAAGGTGGTCACAACGGTTGATGACTCTTACACATTCGGATGTTCATTGGTGTTCTCGGTCCAGAGAAAATGTCATCATCATTGATCGTTGTGGGGAATTCCATAATGTTCCATTACTTGGCATTAGGGGAGGCATTACCTACAACCCATGTTTGGCTCTGAGACAGTTTGGGCATGCCCAAAGGGATGGCCCTCATGACATGTTGATTCTGGATTTGGTTTTTGATTTCGACAACGACGCTCAAGGACTTCGACAAAGGTTTATCCGAGCCTGGAGGATGCCCAACATGGTAGGCAGTAAGACACTGGGACACAAGAATTCCATCCCCCTTGAGCCTTACCTCAAGTGGGTACGAACCCGCGCCTAGAGTCTTATGATGCCTTACCCCTACATTCTCCCGGTGATCAAAGAGCCTGTTATGGAAGGAGAGGTTCCATACACCCTCCTACATCCTGACATGCCAACATCATTGGAAGATTTGCAAAAGAGTTAGATACAACTCAAGGAAGAAAAGAACACTTTTGAAGCCAGTTTCTATGCCAGTGAGAAGAAGGTTTTGGAACTTACTCGTCGACTCCATGAAGAGTAGACTCTTAACACCTACATCGCACCGAAGAGGATGCACAACGTCTTTTTACCTTAGAATTTTGTATTATTTTGCCCATGGGGAATTTATGTACTGACAAATTCTATCTTATTAATATGACGTGTGTTCTTTTTGTTTACAACAAAGTTGAATTTCTGAATCCTTGAATGCATTGCATGAATACATTTCATTCATCATATGCATACACAGGTCTTCACACCAGGTTTCCTTATCTCTCTGCTGTTTATTTCAGCAAGATGGATATATAGCAGACGGTCAAAAATCTACAAGCGCAGAATTCACAGTTCCAACAACTACTCATGACCTTGGCAAAGGGTCAAGAGGATCTTAAAGCACTGCTAGAAAAGGAAAAGGAAAAGGAGAAAAAGAAAAAGAAAAGAGTTGGTGTGGCTACTTTGGGAAGAAGATTTGAAAACCAAGCTAGAAGGGTCCTGGATTTCCCCTCAACATCTGATGAAGGGGTAGGAAAAGGAAAGGGAGCTGCAGTGCCCTCCGAGTCTGAGGAAGAAGAAGAAGAAGAAGAGGATGAAGATTATTCTGAGCAGCAGTACCCTCCTGCAGACGACAAATACAAGAATCTGGAAGAACGTCTGGCAGCCATGGAGTTACAAAGAATGCCTGGGCTGGATTTCGAGGAGCTAGGGTTTGTTGCTGGGATTGTGATTCCCCCTAAATTCAAGGTGCCTACATTTGCCAAATATGACGGTTTGTCTTGTCCAAAGATGCACCTACGGTCTTACGTCAGAAAAATCCAACCTCATTCTTCTGATAAGGATCTGTGGGTCCACTTTTTTCAAGATAGTTTATCGGGTACGCAATTAGATTGGTTCTACCAGCTTGAGAGATCTGATGTGCACAATTGGGAGGATTTGGCGGCTACCTTCTACAGACAATATTAATATAATATGGACTTAGCACCTACTCGTACTCAATTACAGAGTATGGGTATGGTCTCTAATGAAGGCTTTAAAGAGTATGCCCAGAAATGGAGGGACTTGGATGGAAGGGTGCAACTACCATTGTCTGAAAGAGAGCTTGTGGATATGTTTTTGGGGATCCTGTCAGGTCCATTCTTTAATCACTTGATCGGAAGTTCGTCTGCGGGGTTCACCGAGTTAATTCTGACTGGTGAAAGAGTTGAAGCCGGAATCAAGAGCGGTAAAATTCAAAAGGATGCATCTGCTTACGCTGCTATCAAGAAGACCTTTCCAGCCAAGAAAGAAGTCTCGGCTGTTTACTCCCAAAGAGTTCATGGAAGAGTGGAGCGTCGGCCAACAGTGGGGGCCGTAATGATTCAGAAATCCGCATCGGATCAGCCTAGAAACAGTCAACCAAGGAATGATTAACCCAGAACCAACCAGCAAAGGGTGGAAAGACTACAACAGAAATATACCCAGATAAACATGACACCTGCTCAGGTTCTCCCTCATCTATTGAAGTTAAACCTTGCAAGTTTAAGGGAGGCCCCTAAAAACCCTAACACTTCGTCACCACACTACCATCCCAATGCTAAGTGTGCTTATCATTCGGACAGCCTGGGGCACGACACCAACAATTGTTGGGCCCTCAAGAATAAGATTCAGGATTTAATAGATGCCAAGGAAGTGGAGTTCGACGCCCCCGAGAAGCCGAATGTGATCTCTGCCCCAATGCCAAAGCACGGCCACAATGCCCATGTTATTGAAGAGAATCTTTATGTTGCTATTATTGATGACTTAATGACTCCATTACCATTAATCAAGATGAATCTGTTGAAAGCCGGGATTTTCCCGGGCTGTGAAAAAGATTGCTACCTTTGTTCGTCCTTACAATCCGATTGTCCATTGTTGAAGTTAGGCATCCAACGCCTAATGGATAATCAAGAAATCCTCTTTGAGAAAACTCCTGTTGCTCCAACTCCTATCAAAGATCTTGCTATAATTACTATTTCCGCCAATCTTTCCAAGGTCTCCAAAAGACCTGTTAAGATTACATCCGATCCAAAGATTGTACCTCTGAAGATAACTATGTCGGGGCCTATCCATACAAGTCCAACAAAACAATACCGTGGAATTATGAAGGAGAGATCTTCTACCACGGTGTTAAGCAGATTGAATCAGTTGAAGAAAGTTCTGATGAAGAGACTTCTGACATAGGAAATATTGCTGGGACGAGTAAAATCACCTGCAGCGGAAGAATTTTCTCTCTGGAGATTTCTCCTCCAAGGGCAATCTTCGGACCCTCAAATTCTCTTAAGGTTACTCCTGTGCCGGTTAACATATATGTGCGAACTCCAGTGATTGAAGAAATTGTTATTCCTGTAGTTGTACCCTCTGCCGTTGCTGCTGATAAAGGTAAGGGGATCCAAGAAGAGCTCGTCAGGACGAGGGCTCAGCCTTTGGTCATCTCCGAGACCACTCAAAAGGAAATGGAGGAGATTTTAAAAATAATTAAGAAAAGCGACTATGATGTCGTAGAACAACTGGGGCAAACCCCTTCAAAAATCTCTATGCAAGCTTTACTCCTCTGTTCAGAAGCTCATGCCAAAGCTTTGATCAAATTCTTGAAGACGGCCCATGTGCCTCAAGAAACCTCCGCGGACCAGTTCCAAGAGTGTGTAGCTAGCCTAACAGTCGACAACGGTCTTGGCTTCTTCGATGCCGACTTAACATCTAAGGGGAGAAAGCATAATGACGCGCTGCATATCTCGGTGGAATACAGAGGGACTACTTTAGCTCACGTTCTGGTTGATACCGGGTCGTCTTTAAATGTCTTACCAAAGAAAGCATTGGATAGACTAGATTGTGAAGGTCTAATTTTGAAGCCCAACAACATCATTGTCAGAGCCTTTGATGGTTCTAAACGGATGGTCCACGGGGAGGTGGACATTCCGATTAAAGTGGGTACTGAAACCTTCAATTCCACATTTTATGTCATGGACATCCGTCCCTCCTACTCTTGCTTGTTGGGAAGACCTTGGATTCATCATGCTAGAGCCGTTACATCTACTCTGCATCAGAAGCTTAAGTACCCTGTCTAGGAGAAAATTTTGACAGTTCACGGTGAAGAGGAATACATGATAAGCCATCTTAATTCTTTCCGCTATGTGGAATTGGATGGTGAATTCATCGAAACCCCCTTTCAGCATTTTGAGGAGGTAGCTCAGGAAGTGGCAGCAATGCCTTCTGTACCCATCATTACCAAACCTGTGTCCCGGATGTCATCCCTTAAAGATGCGAAGGTTGTGATTGAGGAAGGAGGAAGCACAGTATGGGGTCAGCTGCCAGATTTTCCTTATAAGACAGATAAATTCGGCTTGGGTTTCACTGCTTCGTCTTAGAAGGTTGTGTGTCGCTCCTGGGCTGGAGGACCACTAGTGAAGATCACTCATCACAGAGTCAGTGCTTTAGAGGATGGTGAAGAGGAGAGCAACTTTGAAGACTGGGTCTTTCCAACTATAGGCGGAGGACTGAACAATTGGGAGGCAAAGGACTTTATTCCCATTACTTTCATCGATCAGTAATTTATCTTTCGGACATTTTCTGTTGGTCTGTAATAATTCTTAAATAATTCGTACACCTTTTGCCTTATGCCTTACCCGAGGCATATAGGTCCATTTGTAAGGGCTTGATTTTTTCATCTTCATATGCCATTTTTAATGAATCATGGATGTTTTCATATATAAACTTTTGTGTTCATTTTCTTTATTTTTACATTTTATTTGTTTAAAGGTGGCTATCCTTACACACACCCACACTCACAAAATGTAGGTACCAATCCACTCTGGATTCCATGGGTAACAATTCTGCTATGGCCTTCAGTGACTCTGGAGATCTAGTCAATCATGCCGAATACGAAGGTGATGAAGACTGTGAAGTGCCTGGAGAGTTGGCTAGACTGCTGCAACAGGAAGAAAGGGCTATTCTACCTCACGAGGAGTTGTTAGAGACTATCAACTTGGGAACAGAGGAAGACAAAAAAGAAATTAGAGTGGGTGCCAACTTGGAGCCAAGTGTCAAAGAGCGCTTAGTTCAGCTATTGAATGAATATGTTGAGATCTTCGCCTGGTCCTGCGAAGACATGCCGGGACTTGATACAGATATTGTGGTTCACCATCTCCCTACAAGAGAAGACTGTCCATCAATTAAACAGAAAGTTCATCACATGAGGCCCGACATGTCTGAAAAGATCAAAGCTGAAGTGATGAAGCAGTTCAATGTTGGCTTCCTTGTTGTTACTTCCTATCCACAATGGGTTGCTAACATTGTGCCCGTGCCTAAAAAGGACGGAAAAGTCAGAATGTGCGTGGATTACAGAGATTTAAACAGGGCTAGCTCTAAAGATGACTTTCCACTACCGCACATTGACATCTTGGTTGACAATACAACTCAGCATAAGGTATTTTCTTTCATGGACGGATTTTCAGGGTACAACCAGATCAAAATGGCCCCTGAAGACATGGAGAAAACTACTTTTGTTACACAGTGGGGTACCTTCTGCTATAAAGTGATGCCATTCGGACTGAAGAATGTCGGGGCAACCTATCAACGCGCCATGGTGGCTTTGTTTCATGATATGATACATCATGAGATAGAAGTCTACGTAGACGACATGATAGCCCGTTCACAAACTTAAGAAGAACACCTCGACCATATGCAAAAGTTGTTTGTCAGATTGAAAGAGTACAAGCTAAGACTGAACCCTAACAAGTGCACTTTCGGAGTCAGGTCCGGTAAACTTTTGGGATTCATCGTCAGTAACAAAGGCATCGAGGTTGATCCTGCCAAAGTCAAAGCTATACAAGAAATGCCTGCCCCTCGCACTGAGAAGGAGGTCAGAGGTTTTTTGGGACGCCTAAACTACATTGCAAGGTTCATTTCTCACCTAACATCTACCTGTGAGCCAATCTTCAAGCTGTTGAAGAAAGACCAGGTGGTTAAATGGAATGATGACTGTCAAGTTGCTTTCGATAAAATCAAGGAGTATTTGCTGGAACCTCCTATCTTGATGCCTCCCATCGAAGGAAGGTCGTTAATCATGTATCTGACCGTTCTGGAGAATTCAATGGGGTGCGTACTGGGCCAACATGACAAGTCTGGCCGAAAAGAGCATGCCATTTATTACCTTAGCAAAAATTTTACCGACTGTGAGACTCGCTACTCACTGCTCGAGAAAACTTGTTGCACTTTGGTATGGGCTGCTCGCCGGCTAAGGCGGTATATGTTGACACTTACCACTTTACTGATCTCTAAGATGGATCCGATCAAGTACATCTTCGAGAAGCCTGCTCTATCTGGAAGAATCGCTAGATGGCAGATGATCCTCACCGAATATGATATACAGTACACGACCCAAAAATCTATAAAGGGGAGTGTGCTAGCCGATCATCTGGCCCATCAAGTTTTCGATGATTACCAATCCATGAGGTTCGACTTCCCCGATGAGGATATCATGACTTTGAGCAACATTGAAGAAAACAGACCGTATGACGGACCTGAACAAGGATCTCGATGGACCTTGTACTTTGATGGTGCCTCCAACAAACTTGGAAATGGAATCAGCGCGATACTTATCTCTCCACAAGGTTGCCATACACCTTTCATTGCCAGACTCTGCTTCAGCTGCACCAACAACATGGCCAAGTATGAAGCTTGTATCTTTGGTCTTAAGGCTGCTATTGACTTGGGAATCAAATCATTGATTGTATTTGGGGACTCAACTTTGGTTATCAGTCAAATCAAAGGAGAGTGGGATACTAAACACCCTAACCTCATCCCTTACAAAGAACATGTCCTGACATTTTTACCACATTTCGAGCAGATCACCTTCGAGCACTTCCCGCGATAAGAGAATCAGCTAGCAGATGCGCTAGCTACAATGTCCTCCATGTTTAAACTTAACTGGGATAATAAGGCTCCTCAAATCACCATCGAAAGGATGGACGAACCTACATATTGTCACGAGGTTAATACCGAAGAAGTAGTGGACCGACCTTGGTTTCATGACATCAAAAGGTATCTCGAAGCACAAGAATACCCTGAAGGAGCTTCAGTCAATGACAAAAAGTTCTTAAGGAGGTTCGCAGCTAAGTTTTTCCTGAGCAATGGTATCCTATACAAACGTAATCATGATTGCATTATGCTCCGTTGTATGGACAATGTTGAAGCTGAGCAGATCATGGCTCAGCTGCATAATGGTACCTTTGGCACCCACTCAAGCGGACATACAATGGCTAAGAAGATTTTACGGGCAGGCTATTACAGGTCTACCATGGAAGCTGACTGTCATCAATATTCTCGTACTTGTCACAAATTCCAAATCTATGCGGACAAGGTACACATACCTCCAGTTCCTCTCAATGTCTTAATAGCTCCTTGGCCATTCGCGATGTGGGGAATCGACATGATTGGAGAGATCAAGCCTACAGCATCCAATGGACACCGTTTCATCCTAGTGGCCATTCACTACTTTACCAAGTGGGTCGAAGCAGCTTTCTTCGCCTCCGTTACAAAGAATGTGGTTGCCCGCTTCATCAAGCAGAACCTCATTTGTCGGTACGGTGTCCCCGACAGGATCATCACGGACAACGGTACAAACTTGAACAATACTATGATCACCGCTCTGTGCGAGTAGTTCAAGATTCAACATCACAATTCATCTCCCTATCGGACAAAGATGAACGGTGTTATCGAAGCCACGAACAAAAATATCAAAAAGATCATTCAAAAGATGACAGTCACCTACAAGGACTGGCATGAGATGTTACTGTTTACTCTACACGGGTACCGTACCACGACACGAACATCAATCGGGGAAACACCATATTCTTTGGTATATGGCATGGAAGCTGTCTTACCCATCGAGGTTCAGATTCCCTCCTTGAGAATCATGAAAGATGCTGGTTTGAGTGAAGATGATTGGATTCATACCCGACTTGATCAACTTAACTTGATTGACGAAAAGAGACTTACTGCTGTTTTCCATGGTCAGGCGTATCAGAAATGTATGATCAAGGCCTTTAACAAGAAAGTCAGGCGCCAGGTATATCAAGTCGGGGACCTTGTAATCAAGCGGATCATCTTACCGCAAAGTGATCCCAGGGGCAAATAGACTCCTACTTACGAAGGACCATTTGTGATCAAAAATATCTTTTCTGGTGGGGCAATGATCCTAACCACCATGGACGGTGACGACCTGCCGCACCCTGCGAATGCAGACATAGTCAAAAGATACTACGCATAAATGACCCGACAAACTGAAAACCCGAAAGGGAGGCTTGGGCAAAAATGGGCATCCCGGTGAATCGAAAACCCGAAAGGGAGGTTCAGGAAAAAATTAGGGATAAATAAAAAAAATCTGTACACCCGGCAAGTTGAAAACCCGAAAGGGAGACTTGGGAAAAAAAGGGTTTCTCGGTGGACTGAAAACCCGAAAGGGTGGTCCAGGCAAAATTTAGGGAATTAAAGCGTATGACTATGTCTCATCGGATCACTTTAAGGACAATCTCTTCATAGACAAACTCCAGGCTTCTGATTAACTAAATCATCGTCGGACGAAGCAATGAATGGACAAGATGTTCAGAGTTACGAAGGCTATAGCAGAATGGGAACCCCATGGAAATTTTACACATAGCCACTTTTCTTTGTATAAGTTTTTCTCATTCTTTACGACAACATTCTCTTACTAGGATGTCTGTCTCCTTTGTACAAAATACTTACACAAAGTTAATACAAAGATACTTCAAAGTGCAGAAAACTATTTTCCTTTCCTTTCTTTTTACACTTGTGTTTTATTTGAAAACATCCAATGATTTATTAAAATGAGCATATGCATTTAAATATAATCGTTGCTTACAAATAAACAAAATGAGAAAGAATAATCACTGACAGGTTAAAAGTATAGGAAAATGTCTTTAGGCTATTCCAGGAGAAATCCCCTGCAGTATATCATCTAGATCCCCAGCGAAGTTAAAACCTTGAAATGCATATCCCCAGCGGAGTTAAATTTCAAAATCCCTATCAAAGTCAAATTTTCAAACTCCCAATCCCCAGTGGAGCAAAACTTTGAATTACAGATCCTCAGTGAAGATGAAACTTTCTTCCCCAATGGAGTCAAATCTTCAACCTCTAAACCCCAATAGAAACCATCTAATTTCCTCCAAATTCCTCGGAGAGTCGCTTTAAAACCAGATAATTCCCCAGAGAGTCATCTTAAAACTGTCTTCCCCAGCGGAGTCAAACTATCAATCCACAACAGAAACCATTCAGCGTCTCCAGATTCTCCAGCAAGTTGCCTTAAAGCCTGAGAATTAACCAGATAACAGTTAACTTTTGTCTTGTCCCCAACCTAGGATAAGTCCCCAGTAGATTGGCATACAACCCAAGCTCCTATTCTCCCCAGCGGTATAGCTAATCCCCAGCAGTAAGCTTTTTCCCCCAGGGTCCAGAACTTACTCTCTAACAGGATAGCTTACTCTCCACAGTATAGCTACTCCCCACAGAGCTTTTACTCCCCAACAAAATGAAGATTCTCATTCTTAATTCCCCAGTGAAATTTTCAGAGTCTTCATTGCTACCCAACATGAATTCATCAGAATTTTTCAATTCCCCTAGCAGATTGAAGATTCTCTTTTCTCCACAGAAGCCATCAGAGTCTTCCTTATTCTCCAGCAGATCAAGGTTTTCCTTTGTGTGATTCTCGGTAGAGATCTCCAGAGTTTCCCTTATTCCCAAGCCGAGTAAGGATTCTCATCGTATAATCCCCACGGAAGTTGTCAAAGTTTTGATAATCCCTACGAGTTACCAAGGATTCTCTATCCCCAAGCAGTCAACAAGGATTTCTCATCTTCAGCAGTCAAAGATTTTGAATCTCCAGCAGTGGTCAAGGATTTATTTCCCCTGACAGCAGTCAAAGATTTTATTATCTCCAGCTATCAAGGATTCATTTTCCTCAGCAAGATAGCTAATCAGCTTACATGCGCATGCGTTACATTCATATGTCATGAACATTGATAAAACACATATATTGCATCATACATTTCATGCAACATAACTTTGTGTTTCAGCTAACATTTTACCCTTTTCAGGATAAGATTAACAAGATACCAGTATACAATCATGAAAACAGCCTAGAGATGCTCCAGACACGGATGCTAATCTATTGCTTATTCAAATTCAAGGATCATGAAAACAGTTTACGGATGCTCCAGACATGGATGCTAAACTATCGCTTGTTCAGATTCAGCCTCAGAAAACAGCCTAGAGATGCTCCAGACACGGATGCTAATCTATTGCTTATTTAAATTCAAGGATCATGAAAACAGTTTATGGATGCTCCAGACATGGATGCTAATCTATCGCTTGTTCATATTCAGTCTCAGAAAATAGCCTAGAGATGCTCCAGACACGGATGCTAATCTATTGCTTATTCAAATTCAAGGATCATGAAAACAGTTTACGGATGCTCCAAACATGGATGTTAATCTATCGCTTGTTCAGATTCAGCTTCAGAAAATAGACCAGAGATGCTCCAGACACGGATGCTAATCTATTGCTTATTCAAATTCAAGGCTCAGAAAACAGTTTATAGATGCTCCAGGCACGGATGCTATTCTATTGCTTATTCGGATCCCTGGCTCAGAGATGCTCCAAACACGGATACCATTCTGACGCTCACCCATAACTTACAATTCAACAAACATTCTTGGATGGCATCTTTAATCCTATCTCCTACAAGATTCTATCACACCTCCAAATGGCATCTTTAAGCCCATTCCCTCAATAATACTCTGACGAGTGCAAATTTACGGACACTCTAGTGTCCAATCCTCTTTTACCTTCGAGTCACAAAAGGCAAACTCGCCAATCTAACTCTTCAGGTTCAAGAAGATTGAACAGGGGCAGATATTGTACCCCAAAATTTTCCCTCTTATTTTATCAAAATTTCCCCTCACAAGACTCTTTGAACTCAAGACCAAGCTAGGGTTTGCTCTGCTCAAGACATCTCCTTGCATTGTTGACCTGAAATTAGGGTTTGAGTTTGCACAGGTATTTTTGGACTTCCAATGCATAATGTGACTTTCATACTTCATGTTGGACTTATAAGATTGCCCATACCAAGTTTCAAGCTTTGAATCAAATTTTGCCCAGTCAATTGGACAGTTGACCTAGAAATCAACTTTATTAGGGAAAATGTCAACTATGGCCAATTTACAGTCAAACCTTATAATTTTTTATCCACATCAACATTATAGGCTCATATGAACCATTTGATCAAGTTTACACCACAACTCCTCAAGAAATTTGATCAGATCTCCAAAAGGGTAAAATGGTCATTTTTAGGGTTTTGACTATAGAAGGGCAATTTCTGATTTTTCACCTAGCCAATGGAAAATTGGGTTCAAACATGGATTCAAGGATTCAATGGCATCATCTTGACCTAATCACAAGGTTCAAAAAATCTCAAAAGCACTGGATTGACAGATGAATTTTCCAGTCAACTGGTCAAAAATCAACTATACATTGAAAAGTCAAACTTTGACTTTTTGGTCAAAATCAAGTGTGAAATTCTGGTGTATGCCAGTCTTCAGATGTTATACCCAAGGTCAAGACATCTGATATGACATAATAAATACACTGCAAGGTAGATACCCAATTTTTCGTGTTACAGTACTGAAGAGTAACAGAAGCACAGTTTATCCAAGCTGTGGCAGATATACTTTGAAGGTGCAGAGGATAGAACAACGTTGTACCTAGTTCTGTTCATCTGTGGCACATGATCAGCAGAGAGAAAACAACCTTCACAGTTCTGTTTCTCCTACACAGATATCAGCATGATGTCTTAACATGTTCTGAGACATCATCTGTTACAACATTACAGTTTTACCTTGATATATATAACAGACAGAATTATAAAGTGTTGAATGTAAAAACACAAATCAGTTGTTGACCCAGTTCGGTGAAACACACCTACTCTGGGGGCATACCAAGCCAGGAAGAAGATCCACTATCAGCAATATTAATTCAGGACTAAACTTCACAAGTTCCCATCCTTCACTTAATCATTTACCCAGTGCAACCTATACCTAGGAACTCCTAGATAGAAACCTACCAGTTTCCATTCCTATTGCCGCAGCAACAGAAGTCTTACTTCTACTCAAGAAGCAGAGCCCTCCCACTTGATTTCCTACATTACAATGATTATGAAGTAATGCAGAAATACTTAGACTTGCTTCATAGCTTCGTCCAAGAACACTCAAACTCTTACCTACAGGTATCGAGTTACACACATGGTAACCTTGCCACAGACCGACAGATTTACCTAACAAAAACACCCCAATGTTACATTATGTGAGAGATCCTAACCCTAGGTTACAATCTGCTATTTATAACCTATTACCCAACTGGATTTGGGCCTTCAAAAATCTCAGCAAGCTTTTCTCCTTGCTGTTACAACTCAGCAGCAAACTTCTCCTATAATCAAGGTCTTCAATCTTCTAGTTCCTAAAATATCTCCATATTTAGAAACAGTATTTTCTTCAAATATTCTGATTGATTCTTGATTGATCTTCAGATTCTCCATAAGAAACGCCACATATATTCTCAGAGTATTTAAGTACCAGAACTGTAACTGAATTATCAATTCTGTTGACGTGATGTCAAGTCAGATGTCATGACATTACATCTAACATGTTTTCTTAGATGTTGAACTTCTTCAACATAACAAATAACCTCTTTCATAATTTAGATCACTTAGAATAGTTAGGTTACAAGTCACAGCTGTTCCAAACATTCAACATATAACATAGTTACTTAATCAGTACTTAATTTCAGGCGCGATGTCATATGCTGATGTTGTGACATCTTACATAACATGTTGGTCCAGATGTTGAACTTCTTCAACCCCACATATTAAAACAACAGAGGGAATATGGGTAAACTTGCTTTCTTATTTGTTTTACAAATGAAGCCAACTCTCCAGCCAGGGCACTTACAATCTCCCCCTTTGGCAAATTTTGGCTAAAACAAATAAGTGCAAGTTGTATTTTGGGACCAGGCCACAACACAGTCGAGATGTTACAACATCTTGTCCAACATCTTCTTTGTAGAGGCTGATGTCCTTTGAGCAAACAACAAACCTCTATCCTTCAACTGTGAGCAACTCCAAACCATCGATGCCCCAAGAGTATTTCTTTTCTCAAGATTATTGTTGATAATCTTGATACTTATTACTTGTGATCATGTAACTCAGATCACAAGTCACAACTATCCTCTTAACTCAGAACACAAGACACAAACAAAGTCACTTACTTAGGGATCATGTTGCTTTCACCTGAGTCTCGCTGGACATTGTCGTGTGTTGCTTTCACCTGAGTCTCGCCTGAGACTGGGTCCCTATCTTTCTCCCCCTTTTTGGCCAGAATTTGACAAAGACTGCCCATACAGATCCATACCCATGCACAATTTTCCCAGATGCTAACAAACTTCATATTGCTGAAACCCTCTGATGAAGAGAAAGAATAGAGAGAGTCTTCATAAATAATGCAATTTTGGCATAGATAGTAACGATCTTGGTACTTTACTCTGACAGTTTCAGTACCCTAGGACTGGTTTTAATGCAGGTACCTACCCTTGGGTTTGACCCTTTGACCATTGTCAGACATTTGTCTTTTAGAACCGACTACTCCTTTTAAGTATTTGTCCCCTATCCAAGAACCATCGTTGTCTCTGCCTCAGTTGTATAATACCTTTATTAGATGACAAGTTATCATCTAAACATTCCAGCTCACTAAACAGCTCCATAATGAGACACAACCGCCCTGTTTTCTTAGCAGATGAAAACACGCTCAAATCCTATGTTTGAAACTATTCCATTTTTCACAAAGAGGATGGTTACTCCCTCTGAGTCATACAGTTGTACACACATGGGTTTATTAATAACAATCCACACTTCATCCAACTTTCCTCCTGTCTGTAGTTTTAGGGGAAATTAGGAACAATGTCATTTCCAATGTGTTGACATTCGGTCAGACATAGTGCTCTTCAGTCTCGAACACATCATCCCAATAGTTAATAAGGTTCCACACTTTATATCCTACGAGTTTGATGAAGACCTTTCGTACAAACCAATACTCCCCCTGTTAGGGACAATCACTTCTCTTCATGGAAACAAGTAGGTCACATTCAATACTTAGTTGGACCTTCAAGACAACTTCTGATTCAAGGTAAATAAGACCCCTTGATGAATGGAAAACATAAGACGCATCTTTATGTCTTCAAGAGCGCACCCTCTGTTCAACAATATTGGTTGAACGCATTCATACTTTGAATCAAACTTTCTCGATAATAATCAGCTGCCACATGTTGATTATCTTGATTCTCTGAATCCACTGTTGAGATGGACCAAATGCCACTGTTTGATTATCTCCTTCATGAATCCTCATATGAAAAAATCAAATTCCACCTTTTGACTTCTCCATGTTTATCAGACTTCTCCCAAAGATATTCTGATCTTCCAATTGAAATTTGAACTTCAAGCTACAAGTTATCACAAAAGGCTTAGATACACTAAGACAGGAACATGTAACATCTTCTCCACCCAACAACTCCAAAGAGCTGCAAAGAGACGATCCTTTTGAAGTATCCAACCTTCAACTTCGTAGATCATCCTATCTTAAGTTGATGTGCCACTTCACCAACCAAGAATCTTATGTTGAACCAAATGTCACAACATTATGTTATAACATCTAGTTGTTGAATTCAGCTCCTTCTCTAATTTACTTCCTTACCTAGATCAGAACCAGACTGATCCAAGTAACTATCATCAAGATTATGATGTCTTCTTCTTCTTGTAGCTTCGAGTCTGAACACGTTTCCAGGAAACCTTTTCAAGGATCAAATGATTTTGCTGTCACCAAAGAGATAGCTCTAAAGCATCACTCTTCCTGTGATTCTTCACAGGGTCTAGAAGAAGGAATGTTCCCACATCTTTAAGAACATCAGTTATCTTGAACTCCAAGGATAATCAATTAAATACCTGTACTTGTCACGAATAGCAATTGATCATAAATCCTTCCCATTATCCTGTAAGATACTTTCACCTTTTGAATACTTTGACATACTCTTCGTGTGTTAATATCTTCTTCTTGCAAGCAATTTCTTTGAGAGACCAAAGAGTTGAGATATCTAGGTTCTCTGAACAAACTCTACTCACCTTAACAGATTTGAAACTCCTACCAGATCAGATTCATCCTTAGGAATGAGAGAGATGAATCCTTCCTTGCAAATATGTCACACAACACCCAGAACCCATGTGACATAGGTCAACAGCCAGCTAAACACCAGGCTGAACTAATGTGAGGAGGTTATACAAATCTCCCCCTCAAACTACCCATCATGGAAGCTCCACACAAAATATCCATGCATTGTACACAAATGTCTCGACATGACATATGACATCCCTACCAGATTCAAGTAACTCCAAGAGTTATACCTTAACCAAATTCTGAGTCTTCAAATTCTCACATCTTGAAAGATCTTCCACTTCTAATCATGATGTTTAAATGACAAGATTCATGATCCCAATCTACTTCTATGAAGGAGCGATAATGTTGCACCATTATTGACTTTTATCAACCAATGAGCTTGTCTTTCTTCACACCATAATACTCCAGGGAACAACTGCTCAGCCCTGATCAATGTCATATCTCAACCAGCTTCACTTCTAGAGTTCTGACTCTTAAAAGTAACCTTCGGGAGCACACAGACATAGTTGACTCTACCATTGTCAACTTTGCACACACAGATGTCTCCTCTTCCAGGTCAGGAGTAGGTCCCAAACAAAAGTATCCCTTTGTTTCACACCCAAAACATATGCTCTTCAACTAGTAGCTGCATACATTCTGAATGAAGAACGTCTTCATGAGTGGACTTGAGAGGACTCAAGTATCAGTGACATCTTTAATAGCTTATGTTGAATTCTTGAATACAGTAGCCTTCAATCCACAAGAGGGGAAACACATCAGAGCTTGAGTTTTGCCAAGTATTACACAGCGGAAGAACATAATACAACTCAATCTTTGCACACACACTTTAGGCGTACACAAATCCTAGGTTTGAAAATAAATCAAACCTAGAGCAGCTACCACACAACCAGGCCAAATGCCAATTACACAGTTCCTGTCATGAATAGTCCATCCTCCCACTTTAAGGGACCATTCAGGGAAATAACAAACCTTTCCAGGTTACAATCTCCAGTACTAAGATTGACCTTGCAGATACCAGAAAGTATCACCCATGGATCTCATCCAGAAATAGAACAGGATGCCTGCTCTGATACCAATTTGACTTAAGAATTGAAGACATTATTCAAAAACAAACACTTGATTAAACTTCACAGCTTTTTAATCAAGCAACACAATCACTCGTGCTTCACAGCTTTGAGTGATGCACACAACTAACTTGACTCTGCTTCACAGCTTTAGTCAAGGAACATTCAAACACTCTTGCTTCAAAGCTTAGAGTGCTACACAACCCTTACAATTTGAAACCTATTCCAAGGCACTTATCACAATGATAATTGCTTGGAGTACAATAATCAAATCTATACAGATTACAAATGATCTTTTGATCAATCAAGATAGATCATTGAAAAACAGCAGCTCTATTGAATATATAGCAGCTGCAACTTCAGTTAGGGTTTCCAAAAACCTAGGGATAATTCCGTTTGACCTAAAGACCAGGTCACAGGACTTTATTAACCAGGTTAGGGTTGAGCTAGGTTACCCCTCAGAAAACGCAGGATTCTGTTCAGGAAGGACTGGGTTATTTCCTGAAAAAACTCAGACTTATCCAATCCTGCAATCCTGTTAGTTCAGAACAGGATGTCATAACATCTGTTATGACATCTGAGAAAACCTGTCTACTGATTTAGCAAAAGGGGGAGATTGTAAGTGCCTTCGTTTAGGATTGGCTCATTTATTGTAAAAAAAATAGTAACAACAATAATGTAATGTAATGTACAATAGGAACAGCCTGAAAATCCTATTGTAAACATGTTGTGTTGAATCAACATCTGGAACAACATGTCTCAAGAGATGTCATAACATCATACCAGACATCAAGCTACTGAACTGTCAAGTCTGATGCAGTTCTGTTCCTGAAGTTATGCAGAATATTCTGCCAAATAGAATGCATAACAAGTAGCGAAAATTGAAGGCATATGTGGAGCCCTAGAAGATTCAATCAGAAGCTAAGGATAAGGAGAAAAGCTCGATTGAAGACCTAACTTACAGCAGAAGTTTTCTGCTTACTTTATGCAGGTCGTTAAAGCTGCATTGCTGTCATATGAAGGCCCAAATCCAGTTGGGTAAAAAGGGTTATAAATAGAAGTATTGTAACCTAATTTAAGTGAGCCGGGTATTGACAAGATGTAATCATTAGGGCTAGTTTTGTTGTGAACCACCCGGGCTGTGGGTTGGTCACCATACTCCTTGAAACATGTAGGTTAGAGGATGTATGCATTGTACTTGAGTGAAGCTTTTAAGCATGATCAAGTTGTGTAATGGAAGTGTATCTTCTTAACAGTTTATGTACTGTAGAAAGTAATCACTGCGGTGATTGAGGGGGAGTGAGAGGGTCCTCATATCTAGGATTGGATCTTAGGTAAAAGTGTCATTGGGTAGTGATTAAGTGAGAAGGCTGTCAACGGATGTGTTGGCTGTAGGGTCTTTGAATTGATACTACTAATAGTGAACTTTATCCCTGGCTTGGAAGCCTCCAGATGTAGGTTGGTTGAACCGAACTGGGTGAACAATTCTGTGTGTTATTTACTTTCTGCATTGGTTATTTATTTGATGTCACAGCATTCTTCATGACATCAATGTATATGATTAACCTTAACTGTTCTGAACTTCAGTAAATCAGAACCTGCGTTTGTCAAAGGTGTTGCAGGTTCTGGTATGATAGTTCAGTGTCTGTTGAAGAACAGATATCAAAAGTACAGCCTATTCTACCTGTACAGCGCTTAATGTTAGATCAGATGTCTTAACATTCCATTAGACATCCTGAGTCTGTGACATACCAGGAATTTCAATGCACCTTCAAAGTGCCAAGGGTCATTTTCATCAAGATGTGTCAAAACATGAAACTTGTTCATCAAGAAACTTAATTTTGCAAATTAGGGTTTAAGATTGAAAAACTTAATTTTTCCCAAATTTGCCCAACATTTTCACCATGATGCAATTGGATTCAAACAAAACTTCCAACATGAAAGTTTTAGTCCTCCACAAAATCTACAACTTTAATTCACAAAGTTTTCCAAAAAGATGCTTGGATCTCAAGTTATGATTTTTGGAATAAGGGTCCAAAAACTTTCTAACTTAGTGAAATTTTGCCCTAGTTTAGGAAGGATTTTGACCTATCTTCATGGCCATTTTTCATCTAGTTACCATTGGAATTTCAAAATGAATTTCAAATATGGATTGTAGAGCATGTTACAAGATTTCCAAAATGTCCAAGAACTCTCCAAAATCATTTATGGTTAGGGAGAATCGAAGGTTTGAATTTGGCAAAATATCACTTTCATCCATGGCATTTTTCACTATGCTACAAGTTGCAATTTCTATCCAGCTTTGATTGTACTTGCTTACAGGTATCTAAACCCTTACACACTCAAAAATTGAATGCAAACTCAATAGTTTAAGGCATTATTCTGATAAATGGAAGATTACACGTTGAATTAATCTAAAAATAGCAAAAAGGTAGCATTGCCACTTTAGTAAAGTTGGCTTTATGTCAATTTGTTTCTCTTGAGCATTGCACCAAGCTTTCTGCAGCATACCAACTCCACAAACTCAGGGAAAAGTATAACAACTTTGTGCAGCTACGAAGGAGGCCTTTACAGGCTCTTTTCTTGATCACTTCACACTTTTCTTCAAAACCAAGAAATGTGCAAAAGTCTAGACAACACTTCCATCTGATAAAACCAACTCTTGTAACCATTCCAAACAACTTTTGCATATCACATTGAGCCAGAAACACGAGCTATCCAGTCCTCAAACACCCTTGAACATCAAAACACCAAAAATTTGCAAAACAGGGCAGCTTCTGCAGTTGCACCTCCATCTCACAAACCACTCGTGCGTTTTGTCCCAAACCTCTTCCAACACACTCCATACAACCCATCTAAGCTCTCACAACCATTGGCCAGTGACTGTAACTCCATTTACAAGCTTCACCATTTTTAAATTCTGCTTGTGTAGGTTGACTTCTACAGGCTTATTCAAGCAAACTCAAAGCAAACTAAGCATTGGGGAAGGTCAAAGGAAGTTCAAGCAAGCTCCCAAGCATCTCAGGCCTCATTGAAAACCTCCACATTGCCATACTCGAGTTCAACTTAAGCAGGTATTTTCCAACTTTCTATCTCTCTATTTAGGAATCATTAGGCTTAGGTTTGTTAATAAAAAATGTAGTACGCATTGCCCTTAAGCTGTACATATGCATAGATTTCATTTAAGTTAACTGTGTTGAGAGAATTTGATTGATGAACTTTCTGAAAAAGTTAGGTTAGAAATTAGGGCCAGAGAAATTCTCTCTGGTCTTTGAGAGTTAGATTAAGTTCTTTACATGGTTGGAATCATGTTGGAAAATGCTATAACTTTTGTATTGTGAGTTTTTGCTTTAGAGCACGTACGCAGGAGTTAGCCATTTGTACAGGAGGCGCGCGTTTTTTTTTTAACAGAGGTTGAAGATGAAGGCCAGCTGGACTGGGCCTGGCTATTTCTCACTTTTTGCACCCCTGATTTGCTTCTCACACCCCCTTGACCCATTTAATCTATTTTTGTATTTTTTTTTTCATTTCTTTTTTTTTATTTCTGACTTCATTTTATTTTTCTAAACTTTAAAAATTACCACAAATATTTTATTTAATTTTCACATTTTATTTTATTTTATTTATTATTTTTTTTTGGACATAGAAATAATTATTAAATAATATATACATTTATTTTCTTAATAAAAAACTTGTAAATACTATAATAAAAATATTATTTTTTTATTTTTTTATTATTTATATACTTAAATAATATTTTTCTAACATTTTTTATTTTTTGACATTTGTATATATTTTTATTTTATTGTACATAAATAAATAATACTAATATATATATATATATATATATATATATATATATATATATATATATATATATATATATATATATATATATATATATATATATATATATATATATATATATATATATATATATATATATATATATATATATATATATATATATATATATATATATATATATATATATATATATATATATATATATATATATATATATATATATATATATATATATATATATATATATATATATATACTTTATTAAAACAAATTAGGGTTTCCACCCTTAATAAAAATAACCTTTTATTTTCTTTTTTTTTAATGCCTCAAATATTTTATTTTTACATACATAAAAATAATACAAAAACATTTTTTTTGCATATTTATAATATATTGTATATTTATTTAATTTCCCATTTAAATATTGTCAATTTATCATTTGAACAAAGAATTCAATTTGGTTGTAATAATCTTAGGATTTTAATTTCTTGCAAATAATCCCGTATTCAAAATTGTATCCCCCTCCCCATATCAATGTTGTAATAGTTTATATTACTTTTACGCATTTATTGCTTTCAAATATGACATGATAGAGATTAGGGTTTGTATGCAATATCCAAAATCAAAACAAATAGCTAGACCTAATACAAGAAATAAAAGCATGTAAATTGACAACACAATGCACACATGTACCCCTAGGATTTCATCCACTTGTTGCCTTTAAAATGGCCATGGTATGTATGTTGAGTATCTTGGCAAAACAAAAACAAAACAAAAGATCATAGTCCCTCGATGACACTATCTTGGTTGCCTATACAAAAATGATCTAGTCCCTCAAAAACTTGCTAAGATACTTGGCACAATTGCTATCATGGTCATACGATGACCCGCACCCGTCCCGTTTAACGTCCAAATACAAGGTTGTTTACCAAATGCAATGGCAAAACAACATTGTCAAAAGGATTAAAAATGTGTAGGAAAGATCTTTGAGTAGATAGGGTAGATGCTCTTAGTTACTTGAACAAAACTTGCAAATATCCTTGCTATTTTCAAAAACACATCGAAACATAATTTCAAAACATTTCCCAAAACAAACTTTCAAACATTGAAACATCTTTTCAAAAGACAAACACCTTTGTAAAACATTCAAACAAGAATTGTTACAAAGGTTTCCTAAACAAAGCCTCTTTTCAAAACATTTTCAAAACCACACACAAAGCACCATTTCAAACAATTGAAAAGCAAAAGCAAGTGATCTAAAAAAGTAACTAAGAGACCATGGAAAACCATGGATGAAAAGGGTGTTAGCACCTTCCCTTTTCATAATCTACCCCCCAAACCCAAGAAAACATCTCAATGGTCTTTCCTGTGCTTTTTGACCTTTCCTTTGGATAAAATAAAAAGTCGGTGGCGACTCTTGCTAAACCTAAACATTTGCGAACACAAACGCAAAACCTCAAGTCAGTTCTCCCACCATATCACAGAACTGGCGACTCTGCTGGGGAACAATCTAAAAGTGGGGTTACCTTAGGGTTTAGATCACCTTTACATGCTTACCTTGTTTGCTTTGATTGCTTTACACTTGGTTCTATTGTTTGGATTTGAATCCTCTACCCAGATTTGGGAAACATTCATAGGTAAATAGCAATACGTTGTGGAAACTGTGTGGGGTATACCGACATGGTTGAAGCAATAGCTATATTAGTGCGACATATTTGTGAGTACCGGTAGCCTTTGAGTTAATCAAAGAGAATATGGGGCTGCTGAGTGATGTCATGAAGCACTAATGGACTTTTAGAACCTTTACTTGATCATCTTGGCCTTTTTAGGGGTAGTGAGATGATCGGCTTTGGTGCAGTCCGAAGTTGGTAGATCCTCGATACTACACTCATTGAGGGTTATTTTTCTTGGAATATTTCGGTCTCCAGTAAAGTGGCTAAACTGAAACAATTATCACAGAAAATAATCCAGTGATATTGAGCTCCTTAGAACCCGGTTACTATTTATAGGACAGGTTGAGCCAATTAGACTTCAAGAGGGTACTTACCTATGAAACCCCATGCAAGCCTGAAACTAGGAACTTGTGTGACTTGCTTGTACATATGTTTGTGCATACATCATGAACATCATAAAGCATCATATGCATCCACTAACCATTTCAAGGGTTTGGATTTTCATCTTTGTTCCTGTTTTGTAGGTTATGGAATCACTCCGCAGGAAAACAATCCAGATCACTAATGCACCAGGAGTATTCATGGAGTACATGAATCATATTTTCCATCCTTACTTGGATCATTTTATGGTTGTTTGATTATATTCTGGTTTATTCTAAATTGGAAGAAGAGCACGCAGAACATTTGCGCATCGTGTTGGAAGTTCTGAAAGAGAAGAAGCTTCATGCTAAGTTGTCAAAGTGCGAGTTCTGGTTAAGTGAAGTGAGCTTTTTGGGGCATGTCATTTCTGGTGATGGCATTGCAGTTGATCCTTCTAAAGTTGATGTTATGTTGAGATGGGAAACTCCTAAGTCTGTTACTGAGATTAGAAGTTTCTTAGGATTGGCTGGTTACTATAGAAGGTTTATTGAAGGTTTTTCTAAGTTGGCGCTTCCTTTGACAAAGTTGACCTATAAAGGAGCTGCATTTGTATGGGATGTCAAGTGTGAAGAAAGTTTTGTTGAATTGAAGAAAAGGTTGACAACGGCTCCGATCTTGTTTCTACCTAATCCTGAAGAACTGTTTGTTGTTTATTGTGATGCTTCTAAGATGGGTTTAGGTGGTGTGCTTATGAAAAATGGCAAATTGGTTGCTTATGCTTCTAGGCAATTGAAGATTCATGAGAAGAATTATCCTACGCACGATTTGGAGCTTGCGGCAGTTGTTTTTGTACTTAAGATTTGGAGGCATTATCTTTATGGTTCTAGATTTGAAGTATTTAGTGACCATAAAAGTTTGAAGTACTTGTTCGATCAGAAAGAGCTTAATATGAGGCAAAGGAGGTGGCTTGAATTGTTGAAATATTATGATTTTAGATTGAATTACCATCCTGGTAAAGCTAATGTGGTGGTCGATGCTTTAAGTCGAAAGACTTTGCATATGTCACTTTTGATGGTGAAAGAGTTGGAAATGATTGAGAAATTCAGAGATATGAGTCTTGTGATAGAAGTGACGCCGAAGAGTGTTATCTTGGGAATGTTAAAGATAAATAATGATTTCCTTGATAGTGTTAGAGAAGCTCAGAAGCTTGATGTGAAACTTGTTGATTTGTTGGTTGGTATTGGACAAACTGAAAATGAAGATTTCAAGTTGGATGCTCAGGGTGTATTGAGGTTTCGAGATAGGATTTGTATTCCTGATGATGTGGATTTGAAGAGAATGATCTTGGAAGAAAGTCATAGAAGCAATTTGAGTATTCATCCCGGAGCGACCAAAATGTATCAAGATTTAAAGAAACTATTTTGGTGGTCGGGCATGAAGAGAGAGGTGGCTCAGTTTTTTTATGCTTGTTTGACTTGTCAGAAGTCTAAAGTGGAGCATCAGAAACCTGCAGGGTTGATGCAACCGTTAGAGATTCCAGAATGGAAATGGGATAGCATTTTTATGGATTTCGTAACGGGGTTACCGAATACACCAAGAGGACACGATGCAATATGGGTGATTGTTGATAGGCTTACGAAGTCGACTCACTTTATTCCTATTAACATCACTTATCCCGTATCGAAGTTGGCAGAAATTTATACGCATGTGATTGTGAGATTACATGGTATTCCTTTGTGTATTATTTCGGATAGAGATCCGAGGTTTACTTCTGAATTTTGGAAGAGCTTGCAAGAGGCTTTGGGTTCAAAGTTGAGGTTGAGTTCGGCTTATCATCCTCAAACTGATGGTCAGACGGAAAGGACGATTCAATCGTTGGAAGACTTGTTACGTGCTTGTATTCTTGAACATGGTGGTTCATGGGATACATATCTTCCTTTTATTGAGTTTACTTATAACAATAGTTTTCATGCTAGTATTGGAATGGCACCGTTCGAGGATTTGTATGGTCAGAGGTGTAGAACTCCTTGGTGTTGGCATGAGTCGGGTGAAAGTGTGGTGCTTGGACCAGAAATGGATAGAGAGACTACTGAGACGGTGAAGATGATTAGAGAAAAGATGAGAGTTTCTCAAAGTCGACAAAAAATTTATCATGATAAAAGGAGAAAAGACTTGGAATTTCAAGATGGTGATCATGTATTTTTGCGAGTTACTCCTACAACCGGCGTTGGGCGAGCATTGAAGTCGAAGAAGCTAACTCCTCGCTTTATTGGTCCTTACCAAATTACTAGTAAAGTGGGAAAAGTGGCTTATAGAGTGGCGTTACCGCCAAATATTTCGAACTTGCATGATGTGTTCCATGTGTCGCAACTTCGGAAGTATGTTCCGGATCCTTCACATGTGATTGAGATGGATGATATTCAAGTGCGAGATAATCTTACAGTGGAGACGATGCTATTAAGGATCGAAGATCGTGAGATGAAGTCTCTTCGTGGCAAAGAGATCTCCTTGGTTAAAGTTGTTTGGATAGGAGCAACTGGTGAAAGTGCGACGTGGGAGTTAGAAAGCAAGATGCGGGATTCCTATCCCGAGCTTTTCGAGTCAGGTAATTTCGAGGACGAAACTTTTATAAGTGGGGGAGAGTTGTAACGCCCCGTTTTATTTAATATTATATTATATTAATATTTTCGAGTTATCGTTTGACATTTATTTTTGCGACGAGAATATTTAAATTAATCGGTATATCTGTTAATATATTCGGCGATGTTTTATTCAGACTGGTAATTATTTTATTCGGTCCGGTATTTATTTTGAGGGACCGATAATTATTTTATTCGGTCCGATATTTATTTAGAGGGACCGGTAATTATTTTATTCGGTCCGATATTTATTTAGAGGGACCAGTAATTATTTTATTTGGTCCGGTATTTATTTTGAAGGACCGATAATTATTTTGTTCGGTCCGGTTTTTATTCCGTTCGGTTCGGTAAAATATTATTCGGACCGATATTTAATTTTTCGGAGTTATTTTAATTATTTGTAGTTATTTTGATTAAGTGGCCTTTTGAATTATATTTTGGGTTAGTAAGACTAGTGGAGGGTAGTATGGTATTTTCATGTTGTCCTAAGACCAAAATCCAAACAAAGACATTAGTTGTTGTTTTATGAGAGATAGAAGTATCATAACACAAAACACACTTAGAGAGAACTAGAGAGAGTCTTGGAGGAAGAGAAGAACAAGAACACAAAGCTTGGGTTTTGGGTTGGTTGGAACATCAAGAATCATTCAAACATCTAAGGTAAGGGGTTTGATTTTCCAATGCTTATAGTTAGGGTTTGATTTGGTATATTTTGATTTGGGATAAAATTGATGTTAGGGTTCTTGAGATTTGTTGAGATAAATTAGGAGAGTTAATTTAGGTGTTAGTGTTGTGGGATTATTATTATGTTAATAGAAATTAAATTAGAAAAACTAAATTATATTAATTAAGTTTAGTTTATAAAATAGCAGTATGTATGAAATATGGAACTTGTTTCATTTATGTATATGTACAAATACATAGTTACAAGATGTGGAATTAAGAGTTGTTGTAAATGTTCCTACTTTCTATGCAGTATGGAAATTAAATGAAGTTAGAAACTAAACTAGCATATATTACTTGAATTAAGGAAAACAAAAAAATAGCAGTAAATATAGTTTACAAAAACGCTAAAGAACTAGCAGTACATTAAGTTTACTGAGAACTAGCATTATTTAATTGAACCAAACTTCTAACATATGCAGTATAGAAATAGCAGTATATTTAATTAAATGGAGTTTAGAAACTAAGCTAGCAGTAGAATGAAGTTTTAGAAACCAAAGGTAATAGCAGTATGAAGTAATTGAAATTAAGTTTAGAAATTAATTAATTTATGTTTTATTTTTCTTTTCTTAATTTAATATATTAAATATTTATATTAATTAAATACAAATATGACATAAGTTAGCCGATTTAATTTGGAACCCGATTATGTTTCGATTTCTGGATTTCGGCAATTTCGGCGACGGAGAAGTTGCTCCGAATTTAACGAAAATTGACGTGCTAGCTAATTTTGACGTGTAGAACATCGTGGTGAGGTTAGTTTTTCGAGATTACGAGTTTTTTAATGGAGTGACCCGAAATAAGTCAATTTACGGTTAAGTTGAATCGGGTTGTGTTTTAGTCGGTTTAAGTCGCGTATGGACAATCTGATTGCGACGTTAATGATTATAATTCATGCTGATTATTGTGAATGACTTTTGTGACAATTATTGATGTTTGACTATTTTTCCGTGTTTGATATTTAGTGAATTATTTTATAATGATGTGGTGTGATTAAACATGATGTTTGCGACGGTTTATTTGTAATGAATACTTGATGATATGCGATGCGATGATATGTTTATCTTGATGTGGATAAATATGGCGATGTGGGCTTTATACAAATTTTGATGTGCGATGATGATGTTTTGTTGTGTCGTGTTTGTGATGTCGTGTTGTCGAGTCACATACATTGCATTAGCGACGAGGGCTTTTATGTCAAGCGACGAGGGCTTTTATGCCAAAGCGACGATTGGCTTTTATGTCGAATGTCCCTAATTATGGACAAGCGACGGGTACCACATGCATAACATAGTCGTGTCTCTTGGAGTCGATTATGTTTATTTTTTAGTCTTTTGGCGTTGAGTTTTATTTGATGGCTTATGATGAATTGCAATGTTATATGATACTTTGTTTTGTGAGGAATTTTGTATTGAACATAAAGTGAATATATGTGATGATTTCATGATGAGTAAGCGATGAATATAACATGACGGTAAAGCGACGATATGAGTTTATGGCGATGGAGTTTATGTCTTGTTTTGACATGATTATGGTGATTATGTGATGAAATTAAAGTGTTGATTTTATACACTAAATGGTGATTTAAAGTATGTGATATTTTGATATATATTGACATACTCTTATTATCCTATATCATTTATGATTCCAAAACTAGATATATATTTTATCATGCCTTTAATTATATGTTTTGGAGTATCTCACCCTTTACTTGTTTTGTCGTTGCCTTTATATTGGTAACATGCAGGTGATCCGCGAGGATGATGAGGATTAGCTCGAGTCTCTTTATTTTGAGTCGCTCTGCTCTGATAGTAGTAACACTCGGGATTTGGGTGACGTTATTATTTTGGATAGGATAGTTTATGTATACTATCTTATGATGTTATAACTTTATGTATTGATGATAACATGATGATATGTACATTTTGTGAACACATCCGCTGTGTTGTGAATAGTCATGTGTTTATATGATGAATTATGATATGAATCGGTATATCCGACTTTTGATTTTTGTGAAGTGAATTATAATGCAAAGTGATGAAACACGAATATGTGATACCTCAATTTATGTTTGGATGAAATTTTGAAACTCTGATTTTATTATTAATTACGAGGGGTAGAGTTAGGGTGTTACATTAGTGGTATCAGAGCAGGTCGGTTTGTCCGGCCAAGTTGTTGAGTTTGTTGTCGTCTATCAATCAAGTATTGTTATTTGTTGATTCTAATCCTTGTTTTGTTTTGAGAAGAAGTTGTTATGGCTGGAAGGAACACTGGTAGGAATGATGAGGCTCTTGTTGCTGCTATGCAGGCAATGGCTCGGGCTTTCCAAAACCAGCCGAATGCTGATGAGAATGCTGGGTCTCGTAGTTTGGTAACCTTCCAAAGAGAGAATCCTCCTACTTTCCAAGGAAAGTATGATCCCGAAGGTGCTTTAGCGTGGCTGAAAGAGATTGAAAGAATCTTCCGTGTGATGGATTGCACTCCTGTGCAAAGGATCCGTTATGGTAATCATAAACTAAGTGCTGAAGCAGATGACTGGTGGGTTGAAACCCGTCAGAGGCTTGAGGTTGCTGGTGAGGAAGTGGCATGGGAAGTTTTCCGAAGGGAATTCATGAGGAAGTATTACCCGGAAGGTGTTCGGGGAAAGAAGGAGATAGAGTTCCTTGAACTAAAGCAAGGAAGCATGTCTATCACTGATTATGCTGCAAGGTTTACTATGTTGGTCAAGTTCTATTCGCATTATGATGGGCCGAATGGCGAGTTCTCTAAATGCATCAAGTTTGAAAATGGTTTGACCCTCACCCGACCATCGCCCGATGACACACATCAGTTCAGCAACTTTTGTTGCTTTCTCTGCACAACTTAGAATGGCTATCTCTTCCTGGCATTATTCCTTTATTGATCCAATAATGTTTCTTTGAGCTTTTATTCCTCTTGCTCCAACAATACTCAAATACCTACAAAATGAATACAAAACTATCAATCGATACACTATGTACATAAAAATGCATTATACACAAACTAAACGTATTTATACATAAAGTTGGGTTATTCAACTGATATTAACAACAAACAATCAATAAGTGCAACAAAAAGTATATACAAAAATAACTATAATTTTCACTTATCAATAATGTATTCAGAGTTGTTTGAAAAAATAGGCTTAATGAAGGAGAGTTTGTGGCCATACAAAGGGTCCAACTTACAAGTGTTCAATAGTACGATTACCCACCCCGGGGGTACATTTAATTAAGTATATCTATAGAATAAGGGAAAGATGTCATAAAATTTAACTCCCAAATCCTCATAGTCCCTTGCAAGAGCGTCTACAACTGCATACTCAGAAGACCATTTGTAGAGGTGTAACACCCCATAAACCCCGTATAAAATAAATAGCATAATCAAAGTAAATATCATGCATATCTCAAGAGGGAGTCACATTTACTTCATGAAACTCAAGAAATATAAATACATTAGTCATGATCATAACACGCATTTAGAATCATGTTCCATACAATAACATATATGCATCTCGTAGTGGAATAATTCCTTTAAATAATACTAATGATTAAAACCCTATGCTGATAATCATATCATAAAATATTAGGCACTAAAGGCCATCACCACATACATCTCAATTTAACATAAATATCCAGAGAGTATAACAACATCTCTCAAGTAAACATGAATATAATAAGAATAACATGAATCCAAATGTTCCACGTGTTACATAGACCGGGGCATGACTCACTACCTAGTAAAATAGATAAATAAAGGACTAGCTTCTCCAACTACTCCTGGCTAGAAGCACCACCACTATCCTTGGTACTTGAGTGATGTCGTATAAAACATCAAACATAAGAGTGAGAATTCATATCATTATGGAAATATATAATAATAGCAATGCATCACATACAAGGATAAATTGAATTCATCATACTTCTCATAATCATGTATTCGTCATACTTCATTCCCATTCTCATGATTACATATACAACATTGTTCAAATGATTCAAGATTCAAAGATAACCAATCACAATTACCACAAAAGTAACATTCACACCAATATCACAAATTGCACACCAATTCAAAAATTTGCATCAACACATGTGACTCCAATACAACTCAATGCAAATGGATGTGGTACCAACTGTTATCCTTACCGGTCATATGCCGGGTCCACATCTCCATGACAGATAACCACCAAAAAAGCTCTCTTTATAAGCTTTCAAACCCCCATATCCAGGTTTAGGAAAAGTCAATAATTCCCATGAAATTACCAAACACGAGGGTGTGAGAAACACAAGAAATGGGGGTTTGAATTGGATTTCACTAAATCAATTATTTTCGTTGGTTACAAACCAAGTACTCTTAGAACATAAAACAGTAAATAAACATAATGATTTTTATCCTATTTCTTTGTTAACTAAGCTACTCCAGTCCACCCTCGCAATGATGATTTCACCTTTAACAAGGACTTAATCCACTATAACCAAACTGATTATAGAACAACCCATAACAAGTATGATCAACCTTATTGGCACCTCCAATAAGTCTGTCGATCCTTATTATAAATCCACTCAAGTTGTAGTAGAAGTCTTCTTGAGCTCAGACCTTCACTCAATCTCTCAAGGTATCATTCAACAATAGTTGAGTACTTTCAGTGTGTTACAAATTTGCTTATTGTAAGCAGATTACACAGACTTTTAAGTATAATGAAGAACACTTAAGTGTTCTATTGCAAGGTACGGGAAACAACTCCTTGCTTATTTACAAAACTATACACAAATGATTTCTCTACATAATTTTCACAATGCTTTGGTGTAGTTTTATTGAGCTTGATTTGACCCGATAGATTTTTCGTTGTAATGTAGTTTATTACTTTTCTTCAGCTTCCAACTCTTCCTTTTATAGCTTGTAAAATAGATCCATTGAAAGGGTAGCAAGGTAAATCAAAAATATAGTTATTGGTTCTCAATGATTATAATGAGAGTAGTCACTATTAAGTACAAAAGAATTGTCCTTGTGCCACTCTAAAAGAGTAGAGGTCACTGTTACTTTATGTACCTTATGTACACTATCACACATTAACCATTTTGAACTTTTCTTCTTGATCTACATAGGCTTCAGATATTTGAATGTTGAGGGTTGAAACTTGTTATAGAAGAATCTTTCTTAAGCCTTAGAACCTAAATCTTGGAGTCTTAAGAACTTGTCACATAGAACCTTGTCTTCAGAGTCTTCAGCACTTGGTTGTAAGAACTTCCTTTTCTTCAGATCATCAGAACTTGTTCAGCAGAACCTTTTCTTCATAATCTTCTGAACTTGTAACACACAGAAGTAAAGCTTTAGAAGGCCTCCAAAGCTAAACCACAAAGCCACGGTCAAAACTACTTGTACTAACATTCCTAAGACACGTTGCAGAAGATCGGTTCAGAACCTTGACTTTACTAAAACATGTAACCACATGTTTTCTTCCAGAGTGTATGTTCAGAACCTAATGACGTCACATGCCTTGTACTAGAGTCAGAACATTATAGCAGCAACTACACACTATATGAAACCATTAGTGTATACAAATGTTCTCTGAGATAACATGTGAAGTTATCATCAAAGTCTCAAGGCCAGATGTAGGAAATACGTCTTGTTCTTACAATCTCCCCCTTTTTTATGATAACAATACCATGTATTTTGATAGAATAATTTATACATGGTAATCACCGTAACAAACAAATTCAAAGTTAAGCTCACAACTCCCCCTGAATCTGTTAAACCCAAAATTTCATTTAAGCTTGTTTAGAGTCTCCCCATGAGCCCAAGACTCAAAAAATAAATTTTGAGTATCAGAACATAAAAATAGAGAAGTAACACTTCCTTACAGTAACTCATCAGAGTTTGACTAGAACGTCTGGTCTTCATCTCAGAACCTGGTTTCTATTAGCACTTGATGAAGAATCAAAACTTGATTTGAGCCTGGTTGAATAATGCCACGCATTATATATCAGCGCTTATGGACCATGATACTGATATCATAACCAAAACACTATGCTTCTCAAGCATAAGCGTTTGATCTGATATTCACCACTGTATCAATCATTCAGACAACTCACAACTTCTTAATAGAGTATACGTCGTTGAAGCATAATTATTCAAAGCACATATTCTGAGTGGCATCTTTGCATGAGAGCATGCATCAGAATTTTGACTTGTCTTCCTTTCAGGAGAGCACAACTTCTGAGATTTGAGTCTGAATTTCATACTTTCAGAAAGTTAACAACTTCAGAATACTATGATATCAAGCAAGATTACCTTACTTTCAATAAGTTTATAACTTCTGAATTGTGTTTAGTACATATGTTTGAATATTCATATATTCACAAACTATACAACTTCTTAGATATAAGATCAGAGTTGATATCATCCATAAGGTTTTCAACCTCTGCATTAGGATCTTCATCTTCAACCTGTCTTAAAATAAACTCAGTGAACTTGTTTAGAGTTCCTAGATAGAAAACATTAAACAAACAGTTAGTAGCAACATCATTATATATGTTTGAGTTTCATACACTGAGAGTAAACATTATCAAAATCATTTTACTTTCTCCCCCTTTGTCAGAAATCAAAAAGGTAATAAAAGGATAGAGAAGAGAAATTGAAGATGACAGAGAAGGATTTATGAAGGCATGATAGAGAAAATATGGAAGATGTTTTTAGATTAAGAGATGAGGATGAGGCAACGAAATGGGTGAGAGGCAAAATAAATGACACATGGAAGACATGACTCACCTGACGAATGACATATGCCAAAAGGCGTATCTCGCAAGGAAATGAACAAACAATCATTGACATAGGGTAAAGCATGACAATTTTTGTATACTCCCAAGAATATCATCTCCCTCAAGATGTCACAAAAATGCAAGGTGATTGTTGTACCCAAAAAATTTCCCTCTTATTAGTAAACAAAGTAGCGTATGTTTTGTCATTATCACGTTCATCATTTGCATCGCATTTACTCGGTAACATGGGATTAAGAGTTATGGCCAGACGAGTGAATATTGCCCAAGATAAGAATATCTATCTTCAAAAGTCACGTATTTGAAGTCTTTTCATACTAAACATCATTTCAAGTCACGAGGTATATGGGTACAAGAGTTCTTCAAGATATCCCAGTTGGATTAGTGTTTGGAGTTATGGTCAACATCTCATATATTTGTAATGCAATCAGTGCTCTTGATCGATGGCATGATTTAGCTGATTTTTCAAAGCTTAAGATGGTCTCATAGTTTTCTATCTTCATTAAAAGTATCTGCATGTGGTCTACTGATCTCCACATTTTTATCAGAAGAATCAGGGTCGATTGAATAAGAAGAGATTTAAGCGTGTATGAGTAAAAGTCAACAAAAGTCAAAGATTGACTAAACGAGATTTTTGGTCAAGATTATTGATAAAAGTCCAAATATAAGAAAATTTGTTGAGTTGTTGAAAAAAAATCGAAAGAACCGGCCGAATTTGAAGTTTCTTGCATTTTAAGTAATGTGGACACTTAATGATTTTCAAAAGATTTTCCAAAATGTGGCAAACTTCATGGCTATTTTTAAGGTCCCGTTTAGACTCAAATGAAAAATCTCCGAACATGAAAGTTGAAGATCAGATTCCTCTCTTTGATTTTGGTTCAAGAATCGTACCATTTGGTGGCTCGTAGAGAAAGTTATGATGCTTACATTTTGAAGGCTTGAGAGGCAAAATGTTGCCAAGACTTGCCTTTCTTGGCCAACATTTCATCGAGCAAGTGGCGTGCGCATGTTTAGGATGTTTTTCATCATGGATTTAATTCTCATTTTGAAAAATGTCGAACATGAAAGTTGGAGTGTGTTGCATACTCTTCGTTTTGGGTTTAAACTTCGTTTCGTTTTATGAATCGTGGAGAGAAATATCGAAGTGCAAAGTAGGAAGGCTGAAGCGGACAAGATGCATGGTGTCACACGTAGAACTTGCCCTGCCAGGCCTGTCATTTTATTGAGCAGTTGCAAGGCGTATATTCATGACATTTTTCTCCGTGATTAAGGTCGCATTCGGATTGGAGGCGAACTATAAACTTGTACTATCATTTGTCCTCTTTCCAACGGTATCAAATTTGCGGCATGTGGATCATTATTGGGAAAGTTGTGAGGTTTTGAAATCACGATAATGGAATTGATTTCTGCATGATAAGTTTTTAGCCACTGCAGCCAATTTTGATAATACGACTTCGCGGTCATTTTTGAGCATGTTTCGAGCGTTGTTTCAAGAAGCTTCCAACATGAAAGTTATTTAGAGAAATTCCCTCTTAAACTTTGATGTTGAGATCTCATCTTGAAGAATGCTATATTTCAAGATATTAAGCCATAAAGTGGAGGTTAGAGCATTGAAGAATAATTGTCGGTAATAACAGAATTGTTGGTATTTATTTTAGTTATGATTTCGTAACTTCAGGGCCATTTTAGGACGTGCTACGAGTGTTATTTCGATGTGAGGCCAACATGAAAAATGCTCCTTGATGTGTCCTCTTTTTAGTGATGCTAAGATTGCGCCGCGAGGAGTGTTATAGTGCAAGATATACGAGCGTACAGGAGGTTATGTGGCCATGCATATTAAATGGAATCTTTGAGGAAAAGCTACTGTATTATATCATGCAGGGAGTAATATTTTTATTACTACATGTCCATGCGTCATTCATGCTGCATGTATGGATAGAATCCTCACTCTCTTTGGCCATACATAACAGAATGTAACAAACTTTCTCTCTCATTTGCAACAACCTCACTCTCTTCATAACAGTAACAATGCCACTCTCTCTTTTTTTTCCATGACACTAACCACCATAACAGAAAAGAAACTCACACTCTCTCTCTCTCTCATTCATTGTCTTTTACAACATAGAATCACTCTCTCTTTCTCAATGGTAACAGAATGGTTCTCTCACTCTCTTCACCATAACCGAATTTTTTCATTCACCCTCTCCCTCTACACTTAACAGAATTCTCTTTCTCTGGGGAGAACAACCTCGCAGCACTCTCATGCTCTCACTATGCAACGAACTCTCACGCTTTCTATCCACCATAATAACCTCATTCTTTTTCATCCATCATGGTAACGACTTCACTCTCGCTCTTGTTCATCCATTGCCATTTCTCGTGCGTTGTTTCGGATTTCTTTGAGCTTCTATGTTCGACTTCATCGCCAACAAGAGATTAGCGCAAAAGGTCCAAGAGGTTTCCGTCATTTAAGTCTGCTTTCTGTTTCACCAAAATCACGGGCGGTTTGACCGGATTCTCACTCGACAGAGAAGCAAGAATGCGACGGATTGTGCACCATTCAGGTTTTTTTTAACCAATGCGACGGAGCGTGACCAAGAGCTCGCATCTGAACACTTCAAATCAGGACCAAGCTCATGTGTTTTGCAAGTATAAACGTTTGATTCAAGATTTCCAGATCTAATTTTCATATTGCGATTTCTCGCTGATCGTGTTTGATTCGTAAAAAACGGTGGTTAGATTTGGAATCAGTGGAATGAAGTGATGTAGGTAGTGCTAGTTTTCATAATTTTGTCGAATATTGGAGCAGCTCCGGCAGAGACATTGCCGGAGAATACGGTTGGGCCGCCATCGGTGCACTCCCATTTTCATTTCCAAATCCTTGAACCTTAGGCATGCCTTCATGTTACTTGCCCGTGCAATCTTATTTCTGGCCAATGATATTTCATGATTTCTTTTTTATTTTTATTAATCAACAACAGAATTGTGATTGGCTGGGAAGAGGATTATTCCTCGTTAAAATGGACAGAAGAGGATAAGTAGGTAGGAATTGTGATTGGCTAGGAGGAGATGTATCCTACGGATGGATATGGACAAAATCTAGAAATTCCTTTTATAATGTTATCGGGCTTAAGCGTGAAGTGGACTAGGCCCAGCAAATCATTACCTTATACCCCCTTAACCGGACTGCACCAAAAGTAAAAGCCCACAATAATTGTTTTTTTTATACGGGCTGATTGTTGGTGCCAAAAAGCTCCTGCTGGACTTGGTATGCCTGGGCCTAGCATCCAGTTTGTTATTATACCCCCTATTTCGGCTCAAGCCCCCTTCCTTGAGTTTAATTAATTTTTATTTTTGATGACCTTTTTCCTTAATTTCTTTGTCACATTTTTTTTTTGATAAAAGATTACGAAATTAGTAAAACTTGTTTTTTTTAGAAGCTAATTCTTTAGTTGTTGATATTTTTTCTTATAATTAAAAAACAATAAAAATAGTAGAGTATAAATGGAATATTTCTAGAATTTATTTCCTTTTAATTTCGATTAAATTTTCATGTAAAATCCATTATGTTACCCGAGACTCGTGATTCTACTTTGCTTGTTGAGAATTGGGTCTTATGCAGATTTATTATGTGATACACTGATATGCTTGAGATGTCGATTGTGATTTATTTTCACATAGATGAAACTTCGACACTTATTCCAAGTATTTGATTTCTAACTCTTTTCTTTATTGGTGCTAGCAGTTCACGAAGTTCTCTGAGTTTCTTTTCTATTTGCTTTGCTTTGCGGATTGATATCCATTTGGTATATTTTCTTTCTATTTTCTCTCAGCATCTACCGCTTTCTATAGATCATGTATAGTAGGGGTATTTATCGCTTTCTAGAGATCATGTGAAGTAGGAAGCATGAAATAAAGAGCGTGCGCTCGAAGTCGTTGTTTAAAGACCTGTAGCAGGCATTTCGCACTCCATTTTTTATATGTATTGTGCTTGTGTTTGTTTCCTTAGTTATTGTTCGATGAGTCACTCAATTCATTAATTGAGATCACGACTTCGCTCTCAGTGCAAGCTACCTATAGGATTTTATCTCTTTCCTTTATTTCTTGTTGATCGATGAGTCACTCAATTTAAAAATTAAGATCACGACTTTGCTCTCAATGCATGCTCCCTATAGGATTTTTTCGCTTTCCTTTATTTCTCATTGATCGATGAGTCACTCAACTTAGAAATTGAGATCACGACTTCACTCTCATTACATGTTCCCCATAGGATAGTTTTGTTAGACGTTCTTAGGTAATGCTAGCCTAGATAGGATCTCTCTAGGTGTTCTCTCTTGAGCCATTTAATTGTTGATTTGTTTTCCTACCTTGATCCTTAATATCTTGGTTAGGCATTTGACTTGAGTTAGTATGAGCTTCTAATGACATATTTTTTGTGCTCTCTTGAGCTTATTGGCTTGCTTGCTTGATTTCATCTTTGTGTGCATGTTTTGAGATGGTATACCCTTAGCATGTTCCCTTAGGAGCTCTTGATTCATCTATAGATGATGATTTGAGATAGACATAGTTTTAGGTTATAGACCCTTGCTATGCTCCTTTAGGACTTCTTGATTCATCTATAGATGATGAATTGAGATAGACATTAGGATTGTTATCCAAGCATGTCAACATAGGGTAGGTATTTCCCTTCAAAACTAAACCTTAGAATTAATCATTGTATAATAACATTAGGGATAAATCTAGGTTAGTCTCTCTTAGATGATTTTTCTTTCTTTTGCATCCATGCATTAAAACTAAAACATCCTTTTTCTTGAAAAAAATATAAAACATCTAACGACTTCCAAATCCTTCTTTAAGGTAAAAGATATCAACCAATTGAAACTCTATTATGCCTTCGGGCTTTTCTCTCAACTTTTTCAAAAGAACATGTTAATTCACTTCTGTGCTGACGCGTAAGTCTCCAAAGGCCGAGTTGCGGCAGAAGGCAAAATTAATATTGTTCATTAAAAAATACAAACCAACAAAAACTTTTGGAGCCGAACTACGGCTGCTCTGATTCCTTAAAAGGGATACGTAGGCATTGGGGTAGGGCCCGAGCGAGCACAAATTTTATTTTCCCTAAATTCTTTTCTCCTTTCTTTTGCATGCATTTCCTGTACAGTTTAGATATAAGTTCTTACACACCCATTATATAGACAACAAGAGTGGATACCATAGAGCACTATGGGCGTGTGGTGTGCTAATACCTTCCCCTCAC
Organism: Vicia faba; assembly: GCA_948472305.1. Classification (NCBI taxonomy): domain Eukaryota; kingdom Viridiplantae; phylum Streptophyta; class Magnoliopsida; order Fabales; family Fabaceae; genus Vicia; species Vicia faba. The sequence continues at coordinate 318,002,561 of OX451736.1, read as the reverse complement.
GTAACAAACTCCCTTACCCGATCTCTCGGTCGTTTGATCGTGATTTCACCCTTCCCAGGTTTGCTCTATGTTTACCTTTCCCCTCTTGTGGGATAAAAAACGTTTGATGGTGAATTCATTGATTTCATTATCAGTTGATTGTTCAGCTAGTTGTTTCAGTGATTCAGAGCGACAACAGTCTTTTATCTGAACAAGAATCCTTTTACTTTTTAGTAACTTGTTTGATAAAGTAGGTTCTTTAGTTTTCACATAAATTATCCATTATAGGAATAGATGATTCATGAGTACAACTGATTCATGAAGACTTCCCTTAATAAAAAGTCACATGTTTCAGAAACTTACACAGTAAATCTTAAAAGCATATATTACATTTAGTGCTTCATAAGATTGAAACAACACATTTTTCATTCTGGACATGAAACCATGTTTAGATTTATTAGAATGAAAATAAGTCTATCTTCAGCAAGGGGTTTTGTAAAGATGTTAGCCCACTGATGTTCAATGTCTACAAGTTTTAAAGAAAGGACACCTTTCTGGACATAGTCTCTGATGAAATGATGTTTAATTTCAATATGTCTAGCCCTAGAATGTAAGATAGGATTCTTAGATAAACAAATGGCATAAGTATTATCACAGAAGATAGGAATATTATTTTCATGTAAATGATAATCTTCTAACAGACTCTTCATCCAGAGAATTTGAGTGTTGCAATTTTCCGCAGAGATATATTCGGCTTCTGCAGTTGAGAGAGCAATTGTTGATTGTCTTTTGCTTGACCATGATGAGGTTTCCTCCCAGAAATTGACAACTTCCAGAGGTACTATTCCTTTCAAGCCTATCACCAGCATAGCCAGTGTCACAATACCCTACTGACTTGTATTCTTCTGATTTTCTATAACACAAACTAATGTTAGCAATGTTTTTTAGGTATCTAAAGATTCGTTTGACAGTAGTTAAGTGACATTTTTCTGAGATTTTATTGAAATCTAGCACATAGACATACACTAAATAATATATCAGGCATATATGCAGTCAGATAAAATAAAGAACCTATCATACCTCTGTACAGCTTTTGATTAACTTTTCTACTTACCTCGTCCTGATTTAGAACACAAGTAGGATGCATATGAGTCTTTCTTGTATTGCATTCAGATAAGTCAAACTTCTTCAGAAGTTCTTTAACATATTTGCTCTGGTGAATGAAGGTTTGATCCGTTCCTTGATTGATTTGGATTCTCAGAAAGAACTTGAGTTTTCCCATTAAGCTCATTTCAAACTCATCCTGCATAGACTTGGCAAAATTCTTTCACATAATGGAATTAGCATAACTAAATATAATATCATCAACATATATTTGAACTACCAAGATATCATTTTTGAAAGTTTTACAGAACATAATAGTGGCAACCTTCCCTCTGTTAAAGTCATTTTCTAAAAGAAAGTGTTGAGTCTCTCATATCAAGCCTTGGAGCTTGTTTTAGACCATACAAGAATTTCTTGTGTTTGAAAAAAAATCAGGATTTTTATTGTCTTCAAAACCAGGAGGTTGTTGTACATAAACTTCCTCAGTTATGTAACCATTCAAAAATGCGCTTTTAACATCCATCTGATATAAGATGATGTTGTGATTAATATAAAAGGAAATTAAAAGACGAATAGGTTCTAACCTGGTGACTGGTGTAAAGGTTTATGTATAGTATATTCCTTCTTGTTGATTATATCCTTGTGCAACCGAACAAGCCTTGTTTCTTACCACTTCACCTTTTTCATTTAGCTTGTTCCAAAAAAACCATTTGGTTCCAATCACATGAGTTCCCTTGGGTCTTGGTACTAGATCCCAAACATCATTGATTGAGAATTACCTGAGTTCTTCTTCCATTTATTGAATCCAGGATTGATCCAGAAGACATTCATTGATAGATACAGGTTATATCATCGAAACCAGAGTTAGAAGCATTTCTTCAGGAGGCTTGATGTGAGATCTGGTTCGAACAGGTTTTGTCTTATCTCCTAGAATCTATTTTTTAGAATTCGATAGACTTTGTCTTATTATTTTTGGAGGAGTATGAACATTAGAGACTTCTGGTTGATCATTTTTTGGCTCTTTTACTTCTTGGACTTCAGCAATAGTTCCTTCAAATTCTGAGTAGGTGATTTCCACATCTACAAGCTCATCAACTAGCTTTGGATTTTCAAAGTTAAGCTTATCATCAAATCTAACATGAATTTATTCCTCAAAAATGAGTGTTTCAGTTTTATATACCATGTAGCCTTTTGCGCATTCAGAATATCCTAACATGATACAACTTTGAGCTTTTTAATCAAACTTGTTTAGACTTTCTTTAGTGTTCAAAATAAAACAAGAACATCCAAACGAATGAAAATAAGAAATGTTAGGTTTCTTGTTCTTACACAACTCATAGGGAGTCATTCCAAGAATAGTTCTAATGGAGACTATGTTCTGAATATAACACGTTTGTAGCGGTGAAAATCAGAGATCAAGCTATTGATTAACTTGACTCGCAAATAGCAAGAGTCGCCACCGCGCCTTATTATTTCCAAGGGGAAAGGGAAAAGAGCGAAATAAAACCCTAAAACATGCAATGTAAAATAATACTTAAAAGTAATGAAAATACAATGTGTTTTTTTGAAAGAGATCGAGAGTTCGGGGGTTGGTTATACAATGGGAAGGTATTAGCACCCAATGCATCTGCGGTACTCCGTAGGAACCTTTTGGAATATTTGTTTTTGGTTAAAATTGTTTGTTTGATTAAAATGGTTGTGGGCGGTATTTTGAAGATACAACGACCTAGTGTCGAAGTTTTGGCTTAAAAGGTGTGAGTTTGAAAATTGAGTCTTTAGGAAAATTATCTTAAGTCTAGAAAAATAGTAAACAAACAAAAAAAATGAATGAGGGTATCCACACGATCGTACTGCTTATGAAGTTAGCAAAACACTTTCCTTGGGATTGAGACAAACGAAAGATATAAAGATTAAATGATCGAGAATAAAGTTACAGAAATCGAAAATATCACAAAATCAACCAACATACAAAGATATAAATTTGAATAACAATAGAAACAATGATAATATAGACAATGAGAAACTAAATACAAAGATAAAGAAGAACCATGAAATAAAAATATCTAAATAAAATGAAAGTTATCTAAACTAAATTGAAATTTTAAAAGTACTAATTTAAATCAAAACTAAATTAAAACTAAATTAATTCTAAACTAAAAATTCTAAAACTAAATTAAAATTCTGAAATTACTAAATTACATCTAAACAAAAGTATTCTAAGATAACTAATTTAAATTTAAACTAAGTTATTTAATAAAAGGGGGTGTAAAGACAGAAAAATGGGTTTGAGAGGATGTGGATTTGGTGAGGGTTTTTTAAGTGGGTTTCTTGTATGTTTCTGTAAAATTTTGGGTGATTTTGTTAAGTTGAACATAAATCGGAAGTTCTTTTTGTGTGTTGAAGCTCTGTTGTAGTGAATGAGTTGAGTATGAAGTTTGAAAGAGCAAAGGGACCAAGTGTTAAGTGGAAAGTTATTGAAGAGAAGGTTTTTTGTTTTGTTTTTCATCATTTCAGTTTTAATGCTTACACGAACAATAATTTACATACCATTTACATACCATTTCAGGATGGTGACAAAGATTCGAACAAACGGAAGGATCAAACATTCATGGGAAATAATTATTAGCATTACAGAAACATGATTGTATCAAGCAGTAAACAAATGAAACAATAGTGATATGAGGTTACCGACCTGAACGAAGTTCTTCCCGGTAGACTCCTTCCTCAATCCTTTCCTTCTCCTCTTGATTCTGGTTTCGTTGGTTTTGGTTGGATTTGGGAGGCTTTGGGAGGCTTTGGGTGGCTTTGTTTTCTTGGTTCTTTTTGGTTCACAGTTTGTGGTTGATTTTTTTGGTTTTTTAAGCTGTGTTTTTTTTTATGTTATACTTGCAGTGTGTTTTTATGCTGTAACTTCTCTTCTGGGTTTTTTCTGTGATTTTTTTGTCTCTTATTTTAGAGACAAAGGCTAGTGATGCTGCTGGATTTATGGAACCTGTTGTTCATGGAAAAGTGAGTTGAAAGAAAAGAAGGAGTGAAATTGCAATGAAGTTTTTTTTTTGGAGGTATGAAAACAAATTTTTCTCTCTGTTCTTGTATGTATTTTTTTCTACTGTCTTCTCCCCCTCCTTTTCTTTTTGTTGATACCACTGTTATATAGAGGAGGAGGATGAAAAAAGAGAGGTAAAATGAGTTGAAACTTGGATCAGACCAAACCAAAGCTATAACTCTGTTATTTTGTTTTATCAAACACAGTTTGTATTTATTCCAATTTTGTGTAATCTCTTGACTGTTATGATGCAGGTTTTTCTGTTTTGTTTTGGCATCTTACAACAGACATTGGAGCAGCAACAACATGTTTTTGAAGTGTTGTATTTGGCTATTTTGGACTAAATTACCTTTTATTGAAAAAAAGGGTACATAGTTTTTTTTGCCAATTTAACCAAGAATGGTATTATCCAATGAATAAACCTTCGAACCCTTAGGAAATGTATCACAAACTTGTGTAAGCCTCTGATTATGTAAAGATTTGGAAGCAGCATAGCATTGAAAATGAGATTTAGTCTTGATTCAAATGCAAGAATGAGACCGAAACACACTTGTTCGAAGGAAGCCTTTCCCTCAGTCGAAGCTTGTGGTCGAAACAAGCTAATGCCCAGTTGAAGCTTGTATCGAAGGAAACATACTGTCAAATCGAAAGCTCAAGCTCGAAGGAAGCACATTACCCAATCGAAGCATGTGGATCGAAACAAACATAAAGGGAGTCATTGTCTTGTGTCTTTTTAGCATGAGGGAAGTTCCTGGCTTCTAAGTTGAAGGGCGCTTTTTCAAGGGAAGCAAGAACTTAGTCAAATCTTGTATGAAGATACATCTTGGCTCAAACGAAACTTGTACGAAGCAAAGTATGCAAGAGGCCCTTGGTGCAAGTGGATTCGAAGGATGCATAGAGGTGGTTACTTTGTCCCATCGAAACTTGTCCAAACGAAGCAGGCTTGTAGGCAGTAAACTTGTCCAAGTCGAAGCAGGCTTGTAGGCAGTAAACTTGTCCAAGTCGAAGCAGGCTTGTAGGCAGTAAACTTGGTGAATCGAAAAGGTTTCCTTGCAGGGGGCATGTGTGGCCAACATGTCATGGCCTGTGATTGCAAGCATGTAGGCAGCACACTTGTCCAATTGAAAGGCTGAATCGAAGGAGGTTTCAAATCCAAACGAAGGATGTACCTAAACTTGCATTCAAAGAAGGCTAAGAGTCAATCAAAGGATGTAATCCAAGTTGCATTCGAAGGAGGCTAAGAGTGTTCAAAACACTTGACAATTTCTGCATAGTCAATGCTCGAAGGTGAGAGGTTAAAATCGACTGTATTTAGTGACCTTGACTTTTGTACAAAAATGCAAAATGAAAATGGGATCTTAGGTCAAAAATTGGGGTATGACAACGTTGTGTTTACATCTTCTGCCCAGAAGCACTTTTCCATGTTGGTTTCATTGATCATGGTCCTATCCATTTCTTGCAAAGTCCTATTCTTCCTTTCAATAACTTCATTTTACTGTAGAGTTCTTGGACAGAAGAAATCACGGGGAATGCCATTTTCATCTATTGTACCCCAAAATTTTCCCTCTCATCTATCAAGACTTTTCTCACAAGACTTCTTTGGCTCAAGACAAGATTAGGGTTTGGTTAGCTCAAGACATCTCATCTTGCATTGATAACCCAAAATTAGGGTTTGAGTTTGCACAAGGAATTTTGGACCACCAATGCTTCATGTGATTTTCATACATAATTTTGGACCCCTAAGATTGCTCATGATAAGTTTCAAGCCTTGGATTACACTTTTGCTCAGTCAATTGGACAGTTGACCTAAAAATCAGCTATATTAGGGGGAAAAGTCAACCATGGCCAATTTACAGTCAAACTTCATAATTTTTTATCCACATCAACATTTTAGACTCATATGTACCATTTGATCAAGTTTGGATTACAACTCCTCAAGAAATTTGATCAAATCATCAAAAGGGCAAAATGGTCAAAATTAGGGTTTTGATTGAGAAAGGGCAATTTCTGATTTTTTTTTTACTTAGCCAATGACCAATTGAGTTCAAGCATGATTTCAAGAATTCAATGTCATCATCTTGACTTAATTACATGGTTTAAAACATCTCAAGTTCATTGGATTGACAGATGAAATTTGCAGTCAATTGATCAAAAGTCAACTGTATACTGAAAAGTCAAACTTTGACTTTTTGGTCAAAATCAAGTGCCAAGGGTCATAATTCATCAAGATATGTCAAAATGTGAAACTTGTTCAACAAGAAAACCTAAATTTGAAAATTAGGGTTTGAATTTGAAAATTTTCATAACTTAGAATTTTTCTAAGTATAAAAATTTTCTTATTTTTTCTCAACTTTTCATCACTTTTTCACCATGATGCCTAATGATTCAAGGAAAGTCCCCAACATGAAAGTTGTAGTTCTCCATGAAATATACAACTTTGCTTCACAAACTTTTCCCTAAAGATCCTTGGATCTCAAGTGATAAATTTGTGAATACATGGCCATGAACTACTTACCTTAGTGAAATTTTGCCCTAATTTAGGCAGGTTTTGGACCCAACTTCTTGCCCATTTTTCATCAAGTTCCAGTTTTATTTAACAAAAATGTCCAACATGAAAGTTATAGAGGGTGTTTCAAGCTTTCCAAAACATCCAAGAGCATGAATTTATCTTATTTGAGTTAGGAGATACAAGGATCTGAAGTTGGACATTCATTCTTAATTTACAAGGCAGATTTGTGATGAACAAGGAACAAGAATCTTAACCCATGCTGCATAATCTCCAATTTGCAGGCCTTGTGACTTGAAACTCTTACCATAATTTAATTCTTACACAAACTTTTGAGCTATGGTCCATTGGGTTTAAGTATTATTCAAATGATCTTTCTATTTTTGGCACAAAGGCACCTTTGCCATTCTTGCAAAGTTCACTTTAATCATAAAGTCAATTTCTTGAGCCTCTAACTTGTTGTTCTAATCACACACAAATCAGAAGGGCATGCTTAAAGTGTCCAACATCTCTATGCAACAAAGTAAAAAGTATTGGAACTACAATCTTCAAGCTTGCTTCATGTACAATCTAACCTAGCCATAACATGTGATTAAAAATCTGAGTTTTAAAATCTCAAACCTTCTCTATAAATAGAGAGGCCAGTTGCAAGAGAAGGAGGTTGGAAAAACAGTTTGGAAAAGAGTTAGAAAAATAGAGTGAACAGTCAGTAGTTTTATTGAAAAACCTTCAAAAAAGCCATAACTGTCCCTAAGACTTCCACTCTTGAGTTTTGAAGTCTAAACCTTAAAACCTCTCACACTTTGCATATTCCACCTAAAAACCATCCAAACATTTCATATCACACAGAGGTTGTTTAATAACCTTCAACAAAAAGGAAAGTCTAGCAGTTTGTTGGAGCTTCCTTAAGGTTCATACAACATCTTGAAGGGCATTTGGACTCAAAACTTAAAGTGCAGTTTCAAGGTAAGTCATCTTTACCTTGAATTTTCCATACATCAACTTTTCTGTTTATAGGATGTAGCAATCATTATTCTTGAAGTTAATCATTTATTGGTTGTTCCTGTTATTCATTCATATGTTAAAAACTAACTGATGTATGTAAAGGATGGTGTTTAAGGCAGAAAAATGCAGTATGTATCGACACATATCCACATGTGTCGACCCATCTTAGTGAAAATACAGGGTATGAGTCGACACGTGACCCTCATGCATCGACCCATACTGAGTTCAGGTCACAAAACAGAAACTAGAAAGGACTATGAGTCGACACATACACATTTCCCGTCGATGCAAAAAGATGTATGAGTCGATACATCCTATTATGTGTCGACTCATACTGAACAGATTTCACTTTACAGGGGCAAGGAGAAGCTATATGTCGATGCATAGCAGCATGGGTCGACACATAGCAGTTCAAAAGTGCATTTTTCCTTTATTTTGCACTGTTTTCACATTATTTTCATCATTCGATATGGTTGTAATATTTCAGTCTCCATTTCATCCCTATTGTTAAATTGTACCCCCATCCCCCTAAAGTGATGTAATAGCTTAGATTTTACTTTTTGCTTTTTACTTGTTTTTTCATATATTGCTAGTAAATAAGTGTGTATGGCAAGATAAAAACAACAAAATAGACAATCCTAATCCAAGACAAAAAGCATGTAAATAAAACACATTTGCACACTTACACCCTTAGGGTTTCTCCCACTTGTTTTCCTAAAATAAAATGGCCACGTTACGCATGCGAAGTATCTTGGCGAAACAAACAAATATAAGATCATAGCCCCTCGATGACGCTATTCAAAAGTTGCCTAACAAAAATGATCTTGGTCCCTCAAAAATGCTAAGATACTTTGCAACATTGCTATCATGGCTATACGATGACCCACACCCGTCCTGTTTACATCCAAAGATAGGTTTGTTTACCAAATCAATGGTAAGTCAACAATGTCAAAGGAATAGAAGATGCATAAGAAAGACATTTGAGTAGGTAGATAGCTTCTAAGTTACTTGCTCCATTCCAAACAATCCTTTCTATTTTCAAAAACAAACACACACACATTTCAAAAACATCTTACAAACATTGAAAACATTTTCAAAAAAGACAAACATCTTTGTATACATTCTTACGAATGAGAATCATTACAAAGATTGCCTAAACGAATGGCCTCTTTTACAAAATACTTTCAAAACCACATCAAACACCATTTCAAACAAACCAAAGCAAGTGATCTAAGCAAGTAACTAAGAGCCCATGGAAAACCATGGATGAAAAGGGTGCTAGCACCTTCCCTTTTCATAATCTACCCCCTGAACTCAAGAAAACATCTCAAAGGTCTTTCCTGTGCCTTTTCACCTTTCCTTTTGGATAAAAGAAAAGTCGGTGGGGACTCTTGCTAACCACGACATTTGCGATAAAACGCAAAACCTCAAGTCAGTTCTCCCACCGTACCACAGAACTGGCGACTCTGCTGGGGAAAATTATAAAAGTGGGGTTACCTTAGGGTTTAGATCACATTTATTTGCTTACTTTGTTTGACTTGTTTGCTTTACAATTATGGTTCTTTGTTTGGGTTTGAATCCTCCACCCGGATTTGGGAAACATTATAGGTAAATAGCAATACGTTGTGGGAACTGTGCAGGGTATATCGACATGGTCTAAGCAATAACTATGTTAGTGTGACATATTTGTGGGTACCGGTAGCCTTTGAGTCAATCAAAGAGAATACGGGGCCGCTGAGTGATGTCATGAAGCACTAGTGAACTTCTAGAACCCTTTACTTGACCAACTTGGCCTTTTTAGGATGTAGTGAGATGACCGGCTTTGGTGCAGTCCGAAGTTGGTAGATACTTGATACTACACTCATTAAGGGTTGGTTTCTTGGGATATTTCGGTCACAATTAAAGAGGCTTGAGCTGAAACAATGACCAAGGAAACAATCCAGTGATATTGAGCTCCTTAGAACCCGGTTACTATTTTTAGGACAGGTTGAGCCAACTAAACTTCAAGAGGATACTTACCTATGAAACCCCATGCAAGCCTAAACTAAGAACTTGCTTGATTTGTTTGTATATGCATGCTTGTACGTAAACATCATGGACATCATGAACATCATATCCATTCACTAACCATTTCAAGGATTTTGGAGATTCATCTTTGTTCTTGTTTTGTAGGTTATGGATTCACTTCGTAGGAAAACTATCCAAATCAACCTTGTAAGAATTCCTCCACAACTCAAGGAGCTAGCTTCGAGGATCCCTGAGAACTCTCCATTCACCGAGAGACATGGTCGTCTACTCAACTTGGTCACCTCAAACACAGAGGAGGATATGGTGAAGGTTCTTTTCCAGTTCTTTGACCTTTTGCATCATTAATTCACATTTCCTGACTATCAGCTTGTGCCCACTTTGGAAGAATTCTCTCAACTTCTGAGGATTCCTATTCTTAACCAACTACCCTTCAACGTTACAGAAAGAGATCCAAATCCAGAAGAGATTGTTCAAGCCCTACACTTGCACTCATCTGATGTCACAACTCATTGGGAAACTAGAAGTGGTGTCAAAGGCTTCTTGGCAAAGTTTCTATTTGAGAAGGCCCAAAGCTATTGGAATTCCCTAGACTTGCAAGCTTTTGAGGAGATTGTAGCTCTTCTCATCTATGGGATGGTCTTGTTCCCTAATCCTGACCAACTCATAGATGTGAGCACTGTCAAAATCTTCATGTCTCGCAACCTGGTGCCTACATTGCTTGGGGATATCCTACACTCTTTTCACACTTGTACAATGAGGAAAATAGGTGTTCTCTTGTGTTTCACTCCTCTCCTGGCAAGATGGTTTATTTCTCATCTTCCCCAATCAGTCTTAAAGAATGAGCAAGGTTTGAGGTGGTCGCAAAGGTTAATGACGCTCAAACATTCAGATATTCATTGGTGCTCTCGATCCAAAGAGAATGTTATCATTGTTGACCGTTGTGGGGAATTCCCTAATGTCCCTCTACTTGGAATTAGGGGAGGCATCACCTGTAACCCCATGATTATCTCTAAGACAGTTTGGTTATGCCCGAAGGGATGGCCCACATGATATGCTGATTCAAGGCCTGGTATTCGACTACGACAACGACGATCAAGGACTTCGCCAGAGATTCATCCGAGCCTGGAGGATGATAAACAAGGTGGATAGCAAGACTTTGGGACACAAGAATTCCATCCCTCTTGAGACTTACCTCAAGTGGGTACGAACCCGCGCTTAAAGTCTTATGATGCCTTATCCTTCCATTCTCCCAGTGATTATTGAGCCTGTTAAGGAGGGAGAAGTTCCATACACTATCCTACATCTTGACATGCCTACATCACTCAAAGACCTACAAAGGGATTGGATACAGCTCAAAGGAGAGCGTGATACTTTTGAAGCCCAATTCTACGCAAGCGAGAAGAAGGTTTTGGAACTCACTCGACTACTTCATGAAGAGCAGACTCTAAATACCTACATTGCACCAAAGAGGATGCACAATGTCTTTTTACCTTAGAATTTTGTATTATTTTTCCCAAGGGGCATTGATGTACTCAAATTCTATCTTATTAATATAACGTGTGTTTCTTTTTTGTTTAAAACAAACTTGAATTTTTAAATCCTTGAAAGCATTGCATGAATATATATCATTCATCGTAAACATAAACAGGTCTTTGCAACAAGTTTCCTCATCTCTCTATTGTTTATTTTAGTAAGATGGATCTCGAACAGACGGTCAAAGACCTACAAGCTCAAAACACATAATTTCAACAGTTACTCATGACCTTAGCCAAGGGGCAAGAGGAACTGAAGACTGTGCTAGAGAAAGAGAAAGAGAAAAAGAAGAAGAAGCCAACTGGTGTGGTAATCATGGGCAGAAGGTTTCAGGGACAAGCTAGAAGGACCTTAGATTTTCCAACAACATCTGATTAAGGGGAAAGAAAAGGAAAAGAAATGGCAGTTCTGTCAGACTCTGAAGAAGAGGAGGAAGAGGAGGACTACTCTGAACAATAATACCCTCTGACCGATGACAAGTACAAACACCTTGAAGAGCGTTTAAGCGCTATGGAAATCCAGAGAGTACCGGGTCTAGATTTTGAAGAGTTGGGGCTGGTGTCAGGAATTGTGATCCTGCCAAAGTTTAAAGTACCATTATTTGCCAAATATGATGGAGTGTCGTGTCCTAAAATGTACCTCCGATCGTACGTCAGGAAGATTCAGCCACACTCTGCCGACAAAGACTTATGGGTCCACTTTTTCCAAGACAGTTTATCAGGAACACAACTTGATTGGTTCTACCAGTTGGAAGGGCCGACGTCCACAATTGGGAAGACCTGGCTGCAGCTTTCTATAAACAATACTAGTACAACGCCGATTTGGCACCTACCCGTACTCAACTTCAGAGTATGGCTATGGTTTCCAATGAGGGCTTCAAAGATCACGCGCAAAAGTGGAGAGATCTAGCCAGAAGAGTGCAACCGCATCTGTCCGAAAGGGAGTTGGTGGACATGTTCTTGGGAACTCTATCGGGCCCTTTCTTCAATCATCTGATTGGGAGTTCCTCTGTAGGGTTTACTTAATTGATTTTAACCGGCGAGAGGGTGGAGGCTGGTATAAGAAGTGGGAAGATTCAGAAAGATTCGTCTGCCTCTACAGTTGTGAAAAAACCCTTCACTGGGAGGAAAGAAGTATCTACTATTTATTCACAAAGGAATCAAGGAAGAACTGAACGCCGACCAACGGTAGGGGCCGTTATGATTCCAAAGCCTGCATCTGACCAGTCAAGAAATAACCAGCCAAGGGTGGAAAGGCCAGTCCGAAAATTCACCAGGATTAACATGACTCCAGCCCAGGTTCTACCACATCTTCTAAAATTGAATCTGAAAACTTTAAAAGAGGCCCCAAAGAATCCCAATACTGCATCCCCTCATTACCATCCAAATTCCAGATGCACATACCATTCTGAAAGTCCAGGGCACGACACTAACAACTGTTGGGCTCTGAAGAACAAAATTCAAGACCTAATAGAGGCGAAGGAAGTTGAGTTTGATGCGCCTGAGAAACCAAATTTTATTACCGCTCTGATGCCTAGGCATGGTCACAATGCCAACGCTATTGAAGAATATTTATTTGTTGCCACCGTGGATGAACTATTGACTCTGCTCCCGATCATTAAGTTGAATTTTTTGAGAGCTGGTATATTCCCAGGTTGTGACAAAGACTGCCATGTTTGCCTGTCCTCATCATTTGATTGCCCTCTGTTGAAAAAGGGTATCCAACGACTGATTGATAACCAAGAAATTCAGTTTGAGAATGCTCCTGTTTCACCCGTTCCTGTTAAAGACATTTCAATTATAACCATCTACGCCAATCCTTCCAGGGCCCCTAAAAGACCCGTTAGGATTACACCTGCTCCAAAGACTACTCCACTTAAGATTACAATGCCCGAGCCGGTCCCATACAAGTCAGATAAAACAGTACCATGGAATTATGGTGGAGAAATCTACTACCATGGTATCAAACAGGATGAACTGGCTGCCTAAGAAGAGAGCTCCGAAGAGGACAATTCTGACATTAGCAATATTGTCGGAACTAGCAAGATTACCCGTAGTGGTAAAATCTTCTCTCCAGAGATTTCCCCTCCAAAGGTAGTCTTTGGACCCGTGGCCGTTCCGAAGATTACCTCTGTACCAGTGATTATACCTGCAAGCGTACTTACCGATAAAGACAACACGATCCCTATCCCTACCAATACTTCCACTACTGAGAATAAAGGAAAAAGCATTCAAGAAGAGCTTGTCCGGACGAAGGCTTAATCACTAGATATTCTCGAAACATCCAAGAAGGAAATGGAAGAAATCCTGAGGATAATAAAGAAGAGTGATTATGATATGGTTGAACAGTTGAGGTAAACCCCTTCCAAGATCTCTATGCTAGCTCTGCTGCTGTGCTCTGAAGCACATGCGAAAGCTCTGGTAAAATTTCTGAAGACAGCTCATGTGCCACAAGAGACGTCTGTTGACCAGTTCCAAGACTGTGTGGCCAGTTTGACAGCTGATAATGGCTTGGGTTTCTCCGTTGCTGATTTGACACCCAGAGGGAGAAAACACAATGAGGCATTACATGTCTCTGTGGAGTGTATAGGAACAACCGTAGCCCATGTCTTGGTAGACATGGGATCATCTTTAAACGTCTTACCAAAGAAAGCCCTTGATCGATTGGATTTCGAAGGGATGACTTTAAAACCCAGTAACATAGTGGTGAGAGCATTTGATGGTTCAAAGAGGATGGTCCACGGGGAGGTGGACATCCCAATAAAGGTGGGAACTCAGATTTTCAACTCAACCTTCTATGTGATGGACATCCGACCTTCTTATTCCTGTCTGTTAGGACGCCCCTAGATTCATAATGCCGATGCTGTCACCTCCACATTGCATCAGATGCTGAAGTACCCGGTCCAAGGAAAGATCATAACTGTCCACGGGGAGGAGGAGTACATGATTAGTCATCTAAATTCTTTCTGATATGTGGAGTTGGATGGCGAGTTCATTGAAACCCCTTTCCAACATTTTGAAGAAGTCTCTCAAGAAGTAGTGACGACCAAGGCGGTATCCTCGATTACTAAGATCACAAGACCTCCACTTCGGATGTAATCTCTAAAGGATGCAAAGGCAATAGTGGAAGAGGGTGGATGCACCATCTAGGGACAGCTTCCAGACATTCTGTACAAATCAGACAAGTTTGGCTTGGGGTTTACTTCAACTGCTCAGAAGGTTGCGCGTCGTGCCCGTGGTGGGGGTCCACCTGTGAAGATTAGCAACCAAGGGGTCAATACAGTAGAAGACAATGAAGAGGATGGCAGCTTGGAAGATTGGATATTTCCTACTGTCAACGGAGGACTTCGCAACTGGGAAGACAGAGACTTTGTCCCAATAACTTTCATCTCTCAGTAATTTATCTTTTACGTTTCTGTTGGACTTGTAATATTCACGAACAATTCGCACTTTAAAAACCTTGTGTCTTACCCGAGGCACAATGGTCCATTTGTAAGGTTTTTTATTTCATCTTCATATGACATTCAATGAATCATGGACGCTTTTTCACATATAAATCTTTTGTGCTCATTGTCTTTCTTTTACATTTTATTGTTTAAAGATGGCTATACCCTTACACACACCCACACTCACAAATGCATGTACCCCTCCATTCCGGATCCCATGGGTAATGATACTACTATAGCCTTCAGTGACTCTGAAGATGTGATCTACCAAGCCGAATATGAAGGTGAGGAAGATTGTGAGGTGCCAGGGGAATTGGCCAGACTACTACAACAAGAGGAAAGAGCTATTCAGCCTCATGAGGAGCTGTTGGATACAATCAATTTGGGTACCGAGGAAGATAAAAAGGAAATCAAAGTGGGTGCCAATCTAGATCCGAGTGTCAAGGAGCGCCTAATTCAGCTGTTGCATGATTATGTTGAGATCTTTGCCTGGTCATACGAAGACATGCCGGGACTCGATACATACATCGTGGTACATCGTCTACCCACAAGAGAAGACTGTCCACCAGTGAAACAAAAAGTCTGCCGCATGAGACCTGACATGTCAGAGAAGATCAAAGCGGAAGTCATGAAACAGTTCAATGCTGGATTTCTGGCTGTTACTTCCTATCCTCAATGGGTTTCCAACATTGTTCCCGTACCTAAAAAGGACGACAAAGTAAGAATGTGCGTGGATTATAGAGATTTAAACAGGGCCAGCCCTAAAGATGATTTTCCACTTCCACACATCGACATCCTGGCTGATAATACGGCCCAACACAGTATTTTCCTTCATGGATAGATTCTCAGGCTATAACCAGATCAAAATGGCACCTAAGGACATGGAGAAAACTACGTTTGTCACACAGTGGGGCACGTTCTGCTACAAAGTGATGCCATTTGGACTGAAGAACACCGGGGCAACCTATCAACGTGCCATGGTAGCTTTGTTTCATGATATGATACATCATGAGATAGAGGTCTACGTAGATGACATGATAGCCCGATCACAAACTGAAGAGGAACACCTTGATCACTTGCAAAAGTTGTTTGTAAGGTTGAAAGAGTACAAGTTAAGATTGAATCCAAACAAGTGCACATTCGGAGTCCGGTCTGGTAAACTCTTAGGTATCATTGTCAGCAACAAAGGCATCAAGGTTGATCCTGCCAAGGTTAAAGCAATACAAGAAATGCCCGCTCCTCGCACTGAGAAGGAAGTTAGAGGATTCTTGGGACGCTTGAACTATATTGCCAGATTCATTTCTCACCTAACATCTACTTGTGAACCAATCTTCAAACTGTTGAAGAAAGATCAAGTAGTCAGATGGAATGATGAATGTCAGATTGCTTTTGACAAAATCAAAGAGTATTTACAAGAGCCTCCTGTATTGATGCCACCAGTCGAGGGAAGACCACTAATCATGTATCTGACTGTTTTAGAGAACTCAATAGGGTATGTATTGGGGCAGCATGACAAGTCTTGCCGAAAAGAGCACGCTATTTACTACCTGAGCAAAAAGTTTACTGACTATGAAACCATATATTCACTGCTCGAGAAAACTTGTTGCGCTCTGGTATGGGCTGCTCGCCGGCTAAGACAGTATATGTTGACTCATACCACTTTGTTGATATCTAAGATGGATCCGATAAAGTACATCTTTGAGAAGCCTGCTCTGTCTAGGAGGATAGCTAGATGGCAGATGATCCTAACAGAATATGACATACAATACACAACCCAAAAAGCTATATAGGGCAGTGTGCTAGCTGATCATCTTGCTCATCAAGCTGTAGAGGATTATCAGTCCATGAAGTTTGAATTCCCTGACGAAGACATCATGACATTAGACGACGGTGAGGAAATCAGACCATATGACGGACCTGAACAAGGATCCCGATGGACCCTGTTCTTTGATGGGGCATCCAATGCACTTGGTAATGGTATCGGCACTGTACTCATATCTCCGAAAGGATGCCATACTCCTTTTACTGCCAGACTTTACTTCAACTGTACGAACAACATGGCGGAATACGAAGCATGCATCTTTGGTCTCAAGGCTGCCATAGACTTGGGAATCAAATCTTTAGATGTGTTTGGAGATTCAGCTTTGGTCATCAGTCAGATCAAAGGAGAGTGGGACACTAAGCATCCAAACCTTATCCCTTACAAAGAACATGTTTTGACATTGTTACCACACTTCGAGCAGATTACCTTCGAGCATTTCCCGCGAGAAGAAAATCAGCTAGCAGATGCTCTAGCCACAATGTCATCTATGTTTAAACTTAATTGGGATAACAAGGCTCCCCAGATCACCATTGAACGAATGGACGAACCAGCACACTGTCATGAGATTAATACTGAGGAAGTAGTGGACCAGCCTTGGTTTCATGAAGTCAAGAGGTATCTCGAGGCTCAATAATATCCAAAAGGAGCTTCAGTCAATGATAAAAAGCTCCTAAGGAGATTCTCCGCTAAGTTCTTCCTAAGTGATGGCATCCTGTACAAACGTAACCATGATTCTATTTTGCTCCGTTGTGTGGATAAGACTGAGGCTGAAAAGATCATGGTTGAATTACATGAAGGTACCTTTGGAACTCACTCTAGTGGGCATATGATGGCGAAGAAAATTCTACGGGCAGGCTATTATTGGTCTACCATGGAAGCAGACTGCTATCAACACTCTCGGACCTGTCATAAGTGTCAAATCTATGCAGACAAGGTGCACGTGCCTCTGGTTCCTCTAAATGTCTTAACAGCTCCTTGGCCCTTCGCTATGTGGGGAATAGATATGATTAGGGAGATCAAGCCTACAACCTCCAATTGACACCGCTTCATTCTAGTGGCCATTGACTATTTCACGAAGTGGGTCGAAGAAGCTTCCTTCGCATCCGTTACTAAGAATGTTGTTGCCCGCTTCATCAAGCAAAATCTTATTTGCCGATACGGTATCCTAGAAAGGATCATCACTGATAACGGTATAAACCTTAACAATACTATGATCACCGCCTTGTGCAAGCAGTTCAAGATTCAACATCACAATTCATCCCCCTATCGGCCAAAGATGAATGGTGCAGTCGAAGCTGCTAATAAAAACATTAAAAAGATCATACAGAAAATGACAATCACCTACAAGGACTGGCATGAAATGCTAACATTTGCTCTCCATGGGTACCATACCACGGCTCGCACATCAACTGGGGCAACACCCTATTCTTTGGTTTATGGCATGGAGGCTGTCTTGCCTATCGAGGTTCAGACCCCCTCTTTGAGAATTATGAAGGATGCAGGTTTGAATGAGGACGATTGGATCCAGACCCGGCTTGATCAACTGAACTTAATTGATGAAAAGAGGCTTACTATTGTTTGCCATGGTCAGATGTATCAAAAACAGATGATCAAGGCCTTCAACAAGAAAGTCAGACGCCAAGTATATCAAGTTGGAGATCTAGTGATCAAGCGTATCATCTTGCCACAGATTGATCCCAGGGGCAAATAGACTCCTACCTATGAAGGACCATTTGTAATCAAGAACATCTTTTCCGGTGGGGAAATGATCTTAACCACCATGGACGGCGACGATCTGCCACACCCTACGAACGCAGACATAGTCAAAAAATACTATGCATAAGAGACCCGCTAGGTTGACACACCTAGACAAAACAAGGGCATCCCGGAGAACCAAAAGGTTCGGGCAAAAATTAGGGATAAAATAAAAAAATTTGTACACCCGGCAAGTTGAAAACCCGAAAGGGCGACTTGAGCAAAAAAGGGTTTCCCGGTGGACTGAAAACCCGAAAGGGCGGTCCAGGCAAAAGTTAGGGAATTAAAGCGTACGACTATGTCTCATCAGATCACTTTGAGGACAACTTCAACCTCTTCACTAACAAACTCGGAGTTCTGATCGATTCAATCATCTTCAGACGAAGCAACGGATAGACAAGATATTCAGAGATACGAAGGCTATAGAAGAATGAGAACCCCATGGGATTATCACATATAGTTATCTTTGTATACATTTTTCTTATTTTTATGAC
This sequence comes from Vicia faba, assembly GCA_948472305.1. Classification (NCBI taxonomy): domain Eukaryota; kingdom Viridiplantae; phylum Streptophyta; class Magnoliopsida; order Fabales; family Fabaceae; genus Vicia; species Vicia faba. The sequence goes on along the minus strand of OX451736.1, from coordinate 317,983,844 downwards.
ACCATCCTCTTACTAGCATGTCTGTCTCTTTTGTAAAAAATACTTATTCAAAGTAAATACAAAGATATCTCTTTCAAAGTACAGAAAACTATTTGTCCTTTTCTTTTACACTTGTGTTTTATTTGCAAAAATGTCCAATGATTCATTAATGAACATATGCATTTGAACATAATTACTGTTTACAAATAAACGAAATGAAAAAGGATAATTACTGACAGGTTGAAAGAATAGGAAAACGTCTTTAGGCTATTCCATGAGCAATCCCTACAGTACGTCATTAAGATCCCCAGCGAAGCTGAAACTTCAAACTATTAATCCCCGGTGGAAACCATCCAGTTTCTCCAAATTCCCCTGTATGTTATCTTGAAGCCTAAAAATCAACCAGATAACAGTTAACTTCTGTTACTCCCCAACCTAGGATAACTCCCCGGTAGGGTGACAGACGACCGAAACTCCTGAATTTTTTCCCAAACAGGAATAAGCTTTTTCCCCATAGAGTTTTTATTGCTCCCCGACAGAACAAAGACTCCCGTCATTAATCTCCAATAGAAGTCATCAAAGTTCTCTGGATTCCCCAAACAGATTCCTCAAGCAGTACATGGCATTACTCTCCCAATGGAATTTTCGTCAACTTCAAGACATGAAGAATCCACATATCCTCAACAGCAGTCAAAGATTTATTTTCCTCAGCAATGCAGCAAATCAACTTACATGCGCATACATTACATCCACATATCATAAACATTGATAAAACACATATATTGCATCATACATTTCATGTAACATAACTTTGTGTTTCAGCTAACATTTTACCCTTTTCAGGATAAGATTAACAAACTACTATTGACAACATGCAATCTAGATACAGTTCAGATACGCTCCAGACACGTAAGCCATTCTATTACTCATTCAGATTCAGCTTTCAGATACAGTACAAATACGCTCCAGACACGGAAGCTATTCTATTACTCATTCAGATTCAACTTTCAGATACAGTACAGATACACTCCAGACACGGAAGCCATTCTATTACTCATTCAGATTCAGCTTTCAGATACAGTTCAGATACCCTCCAAACACGGATGCCATCCTGATGCTCATTCGGATTGATATAGTTTAGATACGCTCCAGACACGGAAGCCATTCTGACACTTATTCAGATTTCAAGTTCAGATATGCTCCAGACACGGATGCCACTCTGACACTTATTCAGATTTCAAGTTCAGATACAGCTCGGATACGCTCCAGACACGGATGCTATTTTGTTGCTCATACAGGTTCAGTCTCCAGATACAACTCAGATACGTTCCAGATATGGACACCATTTTGATACTTATTCTTTTGACTTACAACTTACAATTCAACAACCATTCTTGAATGGCATCTACAAGCCCATATCCAACAAGATTCTATCACCTCTCCAAATGGCATCTTTAAGCCCATTCCCTCAACTTCACTTTGTCGAGTGCAAATTTACGGGCACTCTAGTGTCCAATCGTCTTTTACCTTCGAGTCACGAATGGCAAAACTCGCCAATATAACTCTTCAGGTTTAAGAAGATTGAACAGGGGCAATTGTTGTACCCCAAAATTTTCCCTCTCATTTATCAAGACTTTTCTCACAAGACTTCTTTGACTCAAGACAAGATTAGGGTTTGGTTAGCTCAAGACATCTCATCTTGCACTGATAACCCACAATTAGAGTTTGAGTTTGCACAAGGAATTTTGGACCACCAATGCTTCATGTGATTTTCATACATCATTTTGGACCCCTAAGATTGCTCATGATAAGTTTCAAGCCTTGGATTACACTTTTGCTCAGTCAATTGGACAATTGACCTAAAAATCAGTTATATTGGGGGGAAAAAGTCAACCATGGCCAATTTACAGTCAAACTTCATAATTTTTTATCCACATCAACATTTTAGACTCACATGTACCATTTTATAAAGTTTGGATTACAACTCCTCAAGAAATTTGATCAAATCATCAAAAGGGCAAAATGGTCAAAATTAGGGTTTTGACTAAGAAAGGGCAATTTCTGATTTTTTTTACTTAGCCAATGACCAATTGAGTTCAAGCATGATTTCAAGGATTCAATGGCATCATCTTGACTTAATTACATGGTTTAAAACATCTCAAGTTCATTGGATTGACAAATGAAATTTGCAGTCAATTGATCAAAAGTCAATTGTACACTGAAAAGTCAAACTTTGACTTTTTGGTCAAAATAAAGTTCCAAGGGTCATAATTCATCAAGATATGTCAAAATGTGAAACTTGTTCAACAAGAAAAACTAAATTTGAAAATTAGGGTTTGAATTTGAAAATTTTCATAACTTAGAAATTTTCTAAATATAAAAATTTTCTTATTTTTTCTCAACTTTTCATCACTTTTTCACCATGATGCCTAATGATTCAAGGAAAGTCCCCAACATGAAAGTTGTAGTCCTCCATGAAATATACAACTTTTCTTCACAAACTTTTCCTTCAAGATTCTTGGATCTCAAGTGATATATTTGTGAATACATGGTCATGAACTTCTTAACTTAGTGAAATTTTACCCTAATTTAGGCAGTTTTGGACCCAACTTCTTGCCCATTTTTCATCAAGTTCTAGTTTGATTTAAAAAAAATGTCCAACATGAAAGTTATAGAGGGTGTTTCAAGAATTCGAAAACATCCAAGAACATGAATTTATCTTATTTGAGTTAGGAGATACAAGGATCTGAAGTTGGACATTCATTCTTGATTTACAAGGCAGATTTGTGATGAACAAGGAACAAGAATCATAACCCATGCTGCATAATCTCCAATTTGCAGGCCTTGTGACTTGCAACTCTTACCATAATTTAATTCTTACACAAACTTTTGAGCTATGGTGCATTGGGTTTAAGCATTATTCAAGTGATCTTTCTATTTTTGGCACAAAGGCACCATTACCATTCTTGCAAAGTTCACTTTAATCATAAAGTCAATTTCTTGAGCCTCTAACTTGTTGTTCTAATCACACACAAATCAAAAGGGAATGCTTAAAGTGTCCAACATCTCTATACCACAAAGTACAAAGCATTGGAACTACAATCTTCAAGCTTGCTTCATGTACAATCTAATCTAGCCATAACATGTGATTAAAAATCTGAGTTTTAAAATCTAAAACCTTCTCTATAAATAGAGAGGCCAGTTGCAAGAGAAGGAGGTTGGAAAAACAGTTTGGAAAAGAGTTAGAAAAATAGAGTGAACAGCCAGTAGTTTTATTGAAAAACCTTCAAAAAAGCCATAACAGTCCCTAAGACTTCCACTCTTGAGTTTTGAAGTCTAAACCTTAAAACCTCTCACACTTTGCATATTCCACCTAAAAACCATCCAAACATTTCATATCACACAGAGGTTGTTTAATAACCTTCAACAAAAAGGAAAATCTAGCAGTCTGTTGGAGCTTCTTTAAGGTTCATTCAACATCTTGAAGGGCATTTGGACTCAAAACTTAAAGTGCAGTTTCAAGGTAAGTCATCTTTACCTTGCCTTTTCCATACATCAACTTTTCTGTTTATAGGATGTAGCAATCATTATTCTTGAAGTTAATCATTTATTGGTTGTTCCCGTTATTCATTCATATGTTAAAAACTAACTGATGTATGCAAAGGATGGTGTTTAAGGCAGAAAAATGCAGTATGTATCGACACATATCCACATGTGTCGACCCATCTTAGTGAAAATACAGGGTATGAGTCGACACGTGACCCTCATGCATCGACCCATACTGAGTTCATGTCACAAAACAGAATCTGGAAAGGACTATGAGTCGACACATACGCATTTCACGTCGATGAAAAAGGCTGTATGAGTCGATACATCCCATTATATGTCAACTCATACTGAACATATTTCACTTTACTGGAGCAAGGAGAAGCTATGTGTCGGTGCATAGCAGCATGGGTCGACACATAGCAGTTCAAAAGTGCATTTTTCCTTTATTTTGCATTGTTTTCACATTCTTTTCATTATCATTCGATATGGTTGTAATATTTCAGTCTCCATTTCATCCCTATTGTTAAATTGTACCCCCATCCCCCTAAAGTGATGTAATAGCTTAGATTTTATATTCCACTTTTTACTTGTTTTTTCATATATTGCTAGTAAATAAGTGTGTATGGCAAGATAAAAACAACAAAATAGACAATCCTAATCCAAGACAAAAAGCATGTAAATAAAACACATTTGCACACTTACACCCTTAGGGTTTCTCCCACTTGTTTGCCTAAAATAAAATGGCCATGTTACGCATGCGAAGTATCTTGGCGAAACAAACAAATATAAGATCATAGCCCCTCGATGACGCTATTCAAAAGTTACCTAACAAAAATGATCTTGGTCCATCAAAAATGCTAAGATACTTTGCAACATTGCTATCATGGCTATACGATGACCCATGCCCGTCCCGTTTACATCCAAAGATAGGTTTGTTTACCAAATCAATGGTAAGTCAACAATCTCAAAGGAATAGAAGATGCATAAGAAAGACATTTGAGTAGGTAGATAGCTTCTAATTTACTTGCTCCATTCCAAACAATCCTTGCTATTTTCAAAAACAAACACACACACATTTCAAAAACATCTTACAAACATTGAAAACATTTTCAAAAAAAGACAAACATCTTTGTATACATTCTTATGAACGAGAATCATTACAAAGATTGCCCAAACGAATGTCCTCTTTTACAAAATACTTTCAAAACCACATCAAACACCATTTCAAACAAACCAAAGCAAGTAATCTAAGCAAGTAACTAAGAGCCCATGGATAACCATGGATGGAAAGGGTGCTAGCACCTTCCCTTTTCATAATCTACCCCCGAACTCAAGAAAACATCTCAAAGGTCTTTCCTGTGCCTTTTCACCTTTCCTTTTGGATAAAAGAAAAGTCGGTGGCGACTCTTGCTAACCGCGACATTTACGACAAAACGCAAAACCTCAAGTCAGTTCTCCCACCGTACCACATCATCAAATAACTTTTCAAAGTATTTTTTTTCAAATCTCCACCATGATAACTTCTAACCTTGACAATTTTGAGATTCATCTCATTTTGTACTTGAGTACAGAATGTAATTAAAACAGAGTGTGACTCATTCTTGTGTTTGAGAAACTTTACCCATGTCCATCTGTTGTAGTCATCTACAATGACTAATCCATACTTCTTTCCATTGATTGACACAGTTTTTACTAGCCCAAACAAATCAATGTGTAGAAGTTCCAATGTTCTGGAGGTGGAAACAACATTTTTTCTTTGAAAGGGGTTTTTGAAAACTTGCCTTTTTGACATGCTTCGCAAAGAGCATCTGAAGTATACTTCAGTTTTAGTAGGCCTCTGACGAGGTCAAGCTTGTTCAGTTGATAAATTCTTCTCAAGCTAACATGACTTAAACATCTGTGCCACATCCATTACTCTTCATTAACAGACATGAGACATTTTACATTTTGTTCTTTAAGGTCAGAAAGTTTTTTCTTATAGGTGTTGTTTCTTCTTTTTCCATTGAAAAGCACAGAGCCATCCTTTTGACTAACAACTTTACAGGAATCTTGATTAAAGATTGTATCATACCCATTGTCACTTAATTGACTTATAGATAAAAGATTATATTTTAATCCTTCAACGAGTAAAACATTAGTAGTAGAGGGAAGAGAGCCATTACCTATTGTACCTGAGCCTATGATTCTTCCTTTCCGATCTCCTCTGAAGCCTACAACACCTTCATGCTTAAGATCCAAACTTATGAACATGTGCCTTTTTACCGTCATGTGTCACGAGCAGCCAGAGTCCAGGTACCAAGATTGATGTTTTAGTTGTGCAGCTAAAGATGTCCCTTTGCATATAGGTATTTCTTCCTCTGAATTGGCTTTATCATCTGAATAGATTTCTTCATTGAATGTTCCAGTATGAGCCATGAGTACTACATAAGTATGTTCTACTTCTGAGTTTGAGTAATCCCTTGTTTCTAATTGCTTTTTGCCTTTAAGATTTATCCTATTTATGTTGTTCTTCATAAGCTTAGGGCACTCCAGTTTGTAGTGTCCTGGTTCATTGGACTCATGAAAAGTGCCTTCGATACCACTAGACTTTCTTTGACCTGAGGTTGATTCAAAGTGACCTCCAGTCCTTCTTGAGCTTCTTAACCTGTTGTTTTGACTTTTCTTCCAGAGACGGTTAACCCTTTTGGATAGCAGAGACAACTCTTATTCATCATCAAGGTCTTCTTATGAATCTTCTATTCTTCTACTTAAAGAGCTTTGGACTTCTCAGATTCCTTGATAGATTTGAGTGTAATAGATTTTATCTTCTTTTGTGGTTCATCTTGTTCAAGCTCAATATCATGACTTCTCAAAGAACTTATCAGTTCTTCTAAAGAAGGGTTGTTTAGATCATTTGTAAGCTTGAGAACAGTTACCATAGGCCTCGATTTGGATGGCAAGCTTATGATAATCTTTTTCGCGTGATTTTTCGTTTAATAACCTTTGTTAATAACTTTCAGTCCTTCAACTAAGGTTTGAAATCTAGAGAACATGACTTCAACACTTTCATCATCCTCCATTTTGAAAGCTTCATATTTCTGAATCAAGGTCAGCGCCTTGGTTTCCTTGACTTGATCATTTCCTTCATGAGTCATTTTGAGAGAATCAAATATAGACTTAGTAGAGTCTCTATTTATGATCTTCACATACTCAGTATAAGAAATTGCATTCAGCAAGATGGTTCTTGATTTATAATAATTCTTATAATATTTCTTTTGTTGATCTGTCATAGCTCTCCTAGCTATCTCTTTTCCAGTATTATTTGTGGGAGGTATGTAGCCATCAACTACTATATCCCAAAGATCAATATCATGACCTAGAAAGAAACTTTCTAGTCTATCTTTCCAGTATTAAAATTTTTCTCCATCAAATATGATAGTTTTAACATTATAACTTTAATCGTTTGAATCTGATGCAGCTATAGATGGAGTGGGTTCAACCATTGTGTTTCTTCAACAAAAAACTCTTCTGGATCTTTATCTGACACGGTTAAGTGTTTGATAACTATCAATACCAAAATCGGAGCTCTGATGCCAATTGAAGGTGTGAGAAACACAAGAAAGAGGGGTTTGAATTGGGTTTCACAAAATAAAATCTTTTCGTTGGTGACAAACCAAGTACGCTTAGAATATAAAACACTAAATAAACACAATGATTTTTATCCTGGTTCACTGTTAACTAAGCTACTCCAGTCCACCCTTGCAAGGGTGATTTCGCCTTCAATAAGTACTTAGTCCATTATAACTAAACTAATTACAGAACAACCCATAGAAAGTCTGATCAACCTTATTGGCACCCCCAATAAGTCTGTCGATCCTTACTGTAAATCAATTCAAGCTACAACAGGAGTCTTCTTGAGATGAGACCTTCACTCAGTCTCTCAAGGTATCATTCAACAACAGTTTAGTACTTTCAGTGTATTACATATTTTCTTCTTGTAAACAGATTACACATACTTTTCAATACAATTAAGAACACCTAAGTATTCTACTACAAGATACGAGAAACATCTCCTTGCTTATTTTTAAAACTATACAAAGGTGATTTCTCTATAGAGTTTGCACAACGCTGTAATACGGTAGGAGAACTGACTTTAATGATTTTGGGTTTTATCATAAATGTTGCGGTTAGGAAGAGTCGCCACCTACTTTTCTTTTATTAAATAAAGGAAAGGGTGAAAAGAACAAGAAAGACCTTTTGATAATTTTATTGAGTAAGGGGGATAGATTATGAAAAGGGAATATGTTAACACCCTTTTCATCTGTAGTTATCTACATGCTCTTAGTTGCTAGCTCGCTTTGAAAATGCTTTTTTATATAAGTGTATTTTTGAAAATATTTTGAAAAGATGCCTTAGCGTGGCAAACTTTGTAATGATTCTTGTATCGTTGAGAACGCATACAAAGTGATTTTTGTCTTTTAAAATATTTATAAAAAAACGAGAGTGTATGTGTGAGAAATTGTTTTGTTTTGTGAGCAAGCAACTACAAGTTGTCTACCTACTCAAATGGTCTTTGTTCTTTTCCTCTTTTCCTTTAGATAGTGCTATCCTACCATTAGTTAGCAGTTAGCCCTATCATTGGATGTTTTGAGGGAAATTTGAGGGTCATCTTACATTCATGAAGGCAACTTGTAAGATGCTTTAGCAATTACCCTAAGGTGCTAAGATCATTTACCGAGGCAACATCAAAGGGTCATCGAGGGACTATGATCTTTTAACCAAAGGGTCTCTGCTAAAACATCCCACGTTCGAGAGACGTGACTGTTTATTTTGCGAAGGCAACAGGTGGAGGTACCTTAGAGTGCGTGTGTGTAAAGTGTGTTGTATTTCAGTTATGTTTATCTTAGATGTTAGGTTTTCTACCGTTTGCTTTTAATTCTTGCCATGCATGCCTATTTAATCTAACAATTAGATATATACATAAAGGTAGAAAATAAAAGTGTGGAAAGTAAGCTACGCTATTACATCGCTTCGGGGATGGGGAAATACAAACCAAAAGTTGGGGATACAAAAGTATAAAGGGTCCTAATTAGCTATTACAAACTATGGACAATTAAAATATTATGGAAAATGATAATGTGAACATAAATAAATGCGCGGAGATGGGAGAGGGAAAATATATAAAACCCTAAAAATTCTAAGATTAGTAGTTTTGGTATTTTTGTTTAGAAATAACAATTTTTTTGTGATAATTAAAACCTAGTTCTAATTAAATTTTAATTAGTAAAATAAAAATCAAGTGATTAAATTAATTAATTTATTTGTGAAAATTAAATTAATTAATTAAATCCTAAACCTAATTTTTTTATTTCATTTATTTATTTTTTTGAATTTATCTGAAAAATAGTTATTAAAAAAAGGAAAAGAATTAAATCAAAATAAAATAATAAAAAAAATCTATGGGCTGCGTTATGAAAATAAAATACGGGGTGTGCTTCAGAATTCTCTAGGCCCATGTCAAGGAGGCCCAGGATGCTGCATGATCCTCTATGGTGGCCTTCTGAGTGGTGCATCATGGTCATGTTGATTTTGGAGCGTTGGATCTAGGATTGGAGATCTGATGGCCCAGATGGGAGAAATACCACGTGTGCGCTAGCCTTGCACACACTGAATCTGTAATGGAAATCAGGAAAAAATAAAATGTTTTGCACCTGGCTCAAACCCAGGTCCAGGCGCATATGAGACTTTAAGTGCATGTGTGTTGCCACTAGGGTGGCGTGATTCATCCGGTAGTATAGCACGAACGAACGAATATATCATAAAATGCAATCATATTTTTATTTTTTAAAACGCGCGCCCGAATGGATTTGAATGGACCACTTAAATGATGGCACCTAGGCCACCGGAGTCAGCACACCAGAGTCAACATTCCAGTTGTCTTCTTCGATTAGCTTAAAACCCAAACCTGTAAAATAACAAGGATTAAAGACTCAAATCAACCCTATCCCCCTCAAAAAATCCCCCTGAACCCGAATATGGGGTCCTTTTGGGCTAAAAACCCCTGCATCATGAAATCTGAAGCTTGAAAGCTTCATGCCTTAACTATGGCATCATGTTATTTCTGTGTTCATTCTTACATGTAAAACATTAGAACAAATCATACAATGCATATGAATCAAATAGACATGCTCACACTCAATTAAACCATGAAAACATATGAGAAATGAAGCTTACCCACTTACCAATTGAAGTTGATGCAAAAGGGGGTTTCTGGTTTGTTTCAGGCGCGTGTAAGGGCTGGAAATGACTCCTTTGATCCTCATGGAGTGATGTATGCCCTTAGTTTGGATCGAAAAGGCTGGAATTGAGGTTATAGATTTTACAACTTTTGGAATTTTTTGAGAATTTTTGGAGAGCTTTGTTATACAGTGTAATCGTGTGCATTGCTTCTGCCTTTGTTTGCATTATATAGAGGGAGTATTTGGGCTAACAAATATGGGATGGAATCGAGCCATGATGGCCATGATAAAGCCAAGAATCAACATTTGAAAACTTGCCATCTTTGTAAGATTTCTTCCCTTTTGGACTTTGCACGAACCTGGATATTTTGTAGCTGGCTTGTATGCATTATTGGACTTGTAATGGACTGGAATCCAAAGGCCCAAGCCTTTATACATAGTTTTCTTTTTTATTTGATTTTATTTATTTTTAAATGAATAAAAATTCCAATAAAATAAATAAAAATCATAAATATGTATGAATTATTTTTAGAGGCCCTCTAACATCTTATGAACATGTTTGAACATAAAAAATTAGGCCCACTAGTTCAAAATCTCAAATTTGCTCATTTTGTATTTCATGAATTTTCTCAAATTTTCCCAACTTGGGAAACTCATAACTTGCTCAATTTTCATCTTTTGAAGATGATCTTTGACTTTTTTAAATGCTCAAGATGTCCTCTACACTTTCTCCTTTAATCATTTTTGCTTTTGGAGACATTATCTTGATGTAAGTTGCCTTGACAAAAAGTGTCTTTTGTTGACTTTTGAAAATGACCTATAATTTATCTGCTCGTATCTTTAAAATGAAGAATTTTTTGAACTTGACCATAAAATCAAAGTTGTAGAGAATTGAATTTTCTTCAAAATGGGCTTTGGTTGGGGAAAAGTTGATGAAGCATGTGAAAGTTATTGTAAGTGTTTGCTTGTTGGCATTAATTTTTGGTAAAACCAGATTTGCGAATGTCATGACTGATGTCATAACATTCAGGGATAAAGACAAATTCTGTAGAAGGAATGTTCTACAGGAACAACTCAGTATAAGTGAATATCATGATGATTAAGCTATGATCATATGTACTGAATTCTACCAAAATCAGTGAGCAGGATACATGATGTCATAACCAATGTTAAGACATCCTGTACTGATCAAGTTGTTGTGCAGATTTATTGTTCCTGAGAATTTTCAGGAATCTGGTGTGCTATTCTGAGTTGAAGTATATTGACTAGATCAGATGCTCACGTGGATATTAGGTTAACTTTACTTAACCCTAATCTGTTATGATGAAAGCCCAAGACCAAGTCTTTAGGTTAACTTTGGTTAACCCTAGTTATGTTTATGGAAGCCCAAAATGAAGAATAGACTGCATATATATTTCTCACGAATCCTAATGGTGTGCAGCGCTTTTCCGAGAAGATCAATAAGGCATTTTGTAGTTGTGATAGTTTTAGTAATTACTGTGAGCCAAGCAATTATCACTTGATAAGTGACTTGGAGTAGGATTTGGTTGTAAGGATTGTTTATCACTCAAAGCTTTGAAGCACGAGTGTTGTGTCTCTTGATTAAAGCTTTGAAGCAAAATCAAGCGTGTGTATTGAAGAATGTCTTCATAATCTTATTAATCAGTAGATTAGTATCACTGTTGTGATTAAGGGGGAGTGAGTAGGAACTCAGGTTTAAGTAGGACTTAAATTGAAGTTGCATTGGGTAGGTCTTAAGTGAAGGATATAAACTAGTTGGTTTATTCCTAAATTAATACCTCTTATAGTGAATTTCCTCCCTGGCTTGGTAGCCCTCAGATATAGGTGTTGTTATACACTGAACTGGGTTAAAAATTGATTGTGTTCTTTACTGTCTTTTAAATTACTGTTTGGTTTGTGTACAATTTGTCAGATACGGTGTCATAACATTCACTGTGACATTAAGTATCTATTGCCAGAATTTCAGTTATGCTTGGTCAAAGTTTAGTTGACTTCTCCTAAGAAACCCTAATTTGACAATTCTTGACTTTTAATTAATTGAGAGTTTTCCTTGGGGAATAATGATCAACCATTTATCAAATGATGAATATCACTTCAAAATGTTGATGTTGACAAAAATTCTTGAAGTTTGACTGTATGTTGACCATGATTGACTTTTTATCCAATACATTTGATTTTCAGTCATCTGAGCCATTGATTGAGCAAACTTGTGATGCAAGAATTGAAACTTGACATGAACCTTATTGAGGACCTATGAAGAACCATGGAGTCCACTTGAGACCTTTGAAAACCAAACTTCTTTGAGAAACTCTAAACCCTAGTTTGTAGACCCCTTGCTTAGGAGGAGCATTTGACTGGTCATCCCTTGAGATTCTTGAGTATTTAAGGAGCCTTGAAAGAATGCCTTGAAGAAAAATGGAAGGGAAAATTTTGGGGTACAACATCTGCCCCTGTGCAATCTTCTTAAACCTGAAGAGTTAGATTAGTATGTCCTTTATTCTTGACTTGAAGGTAGAAGATAATTGAACACTCAAGTGCCTAGAAATTTGCACTCGCCCGTGAAAGCAGTTATGTTATTGGTTGATTGTATTGGGAATGGGCTTATAGATGCCATTTGGAGAGGTGACAGAGAGTCGTCGAAGATGGGCTTATAAATTCCATCCAAAGTAACTATTGACTTCAACTAGAAGAAGTATCAGAATAAATCTATGGTCGATTTAATCTGAGCCAGCAGAGTTATATGCCAGGATTTAACTAGAAGAAGTATCAGAATAAATCTATTCTTGATTTAAACTGAGCTAGAAGATATACATGTTATTCTTTATCTAGAAGAGGTATCAGAATAAATACACGCTTGATTTAAATTGAGCTAGAAAATCTATATGTTCAAATTTGACTGGAAGAAGTATCAGAATAAACCTATGGTTGATTTAGACTGAGCCAGAAAAAGGTCTGCTGGAAGAAGTATCGGAATAAATCTTTGGTCGATTTAATCTGAGCCAGGAAAAGGTCCATTGGAAGAAGTATCCGAATAAGTCTTTGGTCAATTTACTCTGATCCAGAGGATGCTTGTGCTCGTTTTTATCTGGAAGAAGTATCAGACTAAACCTATACTTGGTTTTATCTGAGCCAGAAAAATATCTACTGGAAGAAGTGTCAGAATAAATACACGCTTGATTTAAACTGAGCCAGAAGATGTTTTATACCCGACTTCGACTGGAAGACGTAACATAATAAATCTTTGGTCGAATTAATTTGAGCCAGAAGAGGTCCATTTGTCTTTAAACAGGAAGATGTATCAGAATAAATCTTTGGTCGATTTAATCTGAGCCAGGAAAAGGTCCACTGGAAGAAGTATCAGAATAAATATTTGGTCGATTTACATCTGATCCATAGGAATGTCTACTGGAAGAAGTATCAAAATAAATCTTATGGTTGATTTAAACTGAGCCAACGAATATTTATGTTTGACTAAATCAGGAAGAAGTATCAGAATAAATCCATGCTTGATTTAATTTGAGCCATAAAATATCTACGACCGTCTTCAACTAGAAGAAGTATCAGGATAAACCTTTGGTTGGTTTAAACTGAGCCAGAAGATATCCGCATTCGTCTTTAATTGTGAGAAGTATCAGAATAGATCTACGCTTGATATAAACTGAGCTAGGAGATGTTGTCTTTGAGTAGATTGTCTGGTCATACAAGTAGTTGACGATGTCTGTTTGTTGGTTAATCTTTCCTGAAAAGGTAAAGAGTTAGTTGTATGCAATGTCATGATGTATGAAATGCATTGCGTAATGATGTTTTCAAAATAAATGAGACTGTGCTATATGCATTTTGTATGCATATGCTATGTTGGTCGTGAATGATGTATGAAAGTGAAATGTTGTTGAAATGTATTTGTGAACTTGAGAAGCATTTTGGTCTGACGAAAATGAATCTCTGACTGGTGCTATAGATGAAGAGTATGTGTATCTTTGATATTTGGGGATTGTTTCCGCTGGGGATTACTGTTTTCTATTCGAGGAAACTCCGATGGGGAATGTTGATTTCTGCTTGGGAGAAGAGTTCAAAAGTTTGGTGCATATATTTGTCAGTAGTCAATTGTATTCATATGTATATGCTCATTCAATTTTAGTCATTGGGCGTCTTGGAAGCAAAACATAAAAAGTAAAAACAAAGAATTTTGAAAGTTAATTTCGTATTGATAGTTTGCCCATAAACAGAGATCCCAATAAGTGGAAATCGTCACGAAATGAAAAGAATACAAAGTGTAAACAAAACATATATCTATGTGGGAAAAATCTCGTCGGGTTCCAACTCTTCTATTTCCCTCGTGTCCTCAAGCATCTCATCCCTTACTGTCAGAAGAAAGTGAGTGAATTGATATGTAGCATTCGAACTTTGATTTTGGTAATAAAGCTTGCTATAAGTGATCCAATGGGGATATAGTCGTACGCTTTTATCCCTAATTTTTGCCTGGACCGCCCTTTGGAGTTTTCAGTCCACCGGGATACCCTTTTTTGCCCAAGCTGCCTTTTCAGGTTTTCGACTTGCTGGGTGTACAGTCTTTTATATATATCCCTGATTTTTTCCTAAACCTTTTTGGTTCGCCGGGATGCCCTTATTTTTGCCTAGGTCAATCAACCTAGAGGGTCATTTTCATGCATAGTATTTTTTGACTATGTTCGCATTCACAGGGTGCAGGAAATCTTCACCGTCCATGGTGGTCAGTATCATAGCTCCGCCAGAAAATATTTTCATGATTACAAATGGCCCTTCGTAAGTGGGAGTCCATTTTCCCCTGGGATCACCTTGTGGTAGGATGAAGAGCTTTATTACCAAGTCACCAGCCTGATATACCTGATGCTTGGTCTTTTTGTTGAATGCCTTGATCATGCATTTCTAGTATATATGATCGTGACAGATAGCCACAAGCCTCTTCTTATCGATTAGATTTAACTGATCCAACCTGGTCTGAATCCACTCGTCTTCGTCCAAGCATGCATCCTTCATGATTCTCAGAGAAGGAATCTGAACTTCGACAGGTAGGACAACTTTCATACCATAGACCAGAGAGAATGGGGTTTCCCCTGTTGATGTTCTAGCCGAAGTGTGGTAGCCGTGAAGAGTGAATGGTAACATCTCGTGTCAATCTTTGTATGTCACAACCATTTTCTGTATGATCTTCTTTATGTTTTTATTGGTGGCTTCCACTGTGTTGTTCATCTTAGGTCGATACAGAGAAGAGTTGTGATGCTTGGTCTTGAACTGCATGCAGAACTCTGTGATCATCGTGTTGTTGATATTGGTACCATTTTTTGTAATGATCCTTTCAGGAATGCCATACTGACAGATATGGTTATGTTTGATGAACCAGACGACCATATTCTTGGTAATAGAGGCGAACGAAGCTGCTTTAACCCATTTTGTAAAGTAATCAATGGAGAAGAGGATGAAGCGATGTCCATTAGAGGCGGTAGGCTAGATTTCTCTAATCATATTAATGCCCCACATTGCGAATGGCCAAGGAGCAGTCATGACATTCAAAGGTACTGGAGGCACATGAACTTTATCAGCATAAATTTGGCACTTATGACAAGTTCTCGAGTGGTGGTGACTGTTAGTTTCCATAGTCGACCAATAGTAACCAGCTTTTAAGATCTTTTTAGCCATAGCGTGCCCACTTGAGTGAGTACCGAAGACACCTTCATGCATATCTTGCATAATTTCCTCTACTTCCTTCTTGTCCATACAACGAAGCAGGGTTGAATCATGATTACGTTTGTATAGAATTCCATTGCTCAGGAAGAACTTAGTCGAGAACCTCTGTAGGAACTTCTTGTCATTGATGGATGTCTCTTCAGGGTATTCTTGAGCCTCAAGGTACCTTTTTACCTCATGAAACCAAGGTTTTTCCTCTACCCCGTTAGTGTCAATTTCATAGCAGTAGGTTGGTTCGTCGAATCTTCCAATGGTAATTATGGGAGCCTCATTGTCCCATCTGACCTTGAACATGGATGACATGGTAGCCAAGGCGTCTGCCAGCTGATTCTCTTCTCTTGGTATGTGCTCAAAGGTAATCTCTTCAAAATATGGGATAAAGGTTAACACATGCTCTTTATAAGTAATGAGATTCAGGTGTTTCATACCCCAATCTACCTTAACCTGACTGATTACCAAGGTTGAGTCTCCATACATGCTTAAGAACTTGATTCTCAAGTCAATAGCATCCCTAAGACCCATGATGCACGCTTCGTATTCAGCCATATTGTTGGTGCAGTCAAAGCATAGTCTGGAAGTGAAAGGTGTATGGCAACCTGCGGGGAGATGATCACAGCATCGATTCCGTTTCCAAGTGCATTAGAAGCTCCATCAAAAACCATAGTCCATTGGGATCTTGGCTTATGTCCTTCATACAGTCCAGGTTCTCCATAGTCTATTACTAGCATAATGTTCTCGTCCGGGAATTTGAAGTTCATAGACTGATAGTCGTCTACAGCCTAATGTGCCAAACGGTCGGCCAATACACTTCCTTTGATTGCCTTTTGAGTGGTGTACTGAATGTCATATTCTGTTAAGACCATTTTCCATCGAGCTATTCTTCTGGAGAGAGTTGGCTTCTCGAATATGTACTTGATGGGATTCATTTTAGAGATCAACAAGGTAGTATGGGTCAAGATATATTGTCTAAGTCGGTGAGCAGCCCATGCCAAAGTGCAGAAAGTTTTCTCGAGTAGTGAATATCTTTTTTCACAGTCGGTAAACTTTTTGCTAAGGTATTATATTGCATGCTCTTTTCGACAAGACTCGTCAAGCTGCCCCAATACGCACCCCATTGAGTTCTCTAGCATTGTTAAGTACATGATTAGATGTCTTCCTTCAACTTGTGGCATCATAATAGGAGGTTCTTCTAGGTACTCCTTAATCTTATCAAAATCTATTTGACAATCGTCGTTCCATTTTACTACTTTATCTTTCTTCAACAGCTTAAAGATTGGCTCAAAAGTAGCAGTCAAATGAGAAATGAAACAAAAAATGTAATTCAGCCGTCCCAAGAAACCTCTGACTTCCTTCTCAATACGAGGAGATGGCATTTCTTGAATATCTTTAACCTTTGCAGGATCAACCTCAATACCTTTACCACTGACGACGAAACCCAGGAGTTTGTCAAATCTCACCCCAAAGGTGCATTTGTTTGGATTTAACCTTAACTTATACTTCCCCAGTCTTTCAAATAGTTTATGCAGATGATCAAGGTGTTCTTCTTCAGTCTGTGAACTTGCTATCATGTTGTCAACATAGACCTCTATTTCATGGTGAATCATGTCACGAAATACGGCTACCATGGCACGCTGATAAGTTGCCCCAACGTTCTTCAATCCAAAAGGAATAACCTTGTAACAGAAGGTGCCCCACTGTGTGACAGAGGCTGTTTTCTCCATGTCTTCAGGCGCCATCTTAATTTGATTAGAACCCGATAAACCATCCATGAAAGAGAATACCTTATGTTGAGCGGTGTTCTCGACCAAAACATCGATATATGGTAGTGGGAAGTCATTTTTTGGGCTTGCCCTATTCAGATCCATGTAATCTATGCACATATGTACCTTGCCGTCTTTCTTTGGCACCAGAACAACATTAGAAACATGTTGTACCCCAAAATTTTCCCTTCCATTTTTACTCAAAACATGCTCCTAGAGATCCTCAATTGCTCAAGGTTGACCAAGAATTAACCAGACAAATTCTCTTCCTAAGTAATAAACCTCTAACTAGGGTTTCACTTCTCATCAAGATGTGTGAGCTCCAAAAGGTATCAAATGTTTTACATTGTCCTAATATGCCTTCAAGATTTTCCATGACAAATTTCATGCCTTGCACTACAAGTTTGCTAATTCAATTGCCCAAATATTTGAAAATCAATTGTATTAGGTCAAAAGTCAATTGTGGCCCATGTACAGTCAAAGTTCAAGATTTTTTGTCAACATCAACATTTTGAAGTGATATCCATCATTTTATCAAGGGTTGATCATGATTCCTCGAGAAATGTCCCTAATTCATCAAAAGTAAAAAATGACTAAATTAGGGTTTCTATAGGAAAAGTCAACTGAACTTTGACCAGGCATAACTTTCACATACTTCATCCATTTTTCCCCAACCAAAGCTCATATTGAATAGAATATAATTCCCTACAACTTCTCTTAAGCCCTAAGTACAAGAAATGTACCATTTTAAAGATACAAGCTCAGACATTACAGGTCATTTTCAGAAAGTCAACAAAAGCCATTTTTTCCAAGACCTTTAACATCAATATAACATCTTGATATGCAAAATTGATCAAAAGAGGGATTGAAGTAGACATATTGGGATTTCCAAAAAGTCCAAGATCATCATCATGAGATAAAAATTGAGCAAGTTATATCTTGCCCAAGTTGGGAAATTTTGAAAAATTTCAAGAAATGTGCATTGAGCAAATTTGAACTTTTAAGGCAATGACATAACTTTTTGGACTTAAAACACTTTCATGACCTCATGAAGAGCCCCTAATATCATTTTTACCATGCCTTACATTTTTTTAATTATTTTGTACATATTTATTTTAATTTATTTCAAATAAATATAAAATAATTAGAGGTGGGTCTTGGAATTTGGGATGGTGTTTTGGCTTGCCTTAAGCCCAAGAATTCGTGAAAAATGTCCAGGTACATTGCAAATTTGAAAAAATACAAGATTCCACATCTTTGGCCAACTTCCAAAATGACATTCATGGATTTGAAAACACATGTTTAAGGCTGTTTAAACCTTTGCTCTCTTGTCTCCTCCGTCTCCATTATATAAGCAACACACTAGCAAGCATTAGACACGATTTACATAGCCTAGAAAGAGCCACAAAAATTGCAAAAAATCTCCAAAGTTGTCATTTTTCAAAAACCACTGATCCAGTCTCCCTCAGTCCAAACAAAAGACTCCATCACATTCCTGAAGGTGCCAGCAGTCACTTCCAGCCATTTTCAAAGTCCATAGCACCCTCAAACTGCAAGATCGCGTGTCACCGGTCAAACAAGGTTTGTCATATTTGAAATTTTAGATTCATGTGTTGTTAATGTTTTTGATGGTTTGATTTGTGATCAGGAGGTCCATTAGAACATGTGGAATGTATAGCATGAAAACTTTAAAGCCTGAATGGTGTGATGCCATTGTTAGGGCATCACAAACTGAAAAGTTTCGCATCTCATAACCCAGGAGCTTTCAGACTAAATAAACATCACCATTGAATTTTTAGACCCCAAATTAGGGGGGTAGGGTCATTTTTGTTCTTGTTATGTTTGAATTTTGCAGGTTGTAAATTTGGAGCGGCCATAAGAGATTACTGGAGCCACCACCTTTGGTGGCTTGACCGAC
This sequence comes from Vicia faba, assembly GCA_948472305.1. Classification (NCBI taxonomy): domain Eukaryota; kingdom Viridiplantae; phylum Streptophyta; class Magnoliopsida; order Fabales; family Fabaceae; genus Vicia; species Vicia faba. The sequence goes on along the minus strand of OX451736.1, from coordinate 317,964,675 downwards.
GCTGACTAAGGCGTGGCAGAAAGGAATGATTTGATTGGTTTGTTCAAATGGTTGGACCCTACTGGACTTGCACGCATGTGACAGCTCAGCGTTATGACTCATTTTACAATATATCATAATCGTTTGATGTATACTAACGGATGTAAAGCCGTCCCAACAGTTGAGTGCGAGAGTGTTAAGGAGTTATGTGTGTGAGAGATCAGGGGTTCAACCCATGCCTCTTGCATATTATTTTTCTATTTTCTTTTTTGCAGATCCAATACAATCAGGTCATATGCACACACCATTGGTCACCAGATCTATACCCTCCAATGCCATTACATCCAGATCCAAGCATAGTAAATGCACGTCCCCATCATGGACATCCAAAGAATCTTCTCACTGGATTCCAATACAGCTTGGGCCTCCCCTTTGTTTGGGCTTAGTAAATTCCAATCAACACCCCCATTTTAATTATGCAGACCCAGGCCCATTTGATTTTTTTTTATTCTTTTAATTTATTTATTTTATTTAATCAGTAATTTTTTTTAATCAAATAAAAAAATCAACAAAACTTAGGATTAGTTTTTTTAGAATAGTTAATTTCTGAAATTAATTAATTAATTAACTTTAACATTTTTAATTAAAATAAGTTAGAACTTAGGGTTTAATTTGTGTTTAAATTATTTTCTCAAATAAAAATACAGAAATATTAGAATTAGGCTTTAAATTCATTTAGCAATTATCTTTTTAAATTAAAATTATATTTAAGTTAGTTTAATTATCTTCTTAAAATAAACAAAAACCAAAAAAAAAATTCTTATTTTACTTAGCAATTTCTTAGTGTTTTAGACGTTATTTTAAATTCGTATGCATCATCTTGTTCTCGCATTTTTTTATTTAATAATGTACATGTTGACAGTATGTAAAATATTAAACTAGGGCTTTACTGCTTTTCTTTATTTTCTTTCCCCCATATGAACATGTAAAACACCCCCTCCCCGAAACCATGTAATAGTGTAAGGTTTATTTTCGCACTTTACATTCTTCTGTATATATTAACTGCTAGTAACTAGGATTGCATGGCAAGACTGAAAGGAAAAATGTTAGCAAACCTAAATTCGCAAGATAAATAATTGAATTAAACACAATTGCACACGTGCACCTCTAGGGTACCCCACTTCGGTTGCCTTTGGAAAACAGTCACAATTCTCGAAACATGAGAAGTTTTAGTGGTTATCCTCTAGTTTGAAAGATCGAAGTCCCTCGATAACCCTCTTGACGTTGCCTCGGTTAAAAGGGATCTTAGAACTTTAGGACAATTACTAAAATCTCTTGCCAAGTTGCCTTCGTGACCATAACGTCCCTTCGACCGTCCCCCAAACATCCAACGACTAGAGCTACCTACTCACTAATAGTAGGATAGCACTGTCTAAAGGATAGGAGGAAAAGAATGACTCTTTCAAGTACAAAGTAGATAGCTGTTAGAAGTTTGCTCAAAATTTTTTTCGCACTTACACAAATACTAATTTTCAAAAACATTTTCAAAACACTTTGTATACTTTCTCCACTATCACGAGAAACATTACAAAGTTCTCCATACTAAGGCATTCTCAAAACATTTTCAAACACGCAAAGCACAAAGGTATTTCAAAATGAGAAAACCTCTAAGAGTCCGTAGAAAACTATGGATGGAAAGGGTGCTAACACCTTCCCTTTCCATAATTTACCCCCCTTACATAGAAAACTCTCGAAAATGTCTTTTTCTGTTCTTTTCACCCTTTCCGTTGTTGGATAATAGAAAAGTCGGTGGCGACTCTTGCTTACCGCAACATTTGCAAACACAAACTCAAAACCAGTATTAACAGTCGGTTCTTCCACCGTATCACACAACCCATTGAGGATATGACGTTACTGCTAAGAAACCTGCATTGAATTGCTTCATGACCTCAGCTTTGATCTTTTCTGACATTTCAGGACGCATGCGACAAACCTTCTATTTTATCGGAGCACAACCCTCTTTCATTGATAGACAGTGAACCATAATATCGATATCAAGCCTTGGCATGTCTTCGTATGACCAAGCAAATATTTCAACATATTCATGCAACATCTGGATTAACCTGCTCTTGACACTGCTTTCTAAGTTGGTGTCAATCTTGACTTCTTTCTTGTCTATCTCGTTACCCAAGTTTACAACATCGACTGACTCTTCATGTAGTTGGATAGCTTTTTCTTCTTGTATTAAGAGTCTGGAAAGTTCTCCAGGTATTTCAAAATCTTCCTCGCCTTCGTCCTCGGCTTGGTAGATCAGATTTTCAAAGTCATATGCGACAATAGCAGAATCGTTATTGACAAGATCCAGAGTGAATGGGGATCTGCAATGTAGTGTGTAGGTGTATTTAAGAAAACATAGCTATTTTTAAAATGTAATAAGATAAAAGAAAGACAGTGATCACAAAATTTGCATGCAAAATTTCCAATGTTTTTATTGAATGAACAAATGTTTATAAGTTATCAACCCTTTAACAAATGAATCATTGTGCCCCGGGTAAGACACAAGGTGTTAAAGTCATTGTTTATTACACAACCAAAAACTTTTGAAAACAATAAGACAGGAATATAGATATTACTCATGACTAAAGGAGATTGAAAGTTGTCTTCCGCCTTCCAGTTATCCAGTCTATCACCAACGGTAGGGAATATCCAGTTGTTGAAGTCGCAATCACTATTTGCATCATCTATAGCATTGATCCTGTTGTTGCTGACGCGGAACAGAGGCCTCCCAACACGAGCGCGGTGAACAACCCTCTAACCTTATACAGTAAAGCCCAATCCAAACTTGGTAGATTTATAAGGGATGTCAGGAAGCTGATCCCAAATAATATTACCACCTTATTCAATAGTAGCCTTAACATCTTTCAAGGAGGCAATCTTATGCAGAGTTTTGGTGATCTTTGGAATGGCGGAAACGTCTTCAACAGAAGCAGGAGAAATCACTTCAAAGGTTTGATAGGGTGTTTCAATGAATTCTCCGTCCATTTCCATATATCAGAATGAATTGAGGTGGCTGACCATGTATTCTTCCTTCCCACAAACAGTAACAACTTTTCCTTTTACTGGATACTTGAGTTTCTGGTGCAAGGTGGAGGTGACAACCCCTGTACCATAGATCCAAGGGCGTCCCAAGAAATAAGAGTAAGCCGGCCATATGTCTATCACATAAAAGGTGGACTCAAAAATATGTGAACCCACCTTGATCGGAAGGTCTACCTCTCCATGCACCATTCTCTTAGATCCTTCAAAGGCTCAAACTATGATATTGCTGGGCTTTAGTACAACCCCTTCATAGTCTAGTCGATCAAGAGCGCCCTTTAGCAGAACATTCAGAGAAGATCCCATGTCAATCAATACATGGTCCAATGTAGTGCCCCTGTATTCAATGGAGACATATAGGGCCCTATTGTGATTTCTCCCCTCCGAAGTCAAGTCAGCATCGGATGAAACCAAACCATTTTCAGTTGTCAGACTAGCCACATATCTCCCAAATTGATCAGCCGAAATTTCTTGCGGCACATGGGCCGTCTTCAAGAACTTCACTAAAGCCTTAGCATGGGCCTCAAAACACAGAAGTAGTGACAACATAGATATTTTGGATGGGGTCTGCCCCAGCTGTTCGACAATTTTATAATCGCTTCGGCAAATGATCTTCAAAACCTCTTCCAAATCCTGTCCAGAGGTATCTTTGACCAGAGCTTCCTTTGACGCCTCCGTCCGTGAAGGCTCTATCACTGGCTCTTTACCCCGAGCCCCAACAATTATCTTGGTAACCAGAACCTGAGCAGGTGGAGAGATTTCCGGGGAGAAAACCCTTCCACTTCATGTAATTTTACTGGTCCCCTCAATATTGACAATACTGGGATCATCTTCTTCATTCTCTTCATTGGACAACTCTTGCTTAACGCCATGAAAATAGACGTTAGACCCATAATTCCATGGAATAGCCTTCTCCGAGGAATATGGGATAGGCCCAGGTGTTGTAATAACTAAAGGAGTAGCTTTCGGATTAGCGGTAATCCTTATAGGACCTTTGGAAGGGATCCTGAAAGGAGTACCGAAGATAACAAACAAGTATTGGCACAAATTCAGAATCTTTTCAATCAGAATAACATGTTCATCCATCAGGTGCCGAATTCCTTCCTTCAGTAACCCATAGCCATTGGGTTGCACCATACAATAATAACGTTCTTTAGCACAACCTGGAAATAGACCAGCTTGCAACAAATTTTTCTTAATTGTAGAAAGAGGAGTAACCACATCATCTACAGAGGTAATATACATCTCATCTTCAACAACACTTATGCCCTTGTCATGCTTGGGCATAGGTGCGGTGATCACATTTGGAGTCTCTAGAGGATCAAACTCAATCTCTTTATTATCGATCATGTCCTGAATCTTTTTCTTCAGAGCCCAACAATTGTTGGTGTAATAACCAGAACTGTTTAAATGATAAGCACACCTCGCATTTGGATTATACTTTGGAGAAGAGGTGTTGCAATTCTAAGGAGGATCCGGTAGTGAAATGATTTTGGCCTTTAACAAATGTTGTAATGCCTGAGATAAAGGCATGCCAATTTTAGTAAACTTCCTCGGTGAAGCGTCTGGCCTTTGTTGGTTAACCTGTTGTTGTTGTTGTTGTTGAACAAGCACCGTATTGGAAATTAACACTGCTCCCATAGACTGATGACGGTTACTTTTACTACGGCTCTTTTGGCCATAGGCAATATTGACTTCCTTTTTACCTCCAAATGGCTTCTTCACAGCATTCGAAGATGTAGCCATTAGGATCTTCCAACTTTTGATACCACTTTCAATTCTCTCCCTTGTCAAAATCATCTCTGTAAAACCCGACAAAGAGCTTCCGATCAGCATATTAAAGAACGGGCCTGTTAGAATGCCCATAAACATATCCACCATTTCTCGATCAATCATGGGAGTTTGCACCCTTCCAGCAAAGTCCTTCCATTTCTGTGCATATTCCTTGAACCCTTTATTAGAGCCTGTTGTACCCCAAAATTTGCCCTCCCATTTCCTCAACATTTCTCATCACAAGGCCCTTGGAGATCAAGATCCAGTTAGGATTTCATCTGCTCAAGACTTCTCCTTGCACTGTTGACCCAAATTAGGGTTTGTGTTTGCACAAAGATGTTTTGACCTAAAATGCCTAAGATGACTTTCATGCTTCATATTGGACTCCCAAGTTTACCCATACCAAGTTTCAAGCCTTGATTCCAAGTTTTGCCCAGTCAATTGGACAGTTGACCTAGAAATCAACTGTATTGGGGAAAAAGTCAACTGTGGTCAATTGACAGTCAAACCTCATGAAAATTGACCCACATCAACATTATGAACTCATATGGACCATTTGATCAAGTTTGGATCACAATTCCACAAGAAATTTGATCAGATCACCAAAAGGGCAAAATGGTCATTTTTAGGGTTTTGACTGCACAAAGGCAATTTTTGACTGTTTGACCTAGCCAATGGCAAACCAAGCTCACATATGGATTCAAGGACCCCATAGAATTATCTTGACATGCTCAACAAGTTCAAAAGATCCCAAATACACAAGATTGACAGTTGTATTTCCCAGTCAATTGATCAATTTTGACTGTATACTGAAAAGTCAAACTTTGACTTTTTGGTCAAAATCAAGAGTCAAGATTCATTTTTCATCAAAACATGCCAAATCATGAAAATTGTTCATCAAGAAATCAAAAAATGCAAATTAGGGTTAGAAATGAGAATTTTTCATAACTTAGAATTTTTCTAAGTTATGAAAAACCCTAATTTTTTCCCAACTTTGCCTCACTTTCTCACCAAGATTCATTTGGATTCAAGCAAAAGTCAAAACATGAAAGTTGTAGCTTGTTGCATAATCTACAACTTTTATTCACAAAGTTTTCCAAAAATAGGCTTGTATCTCAAGTTACAATTTTTGGAATAAGGGTACTAAACCATTCTTAACTTAGTGAAATTTTAACCTATTTTGACAAGGTTTTCTACCTAACTTCAAGACCATTTTCCACATACTTCCACTTGGAATTTCAATTTGCACTTCAAATATGGATTGTAGTACACATTCCAAGATTTCCAAAATGTCCAAGAACTCCTCAAACAACCTCATAACTTGAGAGAATCGAATTTTACAATATGGCAAAAAGTCACTTTGATTCATGGCCATGTACATGTTCATAACTTGTGCAAATTTCTCAAACCAGCATGCCACTTGATTACAGGCCCTTAAACCATCCAACACTCAATAATTTAATGCATGTTCATTGTGCTAAGGTCTTGTTTCATGAGTTTTAGCATTACATGTTGGATTAGGACATAAATGGAAAAAGTGAAATAACCATTTTTGCAAAAGCAAGCTTTATGTCAAAGTTGCAAATCCACAAGTACAGATGAAATCTAATTGGCACAAGATTATGAGCAAAACACACTGATCAAGACAAGGTTAGCAGCATGTTTAGGGGGGCTCTACTTGCCTAGAAACTCAAGTGGCTTTTGTTTTCTTAAGTGTGAAGAAACACATCATAACATCACACAACTTTCATCTCAGCACTAGAAAGCCTAAACAAATATTTTGTACACCTTCTAACCACCAAGCACAAGCTAGAACACGAGCAAACAAGGTCTCAAACACTCCCATTCCCAGAATCACTCTCAAACTGCAGAAACAGGGCAGGGTCTGCAGATTGGATCCCATCACTCATTTCTTTCATGATTTCTTGCCCAAAGCTCATCAAACACATTCCCTAGCATCACTTGAAGCTAACCAAAACACAAAACACGACCTGTAATTCCTCTAACCAGTTACACCATTTTCACTTTCTTGTTTTACAGTTGGAGGTCCATAGCTCGATTCAAGGTGTTTCAAAGCAAAGTAAGCATTGGAATAGCATCACCACACTTCAGGCAAGCTATACAGATCATCATCTTGCTCTGAAAGCTCCCCCATTGCCAGATAGAACTTCAACTGAACAAGTATCTTCTTGAACATCTAACTCTTAGTCTAGGCATCATCAACTCTAAGTTTGTGAATAAGAAGTGTTCTACTCATGCCCCTGAATCTGTACATGCTTTTACTTTTCATTTATTTTGCTTTAGCTGTGAGAATTTAAGGTTTGAATATGGAAGAAAAGTTAGGTCAGGATTTGGGAATGTCAAAATTCTCTCTCATTTCTGAGAGTTAGGATGAGTTCTTTATATATTTAGAATCGTGATTCAATGCTTAACATTTCTTATGTTGTGAGTTTGTGCAAAAGATCAAAGAATCCAGATGTTTGAACTTGGAAAACAGGCGCGCGTTTTGGAGCATTTTTGTCTGAAGGTTGAAGAAGAAGCTTCATGGGTTGGGCCTGTTGTGTTATTCCTTTTCACACCTTGTTTTTGGTTTCATACCCCCTGAGCCCATTATGTTTATTTTCATGATTTTTGACTTTTCTTTTTTTCATTTTGGCTTATTTATTTTTTCCCATAATATTAAAAACATTAAAAATTATTTTTACACCATTTTTATATTTTTAGGCATTTATTTAGTTATATTGCTATTTGTATGTAAATAAGTACAAAGAATATATTATTTAGAATAAATAGAAAAAATAATGTAAACACTATTTTCTTTTCATTTTTATTTTGTTTTATCCTCTTAAAATATTTTATATAAAATATACTTTTTTTTTATATAAATATTAATTATTTTTATTTTTGTATATATAATATTTATTTAGTAAATAATAAAGATATTTATATATATTAGTATATTTAGGTAAAAAAAACCAAAATACATACATTTTTTTTATTAATATTTAACATGAAAAATACTTTTTATGAATATACTCCATTTTATTTTATTTTTTGTATATAATTATTAAATATTATACATATTAAATGGTTAATATACTTATTTAATGAAATTAGGGTTTTTACCCTTAAAACACAAAAATTCCAAAATATTACTTTTTTTATTTTTATTCACTTGACATAAAAAATATCCTTTTTCCATACATATGAAAACCCCTTTTGCATTTTGCATCTTTATTTTATTGTTCATTTAATTTATGCAATTAATTATTTTTGTAAATATTCCAAAATTGATGTAATAGCTAGGTTTAAATTCCTTGTCTAAATATCCCCCCATTTGAACATTTGTACCCCCCTTCCCATATTGTGTTGTAATAGTTTAGGAAATTTAAATTTCGCACTTTATTGCTTTCTAAATATGCCATGCTAGAACTAGGGTTTGTATGCAAATAAAAAGAACAAAATTAGTTTGACCTAATTTCAAGATAATCAAGCATGAAAATGGATAACACATATCACACTTGCACCCCTAGGGTATTCCACTTGTTGCCTTCCATAAATGGGCCATATTGCATGTTAGGTTTCTTTGGGTAAAACAAATAATCAAATGATCATAGTCCCTCGATGACGCTTTCGAAAAGTTGCCTAAAATGATCAAGTCCCTTTCAAAGAAAAATTACCCAAAGACACTTAGCACTATTGCAATTATGGTCTAATCGATGACCCGCGCCCGTCCCTTTCACCTCCTAACACAAGATTGTCCACCAAATGCAATGATGGAACAAAATTGTTAAAAGGGTTAAAACATAACAAAAATCTTTGAGAACTTTAGGGTAGATAGCTCTTAAGTACTTGTCAACTTGCAAAACAAAACACTTGCATATTTTCAAACCACACTTTCAAAACAAACTTTCAAAAACCTTGAAACATCTTTTCAAAAAGACAAACACCTTTTGTAAAACATTCGAGTAAAGAATTGTTACAAGGGTAGCCTATACAAGGCATCTTTTTCAAAACCTTTTCAAAGCCACACACAAAGCACCATTTCAAACAATTGAAAACCAAGGCAAGTTGATCTAAGCAAGTACTTAAGAGCCCATGGATAACCATGGATAGAAAGGGTGCTAATACCTTCCCTTTCTATAATCTACTCCCCGAACCCAAGAAAAATCTCAAAGGTTTTTGATGTGCTTTTTAAACCTTTCCTTAGGATAAAATAAAAAGTCGGTGGCGACTCTTGCTCAACTGAAACATTTGCGAAAACAAACGCAAAACCATAGTCAGTTCTCCCACCGTATCACAGAACTGGCGACTCTGTTGGGGAAAGTTTTAAAAGTGGAGTAACCTTAGGGCTTAGATCACCCTCTTGCATGACTAATTGCTTGAATTGTTTGCTTTATATCTTGGCTCTATTATTTGGGTTTGCAATCCTACACCCGGATTTTGGGAAACATTTCATAGATAGCAATACGTTGTGGAAACTGTGCGGGGTATACCGACACGGTCGAAGCAATAGCTATATTAGTGCGACATATTTGTGAGTACCGGTAACCCTTGAGTTCAATCAAGGAGAGTACGGGGCCGCTGAGTGATGTCACTAAGCACTAATGACCTAGAACCTTACTTGACCATCTTGGCCTTTTATTAGGAGTAGTGAGATGACCGGCTTTGGTGCAGTCCGAAGTTGGTAGATACTCGATACTACACTCATTGAGGGTTGTTTTCTTGGAATATTTTGGTCGCTATTTAAGTGGCTAAACCAAAACAATGAACAATGAAAACAATCCAATGATATTGAGCTCCTTAGAACCCGGTTACTATTTATAGGACAGGTTTTTAAGCCAACTACACTCAAGAGGGTACTTACCTATGAAACCCCATGCAAGCCTGAAACTAGGGTTTGGTGTGATTTGCTTGTACATATGTTTGTGCATACATCATAAAACATCATATGCATTCACTAACCATTTCAAGGGTTTGGATCTTCATCTTGGTTCTTGTTTTGTAGGTCATGGAAATTCCTCGCAGAAACACCATTCAAGTCAACCTTGTGAGAATTTATCCTCAACTCAAGGAGCTCACCTCAAGAATTCCAGAAAACTCATCCTTCAGTGAAAGACATGGTAGACTTCTCAGCTTAGTCAACACCAACATTGAAGAAGACATGATGAAAGTGCTATTCCAGTTCTTTGACCCTCTTCACCACTGTTTCACTTTCCCTGATTATCAGTTGGTGCTCACTTTGGAGGAGTTTTCTCAACTCCTGAGAATCCCTATCCTTAATCAACTACCCTTCAACGGTACGGAAAAGGAACCAAAGCCGGAAGATGTTGCTCGAGCATTACATCTACAACCATCCGACATCAAGGGGCATTGGAAAACCAGAAGCGGCGTCAAGGGATTCTTAGCAAAATTCTTGTTTGAGAAGGCACAAGAATGTTAGAACCCATTGGACCTACGAGCCTTTGAAGAAATTGTGGCACTCCTTATCTATGGGTTGGTCTTGTTCCCAAATCCTGACCAATTGGTAGATGTCAACGCCGTCAAAATCTTCTTATCCAGAAATCCAATACCAACATTGCTTGGGGACATTCTTCACTCATTTTACACTCGAACAATGAGAAAGAGGGGTGTTCTCATGTGTTGTACTCCTCTCCTTGCAAGGTGGTTTATTTCGCACCTTCCACAATCTGTCTTGAAGAATGACCAAGGCTCAAGGTGGTCCCAACGGTTGATGACTCTTACTCACTCTGATGTACATTGGTGTTCTCGGTCCAGAGAAAATGTCATCATCGTCGATCGTTCCGGAGAATTTCCTAATGTTCCTTTACTTGGAATCAGAGGAGGTATCACCTATAACCCTTGCCTGGCTTTGAGGCAATTTGGATATGCACGGAGGGATGGCCCTCATGACATGTTGATTCCTGACCTAGTTTTTGACTTCGACAACGATGCGCAAGGACTTCGCCAAAGATTCATCAGAGCTTGGGGAAGACTCAACAAGGTTGATAGCAAGACTCTGGGACACAAGAACTCCATCCCTCTTGAGCCTTATCTCAAGTGGGTACGAGCCCGAGCCCAAAGTCTAATGATGCCTTATCCTCATGTTCTCCCTGTGATTAAAGAGCCTGTTAAGGAAGGATAGGTTCCCTACACCATCCTACATCCTGACATGCCTACATCGTGGGAGGAAATGCAGAAAAGTTGGATTCAGCTCAAGGAGGAACGGAACACTTTTGAAGCTAGCTTCTACGCCAGTGAGAAGAAGGTTCTAGAGCTTACCCGCCGACTCCATGAGCAAGAGGCCCTCAACACCTACATCACACCAAAGAGGATGCGCAATGTCTTTTTGCCTTGAGAAGTTATTTTGTAATATTTGGCCCATGGGGCATTTATGTACTAACAAATTTCTTCTTATTAATATGGCGTGCGTTCTTCTTTGTCTGCAACAATTTTGAATGTTCTAAATCCTTGAATCCATTGCATACATAAGCATACCATTCATCATGTGCATAAGCAGGTCTCACTCTAGGTTTCCTTATCTGTCTGCTGTTTATTTCAGTAGGATGGATCTCGAGCAAACAGTCAAAGACCTACAAGCTCAAAATGCACAATTCCAGCAACTCCTGATGACCTTGGCTAAGGGTCAGGAGGATATCAAGACCCAATTGGGGAATAAAGACCCAGTGAAGAAGAAGAAAAAGAGACTCGGGGTGGCTACTTTAGGGAGAAGATTTGATGGAGAAGCTCGGAGAGTGCTTGAATTTCCTCCTATTTCTGATGAAGGAACCAGCAAAGGAGGTGGGGCTGCGGTACCTTCCGAGTCCGATGCGGAAGAAGAAGAGGTCGAAGAGGATGAAGATTATTCTGATCAGCAATACCCTCCAGATGATGATAAATACAAAGGGCTAGAAGACAGGTTGGCCGCCATGGAGCTACAGAGAGTACCGGGTTTGGATTTTGAAGACTTGGGTTTGGTTGCCGGGATTGTGATTCCCCCAAAATTCAAAGTGCCAGTGTTTGTGAGGTATGATGGCTTGTCCTGTCCAAAAATGCATCTCAGGTCCTACGTGAGAAAGATCCAACCCTATACGGCAGATAAAAACCTTTGGATTCATTTCTTTCAAGACAGCCTTTCTGGAGCTCAGTTGGAGTGGTTTTATCAGCTAGAGGGAACCAGCGTCCGAAATTGGGAAGATTTGGCCACCGCTTTTTACAAACAATATCAGTATAATTCTGACCTTGCTCCTACTCGTACCCAACTTCAGGGTATGTCATTAGGAACAGGCGAGGGATTCAAAGAATATGCACAAAAATGGAGGGATTTGGCTGGCAGGGTGCAACCTCCTTTAACCGATCGTGAGCTCGTTGATATGTTTCTTGGGACCCTATCTGGGCCGTTTTTCAATCATCTGATTGGTAACTCTTCCGCGGGGTTTACCGATTTAATCTTAACGTGCGAAAGAATAGAAGCTGGCATCAAGTCAGGAAAGATTCAGAAGGGTGTTGCTGCAAGTGTTGAGAAGAAGCCTTTTAAGAAGGAAACAGCTGTGGTATATTCTCAGAGAAGAGCAGGGAAGACGGAGCGTCGGCCGATCGTGGGGGCCGTAATGATTCAAAACTCTGCAAGTGAGCAACCTTGCTATAACCAGTCCAGACCAAATCAACAACGGGTGGAATGGCCACAACGGCAGTTCACCCGCATTAATATGACTCCGGCGCAAGTGCTTCCCCATCTGTTAAAGTTGAATCTCGCCACCATCAAGGAGGCACCAAAGAATGTGAATACGTCCTCTCCGCATTATCATGCTAATGCTAAATGCGCCTACCATTCAGACAGTGTTGGGCACGACACCAATGATTGTTGGGCACTCAAGCATAAAATCCAAGACCTGATAGAGGCGAAGGAGGTGGAGTTTGACGCTCTGGAGAAGCCTAATGTGATATCTGCACCCATGCCGAAGCACGGCCGAAATGTCAATGCCATTGAGGAGGATTTGTATGTTGCTGATGTCAATGATCTGATAACTCCTTTGTTAACCATCAAGCTGAATCTGTTAAGGGCCGGAATCTTTCCGGGGTGTAAAGAAGACTGCTTTTGTTGTTACTCTCTGCCGTTTGTTTGTCCGTTACTGAAGAAAGGCATCCAAGGCCTTATGGATAGTCGACAAATTTTGTTTGAAAAAGTTTCTGCTGTTCTAACCCATACTGAGGATGTCTCAATCATAACCATTCACGCCAATCTTTCCAAGGCCGTCAAAAAGCCTGTTAAGATTACACCAGCTACGAAATTTGTTCCTTTAAAGATAACAATGCCAGGACCTGTTCCCTATGTTTCTGAGAAGTCGATACCATGGAACTACGGTGGCGACGTCTACTACCATGGTATTAAACAAATCGAAATAACTGAAGAAAGTTCGGATGATGAAGAAGTCAGCATTGGTAACATTGCAGGCACGAGTAAAATCACCAGGAGCGGGAGAATATTTTCTCCAGAGATTGCCCCTCCAAGAGCAATCTTTGGACCCTCATCAGCTGATAAAGTCATCCCGGCACCAATAAAACTTTCTGCTAGAACTCCTTTGATTGAAGACATTGTTGTTCCTAGTACTGTCTCTCATACCGCTGCTGACAAAGGTAAGGGAATCCAAGATGAGCTCGTCAGTACGAGGGCTCAACCCTTGGTCATCCCGGAAACCTCCAAGAAGGAAATGGATGAGATTTTGAGGATAATAAAAAGAAGTGATTACGATGTGGTAGAACAGCTGGGGCAAACCCCCTCAAAGATCTCCATGCTGGCACTACTACTTTGCTCAGAAGCGCACGCTAAAGCCCTGATAAAATTCCTGAAGGCAGCCCATGTGCCCCAGGAGACCTCTACAGATCAATTTCAAAATTGCGTGGCTAGCCTGACTGCGGATAATGGATTAGGTTTTTCCGATGCCGACCTAACTCCTAAAGGTAGAAACCACAATGATGCTTTGCACATTTCAGTCGAGTGCCGAGGAACTACTCTCGCACATGTCTTGGTCGACACCGGTTCGTCACTGAATGTACTACCTAAGAAGGCCTTGGACCGACTAGATTGTGAAGGGTTGGAGTTGAAACCAAGTGATATTGTTGTCAGAGCTTTCGATGGTTCGAAGAGAATGGTCCATGGGGAGGTTGAAATTCCCATCAAGATAGGCACTGAGGTGTTTAAGTCTACTTTCTATGTGATGGACATCCGTCCGTCATATTCTTGCTTGCTGGGTAGGCCTTGGATACACCATGCTGGGGCAGTCACCTCCTCCTTACATCAGATGTTGAAGTATCCTGTCAAGGGAAAGATCATTACTGTCCATGGCGAAGAGGAGTACATGATTAGCCATTTGAATTCTTTCCGGTATGTGGAGGTAGAAGAGGAGTTCATTGAGACGCCTTTTCAGCATTTCGAAGAAGTCCTTCCTGAAATAACAGTAGCAAAGTTGACAGCTGAGACACCGAGGCAGATGGCCAGGATGGCATCTCTGGAGGACGCAAGGGCTGCAATAAAGGAAGGGAAGAATTCAGCATGGGGGTAGTTACCTGACATTCCACATAAGACCGACAAATTTGGATTAGGGTTCACAGCCGCAGGCCAGAAAGCTATGCGCCGGTCAAAGATTGAAAGGGCGCCAGTCAAAATTTCTCCCTACGGAATCAACGCTTTGGAGGATGAAGACAAAGAGAGCAACATCGAAGAGTGGATCTACCCAACTGTCAAAGGAGGATTGGGCAACTGGGAGGCAAAGGACTTTGTCCCTATCACTTTTATTCATCAGTAATTTATCTGTCAAACATTTCAATTTGGTCTGTAATATCTATTTTCAAACAATTCGTACACTATCTTTCACCTCATGCCTTTCCCGGGGCATATAGGTCCATTTGTAAGGGTTTTGGTTATTTTTCATATCCATAGGCCATATTTAATGATTCATTGGACGTTTTTCATTTGATATACTACTTGTGTTCACTTTCTTTCCTTTTGAATTTTTTGTTTAAGGATGGCTATCCCTTACACACACCCACACTCACCAATGCAGGTACCTATCCACTCCGGATTCCATGGGTGACAATTCTGCTATATCCTTCAATAACTCTGAAGATCTGGCTAATCAAGCCGAGTATGAAGATGATGAAGGTTGTGAAGTACCAGGGGAACTAGCCAGACTTCTACAGCAAGAGGAAAGAGCCATCTTACCTCACGAAGAGTCATTGGAAACTATCAACTTGGGAACCGAGGAAGACCAGAAGGAAGTGCAAGTGGGTGCCAATCTGGAACCAAGTGTCAAGGAGCGCCTGGTACAGTTGTTGAATGAGTATGTTGAAATCTTCGCTTGGTCTTATGAAGACATGCCGGGTTTAGACACAGACATCGTGGTTCACCGTCTCCCCACAAGAGAGGATTGTCCACCGATCAAGCAAAAAGTCCGCCGAATGAGGCCTGACATGTCTGAAAAGATCAAAGCAGAAGTAATGAAGCAATTCGACGCTGGCTTTCTGGCTGTTATGTCCTATCCTCAATGGGTCGCTAACATCGTGCCAGTACCTAAGAAAGATGGCAAAGTCAGGATGTGTGTGGACTACCGGGATTTGAATAGGGCCAGCCCCAAAGATGATTTTCCGCTACCACACATTGACATTTTGATCGACAATACAGCGCAGCACAAAGTGTTTTCCTTCATGGATGGATTCTTGGGCTACAATCAAATCAAAATGGCCCCCGAGGATATGGAGAAAACAACTTTTGTCACACAGTGGGGCACTTTCTGTTACAAGGTGATGCCGTTCGGGCTGAAGAACGCAGGGGCAACTTATCAACGCGCCATGGTAGCTTTGTTTCATGATATGATACATCATGGGATTGAAGTTTACGTAGACGATATGATAGCTCGGTCACAAACAGAGGAAGAGCACCTTGAACATCTGGAGAAGCTGTTTGCCAGATTGAAAGAATACAAGCTCAGGCTGAATCCAAGTAAGTGCACTTTTGGAGTTAGGTCTGGCAAACTCCTGGGATTCATTGTAAGCAACAAAGGCATTGAAGTCGATCCAACAAAAGTGAAAGCCATACAAGAAATGCCTGCTCCCCGTATTGAAAAGGAGGTTAGAGGGTTCTTGGGGCGCTTGAACTATATTGCCAGATTCATCTCTCATCTGACTTCTACCTGTGAGCCAATTTTCAAACTCTTGAAGAAAGATCAGGTAGTCGAATGGAACGACGATTGCCAGGCTGTTTTTGATAGAATCAAGGAGTATTTGCTAGAACCTCCTATTCTGATGCCACCCATCGAAGGAAGACCACTGATCATGTATTTGACCGTCTTGGATAACTCAATGGGGTGTGTTTTGGGCCAGCATGACGAGTCTGGTAGAAAAGAGCATGCTATTTATTACCTTAGCAAAAAGCTTACCGACTGTGAGACTCGCTACTCACTGCTCGAGAAAACTTGCTGCATTTTGGTATGGGCTGCTCGCCGACTAAGACAGTATATGTTGACTCATACTACCTTGTTGATTTCCAAAATGGATCCTATCAAGTATATCTTCGAAAAGCCCGCTTTATCTGGAAGAATAGCCAGATGGCAGATGATTCTAACTGAGTATGACATCCAGTACACCACCCAAAAAGCTACAAAAGGGAGTGTACTAGCTGACCATCTGGCTCATCAAGCTAGCGAAGATTACCAACCCCTGAGATTTGACTTCCCAGATGAGGACATCATGAATTTGGACAATATTGAAGGTGACAGACCGTATGACGGACCCGGAAAGGGATCCCGATGGACCCTGTACTTTGATGGTGCTTCAAATGCACTTGGAAATGGTATTGGCGCAGTACTCATTTCTCCGGAAGGCTGTCACACCCCTTTCACGGCCCGACTTTGCTTCAGTTGCACAAACAACATGGCTGAGTATGAAGCTTGCATCTTTGGTCTCAAGGCTGCTATAGACATGGGGATCAAATCTTTGATCGTATTTGGGGACTCGGCTTTGGTTATCAGTCAAATCAAAGGAGAGTGGGATACCAAGCATCCTAATCTTATTCCATACAAAGAATATGTCCTGACATTGTTGCCTCATTTCGAGCAAATTACCTTCGAGCATTTCCCGCGAGAAGAAAATCAGCTAGCAGATGCTCTAGCTACAATGTCCTCCATGTTTAAACTCAACTGGGATAACGAGGCTCCCCAAATCACCATCGAGCGAATGGATGAACCTGCGCATTGTCATGAGATTAATATCGAAGAAGTAGTGGAACAACCTTGGTTCCATGAAATCAAAAGGTATCTCGAGACCAGAGATTATCCCGAAGGAGCTTCTGTAAATGACAAGAAGTTCTTAAGGAAACTCGCTGCCAAATTCTTCCTGAGCAACGACATCCTTTACAAGCGAAGCCATGATTGTGTATTACTCCGATGTGTAGACAAAGCTGAAGCAGAGTTGATCATGACTGATATACACAGCGGCACATTTGGCACTCATTTGAGCAGGCATACAATGGCTAAGAAGATCCTAAGGGCAGGCTATTACTGGTCTACCATGGAAGCTGACTGCCATCAACATTCCCGTACTTGCCACAAATGTCAAGTCTACGCTGATAAAGTTCATATCCCTCCAGTTCCTCTCAACGTTCTGACTGCTCCTTGGCCATTTGCAATGTGGGGCATTGACATGATTGGAGAGATCAAGCCCACAGCTTCCAATGGACATCGCTTCATCCTGGTTGCCATTGACTATTTCACCAAATGGGTCGAAGCAGCTTCCTTCGCCTCTGTTACTAAAAATGTGGTTGCTCGCTTTATCAAGCAAAATCTCATATGTCGGTATGGTGTTCCAGACAGGATCATCACAGACAACGGTACAAATCTGAATAACACAATGATCACCGCTTTGTGCGAACAGTTCAAGATTTATCATCACAATTCATCTCCCTATCGGCCGAAGATGAATGGTGCTGTTGAAGCTGTGAACAAAAACATTAAGAAGATCATTCAGAAAATGACAGTCACCTACAAAGACTGGCATGAGATGTTACCATTTGCTCTGCATGGATACCGCACGACGGTGCGTACTTCAACCGGGGCAACCCCATTTTCTTTGGTTTATGGCATGGAAGCTGTCTTGCCTATGGAGGTTCAGATTCCTTCTCTAAGGATTATGAAGGATGCAGGTTTGAATGAAGATGATTGGATGCAGACCCGACTTGATCAACTCAATTTGATCGATGAGAAGCGACTCGCTGCTATATGCCATGGTCAGACGTATCAAAAGCGGATGATCAAGGCCTTCAATAAGAAAGTCAGACGTCAAGTGTATCGAGTCGGAGATCTCGTAATCAAGCGGATCATCTTGCCGCAAAGTGATCCCAGGGGCAAATGGACTCCTACATATGAAGGACCATTTGTGATCAAGAGCATATTTTCTGGTGGTGCAATGATTCTGACCACCATGGACGGCGACGATTTGCCGCACCCTGCGAACGCAGATATAGTCAAAAAATACTACGCATAAAATAACCCGACAAGTCGAAAACCCGAAAGGGCGGCTTGGGCAAAAATGGGCATCCCGGTGGATCGAAAACCCGAAAGGGCGGTTCAGGCAAAAGTTAGGGATAAAAATAAAAAAAATCTGTACACCCGGCAAGTTGAAAACCCGAAAGGGCGGCTTGGGCAAAAAGGGGTTTCCCGGTGGATCGAAAACCCGAAAGGGCGATTCAGGTAAAAGTTAGGGAATTAAAGCTTATGACTATGTCTCATCGGATCACTTCAAAGACAATCTCTTCATCAACCAGTTCCATGCTTCTGATCAATCCAGTCATCGGCAAACGAAGCATTGAATGGACAGATATTCAGAGTTGTGAAGGCTATAGCGGAATGGAATCCCATGGAATTATTTCACATAGCCATCTTTATTTTTTATAAATCTTTCAATATTTACGACAAAATCCTCTTACTAGGATGATTGTCTCCTTTGTACAAATATACTCATAAAAAGTCAATACAAATACTTTTCCCAGAAATTTGTGTCTTTTCCGTTCTTTTGCACTAATTGTTTATTTTGAGAAACGTCCAATGTTTTGTTAAATAGGCATATGCATTTGAACATAATCATTTCCTTATGAATCAAGAAAGAGGATTACTGATAGGTTGAAGATAGAGTTGGATATCTTGATACTCTTTCAAAGGAAACCCCCCAGGAGATTTGGAATCCATATCCCCCAGCAAGTCTTGAGGCTTATCCCCAGCAAACCCTGAAGCTTACCCCCTGCAGAGTACGGACGTCTCTCCCGAGTTTTATTCAAAGTTGTTCCTCACGAGGGCTTATAACTGGGTTATCCTCAGCTTGTTGCCACGGAAGATCGCACTCGCCAAAATTCTCCCTACCTCCAGCGGAGTTTATCAGAGTTCCCCAACATAACTTATCAATATGATCCCCAGCGGAGTTTATCTTTATTATCTCCAGCCAGAGAATCCTCCAGAACTCAGTTCCCCTCAGAATTTAAGTTTCAGTATTCCCAGCGAAGCCAGACTAATGAACCTTCTCCCCACAAAGTTTTGAGGAGGGCAAATCTTGAGTTCCCCAGCGAAGTCGCCAGAGATACTTCCCGCCAAACTGAAGATTCTCGGTCTTACCTCCCCAGCATGAGTCTATTAGATTGGTGCTCCCCAGTAGAAGTCATCAGGAATTCTCTAGAAGATTGGTATACAACCCAAGTTCTTTATTCTCCAGCAACAACCAGGAATTATTCTTCCCGGAAGCAGTCAAGATACTATCATCTTCAGCCATCTCGGATTCATCTATCCTTTGCAAGACAGCTCTCCAGCTTACATGCGTATTCATTTACATTCATATTACATAACATACATTGTATCATGCATCATGACATTGCATATAACTAACTCTTTTACCTTTTCAGGTAAGATCAGTAGAAGGACTAAAAATCATTATCTTCCAAGATTCTTTCCAGGAATAGTTCAGATATGACCCAGACATGGCAACATTCTGATACTTATTTCAGATTCATCCAGATGCAGTTTCACACGAGCTCATCGTCAGAGAACCCTACACCGGTTCTCCCTCCAACTCCGAGACTTCTGAAAACAGTTTATGGATTCTTCCCAACAACGGATGTTAATCTATCGCTTGTTCAGATTCTTCTCCAGACTTCTGAAAACAGTTTACGGACGCTTCCCAACAACGGATGCCGCTCTATTGCTTATTCAACTTCAAGATTTCTGAAAACAGTTCACGGGTTCTCCAAGTAACGGATGTTAACCTATCGCTTGTTCAGATTCTTCTCTAGACTTCTGAAAACAGTTTATGGATTCTTCCCAACAACGGATGTTAATCTATCGACTTGTTCAGATGCAACTTTTGAAAACAGTTTACGGACGCTTCCCAACAACAGATGCCGCTCTATTGCTTATTTAACTTCAAGATTTCTGAAAACAGTTCACGGGTTCTCCAAGTAACGGATGTTAACCTATCGCTTGTTCAGATTCTTCTCCAGACTTATGAAAACAGTTTACGGATGCTTCCCAACAGCGGATGTTAATCTATCAACTTGTTCAGATGCAATTTTTGAAAACAGTTTACGGATGCTTCCCAACAGCGGATGTTAATCTATCAACTTGTTCAGATGCAATTTTTGAAAACAGTTTACGGATTCCTCCCAACAACGGATGTCAATCTATTGCTTATTCAGATCCCCAGTTCAGAGATGGTCCCAAGCATGGACACCTCCCTGATACTCATTCCAGATGGCATCTTTAAGCCCATCCCCTACAAGTTTCTGTCACTCTTCCAGATGGCATCGTTAAGCCCATCTCCAAATGGCATCTCTAAGCCCATTCCCGCATCCATTTCTTTGACGAGTGCAAATTTAAGGGCACTCTAGTGTCCAATCTCCTTTTACCCTCGAGTCACGAAAGGCAAACTGGCCAATCTAACTCTTCGGATTCAAGAAGATTGAACAGGGGCAACTGTTGTACCCCAAAATTTTCCCTCCCATTTCCTCAACATTTCTCATCACAAGGCCCTTGGAGATCAAGATCCAGTTAGGATTTCATCTGCTCAAGACTTCTCCTTGCACTGTTGACCCAAATTAGGGTTTGTGTTTGCACAAAGATGTTTTGACCTAAAATGCCTAAGATGACTTTCATGCTTCATATTGGACTCCCAAGTTTACCCATACCAAGTTTCAAGCCTTGATTCCAAGTTTTGCCCAGTCAATTGGACAGTTGACCTAGAAATCAACTGTATTGGGGAAAAAGTCAACTGTGGTCAATTGACAGTCAAACCTCATGAAAATTGACCCACATCAACATTATGAACTCATATGGACCATTTGATCAAGTTTGGATCACAATTCCACAAGAAATTTGATCAGATCACCAAAAGGGCAAAATGGTCATTTTTAGGGTTTTGACTGCACAAAGGCAATTTTTGACTGTTTGACCTAGCCAATGGCAAACCAAGCTCACATATGGATTCAAGGACCCCATGGAATTATCTTGACATGCTCAACAAGTTCAAAAGATCCCAAATACACAAGATTGAGAGTTGTATTTCCCAGTCAATTGATCAATTTTGACTGTATACTGAAAAGTCAAACTTTGACTTTTTGGTCAAAATCAAGAGTCAAGATTCATTTTTCATCAAAACATGCCAAATCATGAAACTTGTTCATCAAGAAATCAAAAAATGCAAATTAGGGTTAGAAATGAGAATTTTTCATAACTTAGAATTTTTCTAAGTTATGAAAAACCCTAATTTTTTCCCAACTTTGCCTCACTTTCTCACCAAGATTAATTTGGATTCAAGCAAAAGTCAAAACATGAAAGTTGTAGCTTGTTGCATAATCTACAACTTTGATTCACAAAGTTATCCCAAAAGAGGCTTGTATCTCAAGTTACAATTTTTGGAATAAGGGTACTAAACCATTCTTAACTTAGTGAAATTTTAACCTATTTTGACAAGGTTTTCTACCTAACTTCAAGACCATTTTCCACATACTTCCACTTGGAATTTCAATTTGCACTTCAAAGATGGATTGTAGTACACATTCCAAGCTTTCCAAAATGTCCAAGAACTCCTCAAACAACCTCATAACTTGAGAGAATCGGATTTTGCAATATGGCAAAAAGTCACTTTGATTCATGGCCATGTACATGTTCATAACTTGTGCAAATTTCTCAAACCAGCATGCCACTTGATTACAGGCCCTTAAACCATCCAACAATCAATAATTTAATGCATGTTCATTGTGCTAAGGTCTTGTTTCATGAGTTTTAGCATTACATGTTGGATTAGGACATAAATGGAAAAAGTGAAATAGCCATTTTTGCAAAAGCAAGCTTTATGTCAAAGTTGCAAATCCACAAGTACAGATGAAATCTAATTGGCACAAGATTATGAGCAAAACACACTGATCAAGACAAGGTTAGCAGCATGTTTAGGGGGCCTCTACTTGCCTAGAAACTCAAGTGGCTTTTGTTTGCTTAAGTGTGAAGAAACACATCATAACATCACACAACTTTCATCTCAGCATTAGAAAGCCTAAACAAATATTTTGTACACCTTCTAACCACCAAGCACAAGCTAGAACACGAGCAAACAAGGTCTCAAATACTCCCATTCCCAGAATCACTCTCAAACTGCAGAAACAGGGCAGGGTCTTCAGATTGGATCCCATCTCTCATTCCTTTCATGATTTCTTGCCCAAAGCTCATCAAACACATTCCCTAGCATCACTTAAAGCTAACCAAAACACAAAACACGACCTGTAATTCCTCTAACCAGTTCCACCATTTTCACTTTCTTGTTTTACAGTCGGAGGTCCATAGCTCGATTCAAGGTGTTTCAAAGCAAAGTAAGCATTGGAATAGCATCACCACACTTCAGGCAAGCTATACAGATCATCATCTTGCTCTGAAAGCTCCCCCATTGCCAGATAGAACTTCAACTGAACAGGTATCTTCTTGAACTTCTAACTCTTAGTCTAGGCATCATCAGCTCTAAGTTTGTGAATAAGAAGTGTTCTACTCATGCCCCTGAATTTGTACATGCTTTTACTTTTCATTTATTTTGCTTGAGCTGTGAGAATTTAAGGTTTGAATATGGAAGAAAAGTTAGGTCAGGATTTGGGAATGTCAAAATTCTCTCTCATTTCTGAGAGTTAGGATGAGTTCTTTATATATTTAGAATCGTGATTCAATGCTTAACATTTCTTATGTTGTGAGTTTGTGCAAAAGATCAAAGAATCCAGATGTTTGAACTTGGAAAACAGGCGCGCGTTTTGGAGCATTTTTGTCTGAAGATTGAAGAAGAAGCTTCATGGGCTGGGCCTGTTGTGTTATTCCTTTTCACACCTTGTTTTTGGTTTCATACCCCCTGAGCCCATTATGTTTATTTTCATGATTTTTGACTTTTCTTTTTTTCATTTTGGCTTATTTATTTTTTCCCATAATATTAAAAACATGAAAAATTATTTTTACACCATTTTTATATTTTTAGGCATTTATTTAGTTATATTGCTATTTGTATGTAAATAAGTACAAAGAATATATTATTTAGAATAAATAGAAAAAATGATGTAAACACTATTTTCTTTTCATTTTTATTTTGTTTTATCCTCTTAAAATATTTTATATAAAATATACTTTTTTTTATATAAATATTAATTATTTTTATTTTTGTATATATAATATTTATTTAGCAAATAATAAAGATATTTATATATATTAGTATATTTAGGTAAAAAATACCAAAATACATACATTTTTTTATTAATATTTAACATGAAAAATACTTTTTATGAATATACTCCATTTTATTTTATTTTTTGTATATAATTATTAAATATTATACATATTAAATGGTTAATATACTTATTTAATGAAATTAGGGTTTTTACCCTTAAAACACAAAATTTCCAAAATATTACTTTTTTTATTTTTATTCACTTGACATAAAAAATATCCTTTTTCCATACATATGAAAACCCCTTTTGCATTTTGCATCTTTATTTTATTGTTCATTTAATTTATGCAATTAATTATTTTTGTAAATATTCCAAAATTGATGTAATAGCTAGGTTTAAATTCCTTGTCTAAATATCCCCCCATTTGAACATTTGTACCCCCTTCCCATATTGTGTTGTAATAGTTTAGGAAATTTAAATTTCGCACTTTATTGCTTTCTAAATATGCCATGCTAGAACTAGGGTTTGTATGCAAATAAAAAGAACAAAATTAGTTTGACCTAATTTCAAGATAATCAAGCATGAAAATGGATAACACATATCACACTTGCACCCCTAGGGTATTCCACTTGTTGCCTTCCATAAATGGGCCATATTGCATGTTAGGTTTCTTTGGGTAAAACAAATAATCAAATGATCATAGTCCCTCGATGACGCTTTCGAAAAGTTGCCTAAAATGATCAAGTCCCTTTCAAAGAAAAATTACCCAAAGACACTTAGCACTATTGCAATTATGGTCTAATCGATGACCCGCGCCCGTCCCTTTCACCTCCTAACACAAGATTGTCCACCAAATGCAATGATGGAACAAAATTGTTAAAAGGGTTAAAACATAACAAAAATCTTTGAGAACTTTAGGGTAGATAGCTCTTAAGTACTTGTCAACTTGCAAAACAAAACACTTGCCTATTTTCAAACCACACTTTCAAAACAAACTTTCAAAAACCTTGAAACATATTTTCAAAAAGACAAACACCTTTTGTAAAACATTCGAGTAAAGAATTGTTACAAGGGTAGCCTATACAAGGCATCTTTTTCAAAACCTTTTCAAAGCCACACACAAAGCACCATTTCAAACAATTGAAAACCAATGCAAGTTGATCTAAGCAAGTACTTAAGAGCCCATGGATAACCATGGATATAAAGGGTGCTAATACCTTCCCTTTCTATAATCTACTCCCCGAACCCAAGAAAAATCTCAAAGGTTTTTGCTGTGCTTTTTAAACCTTTCCTTAGGATAAAATAAAAAGTCGGTGGCGACTCTTGCTCAACCGAAACATTTGCGAAAACAAACGCAAAACCATAGTCAGTTCTCCCACCGTATCACAGATCCCATGGACATATTCTGCAGTTGCACTCGAGTTGGTGTCAGGTCAACATTATATTGATACTGCTTATAAAAGCAGCAGCCAAGTCTTCCCAGGTATGAATGTTGGTTCCCTCCAACTGATAGAACCATTCCAGTTGAGTATCATCCAAACTTGGAAGAAATGGACCCATAACATCCGGTCAGTAGTGTGAGGCTGTATCTTCCAAACATACGACCTCAAATGGACTTTAGGACAAGAGACCCCATCGTATTTGGCAAAGACAAAGACCTTGAACTTAGGTGGGATGACCACCCCCGGAATCAGACCTAATTCACTAAAACCCAATCTAGGTACTTTCTGGATTTCCATTGCCTTGATTTTGTCCTCCAGTTGCTTATATCTGTCATCCGCAGGAGGATATTGTTCGTCAGAAAAGTATTCATCTTCAGGAGTATTCTAATAACCCTGGTTGTTCCGGCCTTCATTCTTGATGCTTCTACCATCTTCATCATGGTTGTCATCTTCTTCAGAGGAGATATCTTTAACTTGGAAGGGTTGAGCAGGACCTTTGAACCTTCTCCCCATATTGAGGACAGCAACCGGCTTCTTGGCAACGAGCGCCAACATCTCTTTTTGTCCCTGTGCCATATTCATGAGAGTTTCTTGGAATTTGGCATGTTGAGCCTGAAGATCCTTAACAGTTTGTTCGAGGGCCATTTTTCTGCTGAAATAAACAGCGAGAAAATGAGAAACATGTATGATAAACCTGTTATGAAATAATGCATGATATGTAAATGCAATGATTTCAAGGACTTCGGGAGATTTAAATTTTCTAACCAAGAGGAAACAAAAATAAAGATTTTATTAGAAAAGTTCAAATTACAACTGCCTTTTAGGCTTATAATAACAATAAAACCTCTCAATGAGATAATAAAATGAACTCCTAAAATCTAAGAATCAAGTCTCCCATGGACGCTTCCTCTTTGTGTTGATGTATGCATTAAGACTCTGCTCCTCATGAAGTTGCTTGGTGAGCTCTAACACATTCTTCTCACTTGCATAGAATTGAGTCTCAAAGGTGTCCCATTCTTCCTTCAATTGAATCTAAGACTTCTGCAATTCCTCAAGGTCAGTAGGCATGTATGGATGGAGGATGGTGCGAGAAATGTCTCCTTCAACAACAAGTTCTATAATCACTGGTAAGATAGCTAGATATGACATCATAAGATTTTGAGGGAGAGCTCGCACCCATTTAAGATAAGGCTCCAGAGGGATGGAATTTTTCTGCCCTAAAGTCTTACTTTCAATCTTGCTCACCATGCCCCAAGCACGTATAAACCTCCAATGATAACCTTGAAGATCACTTTCATAATCAAACATAATACCCTGGATAAGTGCATTATGAGGACCATCTCTTCGAGCGTAGCCAAACTGATGTAGATCCAAGGAAGGATTGTAAGTAATACCTCCCCTAATTCCGAGGAGTGGGACATTAGGGAATTCCCCATAATGATCAATGATAGTGATGTCTTCATGAGATCGAGAACACCAGTAAATATCTATATGAGAAAGTGACATTATTCATTGCGACCACCTCAAACCTTGTTCATTCTTCATTACTTAGTGGGGAAGGTGTGAAATAAACCACCTGGATAGCAGAGGTATACAACACGTGAGAGTTCCTCGCCTTTTCATGGTACGAGTGTAAAAAGAATGCAGAATGTCTCCGAGCAAGGTAGGCACAGGATTACGAGCGATAAAAATATTGACGGCATTCACATCAATGAGCTGGTCTCGATTAGGGAATAATACCAACCCATAGATTAGAAGAGCCAAGGTATCCTCAAAGGCCTAGAAACTCATAGCATCTAGGAATAGTTGAGCTTTCTCCAACAGAAATTTAGCCACAAAACCTTTGACTCCGCTTCTTATTTCTCAGTTGGATATAATGTCGGACCGCTTCAGATGTAAGGATGACGCAATAACTTTTGGCTTTGGAGCTTCCTCTAAACTAGTGAAGGGCATCTGATAAAGAATAGGTAATCCCAATAATTGAGAGAACTCCTACATAGTGGGTACCAACTGATAATCGGGAAAGGTGAAGCAGTGATGTGCAGGGTCAAAGAACTGGAAGAGAACACTCATCATGTCTTTCTCAAAACCTGGAGTAACCAAACTGAGTAGTCGACCAGCCTTTTGATAAATGAAGAACTTTCGGGAACCCTTGAGACTAACTCTTTAAGTTGACGGGGTACCCTTACAAAGTTGACCCGGATAGTGTTTCTGCAAGCGGAGGCCATAGTCTGCAAAACAGAACAAAGATAAATTCCCTGGTCCTTGAAATGGTTAGTAGAATTGAAATTGTATGAATGTTATGATGCATGATGTTATGTTCGAACAATTTAATCATACACAAGAAAATCACACGAGGCCTTATGTTAAAGCTTGCATGGAGTTGTAGGTAAGTATCCTCTTGAAGTTTTTAGTTGGCTCAACCTGTCCTAAAAGAAAGTAATCGGGTTGTAGGAGTCTCAATATCACCGATCTTTCTCTCGGGAATTGTTTCATCTCAAGCATCTAATTTGCGACCGAAATATCCCGAGAGTCCGACCTCAATGAGTGTAGCGTCGAGTATCAACCAACTTCACTCTGCACCAAATCCGGCTATCTCGCTACCTTCTAATGGCTAAGTTGTGTCAACTAAGGTTCTATGGTCAGTTAGTGCTTTATGACACCATGTGGCAGCCCAATATTCTCCTTGACTTAACTCAAGGGACACCAGTACCAACCAATGTTTCGCACTAACATAGCCATCGTTTCAACCGTATTGGTGTACGGCGTACATTTTTCACGATCTATTACTACTTACCTAAATGCCCCAGATCCGGGTATAAGATCTATACAAGAATAACCTAAACACCCCTTAAGAATAAATCAGGAAAGTCAAACAATGAAAGCATTTAAATGTGAACTATCTCTAAGGTAACCCCACTTTAGTTTAGCTCCCCAGCAGAGTCACCAGTTCTGTAATACGGTGGGAGAACTGACTTCACTGATTTTGTGTTTTATCGTAAATGTTACGGTTAGCAAGAGTCGTCACCAAATTTTCTTTTATCCAATAAAGGAAAGGGTGAAAAGAACAGGAAAGACCTTTCGAGAATTTTTCTGAGTAAGGGGGGTAGATTATGAAAAGGGAAGGTGTTAGCACCATTTTCATTCGTAGTTATCTACGGGCTCTTAGTTGCTAGCTCACTTTGAAAATGTTGTTTTGAGTAAGTGTATTTTTAAAAAATATTTTGAAAAGATGCCTTAGTATGGAAAACATTGTAATGATTCTCGTATCGTTGAGAACATATACAAAGTGTTTTTTGTCTTTGAAAATATTTAGAAAAAAGAGAGTGTATGTGTGAGAAATTATTTTGTTTTGTGAGCAAGAAACTACAAGATGTCTACCTACTCGAATGGTCTTTGTTCTATTCCTCTTTTCCTTTAGATAGTGCTATCCTATCATTAGTTAGTAGGTAGCCCTATCATTGGATGTTTTGAGGGACAAGCGAGGGTCATCATACATTCATGAAGGCAACTTGTAAGATGCTTTAGCAATTATCCTTAGGTGCTAAGATCATTTACCGAGGCAGCATCGAAGGATCATCGAGGGACTATGATCTTTGAACCAAAGGGTCTCTGCTAAAATATCCCATATTCAAGAGACGTGACTGCTTATTTTTCGAAGACAACAGGTAGAGGTACCTTAGAGGTGCACGTGTGTGAAATGTGTTGTATTTCAGTTATGTTTGTCTTAGATGTTAGGTTTTCTACTGTTTTATTTTAATTCTTGCCATGCACGCCTATTTAATCTTGCAATTGGATATATACATAAAGGCAGAAAATAAAAGTGCAGGAAGTAAGCTACGTTATTACATCGCTTCGGAGATGGGGGAATACAAACCAAAAACTGGGGATACAAAAGTATAAAGGGTCCTAATTAGCTATTACAAACTATGGACAATTACAATATTATGGAAAATGATAATGCGAACATAAATAAATGCGTGGAGATGGAAGAGGAAAAAATATCTAAAACACTAAAAATTCTAAGATTAGTATTTTTGGTATTTTTGTTTAGAAAAAAAAATTGTGATAATTAAAACCTAGTTCTAATTAAATTTTAATTAGTAAAATAAAAACCAAGTGATTAAATTAGTTAATTTATTTGTGAAAATTAAATTAATTAATTAAATCCTAAACCTATTTTTTTATTTCATTTTTTTTTTTGAATTTATGTGAAAAATAATTATTAAAAAAACGAAAAGAATTAAATCAAAATAAGATAATAAAAAATATATATGGGTTACGTTATGAAAATAAAATGGGGGGGTGCACTTCAGAATTATCTAGGCCCATGTTAAGGAGGCCTAGGATGCTCTGCATGATCCTCTATGGTGGCTGTTGTACCCCAAAATTTGCCCTCCCATATTCCTCAAGATTTGCCAAGATCAATCTCCAGATAATTCAAAATCTCTCAAGGGTTGCACAGTCCAATTGCCTCCTAGCACAGTCAAAATTAGGGTTTTGGTCCTTGCCAAGAAATTGAGGTTTCCAAGGGTCCAATCAAGTCCCATATGCCTATATACATTGTCAAACATCCATATGTCAAGTTTCAAGACTCACAGCATCAAGTTGTACAGTCAAAAACCTTAATTGCTTCACAGTCAACTGCAGGGGCAAAATGGTCATTTGACAGTCAAAAGTCAAAAAATTTGGTCAACATCTTATTTTGAAGCCACAATCATCATTTGATCAATTCTTGATCATGATTCCATAAGCATGGCTCAAAAAGTATCAAGATGCAAAAGTTTCTATTTTTGGACAGCTGAAAGTCAACTGCAAATTGACCAAGGCATAACTTCTTCATGGTTCATTAGAAAAATACCATTCAATGCTCATTTTGAAGGGGATGACATTTCCTACAACTCATCTTCACACTTCAAGTCCAAGAAATGCTCTCACAAAAAGTTATCAATTTCAACATTATAGGTCATTTTCAAAAGTCAACAAAAAGGCACTTTAAGTCAAAGGCCATAACTTGAGATTGGTAAATCAAAATGACATGGGACCAAAGACATTGGTTAGAGGACTTCAAGACCTTTCCAAAATGTCCAAGAACATGTTCATAGCTTCAAAATTGAGCAAGATATGCATTGGAGAAGTTGGGAAATTTTTGGGAACTTTCAAAAGTCAACTTTGCCTAAAACACTTCAAATTTGCTAATGGGCCTCAAATTATTCCTTGAATCATTACCCAAAGCCTATGCACGACCCATTGAGCTCAAAATAATTTGTTTTCTTATTTTTGATTAATTAATTGGATTTATATTTATATTAATTCATTTAATTAGTTTTAATTATAAGAAAATTAAAAGATATGCTTTTTTAGATCTTTTTGTGCAGCAAATGTGACTAGGGCAAGCTGGCAATTCGTTTCTCAATCAACAAGACAAGATCTTCCATAATTGGCAAGGTTTCCATGGAAAAAGATTGAAAAAAGATATGATTAGCAATCAAATATTCAAGACATTAATCCATGGACTTGTGGGCTTATTTTTGACCTAGAATCATTCACATACATATGCAAGAGCTAACCCTAAAGCTAGAGACACGAAAAAGCTGTTGAGGCCATAGAACCAATTTGCAAATTTTGAAGAGAAACTTAGAAACTGAAATCATACTTGCAGTTCCTTTCCACGCCTAAAAAGGATTCCAATACGTTGCCTAAGTCTCCAGGAAGCGTTTGCAATCAAGAAGCAATCCTAACACGTGAAGAATTGAAGAACACGAGCCATACGGTTTGCTTTGTTTTCCAATTTGACATATCATGATTCATGTGCTTTTAATTGGTTTTCTTGTTTGATTTGCACTAATAGGTACCTTCTGAAGCGATTGGTATAAGTTAATTGACCTAACGCTTCCTGAATCCAAATCTACCATGAACAACATCTAGGGTTTCTGAAGCTTGCAATTGGGGCTTTAGGCATAGGGAAAAATTGGACCACGTCATGGCCATGGTTGAATTCGTCAAGGCCAGACGAATTCAACCAACCTCTCGCGCTTAATTTATGTTGTCTCCTCTTTTATTCGCTATTTTCCACAGTTATACTTAGTGGGGGTTTAAAACCCCCGCTATCTTATTCATGTTACAGGTACAAACAAAGAAGAAAGCTGAGGTGTCCAAGCGCTACTGGAAGGTTTAAACCTTGGCGCGTTTTTTTATGTTTCAGTATAATTAGTATTATTCATATATTATATTTCATTATTGTTATGTATACAAACAAACGCAAATGGCCAGGTGGTGGAGGACGTGTCCTGCAAGCGTTGGGACCTGGGTTCGATTCCCAGGTCCCCCCATATAATTCTTGATTTTTGTCTTAATGCTTTCACATGCAGCACTCCTTCAACGCTCCACCATGCATCCTCACGCCTAAGCTTGCCACGCCCTCATGATCAATAATCCAAGGGCCACTGAATGAATTCCATGGTATGCTCCGGTCAACCAATGTGCATACAATCATGGAAAGTCAAACGAGCCTTGTCTCGTGGGCCTGAATTACTTCCAAAAAACCTCCATTTGGGTCTGACACCCCCCTTGGTTTGCATCCTTTTTAATTTTATTTTCTTTTCTTTTCTTTTCTAATTCTTTTTAATTGTTTTAATTATTTTTTCACCATAAAATAATTTTTTCCATAATAAAAACAGAAAGTCAAATTGTAAAATATATTTAATTATTATTAAATTCATCACTAACATATTTTTTTTAAATAAACTCTAACAATTAGCTTTAGTTTAATTTAGGTTAAAATTCAATCTTTTTCTTAAATAAAAATCATATAGAATTAGGTTTTGACATTTTTTATCTTCTTTTCTTAATTAATTATTTTCATCATTATTTATTATTACTATTATTTTTTTAAATAACATGTAAATTAATTAACTAGTAAATTAGGTTAACTTTAATATTTTCCTTAATAACTAAAAATAACTTAGAATTAGGGTTTCCTTTTAAATTCTTTTCTTTATTTCCATAATAAATACAAAAAACATTAAAAAAAACATTTTCTTTCCAATTAAATAATTAGGCTTTAATTTAATTTAATTTCTCAAAAGGGCCCAACACCCTCAAACGTCCTGATTTTAATTTCTATTTTGCGCATTATTTTTCTTATTGATTATTATGTAACTGTTCAAGGATGTAATAGTAATTAGGTTTACCGCATTTTTTACTTTCCGTAGCTTTATCAAAAACGGGTCTTTGTAATTTGGCGATGTATAGACCCGCGCCTTGTAATAGCGTAGCTTTTATATTTCCGTATTTTACTTTCCGCACTCCTAACTGCTAAACTCACATGAAAGAATGTATGCTAATTAAAAACAACTCGTAGCTCACGATTGCATGATCAAAGATAACTGTTAACATGAAAACAACACACAATTACACACACCACTTCTAGGGTACGCCTCACTCGTTGCCTTCAAAACGTGGTCGTCAAGTATAGGACGTTCTAGCGATCGCTCTTATGTCCAAGATCCAGTCGCCTCGAAACAGTTGCCTCGGATTAAAAAAGGATCTAGGACGTTAGAGTTGCTTCTAAGGTGTCCTACTGTTGCTTCGGTGACCACACTGTCCCTACAAACGAATTGACCCGAACACCTCCAACGGTGGTGCTACCTACCTCTCAATGGTGGGATGACACTACCTTAAGGACTTTTACACAGCCTAATTCCTTAGGGTAGGTAGATGACTCATGGATACTTGCTCTCTTCAAAAACAAATCAAAAACCTTTTCACACTGACACTTTCAAAAAGCTTTCAAAGCGAATTTTTCAAACACTCTTGAGGACAGATACAAGAGTTATTCCGAAATCTTTCAAAGAAACTTTTTCGAACCCACGCACATTTTGAAAAGCAAACATTTTGAAAACATAAGAGCAAGTATCTAAGAGCCCATGGATAACCATGGATAGAAAGGGTGCTAACACCTTCCCTTTCTATAAATCTACCTCCCGAACTGAGAACTATTCTCATAAGGAATTTTGCTGTGCTTTTGTCCTTTCCATGTTGGAGAACATAAAAGACGGTGGCGACTCTTGCTTACCGCGACATTTCGCGAACCAGCTTAAAAAATAGTCAGTTCTATTTCCACCGATCACAGAACTGGAGACTCTGCTGGGGATACTTAAAAGTGAGGTGTACCTTAGGATAGATCATACTTGTGTTTTCAATTGCTTTGTTTTGTTTGCTTTATTATTGTGGGCACTGTCTTGGGAGTTCTATAGGTCCTAACCCGGATCTGGGGGATACCTTCTTAGAAAGTAGCAACAAGACTGTGAGGGAACTGTGCGGGGTATACCGACACGGTTGAAGCAGTCTGCTATGTTGATGTGGCACTTTGGTGAGTACCGGTAACCCTTGAGTCAAGTCAAGGAGAGTACGGGGCCGCCGCGTGGTGTCGTGAAGCATCAACTGACCTTAAGAACCTTACTTGACCATCCTGGCCTCTTTAGGGTAGTGAGATAACTGACTTTGGTGCAGTCCGAAGTTGGTTGATACTCGATACTACACTCAGTTGAGGGTTGTTTTCTTGGAATATTTCGATCGCCAGTTCAGTGGCTAAATCGAAACAATGAACACAGAAAACAATCCAATGATATTGAGATCCTTAGAACCCGGTTATCTTTGATAGGACAGGTTTTTGAGCCCACCAACTACAAGAGGGTAGTAATCAAAACTTCATGCTGGCCTAAACTCTAAGGGCTCTTTGTGTGACTTGTGTGCCTTCAAACTTGACTACTTGCATACTTGTTATCTGACACTTGAGTTTCTTGCAGGTTTTGTTTACGGTCCTTAATCTGGACTCATAACAGGGTTTACTTACATCACTCCATGCATAGCATAACATCATACCATTGCATACATCCTGCATAAGGACAAACCCATTTCAAGGATCCCAAGGGCTTGTGATGCAGGTCATGATGAACCAAAATGTCTAGCAAGGGGCAAAGGGGATTTATTTTCATCTAGCCAAGGTTGTCAGGGGCTATGACCCACTCGATATGGTGAGCCTTGACTCTTGAAGAAGGACTCTCAACAACATGAAGTTCCTTCAATCAAGCTACCAGATTCTAACAATTTTCTTGTTTACCCCGCGAGATCCTTGAAAACATTACATGCATACATACATATCATTGCATAACAAGTACCCTTTTTCTACAGGTAGCTTACCTTCTTTGCTGTTTATTTCAGCAGTCTCATCATGAATATTGAAGCATCTACTGAGCAATCCATCAAGGCCCTCCAGGCTCAGAACGCCCAGTTCCAGGAGTTGATTAAGAGTCTAGCCCAGGGCCAACAGGATTTGAAGACTCTGCTCTCGAAAAAGAAGAAGAAGAGAATGGTGTTGTTCAACCCGAGACGCAAATCTGGGAATGGATCACTAAATGAAGTTGAGCAGACTACCCTATCTGTTGGAAAGGACAACCCCCATGAGAGAGAGGTTCCTAGTCCAGTGGTCTCCGACAACGAGACAGAGTTCAATGATGAACAGTACCCTCCAGCTGAGGACAGGTATAAACAGTTGGAAGACCGGCTAAGTGCTATGGAGATACAAAAAATGCCCGGCCTGGACTTCGAAGATCTAGGTCTGTCTTCTGGGGTGGTGATCCCGCACAAATTCAAGGCACCTGCCTTTGCAAGGTACGATGGGGCATCCTGTCCTAAGCTGCATCTCAGGTCATACATAAGGAGGATCCAGCCCTACACGGCTGACAAGAATTTGTGGATTCACTTCTTCCAGGATAGTCTGGCAGGGACCCAACTCGAGTGGTTCTATCAGCTGGATGGAGCCAGTATCCGTACCTGGGAAGACTTAGCCACTGCATTTTACAAGCAATACCAGTATAATGCCGACCTTGCTCCCACGCGCACTCAGCTCCAGGGGATGTCTATGGGTACAGGCGAGGGCTTTAAAGAGTATGCTCAAAAATGGAGGGACCTTGCTGGAAGGGTACAACCACCTCTAACTGACCGCGAGCTCATTGACATGTTCTTGGGGACCCTGTCTGGTCCATTCTTCAACCACCTGATTGGGAATTCTGCTGCTGGGTTTACATATTTGATCTTGACCGGGGAAAGAATAGAAGCTGGCATCAAGTCGGGGAAAATACAGAATGGTGACTCCTCGAACACTGAGAAGAAACCATCCAAGAGAGAATCTAGTGATGTCTATGGCTCAAGAGGGCAGAATAGGTCCGAACACCGCCAAGATGTCAACGCGGTAGTTATTGCAAAACCGGCCGGCGCTCCTCAACATCGCAACCAACAAAGGGAAGAGAGACCTAAAAGGCAATTCACTCCCCTCGGCATGACCTTGTCACAGATATTGCCACAGTTGCTAGAAACCAAGTTGGTAACTCTCATGGACCCTCAAAAGAATCCCAACAGGACGCCTTCAAGGTATAACCCCAACGTTCGATGCGCTTATCATTCTGACAGCCCGGGGCATGCTACAGATTACTGTTGGACTTTGAGAAACAAGGTTCAGGATCTAATCGACGCAAAGGAAGTCCAGTTCGACTCCCCAGAGGCCCCCAACATGATCACTGCTCCCTTGCCAAAACATGGCTAGGATTGGATTTTTTTTTGTTCATTCGAGTGTTCAATTTGTAATTTTCTTTTGATTGTTCAAACATTTATTCATGTTAAACGTTGTTATTTCATTAATGCACTACACATGTCTGTTTTGAAGTAATTATTTCGTATTCACTATATGCAAACTGTTTTCGTTCTTCTGTGATGATCAATTCTCGGTTAATAATTCTAAGCCTCTTGAGGGAGGATGACGAAAATGATACCACAATTTACAGTATGCTTTTGAACAGACCCCACTGATGAGGTACAGGCATTGTTTCAATTCCTAAACACTGGAGTTATAAGGAAGATAATCCCTCGTCAACCCCTTCGAGCCAAAGAAGTAGGAGTTTTTCTTTTCGAAAATTAAAACCCTTAATCATAACCTGGGGCAGGGTAGTTCTCTCAGTTGATCCAAGTGCACAACAAATGACATCAAAGGAGCCCTCCAAAACAAAAGACAGTGATGGTTCCAAATAATTAAAGACAGGCAGTCATTACCAAAAAAAAAAGCTAAAGCCCAATAAGTCAAAACCTATGAAGGAGACTTACCAAACTGGGGCATCCCGCTGACTGTAACCACAAAGAAACAGTTCAGGCAAAAGACAGGGATAATAAAATCAAAAAGAAAGAGGTCCTATAAACCCTCAGCAAAAAAGGAATGACTGCCTAATCAAAATAAACTGCCAACATCCGAACCATCACTGGTATATCAAAGCAAAGACTTAAAACAAGGTCTAACGCACGATTAGCTGAGTTTAGGTTTGAAGAACATCACGAAGAGCGGGTGGGTACAAATAAAATTTGAGCCTTTTCCCTTTGTTTCTTAAACCGTGAACCAGGCCACATTATAACCCTTAAAAGTCCTAGCTGAAGCATGGGTTAGTTCGAAAGCATACTGTTACGAAAGGTATCCTGACTCCTTAAGGCTTGCGGTAAAATAACGAGTTGACATCACAGTTTATAAATTTCACTTGTTTTACTAAAAATGCATTTTTAAAATCTTTAAG
The DNA here is from genome assembly GCA_948472305.1 of Vicia faba. NCBI lineage: Eukaryota > Viridiplantae > Streptophyta > Magnoliopsida > Fabales > Fabaceae > Vicia > Vicia faba. Next base: position 317,928,040 of record OX451736.1, on the reverse strand, counting down.
ACAGACATAAGCTTTGCATTTCTAAATAACATTGTTTGCACATGACTTTTTGTTCAAACAGCAAAGAAAGTCGCACGAAGAATATCTGATGAACAAAAGCACTCCCAACCAAGGGGCATACGTGATCGTGGTCCATCATCTGGGGCAGTCCAGTCAAGATTCGGAGAATCTCTCAAAAGGCCAACCAGCTTGGGGCAAATCTCCATCTGGATCACTTGGGGATCGGACGATCAAACGAAGACGTCTTCTGGTAGTATGGCAACATAACGCTATTGACAGGGGCACCTCCCTACACTCTGAGAACGTGGACATGGTCGAAAAGATACTACGCACGACCAAAGACCCGCTAGGTCGACTGGCCTAGGCAAAAATAAGGGCTTCCCGGCGAACCAAAAGGTTCGGGAAAAAATAAGGGATGAAATGAAAAAATCTGTACACCCGGCAAGTCGAAAACCTGAAAAGGCGGCTTGGGCAAAAATGGGTATCCCAGTGGACTGAAAACCCGAAAGGGCGGTCCAGGCAAAAGTTAGGGATTAAAGCGTACGACTATGTCCTGGCATATCGTCACTTGCCTACCAGAAGAAGATTTGTCAATCGGCAGTTATCAAGCTCCTCACAGGCACCTTCTCCCGCAGAAACTGGGGCAATGAGAATTGTCCAAGCAATCTGGGTGCTTTGTCCACCAAGGTACCAAGGTAAGTTCAGCCGAAGAACACGACCAAGATACCTTCACTCCCTGCAGAGTACGAACGCACCTCCCCGGCTTTATTCAGAGTTATTCCCTTCAGGGCTCATAACTGGGTTATCCTCAGCTAATTACCACGGAAAGATCGTCCTCGACGAAGTTCTTTCTACCCCCCAGCGAAGTTCACCAAATCTTCCAACAAAACTTATCAACGGAAAGATCGTCCCCGACGAAGTTCTTCCTATCCCCCAGCGGAGTTATCATCAAGCCTCAGCGAAGTATCTCTTCCCACCGAGTATTTCCCCGCAGAATAATCTTTCAACCAAGTTTATTCCTCAACGGAGTCATCTTCTCCTACCGGTTTATTCTTGCAATCATCATCCCCAGCGGAAACGAAGAACTCTACTCTTCAACATCAGCCCAGGATTCAACAAACTTCCCGGCATTCGTCAAGGATTTATTTTCCTAGACGAAAATACATTCATAAACATCACATTACATCATGATACATGCATATACGCATCATATCGTATAATCTCACTTATGTTGAGAACATCATTGCTTGATCCATATCATGCATGGCATATGACTGACCGTTACCTTTCAGGAAGGATGCAGTTAAATGATCAGCTATGTCAAAGTAGACAAATCCAGTCAAAAAAGACAAATACAGTTAAATCCCAAAGGTTGTTCTGATGATCATCCAGTCAAAGAAGATAAGTCCAGTTGAAACTAATTTCTCGTCGTTATAGACACTCATCGTTATAGACACTCGTCGTTATAGACACTCGTCGTTATAGACACTCGTCGTTATAGACACTCGTCGTTATAGACACTCGTCGTTATAGACACTCGTCGTTATAGACACTCGTCGTTATAGACACTCGTCGTTATAGACACTCGTCGTTATAGACACTCGTCGTTATAGACACTCGTCGTTATAGACACTCGTCGTTATAGACACTCGTCGTTATAGACACTCCTCGTCGTTATAGACACTCGTCGTTATAGACACTCGTCGTTATAGACACTCGTCGTTATAGACACTCGTCGTTATAGACACTCGTCGTTATAGACACTCGTCTTCATAGACACTCGTCGTCATAGACACTCGTCGTTATAGACACTCGTCGTCATAGACACTCGTCGTTATAGACACTCGTCGTTGTAGACCACCCGTCCATGGAGATAACCTTTCAGTAGAGACAACTCACCAACCTTTCTGAATTCCAGATTCGATTCCTGTATCCAGCCAGGGCACGTCTGAAGAGTTTGAAGATCCGATTCCTGTATCCTGCCAGGGTGTATCTGTTGACGACTAATTCCAGACTCGATTCATGTATCCTGCCAGGGCACGTCGGAGGAGTTTGAAGATCCGATTCCTGTATCTTGCCGGGGTGTATCTGTTGACGACTATTTTCCAGACTCGATTCTTGTATCCTGCCAGGGCAAGTCTGAAGAGTTTGAAGATCCGATTCCTGTATCCTGCCAGGGTGTATCTGTTGACGACTATTTTCCAGACTCGATTCCTGTATCCTGCCAGGGCACGTCTGAAGAGTTTGAAGATTCGATACCTGTATCCAGCCAGGGCATATCTACATGAAGAGTTTGAAGATCAACCCCTGTAACAGGCCAGGTAAGTATCTTTCTTTCTCAGGTACGCAAGTTCTTTCTAAGGAATCTCTTACGCGATCGACAATCTCCGGATGGCATCCCTAAGCCCATCTCCACAACTACCACTACAGTTCCAAATGGCATCCCTAAGCCCATTCCCGACAGAATTCTGTCACATCTCCAGATGGCATCTATAAGCCCATCCTCCTATCCACAATCTCTCCAAATGGCATCTGTAAGCCCATTCCCTACATCACGCTGCTGATACTCTACTATGTGAGTGCAAATTTCTGGGCTCTCTAGTGTTCAATCATCTTCCACCTTCGGATTACGAAAGGCACGCCAGCCAATCTACATCCTCAGGTCTAAGAAGATTGAACAGGGGCAACTGTTGTACCCCAAAATTTTCCCTCCCATATTCCTCAAGATTTGCCAAGATCAATCTCTAGATGATTCAAAATCTCTCAAGGGTTGCACAGTCCAATTGCCTCCTAGCACAGTCAAAATTAGGGTTTTGGTCCTTGCCAAGAAATTGAGGTTTCCAAGGGTCCAATCAAGTCCCATATGCCTATATACATTGTCAAACATCCATATGTCAAGTTTCAAGACTCACAGCATCAAGTTGTACAGTCAAAAACCTTAATTGCTTCACAGTTAACTGCAGGGGCAAAATGGTCATTTGACAGTCAAAAGTCAAAAATTTTGGTCAACATCTTATTTTGAAGCCACAATCATCATTTGATAAATTCTTGATCATGATTCCATAAGTATGGCTCAAAAAGTATCAAGATGCAAAAGTTTCTATTTTTGGACAACTGAAAGTCAACTGCAAATTGACCAAGGCATAACTTCTTCATGGTTCATCAGAAAAATCCCATCCAATGCTCATTTTGAAGGGGATGACATTTCCTACAACTCATCTTCACACTTAAAGTCCAAGAAATGCTCTCACAAAAATTTATCAATTTCAACATTATAGGTCATTTTCAAAAGTCAACAAAAAGGCACTTTAAGTCAAAGACCATAACTTGAGATTGGTAAATCAAAATGACATGGGACCAAAGACATTGGTTAGAGGACTTCAAGACCTTTCCAAAATTCCAAGAACATGTTCATAGCTTCAAAATTGAGCAATATATGCATTGGAGAAGTTGAGAAATTTTTGGGAACTTTCAAAAGTCAACTTTGCCTAAAACACTTCAAATTTGCTAATGGGCCTCAAATTCTTCCTTGAATCATTACCCAAAGCCTATGCACGACCCATTGAGCTCAAAATAATTTGTTTTCTTATTTTTATTAATTAATTGGATTTATATTTATATTAATTCATTTAATTAGTTTTAATTATAAGAAAATTAAAAGATATGCTTTTTTAGATCTTTTTGTGCAGCAAATGTGACTAGGGCAAGCTGGCAATTCGTTTCTCAATCAACAAGACAAGATCTTCCATAATTGGCAAGGTTTCCATGGAAAAAGATTGAAAAAAGATATGATTAGCAATCAAATATTCAAGACATTAATCCATGGACTTGTGGGCTTATTTTTGACCTAGAATCATTCACATACATATGCAAGAGCTAACCCTAAAGCTAGAGACACGAAAAAGCTACTGAGGCCATAGAACCAATTTGCAAATTTTGAAGAGAAACTTAAAAACTGAAATCATACTTGCAGTGCCTTTCCACGCCTAAAAAGGATTCCAATACGTTGCCTAAGTCTCCAGGAAGCGTTTGCAATCAAGAAGCAATCTTAACACGTGAAGAATTGAAGAACACGAGCCATACGGTTTGCTTTGTTTTCCAATTTGACATATCATGATTCATGTGCTTTTAATTGGTTTTCTTGTTTGATTTGCACTAATAGGTACCTTCTGAAGCGATTGGTATAAGTTAATTGACCTAACGCTGCCTGAATCCAAATCTACCATGAACAACATCTAGGGTTTCTGAAGCTTGCAATTGGGGCTTTAGGCATAGGGAAAAATTGGACCACGTCATGGCCATGGTTGAATTCGTCAAGGCCAGACGAATTCAACCAACCTCTCGCGCTTAATTTATGTTGTCTCCTCTTCTATTCGCTATTTTCCACAGTTATACTTAGTGGGGGTTTAAAACCCCCGCTATCTTATTCATGTTACAGGTACAAACGAAGAAGAAAGCTGAGGTGTCCAAGCGCTACTGGAAGGTTTAAACCTTGGCGCATTTTTTTATGTTTCAGTATAATTAGTATTATTCATATATTATATTTCATTATTGTTATGTATACAAACAAACGCAAATGGCCAGGTGGTGGAGGACGTGTCCTGCAAGCGTTGGGACCTGGGTTCGATTCCCAGGTCCCCCCATATAATTCTTGATTTTTGTCTTAATGCTTTCACATGCAGCACTCTTTCAATGCTCCACCATGCATCCTCACGCCTAAGCTTGCCACGCCCTCATGATCAATAATCCAAGGGCCACTGAATGAATTCCATGGTATGCTCCGGTCAACCAATGTGCACACAATCATGGAAAGTCAAACGAGCCTTGTCTCGTGGGCTTGAATTACTTCCAAAAAACCTCCATTTGGGCCTGACACCCCCCTTGGTTTGCATCCTTTTTAATTTTATTTTATTTTCTTTTCTTTTCTAATTCTTTTTAATTGTTTTAATTATTTTTTCACCATAAAATAATTTTTTCCATAATAAAAACAGAAAGTCAAATTGTAAAATATATTTAATTATTATTAAATTCATCACTAACATATTTTTTGTAAATAAACTCTAACAATTAGCTTTAGTTTAATTTAGGTTAAAATTCAATCTTTTTCTTAAATAAAAATCAAATAGAATTAGGTTTTGACATTTTTTATCTTCTTTTCTTAATTAATTATTTTCATCATTATTTATTATTACTATTATTTTTGTAAATAACATGTAAATTAATTAACTAGTAAATTAGGTTAACTTTAATATTTTCCTTAATAACTAAAAATAACTTAGAATTAGGGTTTCCTTTTAAATTCTTTTCTTTATTTCCATAATAAATACAAAAAACATTAAAAAAACATTTTCTTTCCAATTAAATAATTAGGCTTTAATTTAATTTAATTTCTCAAAAGGGCCCAACACCCTCGAACGTCCTGATTTTAATTTCTATTTTGCGCATTATTTTTCTTATTGATTATTATGTAACTGTTCAAGGATGTAATAGTAATTAGGTTTACCGCATTTTTTACTTTCCGCATCTTTATCAAAAACGGGTCTTTGTAATTTGGTGATGTATAGACCCGCGCCTTGTAATAGCGTAGCTTTTATATTTCCGTATTTTACTTTCCGCACTCCTAACTGCTAAACTCACATGAAAGAATGTATGCTAATTAAAAACAACTCGTAGCTCACGATTGCATGATCAAAGATAACTGTTAACATGAAAACAACACACAATTACACACGCCACTTCTAGGGTACGCCTCACTCGTTGCCTTCGAAACGTGGTCGTCAAGTATAGGACGTTTTAGCGGTCGCTCTTATGTCCAAGATCCAGTCGCCTCGAAACGGTTGCCTCGGATTAAAAAAGGATCTAGGACGTTAGAGTTGCTTCTAAGGTGTCCTACTGTTGCTTCGGTGACCACACTGTCCCTACAAACGAATTGACCCGAACACCTCCAATGGTGGTGCTACCTACCTCTCAATGGTGGGATGGCACTACCTTAAGGACTTTTACACAGCCTAATTCCTTAGGGTAGGTAGATGACTCATGGATACTTGCTCTCTTCAAAAACAAATCAAAAACCTTTTCACACTGACACTTTCAAAAAGCTTTCAAAGCGAATTTTTCAAACACTCTTGAGGACAGATACAAGAGTTATTCCGAAATCTTTCAAAGAAAATTTTTCGAACCCACGCACATTTTGAAAAGCAAACATTTTGAAAACATAAGAGCAAGTATCTAAGAGCCCATGGATAACCATGGATAGAAAGGGTGCTAACACCTTCCCTTTCTATAAATCTACCTCCCGAACCGAGAACTATTCTCATAAGGAATTTTGTTGTGCTTTTGTCCTTTCCATGTTAGAGAACATAAAAGACGGTGGCGAATCTTGCTTACCGCGACATTTCGCGAACCAACTTAAAAAATAGTCAGTTCTATTTCCACCGATCACAGTGGCCTTCTAAGTGGTGCATCATGGTCATACTGATTTTGGAGCGCTGAATCTGGGATTTGGAGATCTGATGGCCCGAATGGGAGACATACCACACGCTCTAGCCTTGCATACACTGGATCTGCAATAGAAATTAGGGAAAAAATAAAATGTCTCGCACCTGGTTCGAACCCAGGACCAGGCGCATATGAGACTTTAAGTGCATGTGTGTTGCCACTGGGGTGGCGTGATTCATCCGATAGTATAACACGAAAGAACGAATATATCATAAAATGAAATCATATTTTTAATTTTTAAAATGCGCGCCCGAATGGATTTGAATGAACCACTTAAATGATGGCACCTAGGCCACCAGAGTCAGCACACCGGAGTCAACTTTCCGATTCTCTTCTCCGGTTGGCTTAAAACCCAAACCTGCAAAATAAAAAAGATTAAAGACTCAAATTAACCTTATCCCCCTAAAAAAATCCCCATGAACCCGAATTTGGGGTCCGTTCGGGCTAAAAACTCCTGCATCATGAAATATGAAGCTTGAAACGCTTCATGCCCTAACTATCGCATCATGTTAGTTATGTGTTCATTATTACATGTAAAATGTTAGAACAAATCATACAATGCATATGAATCAAATAGACACTCTCACACTCATTTAAACCATGACAAACTCTAAGAAATGAAGCTTACCCACTTACCAATCAGAGGTGATGCAAAAGGGGGTTTCTGGTTTGTTTCAGGTGCGTGTAAGGGCTGGAAATGACTCATTTGATCCTCAGGGAGTGATGTATGCCCTTAGTTTGGATTAAAAAGGGTTGGAATTAAGGTTACAGATTTTATAACTTTTGGAATTTTTTGAGAATTTTTGGAGAGCTTTGTTATGCATGGTAATAGTGTGCATTGCTTCTGCCTTTGTTTGCATTATATAGAGGAAGTATTTGGGCTGACAAATATAGGATGAAATCGAGCCATGATGGCCATGATAAAGCCAAGAATCAACATTTGAAAACTTGCCATCTTTGTAATATTTCTTCCCTTTTGGACTTTGCACAAACCTGGACAGTTTGTGGCTGGCTTGTATGCATTATTGGGCTTGTAATGGACTGGAATCCAAAGGCCCAAGCCTTTATACAAGTTTTCTTTTTTATTTGATTTTATTTATTTTTAAATGAATAAAAACTCAAATAAAATAAATAAAAATCATAAATATGTATCAATGCTTTTTAGAGGTCCCCTAACATCTTACGAACATGTTTGAACATAAAAAATTAGACCCACTAGTTCAAAATCTCAAATTTTCTCATTTTGTATTTCATGAATTTCCTCAAAGTTTCCTAACTTGTGAAACTCATAACTTGCTCAATTTTCATCTTTCGAAGATGATCTAGGACTTTTTGAAAAGCTAAATATGTCCTATACACTTTCTCTTTTAATCATTTTTGCGTCTGGAGACATTATCTTGATGTAAGTTGCCTTGAAAAAAAATGTCTTTTGTTGACTTTTAAAAATGACCTATAATGTATTAGCTCATATCTTTCAAATTAAGCATTTTTTGGACTTGAGCATAAAATAAAAGTTATAGAGAATTTAATTTTTCTTCAAAATAGGATTTGGTTGGGGAAAATTTGATGAAGCATGTAAAAGTTATGCTTGGTCAAATTTTAGTTGACTTCTCCTAAGGAAACCCTAATTTGACAGTTCTTAACTTTTGATGATTTGAGAGCTTTCCTTGGGGAATGATGATCAACCCTTGATCAAATGATGAATATCATTTCAAAATGTTGATGTTCACAAAAAATCTTGAAGTTTGACTGTACCATGGTTGACTTTTTACCTAATAAAGTTGATTTCCAGTCATCTGAGCCATTGACTGAGCAAACTTGTGATGAAAGACTTGAAACTTGACATGAACCTTATTTAGGACCTATGAAGAACCATGGAAGCCACTTGAGACCTTTTCAAACCAAACTTCTTGGATAAAATCTAAACCCTAGTTTGTAGACCCCTTGCTTAGGAGGAGCATTTGACTGGTCATCCCTTGAGATTCTTGAGTATTTGAGGAGCCTTGAAAGAATGCCTTGTAGAAAAATTGGAGGGAAAATTTTGGGGAGAAACAAGCGCTTTTGTGTAGTTTTGTTGAGCCTGGTTTGAACCGATAGATTTGTCATTGTAATGTAGTTCGTTACTTTTCTTAAGCTTCTAATTCTTCCTTTTATAGCTTGTAAAAGAGATCCGTTGAAAGGGTAGAAAGGTAAATCAGAAATTTAGTTGTTGGTTCTCAACGGTTATGATGAGAGTAGTCATTTTCAAGTACAAAAGAATTGTCCTTGCGCCACTCTAGAAGAGTATAAGTCACTGTCACTTTATGTATCTTTTGTACACTATCACACGTTAATCGTTTTAAACTTTTCTTCTTGATCTACAGAGGCTTCAGATATTTGAATGTTGAGCATTGAATCTTTTTGTAGAAGAATCTTTCTTAAGTCTTAGAACCTAAGTCTTGGATTCTTCAAAACTTGTCACATAGAATCTTGTCTTCAGAGTCTTCAGCACTTGGTTGTAAGAACTTCCTTTTCTTCAGATCATCAAAACTTGTTCAGCAGAACCTTGTGTTCATAATATTCAGAACTTGTAACACACATAAGTAAATCTTTAGAAGGCCTTTAAATCTAAACCACAAATCCACGATCAGAACTACTTTTACTAACGTTCCTAAGAAACATTGTAGAAGATCATATCAAAACCTTGACTTTATCGAAAAATGTGACCATATGTTTTCTTCCAGAGTGTATGTTTAGAACCTGATGACGTCACACGCCTTGTACCAGAGTCAGAATATTATAGCAACAACTACACACTAGACAAAACCATTAGTGTATACAATTGTTCCCTAAGATAACATGTGAAGTTATCATCAAAATGTCAAGGCCAGATGTAGGAAACACTTCTTGTTCTTACAAAAAGATTGTCTCTTGACATAAATGATGCATGTGCAATCTCAACATAAATATGAAATTAAGACAATCTCCATATCTTAATCATACAAGTATATTTCACATAATTCGACATATTTGAATTATCTTCACCAAATTGCACAACACACATATTTCATGTCATCAATCACACACAATGCATTCTCATAGCATTAATCACCTCAACACATCATTATAACATGTAGTAAACAAGTCCAAACCATATTATATTTAATCAACATCAATTCCCAATAATTACGTACACAAAATCAAGTATCATGTTTGTAATACGGTGGGAGAACTGACTTGTTTTTGCGTTTTATCACAAATGTTGCAGATAGCAAGAATCGCCATCGACTTTTCTTTTATCCAATAAGGAAAGGGTGAAAGAACAAGAAAGACCTTGATAGATTTTGAGTTCGGGGGTAGGTTATAAAAAGGGAAGGTGTTAGCACCCTTTTCATCTGTAGTTAGCTACAGGCTCTTGATCACTTAGCTCACTTTGAAAATTTTATTTTTGTGTGTGTCTGAAAATATTTTGAAAATTTTCCAATGTAAGGCGAACTTTATAATAACCCTTGTGTCGGTCCTCAAGAGTGTATACAAAGCATTTTGAAAATATTTTTGAAAGTGTTTGTGAAATGTTTGGTTTTGAAGAATTTTGTGAGCAAGCTATTAAAATTTCTACTCACTCAAAGTTGTTCTTGTACTTTTCCTTCTCCTTTAGATAGTGTTATCCATACCATTAGTTAGTAGGAAGCTCTATCGCTGGATGTGTGTCATACCCCAAATTTTCCCTACCCATATATTATATTTAGGTTTCTTTTTAATTAAATCATAGTTTATAGTTTTCATTTGTATGGGGGTGTTTAAAATCAACAAGGGGTTAAAGTATTAATAAGAGGGAACGTGTTTAGCTTTAAGCCCATCAAGGTTTGTGACAAATCCTCAATAAAGAGGAGTATACATTTTTTCTCCTTCTCTGTTTGATCAGATCAGCCCATATCAAATTACTCCAAAGGCCTAATAGCTCAGTAGTCCATTTTAAGTTGTGAAGGGGTTGATGCATTTTTTTAGATAGGCCCACCAGAGTTTCTCTTGTAGCCCAACTTTTTAATCGGAATAATTGAAAGTCAATATCTTACTTTTTATTATTATTCAACTTTATTAGTTATAATTAGTATTTTTATATTACTATTATTATCTATATTTATTGTAATTTGAAAATAAACGTTTTGCCTAAGAGGCCAAAGAATTATCAGGCTCGATAATAAAACAAGTAGGACGATGTAATTTACTAGACTGCTTCAAAAATTGAAAAGGAGGGTGTTCAATGCAACTCATTTTGTGAGGCCCATGGTAGTTTATTTTAAAGGCCCAATATGAAGGCCTATGCAGTTTTTTGATCTACTTTTAGTTTTGAGTTATTTCAAATATAGCAGTGGTGAAACTATAGTTATTACTCCTATTTATTGTTTGTATATCAGTTTGGATTAATTTAAAACAATCCAGTGCCAAGCCTAAGCCCAAGTCGATTAGAAAATTTATTTTGATTAGATCAGCCAGACAGGCCCAAAGCATATAACGACCACTTGGCCCAAAACGGTCGTTAACAATTATTGTGCGGATTACAGGCTAATAATGCGTTCATGCAACGGATTTGAATCAAGGTGCTTGCTTTCATAATTTCCAGAAAAAACAACATCAAGCAAATGCAAAAAAAAAATCTTTTCCAACGCCCAAAAACAAAAACGAAAAGAAATAAACCTTTTTCCTTAATCTGCTGAGCAATTACACATAATCAAATTATTTCCTAAATTGTATTCCTTAATAAAACACATAATAAGGAAGAGAACGGAATTACAACAAAAAAATAGAGAGAAAAATACAGAGAAATAAAAAAAAACCAGAAAGAGAGGAAATAGATAGTTAACAAAAACCCAAATTACAGAAGATGCACATTTTTATCTTCAAGTTCCTCGCCGCTCCCGATTTAGGGTTCCAACATCTGGAACCCTAAATCCCAACCATTTGCGCTGCTCCATCTTTATCACTATCACATTTTCGAGCAATCTACTATCATCATTTGTTATCACCTGCAAACTGAGAAAAAGAAAGGATCAGAAGGCGAGAACAAAGTAAAACGCAGAATCAAGGATAACGAAGCACTTAGCTTGCGTTGTTCTGGTGAGCCACTGAGTGATTTGGGGGGGGAGGGGTTAAGGTTGCAGATCGGTTTCCTAAGGCTCAGATGTTGAGGGGGTTGGTGAAGGAGTCCACGCCGCCGCCGTCGAGCCTCTGGTTAGGGTTTCGGGTGTTTATGTCATTGTTGAGAGAAGCAGAAAGGAGGAAAGGATAGAGTGAAGAGAGGTAACGATTAAATGACTTGTTTTCTTTTTAAAAATGAAAAATATAACAATAAAGAAATCCCGTGTGTATCTCCTCACCAGTGTTACCGTGTTCTTTCATTTATCACCGTGTGATCATCATCACATGTCATCAATATACGCGCCCACCATAGCTAACACTCACTTGCATGCACCCTGGCTAAACACGCCCCTTCCCAAGCGCTTTCAGGCGTAAGCCAAATTTTTATCCACACCCCCTTTAAATTGTTCTTACTAAACTCATCCAGATTTGCACCCCCCTGGCCTTTTGGGCCTGAATTCAAAATCTGAATTCAGGCCCCTCCTATTAACACCCTCCAATTTTTACTAACTTAAAATAATTTACACCCCCCTGCGAAATTAATTTTATTATTTTTATTCTTTCTATAATTTCATTTATATTTTCATTTATTTATTTTTTATTATTTATTTTTTATTTATATATTTATATTTTCATAATTATAATATCATATTATTTTTTATTATTATAATTTATTTATCATTTCAAACTCATTTAAAGTATAATATTTATTTACATTAAATCATATCTTTTAACTATATATTTAAAAACATTTCTCACCATATAATTTAAATTAATGTTTTATATCAAAATATTATAACACGCGATTCTCCGAATTACTACATCCGCGAGCGACACATGATCAATATCTGGCCACCTGACGAGGAGGCTATGTCAGACTCCTTTGCTCTACATATAAAAAATATTCAACCAAATACCAAATCTGTTTTTGCAAATTAAATTAATTCGAATAATTAATTTTCGAAAAGGAATACGAATATATTTAAACAAACTACGTACTTGGTCTAACAAACTCCGCTATTCACACTCTTAGACAACGTATGCCAGAAATTCAAATATATTTCACAATCCATAAAAAATACAAACAACCCTGTGAACTACGAAATGGGACTCTGATTCCTCCTAAGAGGATATATACGCATACTATTAAAATCTTGGCGAGTCCCCCTAACTAAAATTCAAACCCTTTTTCCCCAATAATTATTAAAAACCCTATGTCCAAAGAACGTGCTTCTAAACCTAGTATCCTTGTGAACAAGGTAGATAAAGGGTGCCTAACACCTTCCCCTCGTCTAGAACTGAGTCCAAATCTAGAATCTCTAAATTTTAGGGTTTTTCCTTTATAATCCCTTCCTTTAGGATAAAAATTAAGGGTGGCGAATTTGTATTTAAAACCAGTTGCAACAGCTGGCGACTCTGTTGGGAACTCAACCCTAGGTTTAGAAGTCTTTGCTTTAGGTTTTAGGGTTTCTTATTTTTTTGGGTTTTTCGTTATTTTACTTTATTTATTTATTCATTTATCTGCTTATTTAATTATTTATTTATTTGGTTATTTCATTATATTTTTATATATGTGGTGGGATTTAATTTTCGCAAACAATTATTCTCAAAATCGTTAGAAAGAAGGTTCTTCTATTAGTCAAGGGGTTACATCAACCCTATGAGTTTATGTGACGATTTCGCCTAGAGTCGGTGAAATTCCGTAAAAGGAATACCTCTCGAGAGACATCCTCTTGAGATGTAGGACTTTGGAATGACACCTATGACTCTTTGTATGGCCTTTAAAACCAAAAACTCATGATGAGACCTTTCATGACCTAGAGACGAAAGTTTCGGTCTGTAAAGAGACTCCGCTTAAGAAAGTCCCTTACGCCTTTCCCTATAATTTTATTCATGATACCCTTAAGGAAACCACTTTATGTGGAGGGTAGAATATCCATAGATCAATACTAAAAACCTACCTTCTAAGGATACCTTTCACAAATCCCACTACAATCTGCAAACCCGCAAGGGTTATCCCTGCATCCACTACTATCTATAGCCCGCAGGGCTTCCGACTATATCATCACCCCTATCCTTTAGTGACTCCTAGTCGTCTTTAATTTGTAATAATCCTTAAAGAATTTTTGTCTCCATCTCTAAGACAACGTAGGATATCATAAATCATCATCTTCATCTGTAAGGAGTCCCTGCCTGTCTCAATTTCTGAGTCCAAGTAGGATATCATCATCAAACCTGTATAGGGTATCCCTACATCTACCATCATACTATGTCTATGTCGCACTGCATATCCATGAAACTTTTTTTTTGCATACCTAAAAACAAAACAAAAAATTGCATACCCAAGCATTTTCATACATCTGCATAAAAATCATATCTCTTCTCTCACAGAAAACTTCCAACCATAGTCCAACAAGGTGATTCCCAGATACTCGGGACGAACTCGAGATAACTCACAAAGAAGGTTTAAAGTTAGCTACAACTATGGAAGAAGACCAACAAGCTGCAATTGAGGGTATCATTACACCTCAAGAAGACACTCATGCTAGACCTCAGCCTCTACAAGCTTCAATCGAGAACCTTGATGTGCAAAAATACACTGTTTTCTGAGACGGGTATACTCCATCACATGAATCTATTGAGTATCATCAATTTGCATTCCCTGTGCCAAAACCCCAAGGGGAAAACCTAACCATGAATACTGAAGAGCCTCAAAATCTTGAGGACACCAAAATATACCGCATGCTGGAAAAGAGGCTTAGCGCCATAGAAGCATAATATACTCATAGCTTTGATGCTTCTGCTTTATGTTTGGTTGAAAATGTAGTATTTCCTCTGAAGTTTAAGATTCCAGATTTTGAAAAGTAAAAAGGAGCTAGTTGTACTAAAACTCATTTGAAGATGTATGTTAGGAAAATGGAAGCATACCTACGCAACGACAAATTACTTATCCACTGTTTTCAAGACAGCCTTAGTGGAGTATCATTATAATGGTATAAACAATTTGAAAGAAACCACTTGCCCACATGTAATGACTAGGTTGTAGCATTTCAGAGGCATTACCAATACAACACTGACATGGCTTTAAGTCGCACGCAATTGCAAGATTTATCTCAGAGGAGCAATGAATCCTTTAAAGAATACGCACAAAGATGGAAAGGGTTGGCTGCTCAAGTACAACCACTATTACTGAATAAAGATTTGGTAGACATGTTCATGAGCACCCCAAGGTCAATACTATGAAAAAATATTGGGCAGTACACCATCACGCTTCTCTGACCAAGTAATAGCTGGGGAACGCATTGAGAACGATATCAAAACCGGAAAAATCTGAAGTGTCTCGAGTGGCTCGACTAGTGAATCCCTTAGAGATTTTCAAGAGGAAGAAGAAAATGAAACAAATTCTACTTCGGGAACTTACCATGCTCCAGAAACTCCATCTCCCGTGCCACATCATCAATATTCGTATGTAGTAGATGCTCAATACCAACAATCACCCTCTGGTCTTCAACACCAGCAGCCATGCCTTATACCACAGAACTAGCATGTTAAGATTTCACCTCAACATCGACATCAGAATCGACAGGTTCAGAATCGAAGCAATCACCACCAGCGCCCAAATCAGCATAGGCGTCCAAACAGCCAAAGAGGGGAAAATCGCCAGTTTGACCCGATCCCTGTGACATACGATCAATTATGGTCATATATGGTACAAAATTCATCAATGACCCCTAGGCAGACCAGATCCATGAAGTTTTCATTTCCCCCTTGGTACAACTCAGATGTTCAATGTGAGTTTCATGGTGGAGTAGCGGGGCATTCGATTGAAGAATGCAACTCATTCAAAGAAGCGGTACAAGAGCTGATTGACAACAAGAAATTAACTTTTGAAGAAGATGGCCCACATATGATGGAAAATCCCTCGCTCTGATTGGTGGATCAATACAGAAGCTTATCTCCAGAATAATTAGGCTTTATCATTGTAATTTCTTTCTTGCTAAGTGTTTTTTGTTATAAACTTTGTACTCTTTGGTCAAGTAATTCTAATAAAATAAGCATGCGTGTTTTTGAAATCGATTCATTATGCAAATAATCAACGATTTTCCATTTCCAAATCTTCTTTTCCATTTTTCAAAATTAACAAACTTCAATGGAGAATGATGAAAATACAAAATAATTGAATTTTTCTGACGTATGCTTTTAATAGTAAGGCTTAGCTGGCGATGTAAGGTATTGTTTCACTTCCTAAACAGTGAAGAAATAAGAAGTTAATCCATAGTTAACCCCCTCGATCTAGAAGTCGGATTTCTTTCTATTTTTATAATAAAAAAACCTCAATCTTAACCAGGGGCGGGGTCAATTTCAATTAGTTCGACGATGCATTCAAATCCTAGGAGAATCGGAATAATCTAAGCAAAGGTTCAAGCATATCTCTTTCCTCGATACATCATCGAGAGAACAATCTAAGCAAATATTTGAGCACATTATTTTATCTGCGTTCATCATCCAAGATTGAGGAATCAATAAAAACAAAGTCCATAACATCTTTATTCCTCAATATATCAATCAAGATCGAAGAAACATTGAAGACGAGGCTTACAACAATCAGCATGGCAGTCACAAATTTTCAAAACCAAAAGCGGGAAGAAAAAAAAAAGAGAAATTCAAAAAATATAGAGAAAGCCTGCTAAGTCAAAGCAAATCAAAACTTGACTTAGGCGAAAATTAGGGCGTCCCGATGGATCAAAAAAATTTTCAAAAATATCGGTCCAAGCAAAAATAAGGGATTGAAAACAATAAATTGGAGAAAAATCTTGTGACTATCACCTCTAGAATCATCAAGGCTTCTGATCAACTCTCAAATCTTATCAATACTTTTCATCGGTGCTTGAATCTTATCAACGCTTCTCATCATCTTTGCAACTACGAAATTTATCTTAGGGATTAAATGTATCTATTAGATTAATTGAACTTAGGATTGGAGAAAATCAAGGAGAATGGGGTGGGCTAAATAAATTTTTAGCCTTATATCTTTTTTTTCTTTAACCATGAACCATGGCCACATTACAACCTTCAAAAGTCCTAATTGAAGTTAGGTTCACTATGAAAGTATACTCAGCAAGATTTGTGTTAAATTGACTCCTATGTTTGTTAAAATTATTTCTAACTACTACATCGCTTCTTCAAATATCCATCCTCTAATCTTCCATTTCCTTTCAAATAATCAATTTTGATTTCAAGAACTTGCATGTGCATCAAAAGGAATTACTTTTTCAAAATGTACAATTTTATCTATAAATCAATACTTAGCATCAAAGAGATTTCGAAAATGGTCTCATCAAAGGCAGCATTTCCAAGAAGCTTCTAACTAGGGGAAATGCATCTAGGAGGACCCCTATAAACAAGGATAAATATTAATGATCATATGGGTATATCACTTGAAGATACTATTGGCAAGGGGTGATCATTTCGAAATTCAATCAACTTGGATCAAATTTCAAAGCATTGTTCAACAATGGGCATACCTTTCGAAGGATCATTCCTTAACCAAACCATATCACAATAGGGTATGACTCAGTTTCCTCATTTCAACAAACCTCCCAAGGCCTTGATAATCAGGGGCATCCTTCCAAGATCCAAATGCAGGGGCAGTGCGTATCAAGTTCATCCTACTGCACATAGGGTCAAAATCCTTCAAGAAACTTCATGTATAAACTTTTCAAGCTTCGAATACTTCAGGAAATCTATGTCAAGTTCATGGTGAGGTCAAAGTTATTTCTGAAGGCGCTCCCTCCAGATCTTGGAGATTGAGGGGCATGTCTTTCAAAATCTGAATGTTGGGGCAAACTACTCTGAGGCTCGAGCAAAAGGAGTTGATTCAAAATAGTTCTTCAAAGCCCAGCATTTTCAAGAGTTTTTTTAATTAGGGGCATAGTACAAAATAGTGGGGTTATTCGTATTATGATCAAACTATTTCCAAGCTCATATCAATGAGAATCTCCTCCAAGACCCTACCAACAAATTAGGAAAAAATAGTCCATACAGGGGCAAACTCCCCGCGCACTTTCACAACCTCCAGTGGACCTTTCTTCTACGTCAGCAATCTTCGAGGTCATATCGAGTGTCGGGAAATCAGGCAAGCACAACACTCTACCATCATGTGACAAGCAACCTTGTTGCATAAGCAAACCTCTACACTCTAATCATCCACGACCAACCGCGGGGGCACCATTTAAAAAGCATTCAAGTCATAATCATAAAGCATAAGTTGTCATAAACCATGAGTTAGGGATCTTTAATCCAAAACAAAGCTATACTTATCACCTCATCCATGTGACAAAATCCGACAGCATGGGTCGAGCATATCCCAGAAAGCCTAATTACACATTCACATTTCAAAATCCAACATCCATTTACACATATGCAAGTCATCCATGACATACAACAATCAATCATCACATTTCATGCATCAATCATCACATTTCATGCATCAATCAAATGTGCACGTATATCATAAAACCTCATTTTTTATGTGAAGACAATTATCATTGTCAATCAAATTATCAATTCTACGTTGAATCTCAGCAGTAGATTCTCCTGGTTGATCACAACAGTTAATCATCCGGAAGACCTCGGCAGAAGGTAATTCACAATAAATCTCGACAGTAGATTCCCTTGGTTGATCATGACAGTTGATTATCCAGAAGACCTCTGCAGAAGGTAATTCAAATTGAATCTCGGCAGTAGATTCTCCTGGTTGATCAGGGTAGTTGATTATCTGGAAGACCTCCACAGAAGGTAACTCAAATTGAATCTTGGCGGTAGATTCTCCTGGTTGATCACGGCAGTTGATTATCCAGAAGACCTCGGTAAAAGGTAGTTTCCAATTGAATCTCGACAGTAGATTCACCTGGTTGATCACGGCAGTTGATTATCCGGAAGACCTCGTCAAAAGTTAATTCAAATTGAATCTCGACAGTAGATTCTCCTGGTTGATCACGGTAGTTTATTATCTGGAAGACCTCCGTAGAAGGTAACTCAAATTAAATCTCAGTAGTAGACTCTCCTGGATGATCACAGCAATTAATTATCCATAAGACCTCAGTAGAAAGTAGTTTCCAATTGAATCTCGGTAGTAGATTCACCTGGTTGATCACGGTAGTTGATTATCCATAAGACCTCGTCATAAGGTAATTCAAATTGAATCTTGGCAGTAGATTCTCCTGGTTGATCATGGAAGTTGATTATCTGGAAGACCTTTGCATAAGGTAACTCAAATTGAATCTCGGCGGTAGGTTCTTCTGGTTGATCATGGCAGTTGATTATCCAGAAGACCTCAGTAGAAGGTAGTTTCCAATTGAATCTCGGCAGTAGATTCACCTGGTTGATCATGACAATTGATTATCCAGAAGACCTCGGCAGAAGGTAATTCAAATTGAATCTCGGTAGTAAAGTCTCCTAGTTGGTCACGGTAGTTAATTATCTGGAAGACCTCAGCAAAAGGTATTTCACAATGAATCTCGGTAGTAGATTCCCCTGGTTGATCACGGCGGTTGATTATCCATAAGAGCTTTGCAGAAGGTGACTCAAATTGAACCTCGGTAGTAGATTCCTTAGAAATCTCGGCAGTAGATTTCTCGTTAAGAGCCTCACATTATGCATATACATCATGAATGGCATCTTCCAAATTTCGAATTTTCTTGGGGTTCATCATTAGTAAGCTTATCTGTGCGAACTCTATAGTTCAAACTTTAAGAAAATTTGGGGTTTATTTTATTCATGTTGATAATTGTGGTTGAGACGACACAACCAACATCATCATGAATTTGGTGTTCTTCATGTTGATAGTTGTGGTTGAGGACGACACAACCGACTTCATCGTGAATTTTGGGTATATTTTCTTCATGTTGATAATTGTGGTTGAGATGACACAACCAACATCATCATGAATTTGGTGTTCTTCGTGTTGATAGTCATGGTTGAGACGACACAACCAACATCGTCATGAATTTTTTGTTCTTCATGTTGATAGTTGTGGTTGAGTAAGACACAACCGACTTCATCGTGAATTTGGGGTATATTTTCTTCATGTTGATAGTTGTGGTTGAGGGCGACACAACCGACTTCATCGTGAATTTGAGGTATATTTTCTTCATGTTGATAGTTATGGTTGAGGGCGACACAATCGACATCATTGTGAATTTGGTGTTTATTTTCTTCATGTTGATAGTCTTGGTTGAGAGCAAACACAACCGACATCATCAGTGAATTTGGGAGATCATTTCTTCATGTTGATCGAGTCTTGGTTGAGAACAGACACAACCGACATCATCAACAAAACTTTGGAGTTCAATTCTTCATGTTAATCTTATACCTTAGTTGAGAACAGACACAACTGATATAACTTCGATCTTATTCAGCAAATACCTCAGTTGAGAACATACACAACTGGTATATCTATGATCTACATCTTCGGTTTAATTATCTAGGATTTGGTTATCAAACTCAAGTTTCTAACGTCAAACCCGTAGTATTTATCCCCTAGGTTTTGATAGGTATACGAATATACGATATAGTTTGTTACATCAGTGTCAATGCAACAATAAGTCATCAATCTTTTAACTTATGCTATTTACCTCCTAGGTTATGGTAAATATGCAAAAGAATCTACAATCTCTTAGATGCTGGCGAGTTATCCGCGACATCATGTCTAGGTTCTAATCAAAACTTTGGTTCAAATGCCGGTAGGATGATACATCATCATCTACGCCTGCTTTTCACATTCATGAGAATGCTGTACAGCATATCCTTATAATCTTTCGGACAAATTTTGGGGTCTTCCAATATTTAATAAATTTTCGATCAGAACATGCGAGACCTGCGTATTCTCGCACTATTTAATCGAAAAATGATTAAATAGGGGCATCTGTCATACCCCAAATTTTCCATACCCCTATATTATATTTAGGTTTCTTTTTAATTAAATCATAGTTTATAATTTTCATTTTTACAGGGGTGTTTAAAATCAACAAGGGGGTTAAAGTATTAATAAGAGGGAATCAATTTAGCTTTAAGCCCATCAAGGTTTGTGACTAATCCTCAATAAAGAGGAGTATACATTTTTTTCTCCTTCTCTATTTGATCAGATCATCCCACATCAAATTACTCCAAAGGCCTAATACCTCAGGAGTCCATTTTAAGTTATGAAGGGGTTGATGCATTATTTTAGATAGGCCCACCAGAGTTTCTCTTGATGGCCCAACTTTTTAATTGGAACAATTGAAAGTCAATATATGACTTTTTATTATTATTCATCTTTATTAGTTATTATTAGTATTTTTATATTACTATTATTATCTATATTTATTATAATTTGAAAAGAAACGTTTTGCCTAAGAGGCCAAAGAATTATCAGACCCGATAATAAAACAAGTAGGCCAATGTAATTTACTAGACCATTTCAAAAATTAAAAAGGAGGGTGTTCAATGCAACTCATTTTGTGATGCCCGTGGCAGTTTATTTTAAAGGCCCAATATGGAGGCCTATGCGGTTTTTTGATCTGCTTTTAGTTTTAATTTGTTTCAAATATAGTAGTGGTGAAACTATAGTTATTACTCCTATTTATTGTTGGTATATCAGTTTGGATTAATTTAAAATAATCCGGTGTCAAGCCTAAGCCCAAGTCGATTAGAAAATTGCTTTTGATCAGATCAGCCAGACAGGCCCAAAGCATATAACGACCACTTGGCCTAAAATGGTCGTTAACATTTACTGTGTGGATTACATGCTAATAATGCGTTCTTGCAACAGATTTGAATCAAAGTGCTTGCTTTCATAATTTCCAGAAAAAGCAACATCAAGCAAATGCAGAAATAAATCTTTTCCAACGCCCAAAAACATAAACTGAAACAAATAAACCTTTTTCCTTAATCTTCTTAGCAATTACACAGAACCAAATTATTTCCTAAATTGTAATCCTTAATAAAACACCTAATAACTTTCTTTCTTAAATCATCTGACTAAGAATGATATAAAACCTGAGACTAAGAACGGTACGGGGGAAGAGGAAGAGAACGAAATTACAGCAAAAAATAGAGAGAAAGATACAGAGAAATAAAAAAAACCAGAAAGAGAGGAAAGAGACAATTAATGAAAACTAAAATTACAGAAGATGCACATTTTTATCTTCAAGTGCCCCGCCGCTCCCGATTTAGGATTCCAGCATCTGGAACCCTAAATCCCAACCATTTGCGCCGCTCAATCTTCATCACTATCACATCATCGTGCAATCTACTATCATCATTTGTTATCACCTGCAAACTGAGAGAAAGAAGGGATCAGAAGGCGAGAACAAAGTAAAAAGCATAATTAAGGATAATGAAGCACTTAGCTTGCATTGTTCCGGTGAGCCATTGAGTGATTTTTTTTTTGGGGGGGGGGGTTAAGGTTGCAGATCGATTTCCTAATGCTCTGATGTTGAGAGGGTTGGCAAAGGAGCGCACGCCACTGCCGTCGAGCCTTTAGTTAGGGTTTCGGGTGTTTGTGTCACTATTAAGAGAAACAGAAAGGAGGAAATGATATAGTGAAGAGAGGTAACGATTAAATGACTTGTTTTCTTTTGTAAAATAAAAAATATAATAAATCAATCTCGTGCGCATCTCCTCACTAGTGTTACTGTGTTATTTCATTTATCACCGCATGATCATCATCACATGTCATCATTATGCACACCCACCATAGCTATCACGCACTTGCATGCACCCTGGCTAAACAGGGCCCTTCCCAAGCGCTTTTGGGCCTAAGCCTAATTTTTATCCACACCCCCTTTAAATTGTTCTTACTAAACGCATGCAGATTTGCACCCCCTGGCCTTTTGGGCCTGAATTCAAAATCTGAATTCAGGCCCCTCCTATTAACACCCCCCCATTTTTACTAACTTAAAATGATTTACACTCCCCTGCGAAATTAATTTTATTTTTTTATTCTTTCTATAATTTCATTTATATTTTCATTTATTTATTTTTATTATTTATTTTTTAATATATTTATATTTTCGTAATTATAATATCATATTATTATTTATTATTATAATTGATTTATTATCTCAAACTCATTTAAAGTATAATATTTATTTACATTAGATCATATCTTTTAACTATATATTTAAAAACATTTATCACCATATAATTTAAATTAATGTTTTACATCAAAATATTATAACCCGCAATTCTCCAAATTATTACATCCGCGAGCGACACGTAG